>NADL03000599.1:1200000-2400000 GCA_002205965.3 Kappaphycus alvarezii
GATATCGGGGCAATGGGAGACCGCGGAGGGTCGGATTTTTTGACATCACTTAACCAATCCTCTCGCGCCATCGACCAGGAGAGTCAAAACGGTCAACCCGCTGACCTCCCTGAACGCAGCCCGAGCCGCGATGCACAGAATGTACTAATTCTTCATTGCTACTTTCTCGCGAGGCAGACTCGTCCCCGTGCCCATGTCCACCCTCGGAGGTTGGCATCCAGATGAATACTCCGTCATAACCGAAGTGGCATGAAGCGTTGCAGCCAGGGCCATGGAATCATACGGAAAGATTCGCGGGATATCCATGCAAAGGCACGCTGAGGCCGCTGCCATGTCCAATACAGCCTGCCTGCTAGCTGCCCCGAGCCAGCTCTCTAGCGATCATAAACCGTTTAACCCCGCTTTTTTATTTCCTCGCGCCGACTACAAGTAATATGATGCAATTTGGAACACAGGCGAACTTATTGTGCAATCATTGAAACACCCCAAGTATTCCCCTTACCTGAAGGCAACAGACGCCAGCCTCCCCTATCTGAAAAGTTCTGGGTGGGAACGCTGCTAAATTGAATTGTAGTTTGGTGGGCAAGGTACTGTACACTGTACAGTAGATCTAGTATTGTATTTCTTTGTACTGTGAACGCTCCTTATAGTGCACTAACAGTGCGTCTAACAAAGGGTGCACTATATCCTGGGGTCGACTGTACAGGTACTATACTGTACAGTACTGTACTACAGTGCATATACAGGCCGCTGTAAACATTCGTGAGTACGGTGTACAGTACGATGCAGGAACTGCAAGTAGGGAGAACGGAGGTCTCATTTTTTTTCATTCATTCTGGGGTTCATTTACTGTAAGAGATACTACATGCTAAATGCTATTAAAGCGATACCAGTGTAATTTGGAATACTGTTTTTTGTTACTGCTCAATGGCTGCACATCGAAACTAAGTTTGCGGGTTTCCCTTGATTTTGGCGGGAGCATACACTACTGTACCAAAATTGAAATCCAATGCCATAACGTTTCTTTTCAATTTGTCTTTTGCAGCTAGTTCAGACCGAAACCACAGTACAGTAGTCTTGACATAAACAGTCGTACAACGTAGCCAGCTTCCCCATCATCTCTCGCTTGAGATCTGTTCCTCTTCGAAAGTGTTGAGCCCGAATGGCTGCCTCTTAGCCGCCTTCTCTTGGCGCCTCATCTCCACGAGCCCAAATTATTCCAGCTTTCGGAATGGACGTCTAACCAAAAGCGCAAACTACCTGAAATAGCCTTATTGCATCACACCGCACGTTACTGCTAACTCCCACATGACGACGGAAGAATCCCCCTGCCTGCGGACCCTTGGCGCACAATCCACCATCTCGACGAGAGCACGGTTTCCAAAATCGGCGCTGGTGAAGTTGTCGTTCGTCCCTCTATCGCAGTCAAGGAGCTGGTGGAAAATAGCCTCGACGCATCCGCTACTTCCATCTCTGTGACCATACGCAATGGCGGTCTTCGCCTCTTGCAAGTAACTGATAATGGCAGCGGTATCTACAGGGGGGACCTCCCGCTCCTTTGTCGGCGGTACTGCACTTCCAAACTAAACTCAAACGGAGACCTGTCGCATGTCCGAACCTTTGGCTTTCGAGGGGAAGCGCTTGCTTCCATGTCTTACGTGTCTCGATTCTCCGTCCTCACGAAAAGAGACGAAGACCCCGTGGCTTGGCGAGCAGAATATTCCGATAGCAGATTGAAAAGCGATCCAGTAGCGGTTGCAGGGGTCGTTGGCACAACCATAACACTGGAGAGCTTGTTCTACAATTTCCCAGCGAGGAAGAAGCCCTCACTTGCCTCAGAATATTACCGTCAGATTGTCGATGTACTTGTGCGGTACTCCCTGCGCTATCCACATGTTGCATTCTCTTGTCGACGTCTTGATGATCCCGCTGCGTCCAGGATAGCCGCATCGTCGGACGTAAATACACATCAAAGCGCCTCTGTCGAGGCCAATATTCGCTCTGGCTTCGGGGCAAAAGTCGCTGATGACGTCTTCTCCTTCGAGTTTTCCGTGCCGGGCGCAAACGCAGAAGTGAAGGGTTATGCTACTAATGCTAACGTAGGTCTGAAGAAACAGATTTTCATCCTGTTTCTTAATGGACGCTTGGTCGAGTGTAACTCAATGAAACGAGCCATTCACGACGTTTACAAGGGATACTTGAAAAGCGATGGCCGTCCTTTCGTCTATTTGAACGTGCAAATGTCATTGGAGGATGTGGATGTCAACGTCCATCCTCAAAAGAAGGAAGTTCGGTTTCTGCACGGGGATATTATCCAAGAGAAAATTACTGAAGAGTTTTGCAGAAGACTTCGGAAAGGTGAAACATCTCGTAAAATGTCTGCCCAGACCGTCTTGAAAACCACAGGATCGACGCTTTCGGCGGAGGTCATATCGAACAACTTACACGGCCGTATCGCCGAAGGGGTAAAACTTGGGTCACAAACGGCGTCACCTTCTCCGTCAAAATTGATGAAATCTAGCAGTGGACGAGCCAATAGGCCCGATGTGCAAAATGCTGAACGAAAAGGACAGGGAGGCTATAACCATCTGCGAAGAGAAACCAGCAGCGGGGATAAGGATGATGACGAAAGCCTTTCTGGTGGCGTTAAGTCCGATGACGAGGACGACAACTTCTCGATTGAAAGCGACAGCGATGAAGACATTCCCATGGATCAGGACGACATTCCCATGGATCAGGACGGTTCCGACGACGGAAAGGCAACGGCCGCTATCAGACCATCCTCGCGATCGAGCGTTGCTAGTGGACAGAGCCGTCCTCCATCAAGTCAGAGGCCGGTGTATCCCAAGGACATGGTACGAGTCAGCTCTGGGGCGCCTGTCGGACTGTTTGATGTATTTTTGGCTAGCCAAGAAGAGAAGCAGGCTGCCTTAAACTTGCAAACATTTCGCAAGCGTAGTGAAACAGCCATGCCCTTACTTACATCCATTTCAGAAATGCTTCGGCAGGCAAGAGAATCCTCGCACAGTGGATTAGCGAAAATTCTAAAGGAGCAATTCTTCGTGGGGGTTATCAATCATGATTTTGCTCTTGTCCAGTACAACGCCAGGCTGCTAGTTGTGGAGATCGACCCACTACTGACAGAGCTTATGTATCAGCAAATCTTAACTCGCTTTGCCGACTTCGAGGGTATCAAGCTTGACCCTCCTGCTCCGGTTGTGGCTTTACTTGACGGCTACACTCGGCACATAGGGAAGGCAGCACATATGCAGATTGACGCAGAGTCTTGTGCCACAATTTTGCTCGAAAATGCCTCAATGCTCTCAGAATATTTTGGAATATGCCTGACTGGGAAGGAAGCGGCAGATGCGCTATTGGTACAAATCCCAATGCTGCTCCCAAGGATTGTGCCGGACATGAGATGTGTTGGAGAGTTCTTGTACGATATTGCTGTGAAAACGGATTGGTCCGAGGAATGGTCTTGCTTAAAGAGTATCGCGATGCGTTTAGCAAACTGGTACGGAAGACACTGGGAGCCTCTTCTGCAGTCTCCAAACCGCGATAATAACAATGAAGACACACTAACTGGTGAGAGGGAAGGGCTCAAGAATGCCGACTTCATCGCTGAAGACACCGACAGCGAGTCAAAGATCGAGAAATCAAAGCGAGAATGGGTATTGCGGCACATCTTGTTTGGTGCTCTTCGGAAAGAGTTTTACCCGCCGCGTCGGTTCTATACAAGTGGTGTGATCCGAGAACTAATCAGTTACTCAAAGCTGTTCAAAATCTTTGAGAGATGCTAGCGGCATATTGGGAGTGGTTTCACTTAAAGATGGGCTTCCAAGTGGGTCTCACTCGTAAGCGTAATTCCAACGTAGCATTGTTCGCTGGTTACGTGCTGCGCAGTCTTGGACACTACATGTAGGAACCTGGGTGGATTACAGAGATTGAAGTGAAAATATCGCTCCCCGTTCTGTAGGACGGGATATCTGCCGCAGTTGTAGACAGGAGATCGAACTTCTTGTAAAGTATCCGCAGCGTGTCAGTTTCTTCCTGACTTAATTCTTGTAGAGGTAGTAGTAGGTCAGGAGAAAGAATCATCAAGCACTGAGGTCCAATTACTTACTCTTTCAATTTAGGTGATTACCAGTACCGTTCTGTAGGTCAAACGCAGCAGGTCCGTTGTGTGGCGCGGCCCTGGTGAATGTGGTTGTGTGGAGCGTCCCGTATCGTAAAATGCAACATTTATGCTATACAAGTTGTGTTATTACGTCTACCGCTTGACTTTTCAAAACTGTCGGCAGACAGCGAGCAAAGACGTAGAGTCCCTATCTACGCCAATATGAATCTTGGTTTCCACAGGCGAGAGGCAAAAGGAACTTTGCAAGTAATTCAAGAAGCTTAGGTTCCCGTCATTGCTCCTCTTCTTCCTCCCCGGCGGGTCTAAATACAGGCAATGGCTCTGTGACGCATTTCAAATCTCCGAGATCTGAATTTACGATCATGATTCTGTCCAACTCTTTCTCCCCTCCCATTTCCTCATCACTAGTCGCCATTGACGCAACCTCTTCATCGGCGATCCGTGCGCGAATTATTTTTGCTACACGGCCAATTCGGTTTAAGCGATTGAGCATTAGAACGGCCAACCCTACAATAATCCCACCAAGCAACAGGCTAACATGAACCGCGGCACAGATACCTGCCCCACCCTGATTTAAATCCATGGCTTGATACGGCCATCCAGAGACAATAGCACTCCGGATCCATGCAAACACAAGCCAGACGCAAGCGATCGTCGGAGCGAGTATCACATAAAACACTCGAAACCACATTCGAAACGAAAGTATTCCATCCAGAACCAGTAACGCCGGAGCTACTGCGTACAGCATTAACTCTGCGAAAGCGTCCCCTGCCTCACTTCCACTGAGCCACGCCCAGTACACCAAGCACAATATGAGCTCCAATGATACGGCGGTTTGCAAAAAGGGTACAGTTATCTGGGGTAAGAAAACGGAAGGTGATTTCGATTTTAAGGCTGACGTACGTTCCGGGAAGAGAAAGTAGATCAGGGATGAGAAGGTAGCCAGACAAAAGGCGAGGGTGGAAACAATGTAAGCCCACGCGCCAAGCGTTGAAAGACGGATATATCCGGTGGCGACGTGTAGAAACAGGGTAAGGACCAGGGTGCAAGTGGAGGAAAGGCGGGACACGAGAAGAACGGGGGTGGGAAGGAAGACGGAGCCGCCGGCCTCGGAGAGCGTGTGACAGCCGATGAGAGGGCGAAGAGGGCCGAAAATAACATGAAAGGGAGAAGGCTGGAAGGGTAGCTTGAGGGGTATCAGAGTAGTCATGTTGGAGCGGGTGATGCTGGGATCAGAGGAGAGCCGGGTGGTGCGGGCTGCATGGCGGTAATAGTGAGGAGGATTGGCAACGCTAGCGTTGGGACGATCGGAGTTGAAACGAAGGCTGGGGTGCAGGTGCGGATGGGTAAGCTTGTTGCTCTCAGCTGTTGGGGTTGGGCCGGTGTCCTGTGTGGACTCGTATTAACTTGTAATATTCACCCTGGGGCACGGAGAGATGAGATTTTTTCGTTGGGACTGAAGAACCTGCTCAGTGCTCGAGGGACACTGGGACGTAGGTCTGGTGGTCAATGTTTTTTGCCTCTCGACAATGACGCAGGTAATGCTGTCGCTGTGACTACGTCGTCACTGGCTATTGCACGGGCTTCAATATGTCCGTCAACGTGCAAGCCCTCATTCGATCGGGAACAGGCCCAAGGATGAATGGGATGTGCGTCATTCTATTTCAAATTGCAGGTCGTCGTTTGTGTGCCAAGGGAAGCGATAGAATCCTTTCGACGGTTCCATACTGTGTTTCGAATAGGTTGTATTACGCAGTTGTATGCAAAGTAACAATTGTTTAATAGCAGATCGACGACATATGTACAATATGATATTCACTCAGTCAGTATTTTGAGTGTCCACCGACTGACCGGCTTTTTTTAAGAACTTACGGATGGACCACTTCGGCCTCGTATAATTGGGCATAAGAGGTGATGAGCGTAGCCAACGAAGACCGCGACGCAATTGATGCGTTAGTGGATGCGTGTGCGAATACTATTGTAGCGTCCGACGTGTTGCATTTTCTCTAGCAAAGCGGGGTACAAACTCTTAAATAAACAATACAGATTTGGGAGATACAGTGCTGAGGAAGTGGAAAACCAAGGGCTAGAATCGGAATACCGGGTCGCGAGAGAAGTTTTGAGAGGCAGGCAACGAGAGCCCGTGTGGAAGGTCCCAGACATTAAGGTGTCACATGTGGGCGGCAGCCCCGCCGGCTACTTCGGTAGCTTTCGCGATGGAGTTGGTCCAAGGAGGACGTAACAGTGACGTGACACGCAGTAGGCCGCTCCGAGAGGCCGGCTTCAGGATTGCGAAGTGTTTGCAAAAAGAGGATGTCAGCTGGCCTGCAGTTCGTACCGGGGACGGGATTCTCAATTTCGAACTGCTAGTAAAGAAGTTTAATGCGTTCAGTATCTACAGTCGAGGCTAGCGGCGCGGAAGAAATCACACACAAACAGGTTGAGGACGGAGTTGCGGCAGTGACTGCGTTCAAACTCCGAGACGCAGCGATCAGCGGCATTAAACAGGTAGACGTCGAGGTCCTGCGGGCTGTATTCACATTTCAACTGCATCTAGTCTGTATCGAACTTGACGCCGATGTGCTTCGTGTCTATAGGACCACCACTCTCATGTGAGGGCAATTTTTGACAATATTTTTTGAAAATACAAAACTTTTTCAGCAGCCTTTTTTCCCGCTCCACATTTTCAATCAGCCATGGGGACACTTGATAAAACCAAACTTTTCGAGAATTGCAACTCTGCTCAGCACAGGAACAATTTTCCCCTACGAGAAACCCTCGACTTTCCGTTCTTCTTCCCATAAATGGATCCACGAACCGCCCCAGGAGATCGAATTGACTACCGAGCTTCCCTTGTTACGTCAGCGGCAGAATGTAAGCGCTTGTATGGGTCGGCTTGGAAGACGAAATTGGTCAGTGGAACAGTCATTGCACTCCATATTTACATCATAAGTGGGCGAAGGAGGAAGTCAGTGGAAGCAAGCTGGAAGATACGCGACCGTCTCAAGACCGGCATGCTGAAGATTGTGGACATTAAAGCGGGATTGTCCCCAACAGACGTTTTGACAGAGGCATTATGTCACGATATCTTCTCATATCTGCTCAGATGAAAGTATTAGCAGATGGTACGCTCTTGGCGATGATTAGATCAGGAAAGAACTTACGCATTATGTTTATTATGACATAAATGCCGAGAATAGCTGCAAATTGAAGGCTTCGGTATTTTTCAGTCTAGAATAATGATGTGGATGGAACTTGCCATGGGAAAAACGGGTGGCCTTCGACCTGACTTCACCAAAAAGTTCTGACACACTAACGCTCTTACGCTTCGCCTTGTTCAACCGTGGCTGAAGAAAGATCGCGCCATATGCGGGGACTCATATTTTGCATCGGCTTTAACCGCAAAATACTTGATGAGATATGAAACAATGTTTATTGTTATGGTCAAAAATGTAGTCATGGAAATTCCGATGCAATAAATGTCCTTACAGAAGCTCATAGATCGCGGAGATTACTTATTCATGGTCTCTAAGAATTTTAACACCAAAAAGTTTTAATGGATGTGTTTTAGAGGGATAGAGAACGCAGATATCTCATAAACAGTTGCCATACAACCAATAAAGGGACACCAATTCGTATGGAAAGATGCAGAACTGTGGAGGGTGAAACAAAGAATGTAGAATTCGAGATTGCGGTTCCTGATGTTGTGAAGAGGTACTTTGACATATGTTCTCAAATTAATCGTCACAAGAGATGCGGGCAAGACAACCTTGGAATTGAGAATAAATTGGGAGTGAAAAATTGGTCGCTCAGGGTCAATTCCTCTCTTCTATCGATCATAGAAGCTCATTCGTGGTTACTTTACAAGCATTATTTCGGGCAAGAATATCTTTATCACAGTTTAGTTTTGATGAGATTCTTGCTGAGGAACTCGTTGAAAAAATTTTGTTTCTATATCTCGTTGAGCATCTAATTCCGTAGGAGATGAGTACGGTGACAATTCATTGGATCTCGTTGCCGTTATTGGAACCCATTTTTCAGTGACAGAAAGGAGAGGAAGTTAGATGATGGGGAATACACCAAAGCATCTTACCTGGGTCGCTGTCGGGTCAGTAAGGTCAGTAAGTCGAAATATCTTTGCTGTAATAGCCGTGAAAATGGCCTTGGCGATATATAAATCCGTCATGTGAGCACCAAAAGGTGTTACTTTATGGATCATTTTCGCGCAAAGCACCATATGGATCTCGACTTTGAATCAAAGCTGAGGGGAATTAGTGTGACTTCTAAAGTAAAATAAAAAATTGTTTTGATTTTATTTCTATAACCCTCTACTGGATTTACTTGCTTTATATAACTTGTAAAGTTAATTGCTGTCCATAAGTACTGAATTATCCCTTTATGGGATCTCATCGTATCCTTTCTAATGTTCAAGTAGATGCCTAACCCTAGGGGACATTTTCTCAGCAAATGGAGTACTGCAGGACCGTTCGGAGGACGAAGGGAGGAGAATAGGAGTTTAATAGAAGGTTAGTAATGGTGTAGTAAATTTCCGATATGAGTGGAATATGATAGGACCACAAATGTAGTGCACGATCCGTCCTCCGTTGGCATTCCTAACAAATTTAATTTGGACTTGAATTAGGCTCATTTTTTCAAACGTTTTTATTTCAGCGCTGCGGCAGGGGTCATCAATTTATTTTACTTCAAGGGATCGTGTGACTTGCATTCCGTTTTGTCTCCAAGATGAGATACTCACTTTGCTACATCCCGTGCAATCACAGTGATTCTTCGTAGCTGTCTTCCTTCTGGTGCAACTAAACGCCTAACATTGCCTCACATACCACAATTGTAAAACTCGGCGCTGAGATTTAAAATCTCAACCTTTTGGAGGGCCACTTCTCTCTCTACGTCGACGTAATGTTTACCCAGCCATTTAACCTGATCCTTGTGTTCCACAATTACTTTTTCTTCATCAAAAGGAGTCTCAAAAAAAACAACTCTGCCATCAAAACTACCCCGGAAACCTTTAAAATATCCCATTGCAGCTACAGTTCAGAGCCAGATTGAAAATGGAACCGCAGGATTTCGTTTTAAACACGGACCCCGCGGAATGCGCGAGAAATATACGCAAGCAGAAGAGAAGTGCAAGCGATATCAAAATAGAATCTCTAAATAAAATTGTCGAAGCTTGAAGTCGAAACTGATATTAGCAGTAAACCGTTGCGTTGCTCTTTGGTTAATTACGGGCTCCCCAATTTTCAAGCAAAGTTTGACGATTGCGGGATTATATTGCCTAAAAACGGTTAAAAAGACGCCTAATTGGGCCTAGATATGAACGTTTAAGCTCATATTTCTTTTGTTACGTGTTTACCGTTATTCCAAATACATATTTTGTCGAAGAAAGTACGCGGGAACCACCCAGTGCTGTCGATGATCCTAGCTCGCTTGGAAAATCCAGGGCAAGTAAGTATATGGCTGGTTGCCGTTGACAACTCTACGAAGCTCAAGAAATCTGTAAAAAGGGTCACCAGATCCTTCTGGGTCCAACCGCAAAATTTTCAAGCCCATAGGAATTGCATCCGATCTAAATCGCCCTTAGGTCACGCAAAACCCTCCTGCGGGGACTGAAGATCGAGAACTTGCTATTGAAGAAATTTTAAGCCATTGTGAACTCATTTCTGGAACATTTCCATATCGAAGTAAATTGTTGCGGCTTGTTATACTCCTCCAAAAAATGTGAACAGATCTAAGATATACTATGGATTCAGGCAACGTGTTATTATCGTAAAACTAAGACATATCTCTCATACATACTTGGTAACACACAAGCAGGCTAATTTGGAACCTCAGTTCTCCGTCACGTCCATGAAAACGGGGAAGTATCAAGTACGATTATTATTGCAGGGTAGTTTGCCTTCTCCGCTAAATTTGAAACACACCTCGTTCAGCCGTCAACGGCGAGATATTTTCGGTTAAAATCTAAGTGAGATCGCTCGAGAATATGGTTACTGCACGATCTATTTCTACTGTGTCTAGAACTAAAATTATCCCGCTCACGAACAGTGGCTGTATCCCGGAAGAATTCATCCGGTTGTGAGACGAATCATTTCCGGCAAACTTGAAGAAAAATATCGATTGATAAAGAATTCATGCGGCCCTGAGCTTCGTCCGACTCAGCAAAAGGCGCTTGCAAGATTCTAAACGACCCAAATCTTCTCATCTCTGCCTACTGAGAGCGAGCGTATCTAAGTGTTTCGGCATTCCTGCACAACAAAAATCAAAACGAAGTCTCCGCTCCTACAGATACGCCGTGATGTCCGCATATAATTTTTAGGACATATTTTCATAGAGACAGAAAATAGCGCGGCTAGTTGGTCTGTACCGACGAGACGCGGTTCAAATATTTTTAACAGACGGGGTCAATGTTATTTTAATTTATTTAAGAAAAAAATAATTTTTTATATCAAGTTTCCAGCTTAGGGGCCCGGAATAATGGGCTGGGCTGTATTTTGCTCTCATGGAATTATTAGGCTAGTGGAATATCAGGGCATATTGAATGAGGAGGAATAGGTCAACAAACTAAGTAAAGATTTGCTTGGTTGGGCTGGTCAGGAGCAACCGATTAAGCGTATTTTTCGGCAAGATAATAACCCTGCCCATTCCTCTAAGTTGGCTGCAAATTTTTTTAAGAGAAAATTTCTCAAGTGTTAGACTGTCGCGCAAGGTCCACATAACTGAATTCGCTAGAGATCCTCTGGGGAATACTAATTAGATTTCATATTCCAATTGAAGGCAGTTTATAACTATATCTGAGCTGGAAGAATCTACAAAGGAACACTTGAACAAGAATGACGATAGAATACTCCAAAAGAATGGTAAAGTCAACGTAATATCGTTGTATATATGTAATTTTCGGCAGGGTGAAATGAATGACTACTATTTATGCTGATATAACTTTTAAGAAAGGGTGAACTTGGATCTCATTGCTCATTTGCGTCAACGGGTGTATACGATGAACACTTCCAGATCATACAGATACGGATAGGTACTTAACTTGTGTTCCGCGTCGGTCACGTATGGTGGGATGCGACCTAGTATATTCATTTAATTTGGTACTCACATGGTTCAAGTCAGGCGTTCGTAAATGCGCTATGGAATCTAACATCCAGCGGTAAGTTATTTTCGAATTTTTCGTGTAATTTACTCCTCAAGCACAACGATAATTTGGCGAAAGGGCGCACCGAGGGAATAAAAGGCAATAGGTTGAAGTGTGAATTACGATGCATGAATTGAGGCGCTGGAGTGAGTATTCATGCAGCGCAAGAGTTTTCATTGTAATTCTTGGACTTTTTCTCGGTTAGACAAAGCAGTTTAGATCACCCGCTTCAATTTGAACAGCGGAAAGTCGATTAATCTCCTCAATTGGTGTAGGAAAATGTCTGGGTTGGGTAGGGGAGATCCGGAGCTGGGCGGGCGAGCCCGCTACAAACGGTTTTCAGTAAAGGGTTGTGGGGTACACGTCAATAATATATGTACTTTGTACATGAAAAATTACTGTATTTTCCGAACCGGAGGTACGTCAGTACATCGGTGCATATGAATAAATTGAACCTGTACAGCGTTAAAGTACATGAAACATATTTAGAGGCGGTATAGGAACATTAAAATTTCCATATGTACCAGGTGCATGTAATTTTATGTAAAAATGGGCGGTACATAGATAACAGAGGGAAAAATTACTTCAATGAGTATCTAAACGTAATAATTAATTTTATGGCATCATTACAACCGGTTTCCGTTATCAAACATACCAATTACGACTAATAAATTCTCAATATTTCCCATGTAACAGTTACTGAATCAGACTATGTGGTCCAATTGGTGAGAAATGGAACGGGAACTGGAAGGACGTGAGTTCAATTCTAGGAGAGTGCATCACTAAAACTTCACGTGAGTGCAGGTCACAGAAAACAAGGGACTGTCGTTTGGATTTTAATTCTAGTCTTAGGACCCGCCTTGGTTTTATTTGGAGCTATACCTTTCCCATCCTGGCAATTAGAAATAGCTTTCATAGCCAAGGTACCGAAGGCGAGGATTAGAAATTGAACTGCACTTATTGTAAATAGTCAGAATTCAGTACCGTGAACTATGCAATAGGGAGTTCTGTGGCGGAAAAGCACCTCTTTCATTATTCAGTGCTAATTTTCTCACTCACATCACTATCCTCTATCCTCAAAATGTAGTCGCTAAACTGGTCCACAGGCTTTATTTGAGCTAAAATATTGGTCGAATCATCACAGTTCCTCGCAATTGTGACCACATTATTGATATCACGCATTGAATTCCGATTACGAAGTAGACTGCAAACGGAACGAGCCAGGCTGAACGTGCGCTCATTTTCAATCTAATTAGCAGGAATGCCCAAAAAGAACTTGCAAAGCTTCGCGACAGTCGGAAGCAGTACTCGCTTTATAGATATCCATTTATGTTTGTTGCTGCCTTTTTCAAATGCTTCGAATCGAAACATTCTTAATTCCGAAATCATTGAATTGGTGACTACATCGGATTTATCTGCTTCTTAATTTTCCAAAAAGAATTCTTCCACTTCATAATTTCCTGATAAATCGACAACAGCATCTTCATCAACGTTCCTGACCAAAACTGGATCATTGTTTTTGGCTGCATGTATGCTTACCATGATTGGAACATTCACTTTTTCATAATACATTTTTGCCAAAGTTCTTGCACTTTTCGTATCGCTTTGCTGAAGGCGCATAAATGTCTACCTCAAATAATTCAACTATGGTTAAACGATAGCGGCAAGATATTGATGAACTTACACACCATTAATAGACCGAAATTCAAAAAAAATGAAAAGACCGGTAAATGATTCAGCGACACAGGAAGGCATTTTTGCTTTGTACGTACTCAACTGGACATAGAAGTCGTCTGTCTAAACTGGAACCACAGTCTTACATTTCCTCTTCAACTTCAGGTAAAACATCTGCAATTTGAGAAACAGCCTCACTTACAGTCCACGTTTTCTTTTGGATCTTTTCAAGAGAAGACAAATATTTTGAGTGTTTCAACAATACAGTGTACAATTGACCATTTTTCTGAACTAGGAACTAGATTTCGAAGATTACGGTCGGCTTGAGTACCGAAACATTTCTGAACGACTTCCTTATATTAGAGCATCATTCGAAACATGACAAGAACAATAAAAAATCTAGTCTTCACTGGAGTTGGAATCAGCCTCGGACTCACATTAACGTAGCTGCAAGCTTCCATTCATTCCTTTAGTCCTGTAGCGGATTTATTGGTCCAACTTATGCAATCTCTCCAAATCTTTTTGAACTTTCGCAATTTTCATGAGTGGGAGTCCTTCGGTGACAAATTTTGACAGAGCTGAATTTCACACCCCAGATATAATTTGCGCAAAGCAAACACCACTGAAAAAACTTCCAGTCTCAGCAAATCGAAAGTAAATCGGTTATTTGGCATTCTTTCAAGCAAGATTAATTTAAGGGGCATTAGAGCAGCGCTGGAAGCACGAAAAAGGCGCATTGCATTCAATTTTCTCATCCAAAATTTTCGACACTCGGCATTATTGAGCGGACGGAAATGTCACATTGAACCCTAAACAAATCAAGGCGACTAAGGACTGCAAATATTGATCTACAGTTCCATGGCTTCCTATCATAGCAGAAAGTGTTCCAGGGGTGAAAAATTCCACTGTAGAGGCATGAATTACCGAGAACTTCGTTAATAGAGCAAAACTTAATCTTGCAATCGGCAAGCAGGTGCTGATAACTGTTGCGGGGGTTGTTCCTGTTAGATTGAGAATCTATATCCCCTTCCACAGACATAATTTATATATTTTCAGAATTACCTCCATTGATGTATGATTTTATGTTAGGACCTCAGACTCAAGTCGTTTTCGAGCTTTACATTCATGGTTGAAATCACATCGCAGCATGTTCGTGGCATTTTTATACGACTTAAGATGGCCTCAATGTGAGCCCCACGAAAACCGCATGCAGAATGCAAAGATGTTGTAACATAGTTCAGAGATTAGAATACTAAATAGTCAGGTACAAGTCCTTTGAATATATAAGTGCTAGAGATGATAGGACTTGAGTTGCTTCCAAAAAGAAAAACAACAGATTTCTGCGTCAGTCAGGGTGCGAGCTGTCCTTAGGGATGGCGGATTGGCGTTTCAAAACGATATCACGTCCGATGATAGGTGTCGATCTCATGGAGTATGTAATCTCCAAATAATCTCTAAATAGTATACCACAGCCACGAAAAGAAGGGCGCGGTAAAATAAAAAGCAGTTAATTACGTTCATTTTAAAAGGCTGAGAATGAAGTTTAAATTGCGCTGCAATAGAAACCTGCTTTCAGAGAAAATACTCGATTTCCCTGTAGCTTGGATGAAAGATGTGAGTGGATAATTTAGAACCAAAAATTTTTACACTAACTCTAAAGACAACAGTAGAGGTTTTCGTTTTCTAAAAAGGAAATGAATTGGAGATTATTTGACGGCGGTCAAAATTTTTGAGCTACCAGAAACATTTTGCCTCCTTTCTTATATTACATCCTAAATTGCGATGAAAAGCAGGTTAAGATTTTTCAGTGAGGATATTTGGCAAGATTAAGTTGCATACTAACGTAGATTACTCAAACGGAATGGTTTGATGGTATAGCCTTACTTGCGAAATTAAAAACGGCTCCATTACGTCTTTTAATTTTGCTATTGCAGTTATCAACATTTTTTTCACACAATTGAAATTGCTCCCGACTGTAACACACTCCTATTCCTGTTAAACGAACACAAATCGCGATGTGGTTTGGAAATGCTTGCCAAAGTTACTGTTCCAAATATAAAGTGTTTACAGCTTCGCACTGGCATGAGAAACTTCCAAAAGCCGCGCGATAATATCGTGATCAAAGACTTTCAATCTTTGTTTCGTCGAACTAGGAATTAAGTTTCAAAGAATTCTCTGCGGCACTTTTCTACTATGAATGTTGAAATGATTCTCGGGATGGATTGGTTTATTTCGCAGACGAGAAATAAGTTCGCATTTCCTTTCCCACTGTGTATTTTTGACCTCTGGACATGGATCTTTAGATCAGTTCAATATCTCCCGAAGAGGGCTTCGCATAGTCTCGCATTCCAAATCGCAACGTCGGTCAATCTAAGTTATTTGCGACGCCATGTTATCTAACCGATTGAGTTCTTATTCTTCGATCTAAATCACGCTATCATTCAAGGAAACGTAAGAGATACTATTGCAGTCGATTCATCATTCGTAGAAGTGATCTCAAGAGAGCAGGTGGTTGGCCTTCAGACCGCACTCCTCATTTGATTGATCTTGAGCAGCGCGCGTTTTTTCCTTGCTTCCCGTAAGAAAGAAAAAGAAAAAATTAAGAAGGAAGCGGAATGGAAAAGAAAAGCAGAGGATCGAAAGAGATGCAACAGGCATTTCAGAGCCAGAAAAAACATGTATTTTTAGAAAATTTCCCCTTATCCTATGCTTCTTTGACTCCGTCTTGGGACGATAAGAATTGTTCTGTTTTGCTATCGCTTCGGGATAGTAGAGGAGTAGTCATGCAAAGGGTATTTATATTCGAGGAGACCTCGGGTGATCAGTCGTGCGATACCGATCCTAGCTTCCCCTCGCAGTTCCTCAAGAAGTTGCGTTCATACTGAATATCTTTTTCTGAGGGCTCCAAGTAAATCCTTTTACATTCTTTTCTACATTTACCCATAGTTGAGTACTTGTCTTAATCTAATTCGCTTCTTAATGATTCTTACAGTCCACCATTACAGCGAAAGATGAAGCAAGTTATTAACGGTCCAGAGGTATAATGTTCTTTTAAAATGAGGTATTATCGTACAAGTTGAGATAGGATGGTTTTTTTCTGCGATTTTAGTTGTATTTAGTGAGTTCAGTCGGTCAAAAAGTTGCAAACTTCCCTATGGAACGGGGCCATGGGTTGACGGAAGTGATGTCGAAGAAGTTTGTGTCGCAGTTATGCCTTTTTTCAGGTTGTTAGTTGATTTCTTTCTTTTTTATGCAGGATGGAGCACCTTGTCACAGAGCCATTTCTGTGAAGGACTGGATGCTTGAGCAAGGAATTTGGAAAATGGAGTGGCCGGCGTTCT
This sequence comes from Kappaphycus alvarezii, assembly GCA_002205965.3. Classification (NCBI taxonomy): domain Eukaryota; phylum Rhodophyta; class Florideophyceae; order Gigartinales; family Solieriaceae; genus Kappaphycus; species Kappaphycus alvarezii. The sequence goes on from NADL03000599.1 coordinate 1,216,313, forward strand.
CACCCGATCTTAATCCGATAGAGAATCCATGGGGTATTCTTGTGAGGCGTGTTTACGTTGGTCAGCGGCAGTTTAAGGACATTCAAAGTCTTAGAAGTGCTGTTATCGAAGCCTGGAATTCTATCAGCACAAAAATTCTTACAAAGTTGCCGCAATCTATGCGAAAACGTTGCGTTGAAACTTTAAAGAACAAGGGGCGAAAGATCAACTACCAGAGATCGAAGGCTAGCCGCCTTCTTGAGGTTGGAGGAAATGGGAGTTGAGTAAACCAAAATGCACCTATACTTTTCAACACCCCTTTAAGACTTAAAAATCATATTTCTTGCGAACCACTTCTCCATTTCGAAAGAAGTCTGCGCTGTCGAATTTATCTCATAGAACGTCGTCAGGTACGTGTGCATTTGTTGGTCAGGCAACATTGCTTACTAACTCGTCTATAAAAGTATAAAATTCCTATAATTTAGCACCACTATACATACCACTACAGTAGATCGCTAAACCAAAGAATGGGTAACTGCGAAATGACTTACAGAATAATTTGTTGCTCATCAACTTTTTATGATGACGCGTGCGAGCAAACTCGAAAAGAAAGTTTGAAATTACTAAAAGTAGTATGATTGAGGCCTAAAACAGATAATAATTATTGGACATAAATCAAAAAGTTCAAATATGACAAAAATTTAAAACTTTTAAAAACGACGGCCGCTGCCTCGCACGGCGCAAAACGGTACATCAGCAGGAATGCGCAGAAGCACGCTTGTGACACGCTACGACTATTGCCCAGCCAAGCGCATTCAGCTGCGTGCAACTGCTCGACTCCAGATCTACCACTCTCCGCGCGTTTCTACTTTTACGAAGCGCTTTCGACGCGCACTTATGCTCAAAGCTGACACAGAGGAAGTTTGTGTGGGGGTGTTCTTGGAAGTAACCGATCGCGTGCGTTGCGCATTTCGCACATGAACTAACAGGAAAACCGGTCGCCGGTTGGACAACTTTTGCGACATAAACCCGTTGGAATTATGTAGTGCGCATGCGATGCGGAGCGCTACCCGACACCTCTACGCTAGACGGCCTCAACCTCTCCCGAACAGGTTTATCCTCAGTAGGTGTGTGCAATGATGCCAAAGTGGGTAAGGCTCGCGATGTAGGGGGTACGGCCGCTCACCCGGCAATATGTCTCAGCGGGGTTGGACATTCGGTGCCTTGGAGGCCGTAGGCAGCCATTGCGTTGTGTAGCTGGTGTTACTTCCAGGGGATGATCCAGTTTGCATGCTGGCGCGTCCGTGTTCGTACGGAGCTGGGTCTAGTTTCACCACACGAGTTGGTTGACTAGACAGCTGTTCCTGCCCCATCCGCTGGAGCGATCCCGTAATTGGAGGCACGGTTAAGGCTCTAGTCGGTAGCGAAGAAACGGAAGCAATCCTTTACTATTCTTTGGTAAACAAAATTCGTTTACTTCATTCAAAAGGAATTAGAAATAACTATCTTATTCATACTCAGTAGATATCTTCATCTCAAAAACGTTGTTTTAGCAAGGCTCGCGGTCCGGGTACTCTTAAGCTCTGAAGCACATGTCGGCTAACCTCCTACGTTTGGCGACGTAATTTTGCTGATTTTGCTTGCGTTTGCGATGTAGTTCTTCTCCGATGGCGTACATGCGGTTCTTGACGGTTCTGTAGTGGACTCCATATTCGGCCCGTAGCGGATGCATTTGAATATGTGCATTTGTCAGCGAAGCACAAGGATGAAAAACAGAATCGTACCGATCTTCTTTCCACCTGAACTTGTTTGCATTGATTCCCCATAGCTTTTTCATCCTACCAAACCAATTCTCCACAATAATTCGATCCGAAGATTTGTTGGCGTTTGTGTTGGTTTCTTCAACCGTGAGATACCCGTTCTTAGGCTTTTTCTTCGGAATGATTGCACGCACAAGCTCTGCGGCCCCCTGATAGCTTTTATCCATCAGCAATGCCCAGTGGTTTGGGTAGTCCGCAGACATTGTGCCTAGGTCCTGTATATCAGTTTCTCCATTCTTCTTCTTCAAAGCACGTCTATGGAATATGGAAACGAACGTTCTTCTGGAAGATCTCGAGGTCAGCTACATTACCAGGATAGTGCATCGTAGCGTCTTAAGCCATACCATTCTTCAGAACGCTCACCTCGACCTTGAAACCATATAATTTGTGTTTACCAGAGTAGTAAGGCTTCCCTTCCGCCATGTTTCCTGATATTCTGTTGCACTGTTGAAACGTCACATCTGTTGCATACCTCGCACACTTGTAAGGGCGAAAGCGACATTTTCCTCGATGAGATTACCATAGGTATACTTGCTATCGCTTTCCTTGACAAACGAAACGAATGCTGGCTCGTGAATATTGGAAATGAAAGTCGTGATCATTTTCTCGAAAGTAGGCGGCTTGATATTGAAAACCCTGGACGTTATTTTCCACTCGGAACCACACTTTAGAACAACCAATGTCATGAAAAAGATGTCCTTTCCTTGGTAGATAAACTTACGACCTGTCCCTGTGTTGTGAAAGAAGCGAATGGTGTCGCCAAAGGCATGCCAGATCATTTCAAACTCCGACGGATCAAAGTTACACATGTTTCGAATCCAGAAGATCCTCCGGTATCGTAGAAAGTTTCGAATATCGGACAATCTGAGTCGTTTTCGTCATCAGAATCCTTCGACGGAGTGTTATCTGCGTATTGCGCTAGATCTTGCTCCCGCGCCACAGCGGTTTCGGCTAGTAGCTGAAGTGCGCCTTGTGCTTGCGATGCTGAGGGGACGGGAGCGCAGGCTTGATAGTCATTTGGCTGAGAGGGTTGTTGCGAACGGCGTAGGGGCATGGGAGTCTGGGAGACGTACTGCGAGAAGGACATGGATGGTGGAGGCGGAAGGATGTTTGAGACGCGTAGATGGTAGTCTGGGTATGAAGTATGTATTATCCGGTGAACTGTAGTACACGCGTGGATTGCTTGGACCCGCAAGTGCTGGTTAGCGCGGGAAATTTGAATGCAAAGTCGTTTTGTAAATAGCCATTTTATTGTGATCGACGTGTCATTCGAGTTCTACTGTGTTTTCAGTATGTTGCGCGGTTCTATTTTAATTATTCCATCATTTATCTGTGGCGTACTTATTGAGCTGTGCGTGAATTTTATTGTGATTAACCATGTCGCAATTTAATGTAACTAAATCTCTCCTTTTTTTTCTCGTCTGCAGTATGATTGAGCGTACTACTAAACAACCGCTCTGCTACATACTGTACAGTATTCGACAACCGTACTCTGTAGTTCTAATTAACATACTGTACCTGTACAGTACAGTAGGAAGACTGAAGGAACTTTACTTCATCGCACCGGCGGAACAGACTTCTTCGATGTCACTTTCAACCCCCTAGCGCCCTCGAACAGGAGAGTAAAGACTTTCAACCCGCTCATTTCGCTCAACGCAGCAAGAACGGCGAAACACAGAAGATACGAGTCCTTCAAGGCGTCCTCCGCCGGAAGTAGGCTGGTCCCCGTCCCCATCTCTACCCTCGGAGGATGGCACCCGGACGCCCACGCGTTATTAAGCGACGTCGCACGCAACGCCGCTACGATAGCAAGGGAGACATACGTACAAAGGTCAAACAAGTCATTACGCAGCGCCATGCCGTAGCGGCAGCGATGTCCAATGCGGTGTGCCTGTTGGCTGGCCTCCAGCCAGTTATCTAGCGTTTTGACGGCTTCTCGCCAATCCTTTACATTGTAAGCCTTTACCTACATCACGACATCCCTCAGGGAACAGCTGACCATGTTTTTCATGGATTAAAAACACCCCAAATTTTCCCCCTTCATTGAGTATCTTTCGTGTAAACTGCAGGTCTGACTTTACGGCTAGGAACTAACCGGAAGACTGGCCCAAGGGGTCAAAGACATACAGTACTGTACTGTACTGTAATGTAACTGGAACCAAATGATGTGTTCACTGGAGTCCTCTCTCTCATTACCATATCTCCAACTCGCAAAGCGATTCCAAGCCAACAAAGAAAGGCCCCACTCACACCAGAATGCATGCATCCCTCAACAAGTCCCTCAACAACTGCCAACGTTACACTCCTTCAATGCTTTTGGCTTGTCGAAGTCTTGCGACTACAAGAAATCTGTGAGTGCGATAATTCCCTCAGAAGACTCAAAAGTACAATACCTCCTTCTGACCTCAAAGAGTTGCAAACCACATCCGAGTGACAGGATTCGACTTGAGAACCGAAAGGCAGTAATCATTCCAACCTCTCGTCATATACACGCAACAGAAAGTCAAGTGACCTCGTGAACAGTATCGAAGCGGTTTGTTGCTGGCCACTTGTTCTCATCCACTTCCAGCCGCTCACATGCCCTTTACAAAAACTACTGTCACTACATGCTGCGCAAGTGATGTCCAACAATCAGCCTCTGCAAGAAGGTCATTGGCTGGGTCAGCATAACGGGGCCGACTCGTGACACCCAGGTAAGGCAAGACAAGGTGCGTCCCCCACCACGCCCCAATGGCGAAAAGAAAGCGGTTCGAGATGGGCCCAATATGCTCTACTACCTGCCGCCAGCGTCATCCAAAATTGTCGCAGCGAAATTTAGTGATGGGCTATATCCAGCGCTTTAGCATCAGGCTAGTTACCAAACGTACGAAGTATGCAAGACAGCCTGCAGGCGAAAGCCGCCAGTCGAAAAATGCAGGCTGCATTTCTCTATCATGCGTGAGACTCTACATCCTGAATTAATCAGCTGTCCTCGTCCACCTCCCAAGTCATCTCACCCAGACTGCGGCCGCTCGTCACTGTCAGTCGTAGTCTCTGAACGAGAGCCTCGCGTTGCCCTCGCCGCAAGCGCCTCGGCGAGTTTTGAAACAGACACGGTTCTCTCAAACCTACTACCAGCAGAGGAGCTTCTGCTCAGCTTAATCCCGGAGGCGGTCCGCCGCATGATTCCACTTTGGTTCGACTCGGACCGAACCATGGGCTTGAGCTGAACCACCTCATCTTCTCCACCAGTGTACGCACCCGGCATTCGGAAGTACTCGTTCTCCAGTATAGTCTGAATGCCATCCGCCTCGAGGTCGTCCCAAACGGAAAACTGGGACATGGAATGACGCGAGGAAGCTACATCCTCGTCACCCACGCTGGCTCGAGATTGTGATGGCGACAGATGTTCTGATAAGCCACGCAACCGTCGTCTTACTGCAGATCCGCTGACGCTTGAGGTTCTGCTTTGTATTCGCACAGCCGAACGATCCTCCCTCTCCTTCTCACTGAAATCCCGCCCAAACAGTTCTTCAATGTCCTCAGTGTTTTCCACAACTTCGGCCTTGTCTTCGCTGATGACGACCACACCATTCACGGCATTTGCTGGTCCTGAGTCGTCGTCTTTTTTGACTTCGATAGATGTCACAACTGATGGTTGATCCGACGAATCTTCGGATGGTGACGTGGCGCTATTAAGATAGCTACTATCAATGTCTTCAGTGCTCTTCTCATGGACCTTTTCCGCGCGACGTTTGACAAACGATAGCTCCTTGAGGGCAGTGAGGCCACACAAAATAAGACCGGCGATAACAGAGCCTACAAACAACCCTGCAATCTTGAGAATGAAAGACATCCTGGTCTGCTCCGACGGGTCCAGGGTGATGTACACGTACAAGTCGCTAGTCCTGAAAAACAAGTACAATGCACCGCCATATGCGGCATTATACAGCACGAAAAGGGAGACATAAACGAGTCGGAAGCGCATCGATAACGAAAATAGCACATCCAACAGGGCAAGAGAAGGGGCAATAACGTTGAGCGAAAAGAGAGGGTAGGTGAGGTCCGGATTCTCCGAGGAGTAGACGATAGACCAAAATACGACAGCGCCAAACAAAGTTGCGGAAACAAAAGTCTGATAAAGTGGGACAGTGACTTGGGCAAAAATTTTGGACAGGCCCTTATCCTCGTGCACCTGGCCACTGTCCGGTGGTGGGTGCACGGCGCCCGTCTCCTCGTCGCCCTGTTTGATCTGGTCGTCGTCATCAGAGCGCAAGAGTTCAATCAAGGAGCAGCTTAGAACGAGAACGAAAGCGAGAGTAAGACCAACATAATTCCAAGTGGCGTATCGGCGATACGAAAAATCACCAGCCAGGGAGAAAAAGACGACATGGGACACAAGCATAGCCGATACTGCAAGACGAAAAAGCAGTATTGGGATAGCTGGAACCCATGAAGAACGGCCTGCCTCGGCGATGGTGTGACCGACGAAAAAGCGGAGACGAAAACGAGAGCGTGTTGGCGGGGGTTTGTCTAGTTTCGGAGGGTGTTGGGCGTCGGAAATGGAGGTGGAGGAATGGTCGGGGTCCGGGACGGTTGCCATGTCGAGGAAGGAAGATGGGGACGAGGGTATAGGGGCGGAGGCTTTCTCGTTAAGGGTCCGTCTCTTTGCTGTTGAAGTAGGCGGAGGTAAGTTGTCCGAGGAGTGTAGAGGGACTGTGGGCGGCGGATTGGGCGGTGCGGTAGGCGACGGGGACATGGTAAACAAAAGGGAACACGTGGACGGGAGCGGCACTTAAACTTGGTGGCGCTCACGTGGATATGAAGGGACAGCGGGGGTAGGGAAACAACGTGGCCAAGAGACAGAGGGCGACAGAAGAGGGGAAGAGGGGGAGAGACGCGGCGGATGGCATATGGCCGAAGCAAAAGGTGGAGATGTTGTGGCCTGGTGGATACGGTGTGTGACTGGTGCGAACGTCAAGACATAAAAAGGGGCTATATTTCTGCTGGTCTACACACATGCCAGCTTTCGTTGGCTGCACATGGCCTGTGATGAATCCAATGCAGATACCCGGGAATGGGCCGTATATGTTAAATATTGCCAGGGGTTGTCACACTCGCATCGTACAGTAACTCGGTCACGCCGTATGTTGAACATTTAAAATGGCCAGGAAGTGAACAGTGAACAGTGAACAGTGAACAGTGTCATACGATTAACTTATTGGCATTGCTTCAAATTGTGGACCAGCACGCTCGTGATCCTTTTCTTTCAGGAGGCGCTTTTGAGCTTAGGGTTGGCCCGAACGGTCGCTATTTCGCTCGTAAAGGTCCAACGTCACCACTGTTATATCTACAGCCTTTGTCCCAAGTTAAACTTGGCTTCAATTGATTGGCCTTTCTTTCTGTGTTTGAAAAATGATTTGGTTGTATAAAAGCTGTAAGCGGGTTTTATCGTGGCAAAAATATGCTTTCGGGAACTGTTCTAGAGGTGCCACCAACCCACCAACGGTTGTATGGAACATTAAAGAAATTCCCAAATCTCACAGTGATTTCTTATTTATTCCAGAAACCCATAAGAATTCCGCTTGGAAATACCTTCAGATTAACAAAATTCCCTCTACCGTCCCCTTTTCACCGCTGTCCTTTTTTCAAAAACTGTATCGCCTCCCAACGAAATTGGCCATCATGCGTTGCCACCATTCTGAGAGGACCAAATCATCGCAGTACAGTAGTCACGCAGTACAACGTTATGTTGCCTGTTGAATCACATCAATATTGTTATGATATCGGAAATGTATCACTTCTGCAATGCAATCCACTGTACTTACTACGCACTACCTTACAGTGAGTTGGGGAGATGACTTCAATTTCAAGTTATTGTACAAACTTCTGGACCTCTCGGGACTTTGGGGGCCATGGTCCAATTCTCCCAGCAATGTCAATGAGGTCAAGACAGAAAAGTTCTGTGCTGTACAGGACAGAGCTTTGGTGAATAGTTTTTCCACTTTCAACTGTACAGTAAAGTGTTCTGTGCTGTGCTGTACTGTACTGTACTGTACTGTACGTACTGTCTAAGTTAATAAAAAATTTTGTTGTACAGTATGTACCAGCAAAAATTGGTAGCAGACAATCTGGTTTCGAGGATACTGTACTGCTTGCTAAAATACAGTACAGTAGTGTCTATCCTTCATCCCACTGTCCTCAAGTGAGGCACATCTCAGGGATTTCACGTACGAGCGCGACTTGCCTTGAGAAAAATTCAAGACGTTGCAACTCGTAAATACACTAATACCGCAGGTCTGCGACAGCGCGTGAGAGTATAACGACATGCTGCATTGGCATGAGTAAAAACCTGTCGCTTGGTGAAACTAATCGCATCCAACGTGAAAACAGCTGCAAACGAAAGTTCACTTCGTATGTCTCTGGTTTTGAAAAAGGGGTAAAAGACGGTTCAATTAACCGTGAAAGGGCCGACGGCAACCAGTGATGGTTCAAAATCCCTTAACATCCAGCGACCTCCTCTTCCCCCGAACCGTACTTCTCTATTTTGTCCCCTTAAACGTAAACCCTCGTCCCTTTCACGGGATTTTCAAGCCCTTTTAGAGAGACTCATCGGGGTGGAATTGTGCTGTGCGCGAGCGCTATCACCGCTTTCAGTTCTCCAGCTATATAACACGACCTTGTCTGAATCCTTAGGGTCGCCCCAGACGATAACCATGTCGAACAAAACAACCAAAGAAGTGAACGCTTAAATATAATCCCATTAGAGCTACCGACGCTTCATAATCTCGCTCCTAGTCCGGACATCGGTTCTTCCATTTCAAAAAGAATATTGTCTGGATATAGATAAAATTAGAATCAATAATTCTCTCCACAGTATCTACAAAATATACTGATGCCATAAAGTTTCTCTCACCTTCAGACTTCCATCCATCGAATACTTGTCGCGAAAAGTCAAGGATTAAAGTAGAAAAATAAGATGGGCGGTGTAAGTAACAAGTCTTAAACGCAATACGCTTTTTTCTTAGAGTAGAAACGTTCAGTAGGGGAAACCAGCATGATTTTGCGATGCTTGCGAACAGATGTCCCGTTCTGGGCCGAATACTAACATCCAAACTGCATTCGCATGCAGAGCATTGACTGCGATATAGTTAATTTTAAAACCGACCCGGGCAGGTTGCCTCTGGTCTTATATTTGGAACCCACTGCGCATGGTGTAGTACGGTGGGCTCACTTTTTCTGAAGGGGCATTTACTAAAGCTTTAGGGACTGGGTTGTACTGTTGATAGCAGGTAAACTTGGTTAAAGTCGTGCAACAGGGATTGTGACCCACGTCAACGGTCCACATCCCTTTCGCTGCACTAACTAAGAATTGTCCCGTGTTCACTGTACACAAGTCATGTAGTGTTACCCATCAGTGACGACTTATCCCGCATAACGCATTAGCAGCGTGGATATAACCGACCACATCTTCCATGCATTAAAATAACCCAAAATTTTCCCCACCCTGTACACAATATTATGCCGGCTAATGACAAGGAAATGTCTAGCTAGTGTTGTCTAAAGGGAATACTGCAGGATGTGTTATTGTGAGAGCTCGAAAGGCTGAGAACCAGAGGAGTTTGGGAGAAGGCGTGTTGTGTGGTACTGTACTGCGCTGTACGGTGGATACTGTGTACGTACCGCACTATCCATTTAGGATAAATCTCTACCGCCCATACTTTGGCTTGACGGAACGTACATACTGTACTGTACATGTCTTCATGTTTCTTGGTTAAAAGTACTTTTCGAAATTATAACTTTTCGTCACCCCACTGCGATTCTACGGAATGTACCCCTCGAGGGGTGCTGCACTGTACAAGAAGAAGCGATATCTGCGTGATTCCTTAAGTCAGTGGCTAGATTTGCACATTCTTCTCGATATACAGTACTGAACAGTAAGTCAGGGGCAGCCTGCGTAGCTTAGAAGTCTTCTCAGCAGCCTGATGTAGAACCTTTTCGCAACTACCGACATTGCCACGAAGTAATTCGAGGCAGTCTCTGTCTCCCTGCAGCGACAGGTGTGGCGCCAGAGCATCAATGAATTGAATACGGTATTTATGCTGAGGTATCAGTCAGGATTTGAGTCTTTAAGACTGCCATTACATTACGTCACCTATCATTTTACTAAAGATTGAAAAGTCATGTTCTAATGCGCATGCAGGCGAGACAATGTCCATCTAGGCTACGGAGGTTGCACTTATCAAAAGGGGGGCGAAATTGGGGTGCTTTACTGATTAGGGATGCAGGACGGCTATTTTCCGAAGACGGGGGGACAGGTCAAATGTGCCGTACCAGGGAAATGCGGGAAATTCGGAATTTTACTGTAACATGAAGTTCATCCTACGACTTCAAAAGCTTGGTCATCGTTAAGTAAACCATAGGCGTCGATAGAAGCCTTAAGCTCAACATACAGTAACTTGGTATCACCTTGGCGCCAGGTAAGATTGTACTTGTCGTATACATGGGTCTCTACGGCAAATGGAAACGGGATCTTCCCAATCGACAATACAGCCTCATCCTTCTTGCTTCTAAGTTTTTATAAAGCCGCTTCAAACGCTAACAGTTTGGGATGGTAGTTTGTAATCTTGTCAGGACCATTAGACAGCAACCATTTAGCATGCAGAAACTTTGCACAAGTTAGCGGCTCTGGCCATGTAATGGATAGCTCAAACGTAATACTTCTGACTGGCTCCAAACGGTAGCTGAAACCACCCGGTCGTACTCCTGAAGGCAGTACTATAACTAACGTAACTCTATTAGTAGTCGTTTCAGGTTCGATCCAGGTCGCACTCAAGTAAGCAGGGTGAAGAACCGCAAGATCACAACCCTCGACGGATTCTGCACTATACTTTGACTCGCTCTGCTCCCCCATGAGATCCTCATACGAGCGCTTTGGCCCTGTAACAGACTCACTCCGCAATGAACAGCGACGAACCAGCGTAGTTGTAGGAACAGATTCACCCATGACTATAAAACGTTTAGTAATAGAACAAAGCGAGAGCAACCAAAGTAAACCATATCATAAAACTTAAGATCGTTTGTGACCCCAAAAATCTCTTGCCTCATGCGATTGTAACAAGCCCTCAAAGCAGACAGATTATGCTCTTGAAAGAGATTTGGCATAGTATACACTGCCTTGGGCTTCTCAGTGCCCGTTATTTTTTCCCGTCAAACAGCATCCGCAAATACGCGACAGCATCACTGCTCTTCGGCAACTTTTTTGAGTGGGCCATGCTAGGGTTTGTTTGCGGGAGGCAAATAGATGATTGTAGAGATGACCGGCGGAAGAATGCTGATCTGAGTTACTAACCTAAAAAGAGTGCGCGTCAAAAAAATTGAACATTAAATGTTCGATTTTTTTGTTCTCGATTGTTCGGCATCATTTTTCAGGGGCGAACAAAAAAACCTGCAAAGTCTGTTAGGGCCGTAGTATTTCCTTTTTAATCTCCTCTCCAGAGAATAATGGAACATCGTAGAACCACCTATGATCTCAAAAAGATTGCTGAAATGCAAAAAAACTAAAGGAAAAAGTACGGCATTACAAAAAAACGAAATGTTCGGTTTTTTGTGAACTTTTCGATTTTTTAAACGCTTCTCTTTTAATTGGTAAATTACATTTTTCTAAATCCCATTCATGCAACTATTGTTTACCCCTAGAAGTGTCTATATCCGCATTTTATTTATTTGTTTTTCCTCGCATTTCGTCCGAATTGACAGCTAAAGGTTGAGAAAGGCGCAATGTTTCGGAAAAAACGCTTTTGTTCCGATATTTTTATATTTTTATATTTGCTATGAAAAATTGAAACTGATTTCTGTGCAACAGATCAAATATTTTCTGTTGCGAGACAAATTTTTGCGTTGACTCCAAGCGCCATCGTTAATGGCCGTCTCTCCGAATACGGCTGATGCATTTCTCACGGTAGCTCTTTGTCTCTGGCTTGGCACTCAAAACATACCGGGCAGCACCGCTGCTCGCCGCTTCAGAGGGGCATTGTTTTTAGCCCTGAAACTGCTGCTAGAACATGTAACTTGAGTGGTTCTATGCTCCCGGCGAAAACTAAGCCGCGGCATTTACTCTGGCCGTTTTTTCTTAAGAACTACAACAACGAAAACATTAACGCCACCATGTATAATGTCGACAAAAAAGGTTTTCATTTATGGTGTTGGCGAGTTATAAATCGGTTTACAGTCCTTGAACTGGTAAGTTTCGTCATTCTTTTTCCCTTTTCCTTGCTCCTCTAACTTGTTGCTTACGTTTTTTAGGTACATTTTGAGAAACAATTGTCTGGTCGGGCGCACTCTCCGTTCAAAATGTCAGTTGATGGTTCCGATTTCATTATTTTTGAGCCAGCTCCTTTTAGCCCACAATGAGACAGCCACAAATTTAAAGGTCCCGACCTGCGATATGAAGTAGGTGTGAGCCTTCGTGGTGGTAATATTGTGTGGGCACTCGGCCTATTTCCTTGCGGAAGGTTCACGGATTTGAGTATTTTTCGCTATGGTCTTAAGCGCCATCTGCTACATGATGAGAAAGTGGAAAACGTTTGGGTGTTTTACTGTTGGAAGATATTTCCGACCTATCCCAGATGAGAAAGTCGTAGCAGATCAAGGTTATCGCGACGATAGTTGCTCTCGTGAGCGGCTCTCCGATGGGCATGTCGAATTTAGTTTTATCAGAGCTCGTCACGAAGCCACGAACAAGAGGCTAAAACAGTTTAAGGTTCTGGGCTCTCGGTTTCATCACAAACTGCGCCTTCATTCATCATGCTATTTCGCTATGCTGAATCTTATGCGGTTGTCTACTGAGGGTGGGTTGAGGATATTTCTTGACGAATAGGCTAGGATGTTATTTTTGAGTAAATTATGGTTCATCCTGAATTTCCCGCATCTCCCACTGGTTTATTACCAAACAGTACAGTTAAAGAATGTCGCCTCGTTTCTTTTTGGCGACATGACGCGATGGAAGACAACTGTAATTTTCCCGTTCTTATCATGCTTCACTCGTCAATCACCTACAACAACAAATGTAACCTATGCACGTTAAAACCTTCGTCATATGCATTAAATATGCCTCGCTCTCCCGGCGCAACCTCGAAATAACTTTCCAGATGGCGCTACCAGAGACACCGCACGATGTCCAGGACTAATAGTGTTCCATACTGAAATAGCTAGAGTACTGTACACATAAGATAATGTATCTGACTCAAACTGTGTACTGTAATGGATACAATTTCTCGTCAGGGGCTTCGAGTTCAAGATTCCTAACACAAGGATCCCTATGTCCTGACCAAACTTCACGCAGCGCAACACTGCACTCTTTCGACAAAGGTTTGAAATGTTCTACAGTACAGTACACTCCCCGCCAACTGCTGGCTTCGTCGAATACCCTTGATCACGGTTGAAATTCTAATATCCACAGTGACACAGAATACTCTCTGCTTTTTCCATGCGACACGTATCAAAAAAGCGTCCCATCAAATTGTTTCTCATGATCTGCAAGATTCGAATTAAAAGGCTGCTATTTGTCAGTTAAGCTTGGTAGTGCTAAGCTCGACTGACAGGCGTAAGATTGCGAAGTGTTTGTATATGAAAACCGAGTTGCAACCTTTTTACACATCCTGCTTTCTAATAGAAGTTCCTCACAGCTTGTGACAAGCCCCCCTTTTTGCTTGATACAGCATGCTTGAAAGTAAGGTAGCACAGGGTGCTTTCCCAGCACTTCATCAGCAGTTAGAATCCACTTTTTTGCTCCGAGATTCAGATTTTGCACGACAGGAGTTTCCTGACCGCACATGCATTACACATCTATGAAATTGCTGCATGGCATGAAGCCAACCTATGGAAAATGTGGTACTGTAGGAGGGTTGTTAGAATACCATCCATAACTAGCCTTGAAATGACATTTCAACTGTCTTCTGTCGCGCAGGCTTCGGTAACTGGAATGGTGTATAAAGCCTGCCGACGACTGCGCAGCTCGCCATCTTTTCAGCAGTCTTGGTTAGTCTGCTGGCAGTACTATTCGCTGCTGAAGACTTTCTACTACAAACTCGATGTTGAGATCAACTAGGATTCTCAAATGTGCGGTAGTACAGAGAGTAACTTTATGGCATCAGTAAACAGTACAGTAGCACGAGACATTGCTTTTAGGTGGGTTTTAAGATCAATTATTACGAAAGCATGTCGCCGACCAACCAGCTGGAGAATTACGACATTTCTCGACTAAGGATAAAGCCCCAATAATAACGAAGAAGAATGAACTGTAAACAGAGGCCGTGAGCCACTCGCGAAGGAAATACAGTACAAAGTGTGTGGAAGGGACAACCGGCAACAATAATTTTCCAATTGTTTGAGGCGAGAGTTGCAGAATCTACTCTAGCTACAGTAGCAAGCATTTTAATACTTTTCTTCCATAAAATGGTTTCTCCAGCAAGAAATCTGAACGAACATGTCCGCAAAAAGTCATGAATGACGGCCGCGACAGAGCAAAAGGGGGAAATTTGGGGTGTTTTTGATCCATGAAAAATGAGGTCAGCTGTTCCCTGAGTGGGGGGGTAAAAGTGGGGTGATTTAATATTTGAAAAATATGGTCGGAGGGATGTTGTGATGTGGGTAAAAGCTTACAGAACAAAAGTTCCTGAAACCCTGCAACATTATTGGGCTGTACTGCACACGTGCTACAGCACATCACTAAATTCTACGCCAATTAATTTTTTTTGTTTAAATTCAGTACACTATACCGTACTTTTACGGGGGGTAAACAATAAGATGTATTGGACTACATCGCACCATACCATCAGAAAACTCCCACTCTATATAAATCATGTAACATGTGCTCAACAATATACGCCGATTTCTTCCCCCTCGGGTTTGACACCCACGGGGCACTGGGCTCCTCCGCTCCACACGCGCTAGGGAAGATCGCCGCCTTCTTCTCCACAGGACGCGGCACTACCGCTGCCGTCGAATACGACCGCCTGGTCATTACCCTCTCCTCCCTCGTTCTCCAGCTGACGGCCCGTGCCGTATCTCGCCGTGCTTTGTCTCTCACATCACCTTATGCGCGAGTGACCCTGCTCGGCTTAGTGAACATGTAATGAAAGCGTTTGTTTTATAAATCATATGTCCTTCACCACTCAAACTATTTTACAGCAAAAATGTACAATGGATTTGGCGCAAATAAGCAGCATGGGCTGCATTAAGTTCACAAAGCCCCTTTCGGCCCATTTTAATTCAAAAGTTTTCCAACCTTGCATGAATTCATGGACATCGAGAGAAGGAGGTAGTGCGGTTTCAGAAATGGCAAAAGCGAAAGGGTCCTTGATTCCGTTGACGATTTTTTTTCGAGCGTGACACATAAATATTAAAAAATGTCACGCGCGATATTGAAGCCAGACTGGCTGATACATACAATGCTGTACTGCGCACTTCCAAGTCAAAAAAAAATGGACGGCTTAACTCGATGTCCGCGGAGAATACCACAGATCTAAGATCTAACGAAACTTTGAAATACTGCACTGTACAATACTGTAAGAGTGGCTGATTTCAACAGAGCACAGCCGCTAGCGTTGACTCGTGCACACTTAGAGTGTTTTTTTGTAGAAATTTGAACTTGATGATGCTAACTGAAATGCATTGCTGCAGTATGCTTGGCCATCCAGTACGGCTCCAATACGGCATTTCCAGTTCCTAATTGCGAGGTCAGCCAAGGTCAGGGCACCTGCATAACGCATTAGCCGCGTGGATATAACCGACCACATCTTCTATGCATTAAACCCAAAAATTTCCGCCTGTCCAAGAACCCGTTGAAAGCATGAAGGTCTCACGGAGGAGTGTGTACAATCAAGATAAGTAATGAATAAAGATTTCTCAGATACAACTGAACAACAATAAATTAAGAAAATATTAGAATCAAAAATGCAGTTGGCAAAATTTTGCCTTGTTCATGTGCATAATTTTACAACCCTGCAAAGCACGGCACATGACAGTACTCTCTACGGTACAGGAAATTATAGGAAATCTACTCTACATACAGCCAGATTCTACCAGTGCTTAGCCATTACAGTGCTTACTGGAGCGATTGTTTTACAGTAGAGCTAGTGGCCCTGTACAAGAACTGCAGAAAATTAATGAGTAAAATCCCCTAGCTAGCTACTGGCATTGGTACCAAACAGCTTACCCGAAAAAAGTTTCATGGCTCTAAACTTTGAAGAAAAGCCCCTCTACTAACTGGTTTCTTCACCACTGCACCACGAGGGGTCTATTTTGTAGACTGTAAAAAGCATGGGGCGGCCGCAATGATTTTAAAACGAAACAGCATGCAGTAATAGTTTAGCATTGTGCGTTAAATCTCCCTTTTTCTCTTTCAATACTTTCAAGGTCAAACGCGAACCAAACTCATTGCGTACATTCAGCACACATCAAGATTATTCGCATCATGCGGTTAGAATATCATTCAGCATGATGTGGAATGTTGATCTGGCTTTAGCACGTCGTAAACTCCTTGAACTATCGCCTTCCACAGGTTCCGATAGCCGCAGAACTCGTTCATCGTTTGAAACTACAGCGGCTAGTTAAACCGTAAGTATCGAGTTGAAAAGTAACTGTCGTATTTTGAGACAGGCTGAGTCACCCCACGCAGCCTGAGTGACCCTTGCAACTTTTCCTAATTCCAATGGGTTGCAGGTTAGAGCTTGGGACACCTCTGGTTTTATTCTGAATTTCCTCATCTATGCCCGAAAGGTCGCAGACCGATCGGTCAGTGGGCTTTTCAATACGTCCTCACACGTACAGTTCTCACTTCAAAGTAATGCGTTGAGGCATTTGTGTGCTGATGGCATCACTACTTGTCTGCAGCTGTTTGCAAACAAATTTGATTTCTAAGAAATACTGTCTCCAAAAACTGCAGCAATTTCAAAGAAATACTGTCTCCAAAAACTGCAGCAAGAAGTGGTTGGGATGCAAGGGTTGTAAAGGTTGGTTCTTGAACAGCCAAAATGGACCGGTTACGTAACCAAGGGATGCACAATCTACAGAATGAACCAATGCGACTTGCCGTTCCGAATGGATTGTTCTTACGAGTCCACAAACCTCTACACCACACTCTTTTAGAAGGTCATGTGCAGACTACATGTTAGGCAAGCAGAAAATTTACCCGCCACTATTTGTCCCTTTCGCATTCGTAGTGGTAGCTGCAGCACGCGTAAATATACTGGTATGCCGAACATCCGCCCTATGCGCAACAGTCGACTGCACAGAACAAGTAGTAGAGCTTCGGGTAAGCGCAGATCGCGGTTATGACCTTAGAGAGATATGAAGTAGCGCAACCTAAGCACCGCGATACTCCACGCTACAGAGGGGCGCGATCCTGACGATATACACTCCCGTGCTCTACGTACTTGGCTTCGAAATACAAAGTACAATATTGAAACCTGAGCGACTCTGCAAATCTGCAAAATGACTTGTTCATTCCTCGCAGTATGCTTCAATTTTACAAACTCTTTCGTCATCAAACTGTTCATACAACTGGGACGTACATGACTTGCATCATTACGATACATATGCATTGCAGTTTTGCAGTCACACTGTCCTGATAGTGACAATTGCAAGGAACGGTTTACCTATTTATCGACAAAAGACCCTGTCGTAGCGCAGTTATATCTGCCATTGGCAAAGTTCCTTGTGTTATAGTGATTGACATAGCCTTGCCCAGCGAGGAGAGTTACGCAATGTTCTTAAAGAGATTTCATTGATCACAACCTGGCTAATATGGTCAGGTTGTTTTCAATATCTACAGTAGACTGATGATTTGGGGATCATTTCGGGGAATCCCATGCTGCTGGGAATAGCGTTCCGCGTAATGGACTGGGAGTAAAGACTTTCTTAGTTGAAACTGTGCAGCAATCTAGCATATTCGTTAATTCAAAAGGCAGGATTTAGAAACTAAGGTTACTGTACACATCAGTTTTATAACGGCTAAACTTGAATACGCATTTATGTACTTCTTGGAGGGGTCGTCAAACGGCTAAACAGTACAGTACTGTAGCCCGGGAGATTTCGAAAAACGCAGAGTACAAAAAAATTTTACTAAATTAAAAAAATATTCCGAAAAACACCCTCTCCCCAGCCTCAGTGGAAAGCTGGACGAGATTTACCCAGAGGCAGATGGGAACATTTGGTTGCTTGATGGCTCCTACTGTATCATTATAGAGGCAGGTAGTATGTAAACCTAGCTACATGCAGTAGTCTACAGTACTGTACTGTAAGTACCAGTGTCCACGTGTGTATACGTGTGAAGATCTGAGGGGAGCAGCGAGCATGTGGGGATGAGCTGTCACAGTGCCGAGCGTACTGGCGGGCGTATTTAGGCGCGCGCATGTTGTGCCGGCAAGTCGATCGCTTTCCCTCATGTCTATTTCTTTGTCAGAAATTCCCCCACTACCAGTCAGGGCGGCGACATCTTCTGTCAAGCACATCACAGGGTGCTTCGGAGCATGGCTGACAGTAACATCAGCCAGGGCGACGGTATAGCTAGGTCGAGTTCGGCGGGCGGGGTCGGAGACAGTTTCGCGCGTGTGCGTGCGGCATGGTCGACACTCAAGCCCGGACGTAGGGACTTCGGCAAGGTGGTGACGGAGCTCAACGCTTCGAGGTTGGTTGGCGAAGGAAGCATGTTCGAGCGTGGTCCGTATGTGCCTATAAATCCCATGAAGTATTTCAAGCCTCCGGCGGGCGCGTTCCTTTCCGAACTTCGAGCCAAAGATCGACGGTCCGCGAAAAAATGGGAGTATGTGAATGCGGGGAGTCTGGGCGGATATGACGGCGATGGCATTGGAAGTGGCGAGAATGGAGGCGGTTTCGGCGGAAGAGATGGGTCGCTTCTTGGCGCTGGCTGAGTTGTCAAAAAAAGCAACGTTGTAGGTGTTGAGACTGCGGGTGCAGTACTTTCGGGATATTAGTGAACAAGGATTGGAGACGGCGCGTCAGATGGTGCTTCTTGTGGAGCAAGGGCACGATGATGTCTTCTCGGAGTCATACAGGACAGCGAGAGAGACACTTACATCGAAGATGGAGGTCGAGGCCGCGAAGCATCTGGCCAAGCTTCACCTTGAGAGGGCATCTGCGCACAAGGGTAGCGGCGCCGGCGGGACCGGTGCCGAGGATCAGTGATAGGAGACGGGATGGGGGATGCCGTGGGAGCTCAGAAACAGGAGCTGCTGTGAAAGGGGACGGCGCGGAGGGCGAGCGCTTGGCGCTCAATCTTTGGAGCGTCCAAGTTTGTGGAGCGGGAGGTGCGGTATGGGGTGCGAGAACTGCCAACTGTGCCTTTAACGAGTGGTATTGTGATGGGGAAGTACCGCAGGGAGAGGAGGACAAACGGTTTGCGAGAAAGGAGCTCGGGCGGTGGTGCGGTTGCGACTGGTCGAACGGATAGGGGAGGGAACGGCAAAGAGGTTGGTGAGGGGTGGTGTGATGGTCTCGTTGTCGTTCGTGGCATGGAAAGGGGAGGGACGGGAACGAAAGGGGAGGTTTGTTACAAATCTGATGCGTCAAAGCAAACATTGGCGGAAAGGGAGGATGAGGATGGAGACGATTGAGTCGTCTTCGACGCAGGTGGAGCAAGGGGACGTGTTGATGTCCTGGGACTTCAAGGGGGTATCGGCACTTCTACTTCCACTCGGATATGCGGAATTACTTTCTGTTTCGCTACGCGGGGGAGTAATTTCGCTGTATAGCCCTTCCGTTTGGGTGGGGGCGATCCGGGCTGTGGTTCGTGAAGTTGCTTCGCCCGCTGGTCCGCTACATACGGGAGGATTTGGGGTATCGCGTGTTGCCATATATCGACGATTTATTGTTGGCACCATCACCTGCAGGAAGGGCGGCGACGGAGGAGGACTGTGGGGCTGCGAAGGAGAAGCTGGAGTGGGTGTTCGGGGAGTTGAGGCTGGCAAGGCATCCGGAGAAAAGAGATTGGGTAGGGAGTCGGCATATCGACCACCTAGGGGTTCACATCGACACGGAGAGGATGTGAGTGTTCGTGACGGATGGGAAGGTGCGGCGGGTGAGAAGGATGGCGATGAAGATGTTGGCGGTGGCGCAAAGGAATCGGAGGCTGGTGCCGGTGGACTCCGTGCGCCGGTTCTGTGGTGTGTGCGTGTCGCTTGGATTGGCGCTGCCGTTAGCTCGCTTCTACAATCGTTCCCTCTACTTCGACTTGTCGCTACACGAGGGAAGAGAGAGGGAGGGGAGAGTGGGAGAAAAGGACAGAGAGGGAAGGGAAGAAGAAGAAGAGAAGACGGAAGGTTGCGGTTGGTTGGAGTGCGGCGCTGGCCGGAAGCGAAGCCGGGGGCCAGAGCGCCGCTCACACGAGGCCGGAGCCAACGCATCCAGCCTGACCAAGGATCGTGTAGACAGGTTGCGGCTGTGTGTGCAGAGCTTGAGGGATCTCGCGTACTGGCGTTCATTGACTCGCGGAGAGGGGAGGGACTTCGTGCGGCTACCGCCAGACCTGATGATGCGCAGCGATGCAGCAGACGTCGGATATGGTGGGACATTGGGGTTAGACGAGCGAGGAGGGTCGTCGGGTATGTGGGAGGGGCGCGGGCTGTGGGGCGCGAGCGATGGCGCGCAATCGATTACTTTGAGGGAGTTACGCGCGGTACGGTTGTTGCTTCATAGGCACTTCGCTGCCTACGTGTCGGACCCGGAGGTGAAGAGGGTATTGCTACACGAGGACAATCAGGCGGTAGTGTACGTGCTCAACGTGATGATTTCGGCTTCGAAGGAGATGATGGAAGAACTACGGCGGTTGCAGGTGCTTCTCCGGGTGCTGGAGGTTCGATTAGAAGCGCAATGGATACCCTCTGCGGTGAACCGGTTTGCCGACGCATTGAGCCGGACGTGGGATCCGGGGGATATCGCGGAGACGGAAGGGATAGTGCGGTCGGTGCAGGAGGAGTACGAGTTAGACAGGGTGGCCTTTGGGGTGCGGACCTTGGGGGAGACTTTGGTTGCGCGGGTGAAGTACCTGGAAACGCAGATGCAGGAGTACTGGGGCGACGGGGTGGCACGATTGTACAACCCGCCAGCGGATATGCTTCCATAAGTGGTGCGCAAACTGGAGGCCGAGCAAGGGAAAGGGGTGCTACTGGCGCCGAGATGGCCGGCACAGCCATGGTTCGCGGTCTTGCGCGGCTTGGCGTCCAAGATGGTGGAGCTGGAAGCCGGCGGCGGGAAACTGTGGGACGGACGCGAGCGCAAGGCAGGGGGGTGGGGATGTTCGTAGCCGTGATGTACTGAGGGAGGTTTGGATGGAAGCGCTGAGGTCGGTGGTGATGAGTCGGACAACTGGGGGGACGGGAGGAACTGTAACGGAAGGCGGGGCCGAGGCTGCGTCGTTGCTGGCGGACTATGGGTGGAGCGTGGGGACGTGGGGGAACAGGACGAGCCAGCTGCGCAAATGGATCACGTTCTATGATGATGAAGGACGAGACCAATTGCCGGCCGAGGCAGGAGATGTGCTTGCATATATTGGATACCTGTCGAAGGAAGGGGAGGTGGGCCCGAGATCAGCCCCACAGTATGTCACGGCTCTGTCACAGTATCATGAGGACGCAGGCTACGACTACCCTACCAAGACGCGACTTGTCTCGAAGTGCCCGAAAGCCTACCGGATGAAAGTGGATTGGGATTCGGAGCAAGATGAATTGGTACGACTGGGGTTGCCTGGGAGCACATGGCCAGGATAGTGGACCTAGGATTGAGTGAGAGGGCGAGAGCTACGGTTGGAGCGTGTGAAGCAGTTGTATTTTCCTAAATATTTCAGCTTCGGTCTGTGTCAGTGGCGCATGTGGCAGTGGGGGACGTAACTGTGGACGACGAAGGGGTTGTGAGAGCGCGGATTGAGCGGCGTAAGGCGAAGGTTTTGGCACAACCTCTATTATTGGTCTATCCGCCTAATCCGCGATGGAAACAAGGGGAGGGCGTGTACCATTTGTTTCAGAAGTGGGCGAGGATTCGACCGAGGAGTGGCGGGTACTTTTGTCTAACTACACAACAAACGCTGGGATCCGCGAATTTGGGCGAGGCGTTGGGTTGGGGTTGGGAAAGTTGGGAATTGAAGCGCCGCATGGGTGTTATTACGGGTCACACAGCATGCGGATTGGAGTGTTTAACGAGCTGGTGAACGTCAACTACTCCAGCGGTTTCATTATGCACCGCTTGGACTGGGGCGTCGGGTCGGAGGGAATGTTACATGTCTACTACGGTAGCCGCATTGTACGTACGCAAGACTCGGAGTGGTTTTTCGCGTATCTGCAGTAGGCTTCTGGCGCGTCTCCGCCTTAGTTTGGTCTTCGTACCAGTGTACACGTGTGCATATGTGTGAAGATCTGTACCGGCAAGTCGATCGCTTTCCCTTATGTCTATTTCTTTGTCCCGGCCCATCCGACCCGTGTAGTCATCATGTCTTTTTCTTTATTATTTAGTACTGGTTTGCATTCAGCTATACAAGTACACAGTAGGCGGATATCTAGGCTTGGAAGTAAACCAATGATTGATCTTCAGTACAGTAGTTGGCATTGCACGGATTGATGGACTTCAGCATTAATTCTGCAATTGATCTGTAATTTTGCTGTAATGTTCGCATTCACCCCGTACTAACGTGAGCAGACCAATTCAGCCGTGAATTTTTACGGACGTCGTTGGGCCGATGGAGGCCTATGGTAAGGTCCTGAGCGGTACTTACTCGGAGGCAACGCTGCCGCGGCCGTCACGTCCAAGGCAGCTTGTCTGCTGGGCGGCCTTGAGCCGGCTTTTTAGTGAAATTTAAGATGTACTACTGGTCGCCCTGCAAGATATTCCGGGCCACAACCGACCATATCTTTCAAATATTAAATCACTCCACATTTCCCCGGGTAATATACTGTACTGTTATACATAAGAGGAGTATTACAGAAGTATTACAACGAAAAAAAGCTCCAGAGAACCGCGAAAACAATATGGATCGTGCTAACAAAGGCACCCCCCTCGCGAAACAAAGGCTCAAAACTACAAACGTCTTCAGTTTTGGAAAACAGCGCTTTTCCATCATTCTCACGCAGTTTTACACCGATCTTCCCCCTTCTCTGCTTTTCAAAGCGTACAAAAAGTACAAAGCCCATCCAAGAAACCATCTTGCGTATGTACAAAGGAAGGGGTTGATCGTAACGACAACTTTCGAGCAAGTGTTTCAAAACATGGGAGACAACCAATCCCTCCTACGGTTCAGCTTCTTGCGTAACAGTGTTTAGAAAGTAATGCAAATAGTCACATCTGGAAGCGAGTACTACACTACTTCTAGAAACCAGTGCTCGTGTAAGCGCTTATTGGCAACATGCTTTGTATTTAAAAAGAATTTCCATACCGCAGCGCTGGAAAGATTGCGAGGTATTGTCTCATAAGCACACAACACAACTCCCGGAGGAATTCTGGGAAGATAAAAATGCCCTTTATACAGCTTCGGAGTTCTTTTGGGGGAAACTCTCAATGAGGCACAAATAGAGCTGAATCAGCACATTATGGTCTTGCAGTTAAAGAGAAAACTGGAGCATTGGAGAACCCTATATGCTTTATTGATGGAACAGTCCTAGAAATACCACATTCAGGTGACGCTGATTTACAAAATATTGTTTAAAACGGGCATAAGAGAAAGTAAGCCTTAAAGTTTCAGGCTTTAAATACAATTGACGAACGTTTTTACATGTGTTTGGTTCTATTGAAGGCAGAAGACATATATGGACATTATACTCTGGACATGGATTGGAAGAAATGCTTGAGATCGTTTTACAGGTTGACAGTGTCGATTACTCCATTTAAGTGGACAGTGGGTATACCTGGCGAACTTATTTGTAAGTTCCTTTCAAATTGTCAACGTTAATCAAAGTTCAAGGTGCTTTCTAGAAGGTAATGATATCCGGACGCTTATCGTAGAATGGATGTTTAAAGAGGTTAAACGTATTGAAATACGGTGGGTATTACTAGATAGATGCAATTTTTGCAAGTAACAGTTGGTTATATATACAAAGCAGCACTTTTTACCAAGAAAAGTACGCAAGGTTTTGTACAGAAATCAGACATCACTCTACTCTAACTGCACAAATCCTACCATAGATGAATAATTAGCCTTCAGAGGGCAAATTCAATAGGAAATCTCGGTGAATATGATAACAGAGGCTGTCTCTGGTAATTTGCTAATATGAGGCCCCTTGCCACAGGGCGCCCGTAATTTATTCATTTAACACCTACGAAAGCACCTGGGAAGTAGCGTCTGGTGATTAAGAAGAGGAAGAGCAATCCGAATGGTCCTGAAGTGATCCACCGCTCTACTGAAGCCCTCAGTTATGTAGAAATGTTCTGCAGAACTGAAAGACTCGGTGGGGCTGCGGCTTTACGCATTAAAGTTCGCAAGGCAGGAGATAAATGCATATAACATTGCACATATCGGAAAAATTTAATCCCACTCGCGCCAAATTTGTACCGCTGTTCACTTTTCACCCTTTGTTCTACTCCCACTTTAAGTATGGCAATTTGTATCGCTTTATCTTGACACGCCGTGATCAATCTCAACCAGAAGTGCAAAATTCTTTAAAAGACACGCCATTCGAATGTGATACCCTTCCAAATGTAACTTAGCTACAACAATAAATAAGCTCTGAAAGAGTTTCATTAAACATTTTGGTCCAGTAAGGCTACTGCTTTCTTCACAGCTATTTCAACAACGCATTGTGTAAAAACTCAGCGCGGTCACTATCTCTAACGTGTGAGTAAAAGTGCCTCACACACGTTCCACGCATCTCAACTTTTCGCATCCTATCGATGATTACTCCACATTTTGATAACCTTAGTGATTTTACTCCTTAGTGTAGGAGTACTTGTACAGAACTTTCAAATAGCCACCTTTCACAATTAAGTTTTTAACCCTCTTTTTCTATGGTATTCATAGGGGCATCGACTTGTAACTTATCCTCTATACCTTTTTTAATCCCCTGGAAAGTGAGTTGTGTGGCACACAACGGCTTCACAGAAGATAGCCCGCTTCGAACAAGCATTTGAAGGGAAGAGAAGTAGGTGATAGGCTTACAGGGACAGCAAAACACGGAGCCCAACGTGTGTGGATAGAAACGAGGTGTTCCGAGATATGGAAACGAAGGCTTACAGCCAGAGAGAAATGTTGGCCTGAGTCGGTCTTGCTCACGACGAGCGAGGGTCACCACCTTGATGGTGGCGGTGAAAGCGAAGGGGGAGTGCCCGTGTCCACTGGGCTGGCTGGTGTCGGGCACACCAGTCGGTATTTAACGAGAAGTAAAGTGATCAGATAGAAACGATGACGTAACGGTAATTAAAGCCTGCAACCTAGTTGGTGGACGCAGAAATAAGGGTGGTGTGAAGTAAGGGGTGCCATTATGGCACCCTCGCATGCACCAGCGCGCAAAACTGCCTCTATGAGGACTCGTGTGTCCCGGACATGGGATTACTCAGACAGAATGTTAAGCTGGCGCTTGAGTTTTGCAGCTAGTTTATTTTTCGGTGACTTGTTGATGAAGTCGCCGACAATGTCAGGTATGTCGGTAAATAGAATGGAAGCGAGTTGCCAGGTCCAGTCTCGCTTGTCAAGTAGCCTGTCCCAAATTATTTGGAGCCTGATACCTTCTTTGTTTTGACCGATGTCGATGATTTTTGTCGATAACTTCGTAGCGTGACTCGGTCTGATCGCCGAGGTCGACCATAGCTTGAGGGACCTCTGTGCCTTGTCGAGAGTCCTTGAACTTGACCAGACGAGCATCTTGAACTCGTTCAGTCTTATAATCGGAAAGTGGTGACGGAATAGACGAGTGGGCCATGTACAGATGTGACTGAGCATGGTCCAAACCACTTGAACCGAAGCTTGTGACCACGGTCAGTGGCTCGACGTACGAGAACGAAATCAACAACTTCAAAAGAAGGCGAAAAGATGTTGGTGGCCATGTTGTAGTGCAATGACCCTGCGGGTCTAGTGTATAGGATCGATGATCCATTTTGCGATCGAAATTCGATCACTGTAAGACGTCTAATTATTACTGTCCTGAAAGGACAAGCGTCTACTGGCCCATGGACCCATAGGGGCGTGCCACTGGCCGGCAAACGCCCCTGATATTTATTGAGTGTACATTTGCTAACTAGTCGACAAGTGCCCTAACTTTAGAGCAGCCTAACTGCTAACTTAGTATTTATTAACGGGCAACTAGTAGCGCCCAAAGTAAACAGCTACCAAAGGTTTGGCTATGAAACGCGCTCCTACCCTCGTGCCCCACCTTTACCAACTCGAAGGTGGCTCCCGTGTTGCTGGATATTGCCTGTCTATCCCCTTTGGTCACCGCTTTGTTGCCTCTTGGCTTGATCACCCCCTAGGCGTCGCCCCTTTTCCCCTTTTCGTTGCGCGTGTTACGCACCCTGTTGTTTGCCTTTTGGCCTTTTGGCCGTTACCCGTCGAGGGCGTGTATCGACACCCCGCAAGCTTACCGCCGACCCCTGAGGGAGGATCGAAATACCCCTAGCAGAGCCTCGCCCACCGCTGCGCGCTCGGCCCCTGCCCTTTTGCTATTTTGCCATTGTCTCCGCCGCTTTACCTCAGTCCTCCGGACCGTCCCCACAGCTCTCGCCTTTGGCACCACATCCTTCTAGTACACTTTCAGTGTTTTCTAGCTTATCAAGCCTCCACCACACGTCCCCAAAGACACCGAGCTACTTCCCTTCACAGGGCTTCAAGAGAAAGAGGGTCCTTCGGACGCCCTGTACTTGCACGGTCCACGAACTTTTTCCGGCTCATGGCCTTAGGCACTTCATTTTGATACCTTTAAGAGGTTTCCCCGTGCATTGCACT
The DNA here is from genome assembly GCA_002205965.3 of Kappaphycus alvarezii. NCBI lineage: Eukaryota > Rhodophyta > Florideophyceae > Gigartinales > Solieriaceae > Kappaphycus > Kappaphycus alvarezii. Next base: position 1,243,028 of record NADL03000599.1, read on the forward strand.
ATACATGTTGTGCTTGTGCTTCACGATGGCCTGTTCTCGGCGTTCGCTGACAAGTGATTGTACTTCCTTGTGCATGGCGTTGAGCGAGGCCTGAAGCTCGTCATTCTTGAGAGCTTGGACTGCGCGAGCATGGTTGATGCTCTTGGCGTTAAAGTACGAGCAGGAAGGCGGCAGTATGCGGAAGACCTTCCATTTCGGCGAGATTACAGTCATGACTTCAAGCGAGCTGCGAGCAGTTCCGTCCTTGTTACGGCAGAGACGTTCAAGGCCGCATTCATTAAGAGCGCTGGCAATGGCAGGTAGAACAGAAGGCCAGTCTTGAGGGCCCAGCTTGAGTTCAGTCAGCATAGCTCTCATAGCGGAGAGGACGGAACGCATAACAAACTCGACTGTGCCATTAAACCAAGGCGAGTAGGCAACCGTAAGGTTGTGCAGAATTCGACGGGAGATGTTCGAGTACTTGATTCTCGAAGTGAGACCCATAAGTCGGGAGCAGTGAAGGTTCGCGTCCAGAGAGCGAACACAGAAGCTGCATGTTCGGAGTCAGCAGTTGGCGAAGGATCGAGCCAAACAATACCGCTGAGGTCGTCTTTGGCAACAAAAGCGTATTTTTTGTCGGAGTCAGATTTAACGAGGAACAGGTAGTCAAAGTGGATGGCTTCGTTCGGGCTGGTTCCATGTAGCGTCGTGGAGAGAGGAAGAGGAACTTTGTTGCCACTCCTGGCTGACACGAAGAGCAAATATGAAGGAAAAAGTTGCGTACGTCATCACGTTGGTCAGTCCAAGTGAACTCCTTTCGGAGTGGGTGCCAGGTCGAATCAACGCCTCGATGGCCTGCGCTTCCAGCATTGACAATAGTGAGGACTCGTAGCTTCACATCAACTGCCTCTTCAGGTACACACGCTGCCTCCTTGATGCGTAGCATCTGAACATCGTCGGCTACAGTTTCCTTCGGAGCCTTGTCCTTGTGTGCTTCTTGTACTTGTGTGCTTCTTGCACTTCAATAATTTAGTCAAGATCCGGCCATTTGAACTCCTCGTCGTCTTAAGACGTTGTGACCCCAGAGAAGGATATCACAGGAGCAATGCGTCTGATTGCGGGATGTTTGCGATACCCTCGCATCCATCGCGTCATGATATTGGGCCAGAAATTTGAGTTTCCAGGGACGTGCTTGATGCGGTAATTGAAGGCACTTAGGTACAATGCACAGCGAATGAACTTAAGAACCTTATGACGCCCGAGAGAAGGCTCCATAGCCTCAGGGGTGAAAGCGAACAGAAGATTACGGTGGTCCGTAAACACGCGAGTCCTCGCATCACAGGCGAGGAGGTAGTCTAGCTTCCGAAAGGCCTGAACTGCAGCGTGGGCTTCAAGCTCGTAAGTTGACCAGTGCTCCTCACTCTCTGAGAATGAAGAGCTGAGGAACGAGAGTGGGTGTTGTACTTTGTCGAGGAAAGGATCATCAAGCTTTTTCGGGTCGCACTGTATGGCGGCAACTGCCCAGTGCTTAACAGAAGCGTCGGTGTGAATGCACAGCTTCATTTACGGGTTGCGTTGTGCAAGTTGAGTTGCTTCTCGCAGATGTGCTTGTAGGTCATTGGAAGCGTTACGTTGCTTATCGCCCCAGCCTAGCTCAACGAGAGGTATCTTTGCGATTGACTTCTTCTTGCGGCTGCCTCTTGCTTTTGCGTAGGCGTCCTCGAGTATCTGGCGTAGTGGAGCAGCACGCTCGCCAAATGGTGGGATGCTTGATGATATACAGTTGACACCGTGCACGTACTCGCACAACTCACCGGCGGTACGTGGAGACTCACAACCAGCGAGGCCCGCGATATTCTTCGGTTGGAAACGGACGCCTTGTGCATCGATGATGCGCCCGCACCAAGTAACTTCAGAGAGATAGGAGTCCGACTTGGGAAGGGAGACAATGAGTCGGTGCTCACGGCATATCTCGAAGAAACGGCGGAGAATGCAAAGCAGGTCATCTTCGCTTCGTGCAAAGAGCATGAAGTCGTCGAGCTAGGCCTTCAGATGGGACCTAAGCTCAGAGAAACATGGATCTACTTTTTCCTGAAAGTTGGCGCCGGAATTGCAGGCACCTTGAGGTGTTCGAGAAGGCGCTGCAATTAAATCGGGCGTGAAGAAGGCATAGAGTAGCTGGGTGTCCGGATGCAAGGGAAGTTGCCAATAACCACTGCAGAAGTCAATACCTGCAAAGGTTTTCGAACCGCGGGTGTCTTGGAGCTCAGCCTCGATATTGGGCATCGGCCAAGACGTGGGGCGAGTGACGGCTATGACGGGTCGACGGTCAATGGTCAATCGGTACATTCCGGGAGGGCGCTTGGGTACGACGAGAGATGCTGTAACACATTCAGGTGACGATACCTTTTTGACGAAGCCAAGCTTGAGTAACTCTCCCACGTAGAACGAGATGAAGACACGTTTCGGCTGCGGGTAACGGAGTTGTTTGGCTCGTATAGAAGTAGCGTCTGGCTTGAGCGTGACCATAAGGGGCTCTATGTCAGCCGGTTCGCCTGCATTGAGTTTCAGCTTGATGGTATCGCAGAACTCGTGGAGCATATTCTCGAGCTCTTTGCAACCAGTTTCAGATAAGCCGTTGTTCCTGGCTTCTTTCATCTTCATCTGCAAGATACGCTCCTTCTCGTTCGGATCCTCTGGTATAAGATCAAGCCATCCGTCGTCTTCGTCCAGGTCAGCGTCGTCAGCGCCTCCGTCGGCATGTTAAACGCCGTCAATGATTCGCCCAACGCGACCAGGAACGGAATCGGACTCGTTTCGCACGATAATTGAGACGTCAACAGAGCCACCGAAGCAACCAGCGGCTGCATGCATAACCTTGTGACAGTCGAATCCAAGTGCCTCTAGGAGTGGGCGACTTAGGAGTGGCTCATCGACAACTTGAGGTGTCACGAGCCAGCGGAGGTTACGAAGAACGAGAGCAGAACCGTGACTTTTTTAGAGCTCTGTGTCAATCGTTGCAACATGTGTGCAAGTGATGGTAGTCGACGAGCCATCAGGGTTTTTGGCTGCCATCTAGAATTGGCGAGGGGGATCGAGCTTGACAATGGAAGCTTCTACTCCAGCCTTTTGTGGCTTGTCGAGGGTTCGCTGGTCCATGAGAGAGCAGTGGAATCAATGTCTGCACAGACGGTAGTGCGGAATGTCCCGTCGAGAGTGGTAATGAACAGTACTGAACTCGTTTTGTAGTCGCAAGGGTCGGTAGTGCGCTTGATACCATCCTTCTTCTGAGCGCGAAGCTCTTCGAAAAGCTTTTCATTCTGGTCCTTCGGGCAATCGCGGCAATCCTTGAGCCAATGGCGAAGGCCCTTTTCTTTGTGCGGAGGATACAGAAAGATCGGCTTTTTCTTCGGCCCAGGTTTCGGAGTCGGCTTTGTAGGTTATGTACCCTTCTTCCTCGGGTTGATTGGATCGATTGACTTGGAAACGGCATAGGGTTGGTAGTCGATTGCCTCTTGCGTTAAGACCTTGATGAATGACTTGACTGATTTTTCGAGCGACTCATCGTACTCGAGTCGCTTCTGCAACTCCTTCTTGAGTGCTTCAGGTTAGAGGTAAGAGCACAGAAATCGCACGGACTTCTTCGGGTTATCCACGGGAAAGTCACCACAACCAACTGACTCGAGGCGCTCGAAAAAGTTGGAATAGTAGGTAGTGATTCTTGCCTCAGGATCGAAAATCTTGGTCGGCATAGGGAAGCCGGAAAGCACTGACTCGATGATGGTGGGGTCTAATACATCAGAGTCAGTTCGCTTGATGAGAGACTCCACAAAAGATTTGATGTGACCGTCTGTCAGCTCCTTGAACGAGCTTGTGTTTGGAGCCTCCTTGTCGAACTTGCCATGAAGTGCAGGGATTTCAGCAACGAGCGGCCAATGCTGGCGCCATAAGGGAGGATCTTAACTGAAGGCACTTCTGCCTGCTTGGTAGAGATCTCGAGCTCATAGCGTTCGCGCTCCTTGAGGAACTTGGAAACCTTGACCAGGTCGACATAGCGCAAGATTGGTGCTGAGATAGGCGTAAACACAGGCACCGATTCGCTTTCGACAGCTTGTCTTGTAGCTAAGTAGTCCGACGTAACGAAAATTGAACCTTGTCCGCGCTTGAAAGTCTAGAGTGGTGAACGAAGCGGCGAATCGGAGCGAGCCGTCGAGCACGTGTTCATCCGCGGATTGAAACCTTAGAAATTTCTGTGGCACACAACGGCTTCACAGAAGATGCGCCGCTTCGAACCAAGCATTTGAGGGGAAGAGAAGTAGGTGATCGGCTTACAGAGATAGCAACAGACGGAGCCCAACGTCTGTGGATGGACGAGGTGTTACGAGATATGGAAACGAAGGCTTACAGCCAGAGAGGAATGTTGGCCTGAGTCGTCTTGCTCACGACGAGCGAGGGTCACCACCTTGATGGTGGCGGTGAAAGCGAGGGGGGAGTGCCCGTGTTCACTGGGCTGGCTGGTGTCGGGCACACCAGCCGGCATTTTATGGGAAGTAAAGGGATCAGAGAGAAACAATGACGTAACGGTATTTAAAGCGTGCACCCTAGTTGGTGGACGCAAAAATAAGGGTGGCGTGAAATAAGGGGTGCTATTATGGCACATTAGCATGAGCCAGCGTCCAACAGTTGTGAGTTCTTAGTTATGACACCGCGGACAAACCGTTTCACAGGAGAAGGTAGGCACAAGCGACAGGACAGTTGTATTCATGTACACCAGTTCTTAAGATAAGACAATTAACAAGGACAGTTTTACATCTGAGTACACGTGAAAGAGGTACTATTGGGCATTAAAATGTATTTTTCTTAAAGCTGTAGCCTCTTGGCCGTATTAAAGATTTAAAGAACTATTTATGGAATAATTGTATGAATATATGTATACTATGAAGAGGGCGAAACTTTTCGATGCAGTAAGAGGCCATCTGAAATATGCACAGTTTTAAATTCTGAATAGGACGCCAAAAATGATGGGTTGGAGTCCTGTATGTGTACCGGGAGAGGGACAAGAGAGCAACTGGGAGGATTTCGTAAAAAAATATCCTTAAATAGAGCGCGGCCTACAAAATCAGGCCTTCGAGTTGATACAAAAAGTCCCTCAGCATCAACCCATAATAAGTCAAAGTTTTAGAATGCATTTCATGCCTTGATAGTTTAGTTTAGAGTTCTTTTTTGACAAATTACATACACTTCAGCTGCTTTTTTGTTGATTGGTTGCGTTATTCATTGTATTAATAATATTGAGAGGCTATTATCTGATTGGAGAAGGGTTTTGAGCGTAAAAGGAAACCTTTTTTACCTCTAGACATTGTAAATATTCATGATCATTTTATTTCAGGAAGGATATTTTTTAATACCGCCGGAGTTTAGAATTCGGTTTTACTTTAAAATAATGGAAGCCTCTCATCTAAATTTATACGACCCATGAACCAAGGTCCTCAGACCTTAGAATGTGAATTATATCTAAGGTCTTTCACAGATAAATATATTGAGGGAGCCCTCCGGCAATCCTTAGTTAACTGTTGGTGATTTTTTGAAACGTGAGGGAGCCGCTATTGTTGAACTAAAACTTTTATTAAATTGATGAGAAACTAATTTCCAATTTTTAATAAAGGGGGAAAATTGGGGGCTTTTTTAATCCATGAAAAATGAGGTCAGCTGTTCTCTGAGGGATGTCGTCATATGGGTAAAAGCTTACAATGTAAAGGATTGGCGGGAAGGCTTCAAAACGCTAGAAGACTTGCCGCAGGCCAGCCAGCAGGCACACTACATTGGACATCCCTGACGCTGCGGCATGACGTGCAAGTTATTTTTTTTAATAATGACCTGTAAACTCTTGAAAAATGAAGTCTCATTTATAGTAGCGCAATACTCTTGGCGTCAGCGTTCAATAAAAATTGCATGAACTCCAACAAGTGTTGATTGTGTACGTCCGGCTTCCTCCTGCGCCCTTCATATCCCCCCGAGTTCCCCTTCGGCCCGCGCCTAACGAAAAATCACCGCCACGACTCGGCCGGTTGATTAACAGTTCCTCCTCGCTCAAAAAGCCTCAATGATAGGTCTCTAACCCACCACAATCCTGCCCCGTTGAAGCGAGATCACCCCAATGGAACTGTATACACTACTTGGAGGTCACGACTTAAGGCCACAGTGATGTACCCGGATATATGACTCGTTACGTGGAGAGATCAGCAAGCGAGTATTATTCTACTGGTAAATTGGGGTGATGTTTAACCAGTGCGGAAAAAAAATCATAGGAAAATTATTTGATGTACGAGAAGTGATGAAGTTCCGGAAGATTTTTCTTCGTATCTTGTACGCCGGTAAAGTATCCCACTTTCATCAAACTCGCTTGCATCGTTTTCTAGATCGACCGTCTGCCCCATTACGAAGCTCCTTAGTAATTTCCATTATCATGTAAATTCGATTAGTTTTTCTTATATTTTCTTCCAGGTCTCTACCTGTTGCATGTGGTAACGATCGAGCGAGGTTCTGGATTGTAATAAAGTTTTATCACTCTTATCTTCTCTGGAGAGGTTGGAATAAAATTCATATGAGTTCCCAAGACAGGAACAAAATGGTCCAAGTCAAAGGATCGAATGCGTTCGACTACATGTAACTCCAGCAACCTGAAATACCCCGGTTATACTATATGAATTATACCCATATACATTAAAAAAGACAGAATCGGTAGCTGTCTGCTCATGAAAACTTATTTTTTGCAGTAAATATGTTATCTCGACTTGAGTTGCGGGTTCCTATAGATTAAATTCAATAAACAAAGATAATAGGCCACTGAATTTTTTAGAATACACGAAGGCTCTGCTTGAATCGAAACTGTACCAGCCGCAGGATGAAAAGGATTAGAGGACAGTAGAGCTGCAGCAAGAGGAGTGGTGGCCTCTGATAGAGTACGTATATTGATGTATACAAGTGCTATAAGGGAAACAGGGCCTTAAATATGCAGATACGGATGGCCGAAAGTCGCTGTAACCCCATATAAACCAAAGTCTACACCCATTCGCAGTGTGTTGGGATACTTTTTTGCTTTTACCGCGTCCCCAAGGAGGCGAAGTTCCCGCCTTATTGGTTGAATTCTTCAAGGACTATGCCTTTCGATTTATTCAATTTTCGTATCGGTGTCTTCTAGAGGCCGTAAAACCCGCCCTCATCACTGACTCAGAGTCATTTCTTCCTAATATGTCGTATAGACCAACATTATTTGGTTGATGATCTCTGCGCCTTATTTCTCGGCTTAATTATATCTTTTACTTATCTCCAGACTTTTTATGTTGACTTTATTCGTCTTTTTAATGTTTCAAGAAATTATTTGAGCCATTAATATCACGTTTCGAGTAATTAGTACCCGGGAATTTAATTTAGAATACAACATAACTCGATGGTTTTTCATGACTGAGGCTTGCGCGTTGGGAGAAATAAATTCCCCCCTGATATGCTGAACATCCTCTCTGTCTCTTTTGCTGTCGAAATGACAGCTATAGTGATACATGATAATTAGATGATCTCCCTTATATTATTTCTTTGAAACACATTACTTGGGAAGAGAATTTTCCCGTCCGCCAACAATTTGACAGTATGCCCTTTAGCGCGCTCCGTAAATTATAAAATTTTGTCAGATTAGTTGTCTTGAGAAACCCTCATAATCGTCCTATCGTCCCAGTATGAACGAATCTCCTGATGTAGTTTGACAATTTCGCCGATTAACTCCTCCGTACTTCTCCATTGTGTCAACGCCGGAGTGCGCAGTGGTGTACTTGCATGTTGATTCTATGGATGACAAATGAGTTCATCCGAGCTGCAGAGTAATGAGGACCAGATAGAGAAGTAATTTATAACCTTCTCTTCCTGGTAGTTACGCACTCTCTGCGGTTCTCAAAGACACGAAGGAGGAACTAGAAGTTTTCTTCCCGCGATTCGGGAAAAGTAACATGCGGGAGCGATCACAGCACGGCTTGCAGAATATTTTTCTCGTCGAGTACAACTCTGAGCAGAGCGCGTTTTTCTTACTAAGTACCCGTAAATATGTTCGAAAAATAGACAATGTGTACTTTGCCTGCTTCTTCTGTCTCAAGAATGCATCACCGATCACGAGATGTACGAATATTTGGTCTCTATCTCTTTTTCTTTTTTGTTTCTGAACGAATACGAATTGTATAAATCAGTTCAATTCACTAGTTGCTTCGAAATTTCGAACGAAGATATTTATTTGGCCGGCAACCTTTCGGAAGAAGTGAAGCTCATAGTAAACAGCTTCTCTCTTTTCGGCGGGACGCGGGTTTTGAGGCGAAAAATATCTGTATAGAAGTATGTTGTGTGTCATCTTCGTCGCTTCTATCGTCATTAAGTTCATTGAACTGACTTTTCAAGTTAAAAGTAGCCACCGGAGTCGAAGTGGATCGGTACGGTCTGTGCAGCACTTCCCGCTATGAAACCTACAGGGAGTTGTAATTTACTCCAAATTAAATCTAATCCGAAATTCTTCCCCGTTGTGTCTTCTTCAGTTCCATCTCGTGTCAATGCAGTGCCAAATGAGATAAAAAAATCCTTCAGAAGTCTTCTTGATTTATGGTGAAGCTCTGTCCCTGAATGATTGCCTCTGTTGCCGCATTACATGAAACCCAAAAAATTTTGTTTGCAGCTGTTGGATGATACTATTGACAATGCCCATTGATTGTATTTTGAAGTTACTGAGTCGTCTGTAATTTACGACAGTTTCTGATACTTCTGTGATTGACTAGGGGATATTTTAATACCAATAAAGTCTTACATCAATTTATCTGCTACATGTGCCTAGTTTTGGATATCGTTAACCGATAAATTTTTTCAGGAGGTATTCTCGCCTATTTTCTAAATTACCTGTATTATCCGCAACGATAACAGACAGTTCCCCACACAACATACTCTTTGGTGCCTTCTTGTGTTATTGATTTATAAATATCTCTATGGTACCTTGCAATTGCTGTAAGAAAAGTTGCTACATAGTTTGTTTTCATATTTGTCCTAGAGAGGCCAGTGATGGACAGAAAGACGTTTTTTTAGTTGTTGGGTGACATCATGAGATGAGTCGAACAATAAGATAGCATGATCTTCGTACGGTAAAGCTGATTGATGATACTGTTTTTGACTTCGTCCATAAATCTTCCGTAGTTTATATCTGGTATTTTATTTCCTTGTACAGTTAGGTGAAAGAAAAAACACAGGGTTGTAAGAACTTAAAAAAAGACGACTTCAACCCCTAGGCATGTTTAGTATAGCCACTGTATATTTTACTCTACATTATGCTTCAATAGAGGCAGATCGAAAATATTTTTCTCACCATCATAAATTATGTTTGAATAGCTGTTCCCAAAAATATGTAGTTTATTTTCGGCGAATTTTACTAATAAAAATATCTGTCACCCACTCATATGGGTTGATTATCCCGCTAATTTAAACTGCCAACAGTTTTAGAAGTAAGATTCTGGACTACTGCTCCAGCCTCAGCAACCGTCGGTCTATGCCTTGTATGCTTTAAATTTTTGGCTTACCATCCGCTTGTAAAGTTTCGCGATAGTATTTTATCGTCTGAACTTTTGCATTCGGGCAGTGTATGATACGTAACTTCCTTCGAGGATCTGAATCTGTTCCTACCATAAAAGAAAGACTAGTTCCTTTGCATATTGCACGCTTTAAAACTCTTCCATTGACAACATCCATCCCGTAGGAAACGGAAGAAGGTTTCTTTTCAGCAGCCGCTGAAGTCCTCCTTCGTGCCCCGTATTAGTCTGCAGATGGAGTTGATTGGATATTGGAAAGCTTATTGGTTGTTTAGATCTTATTTCTCGTTGGTGGTTCTGTATTAGTTTCGGTCTTGAGCTTTTGTAGTGCTATTAAATAGTTCCTTCCATGCAGGAATACGTTGAGAGTAATGCTTTACTCGTTCGTTGTACATGGCAGCTGGCCAGTGAGGCTCTAAATGTTCCCATCACCGAATGCAGTGAAAAATTTTTCCACACTATCTGGAGGAGCTAATTCATTCACCGCAACAAGGATCGCGCCTCGTCTAAAGCCATTTTCTTTCATCAGTATTGCCTGATGGACAGTAGCAGTCTCAAGCGAAGAATTTAGGAGATGACAACGGGTCCAGGGCCTCCAAAATCGTTGTTATAGTCTGGAGACCATATTCTGGTGAAACTTTTGAACGGCCCCTTCAATTGATATGGGTGTGCGTAGCGACCGATACAACTCATAACAGATCATGAGTCAGATTTTTTAACTGATTTCTGGATAGTGCACCCTCCATCCTCGTAGTTTTTACAGGGAAGACATCCAGTATGACGTAAAATCTTGCTGTAGCACAAACACTCAAACTTATTGTTATTATTAAATATTTATTTGGTTGTGTTTCCTGCTCTATGATCACCAAATGAAAGAAATGTGCATGAACGCTTCGTGTAGCGACGTTCTTTATCCTGCGCGAGTAACTAGGCAGCCATCTTTGCTTTTTTCTTACTGATTTTTCACGAGACAATCGTCGGCGGTCAACTATAATTGAGTGGTTCCTGCGTTGTTAATGTATCAAGGGAAGAATGACGCTTTATTGTTTGAAGACAAGTCCGCACTGCACAGGACCTCGGGTTCTGCTAGACGAACGACTCCGGGCAATGGCTGAACCGATTGCCCACTCAAGCGAAAAAGGGACCGGAAGAAAACTCCACCACCTGAAACGGGGATTCAGAAGGCTTAAAAAACTCCCGCTGTAAGCACATAGGCTTACAGATAGAGATTAATGTATCAACAAAGGGCATATTCATGGAGGTAAAAATCACAACTCTTTGTGCATGAGTCCGCATTGAAGACTTGACAGAACGAGAGAGAAAAAGTCTTCAGTCCACGTGATAGGGCGGTGGTTAATTCTAGGGGAAAAATTGGTGTGTTTCGGGCATGAGAATTGGAGCTCAGTGGAAGCTGCGATCCAAAGGTTGAAGAAAGTAAATAAAGTTCTAGCGAAACTATACATTTTTCTGGAAAAAGAAGAAGCAGAAAAGGGATGGAATTAATACAAAAATTCTACCAGTCGTCTGAAAGTTTCGAATGTTTGACAGATTCTTTGTCTCGCAGCGATGTGTTCCAGCAAAACACTAAACTAGTTGTTCTGGGATTCGCGCTGGTTCATGTTACCTACGATGAATCCGCTGGAATACTAACCACCAAAAATGGTATCCTTACCCTTTGAAATATAATTGAGAATTTAGACTAAAGTTTCGCGATAAATTGTTAAATATTCATTAAGTTCAAGCATTTTCGATAATCTTTTTGATATTTTAAAGACACCCGATTGAAGAGGTGAATTTTATACACTGAAACGCATCCAAAATACATTGATAAACTGAAATTATCTATTTTCAAGATTAGTTTTACAGTAATGTGCATAAAAACTTCATTTATAGCTTCAAACGAGCAAATAAAACCTCTTGTCGAAAGGAAAAAGTGTATTTTTAGACACAGCATGGAAAAAATACTTCAAAAAGGCTATATCACTGAAAATAAAGTAATTGAAAAACTAAATCATTTTAATGTAAGGTCATTTCATAGTACAAAACAGGTAATAGTGTGGTGTAAGAGTAGCATCAAAAGTAGACATTTTCCAAAAGCTTGCGAACCGAATGCAGAATAGGAAATTTGGTCCCGAAAGGGTCCAAAATAATGAAGCTGGCACCCAGCCCCTTAGAGTACATTCGGGAGCGTCCTGAGGACCAGGCGAAAGTAACCATGCAAGAGGAGAACTCTAGCATTGCCAAGATTGCCAACGAAAGAAATAGTTCCCCAGGGATGGTCATTGGAATAAAGCCTTCTAGAATCACGGAAGGAAGCCCTCTGTTTAAGATTTTGTTGGAACTTCCTCCTATCGGAGAATAAGAATCCTTTTTTATGCTGACTTCTTCCCAATAGATTAATCCAGAAGCTAGTGTTTCACCCGTGGAGGAGTTCAAATTGAAAGCTGCGGGGCGCATGGAGGAATCTGTTGCATTTAAAGAGGAAGAGACGAATTAATCTTCGGTGCATCTGAATGGACTGCAAGCACGATGTGAGCTTAGCGGAATAACCGCTGTTCAAGCCACTGCTTCTTTTGACCCTCAAGACTGCGCAAAGAGACTCAGAGAGCGTCCATCACCGACAAGCTAAGACTAAAAATGCCCGTGAAACGAAGATGGCGAACAAAAAATGAGATAGACCCGGCTAGTGTCGCTTTGCAGGATCGCGCGAGGGAATAAGTGATTGAAAGGATCATTGACCACGATCGCGCGGAAGATGATGAGCTAATGCATCGGATACCCTGGTCGGGGTATTCACGCGATGAGTCTACATGGGAACCCGTCTAGTCACTATTCCGAAGCCGGGTTGTGCATTATTTCACGGAAAGCAATCTTTCGCTTCCTCCCGATATAAATACTGCACAGAAGGGGTGAGTCACGACCTTCAGAAGGGGGATGACCCAAGAAAAACCTAACGGTTCCCGCCAATCATCCGGTTTGGAACCCCTCAGGACTCAATAAGGACATCACGTGACCGCAGCTCACTCCTGTGTTAGGAAAGCAGTACCGTACCGTACAGTACACGTCAAAGTACTGTAAAGCCGTGCTGTACGCCAGAAGGTATAAAGTATTTGGAGGGCCAAGGAACCCAGTCCCAGCTAGAACTGGCAGATGAATGTGCTTCATTTCCTTTCACGGTATTATTGCGATACTGTACCGGCCGCCCAGTATTTTGAGATTTGTGGGGCGACGCCAGAATCTGGATTCCAACATCCGGACAACTCTGTAATCTCGAACAAAGACCCCCTTTGCGCATCCCAACTTAAACCACTAGCACATACATATGCTGCAGGCCAGGATAACGGTACATCCATTTCATCCAGAGGAGATGTCGTAAGGAGGAAAGCATCAAATTAGTAATGAGAGTGAGTGTATGTTGGGGTGATATGCGTGTGGAGCGGTGAAAAAAAGTTTTTATTGGCGAAAGGATGCGCAAGCGAGGGCTGTTGGTGGAAACCTGGACCCGTCTTAAGGACCTGATAAGATCCAGCCAATGTTGTCAGTAGAGGGCAGTATGGTGAACGAGGCTCGGCATGTTGGAGAGTCATATGAGTGCCCATCTGACGCGGTGCGTATTGGTGGAGATGGTCATCCCAAGGGGATTTCTCTCACGATTAGAGAGAATGAGTATAAGATTTAGTCACCAGGAAGAGCAGGGCGAAGTCAAGGTGGAACATAAGGTGGAATAAATCCCGGCTGTAAGGCCGCAGTCTAGTGACTCAGGTGAACCCAGCCCTTTCTGGATCACTGTATTCCTACCGCGCCGTGCCCATTGGGTGAGGATAAAATCGCCACACTGTCGCGTTTAATACCCTTCTTGCAGTGATGCGAATACTGTATGAAAATTATGCTCGCAACTCGTTCACCTTATTCACTCTTACTCTTTTGGTTTCTCTACTATTTTTCTCGGCGACTTTCTTCCCTCCTCCGATGATCCCACTTTTTTTGACGCTGTGACCTCTCTCCTCCCTTCAATGCTTGCGTGGAGGCTCGCGCCCACTGCCGCATACTATCGATTGATCGAGATAGCCTCAAACGCGGCACATTCATTACGAGTCGGAAGAAGTGGTGGATAAATTGCCACTTCTCGCCGGAAAATGTTACCTCGACGCCATCTCCGATGTCGGACACGAAAGGATCCTTAAGAGCCCCACCCTCCGACCCTCTGGAAGTTGATGCCTTATATCCTTGAATGCCCACTGAATTTGCAGAACGAGTAAAGGGACTGTGGGGGCCCACATGTTGAGGGATGGGGAACCCAAAAACACTCCCGAGAATCTCTTCATCACCTCGACGAACCCCTCTGCATTGCAAATCATTCCGCTTCACTCCTATTTCTGTCTTTGTATCGATCTCCGGGGTGCTTTGCCTGTCAACTAGAGCATTGGCCCTCACCTCTTAGTCTTTGAGCCCCTTTTTATGCGGATCGGCAGAAATTGTGGACGCTCTAATAACCTTCTCCTTGCGAAAAATCGCTCTGATTCCTAGCAATGCGACGAAGCTTCGATTTCGGACTGCCGTCTTCGTTGGAACACAGATTGATCACTTATCCTCTTCTGTCTTCGTTTGCAGTGGTCCTCATGGTAGATTAATCATCGATAGTCGCCCGTGGCAGGTCCGTAGCGATCGGTTGCGACCTAAGACCCGTAGAGGGACCCGACCGCTGCGGTAGTACTTCGAGTGCACTGGACTATGCTTCACCCTGCGTCCCCGAGGACGGTTTCCCGTTTCGATATATCCCTGTATCTGCGAAAGTCCTTGCTTTCTCCCCAGCTGAGTGAGGATTCGTAGAAGTAAGTCCTCTTGGAACATCAGGCTGAATCCTTCTGACTCATGCCGTGGCAGCAGTCATGTTCTCAATAATCCATGGATCATATTGTATAAAGACTCCGGCGGATTTTTCGCGCCCACGACAGAACGGGAATTGATCAAACCGCGGTCGCTGCTGATTTTGCCCGGGGACTCGGTCACAGTCAGTTGTCGAAATTATGTGTACGATGGACTGCAAATCGTTGTATCCATTTCCACCCAAGAATCGTCTCAAGAAAGTTTCCCCGAGCTGGCGCAGCCCTACCCGAACCCGGCTGGTAATCTACTACACCGAATAGGTATCAAACGCGTCTCACACGGCCCACCCTGCTACTGAGAATACCCACCCCGAGTTTTGCAAGATCCAACATTCTGAGTCTGGGTTGTCGATACCCTTCGAACCTTGAAAAGAGAACGCGGGAGGTAGTTCTGCCCACACTCCCCAGGGTACCTCTCAGTCGTCCCACCACGTCTGAACCTCGACCCACCGACCGCGCATATCCTTTGGGCGGAATAGAAAGGTTTCGGGCCGATGCCACTGAACGAAGAAATTTGTCTCCGAACGCATCCTTCTATCGAAGCGCACCAAATGGGACTACAATTAGATAGATGACTTTTTACTTGTTCCATAACCAGGATGGAGGTTTCGCCCGGGACACAGCACGGCCAAAAACGAAACATCGGCGGTTGTTCGATGGCACGACCACGCGTCAAGCGCGATCCTAAGAGCCCAAAGTTCCTCAACATAAGCTTCTTCTCTGAGGTTGCGGACGGACCACAAATCCATAGTAGAGTCGAGAGGGGGCCTTTCCGTCGAGCACTTGTCCGGCAGGACAAAAAACTTGTGATTAAGGGACAGTGCCTGATGGTGACGTCAGGCAGTTTGGAGTCCAATGCGCTCCAAGCGACCCTGCCGAAGTACCCTAGTCAGATGTTTCAACTCACTACGGCGGATGGCAATTCTCATCCTCCATTCAAACGTTGTTGTGTAGCTGACTGTAACCGGTCCCAGCAACAGCTGATGCTTAGTCTCCTCGTCAAGATACATACATGGCTCTAGCCAACTAGTTTCGGATAATGAGTCCATCGAACGAGGGGAGTCGACCAAATAAGAAGTGATCGTGGCGCATGAGCTTTCTCCGTAGTTCAGTGGGAGAAGGGAAACGGCGCATGGTGTTTTTGGCTCTTGCCCACCTCCTTGGCCACAAAAATTAAACGAAGCGTCTGGACTTTAGGAAATCAAGAGTGATGGGCCGCGGTGATGTGCACTCAGAAGGGGGGTATGTATCGCCATATGAGATCGCAGTACAGTAGGTTTCCATCGCAAGTATGAGGGTCGTACAGAATGATGCTATGAAGGAAGAATATTTCAATAAATTAGGGATTTGTATAACCATCTCGAAAAAGCTATTTATATATATAAATAGCTAGCTAAATTATGATTTAATTTAATGATTTTATTTAATTTAATGATTTAATCATAATTTAGCAAGCTATTTATATATATAAATAGCTTTTTCGAGATGGTTATACAAATCCATCCGCAAATTTTGCGACCTAAATGTCACTAGATGATTGATTAATTGATAGAAGAGGCATTGTTTACTGAAAATTACGGTGATTCCGTAGAATTAACGTCACTTGCAACAGAGGCGCAGAACTGCATCGCGACGCGGCGTCGCCACTTTTGGCGATACTTCGCTTGGACGAGTTTGCGTTTCTCCAGCTGGATACGACCTATATATTACCACCGATTCTGAATCTTGTGATATATCCGGCCATCATCCGCACGAAGCGGATTACACATAATATGGAAGTTTGTAAGCCCCAGACACAAGCGGAAAATACAATCGTAGTTAGATTCGAACCACTTAAAATTCGTACCAAAAACGTTCCAAATTGTGCAAAACCGACCAAAGCAGTTCTCCACCAGCAAGCGATCACTTGAAATATGACGGTTTTAGTCTACTTTTGCCGGGGTGAGAAGGCCATTTTTGAGGTTTTTGGTAGGATGTATGCAACGGATAAACTCCTGGCCTCCTTGGTAGCCCTTATTTAGTAAGACCGCCAACTGATGAGGAAACTTCTGTGGAAGAGGCCCATTGTCCTCGATCTGACTCTCTTCTTCAATTTTCCGTAGCATTTTCTTATGGAACCAATGAATGCTTTGAAATATACTAAAACCGGATTCCAACCCGGGCTCATGGGCACTTCATCCAATTGCAATGCCATTCGGTAAAACTGAAACCTCGACTTCGTAAACATATTACCCGTGCTTTTTACTGAAATACTTCTTGCCCTCACTGAGCGCACCAGAAGGCCTGTAAGAAAGCTGGAATGTTACATCAGTAGCATATCTCGCCATGGGGTAATCCTGGAATTTCTTGTTCTCATCCAATAAAACCTTCATAGTATCTTTGTTAGCATGGTACTCAACATAATGCTCGAACACTGCATCCGATATCAGCTTTACGAAGTTGATGATGAGCCTGTTAAACGAAGAAGTCTTCACTCCAAACATTTTTGCTAGAAAATCTAATTGACCCCCGTGTTTTAACAAACTCATAGTCATGAAAAGGACGTCCTTTGGGGAATATTTGCTCTTGCATCCTCGTCCCGTACAAAATTCGTGTTCGACGAACGATTTAAAACCCGCCCAAATGGCATCAAATTGTACGGGGTCGAAATTAGTCATTTCGACGATATGTTTGCTTGAGCCCTGCTCATAAAATGTGTCATAAATCGGTGACGTGCTGTCATTTTCTTCGTTGGAGTCGCCTCTGACAGGCTGAGAACTTTCTTCCCCAAGGATGTGTTCCCGTGCTACTACTGCTGTGTCGGCTAGCAAGTTGAGGGCACGAGAGACCGGGTTTCTCGAGAATTCCATCACTTGGTAGTGTTGAATGGTTCAGGCGTTGCGGGGAGGGATTTTTTTGGTTGCCCGGGGATGAGTCCGATTTTATATAGGCCAGTTCCAAACGACGCATCGATTTCTGAAATGAGCGCGCAATTCATGAAAACGCCCGCTCTTTTTAAATTGCAGGCCTTTTTTTGGTTTTCATGCTGTATTCTGAGTTGGCATTGTGCCGCCACAGTACCTGCTTACGTATTTCTAATTAATATTTGGTGTTAATAGTAATATTTTACAATTGCCATTTCGCTATAAAAATCTGTAAACAACCCTGTGTATTTACGAACTGCCATCATAAATTTTCTTGTGGAAGCTATTCGCGCAAGGTGTCTATTGTTGATAGAAGCAATATATGTCGGTGATCAAATTTTGAGGTCATTTTGCGCTGCTTGTAGCATCAGCCCTAACTGTAATGACTGAAAGGTTAGACTAACTATTCCACCTGATGGAACCGGTTCCTGTACCTGATATGGGCCCAGGGGACCCCGCTAATTGGACCAAGTGTCCCGGACACTAATATTGGACCAAGTTTCCCGGACACTAGTAACTAACTAGGATGTAGCTACGCCCTTCTTGGCCTCGCACTCACTTTATGAGTACATAAATAGTTTATTTTAAATCAAATAGAAATAGCCAAAAAGGTGTTTGATTAGTATTTAGAGTCGCCTCCCTGAGCCCGCGAACCCTAACAAAAAGAAACACCCCGGTGCTGGATCTGAATATAGCTCCGAACTCTTGTTACGTTGAGCCCTTTTGCTTCTAAAGCGAGAAACATTTAGCTATTTTCTGATTTATTACGTTGGAGAGTATCTCCTGTAACGCGGTCTTCCTTCGGGATTGCGCGTGCCCCCTTAATTCTCTTCTACCTTTTTATTTTACTCTTTATACTTGTTTCAGGCTGGGATCACCCCTGGTCCTTACTTGATTCACCGTCTACACACAAGGAGAATCACCCGCTTGATATCGACGGAAATACTACTTCCATTAGAGACTGGTTCGTACAGGCCTGTGCTTTTATCTTCCGACATACTCACACGAAGACTGGCTTCTGCTTTAATCTGCCTTCAATAACCACTTTCGATCTAAGAATCGGATCCTGTGGACCTTTGGAACCGGTTTGGCTGTACAGCCCAGAGAAGAAGTGACTTTCAGCCACCCGAAGACTCTCAGTACTCTACGAACACGTCCGTTTTCTCCGCTTAGAGGTCCAAACTTTCGTTGCGTAGGCCTCTACACACCCGAAAGAGATAATGCAATGCGAGTTGCTCGAAAAGAAAGCAGGTACCGAACGCTTGGTGTCATGTAGAGTGCCTCTAGACGTATTTAGTGCAAAAGGGCTGCTCTCAGAAGAGCTTCTGCAAAGCTTCTGGACAAATTGCCCAAGAGGAAGCGTATTCAGTAAGGAAGTCGGGAGCTATTACCGTCTGTAACTTCATGGTATACTTCCTTCTGTGGTCATTGTACATGACTACCGCTACGTCTTGGAATCCCCACTAGTGTGTCCTCTATAACCCTGAAACGATTACGAAGCCCATTATTCTTCAAAAGAATCGTTTTGCATAAAACCGAACTCTTCGTTACATACAATCATTTATTAAATCGATAGTGAGATGCGACTATTTTGATGACCAAAAACCTCTTCAACCCTCAGAATATTTCGAGTGACTGGGAAACGTACTTCCGGAACATGATTTCTAATTCTATCCATCGTTCTGGGCTTGCGAGTAAACGTAGTCTGATGCGTGTAAGCAACATTTCATTGACCAGTATCGGTTTCTTTTCGTCGGGCTTTGAGACGTCGGCCACGCGGCGATTTTATGTATCAGTTCAGCATGTATGCGATCTGCATTTGCTATCACTGATTCGGTTAATCCTAAGAATCATTATGTGGTAGTTCTTAAGCACTGTGAACTTATCTGCAGTGGCAAGGATGGTTGCAGATGTTGCAACCGATGATTATGGCGATAGCTGACGGTTTCTAATGACGAGAATAATTGCTTGCTTCCATTGCACTGAACCCCCCTTGCGTGGAGTCTTAGAGATCTTTTATCCTTTTTCTAGTTCTGTTCAGCTTCTTGAGGATGTGGTGACTCCTGTGGGATGCGAAACAGAGTTTAAGTGGGCAACTAGTGCTCAATTACCAAAGGGGGGAAAATTGGGGTGCTTTACTGAATAAGGATGTAGGCCGGCTACTTTCAATTACCAATTTCTTATTTCTACAGTATTAGAACTCCAAATGGGTTCCAACCAATCCATACATCTCAACAAAGAAACCCCCTTTATTCCCCTTCTATTTGGTGCTTCCACTGCAGTACCGTACTCCCAGAAATTTTGGGGGTGAATCTTTTGTGTTCAAAAGCCTGAACCATACAGGTAGTGGTTACACTAGAAGACTAAGAACATCTCCAGGCGACGGCTGAACCATCACCCACTCCAACAAGGACAAAGGGAGGACTAGAAGAAAATTCCACCATCTAAATACGGGATCCAGACAGCTTGAAAAACTTCTGGAGTAAGCATGACAACTTACAGACGACGACAACCAAGACGAAGAAAACTTAAAAGAGTTGACAAAATCTGAAGTAATCAACACATGATCTAATAAAATACAGTATGATAACTTTGTAATACAGCACAGTACAGTACTGTGAAATTTATTTGTGAAATTCTTAAGCGTAAACGTGCAAGCCAGGAGAGGATTTGTTTCTTCGCGTTGTACTGTACAGTACTGCGATAATTTCATTGTGACAAATGCAAACCTAACTGTAATCGGGACTGTTAGATCCATTCCAATCCCTTTCCAACCCGCAACATCCCCACCTTCACTAAAACATTACAGCTATTCACCGCCAAATTCACTGTAAGCCCAATAACATGTCTACCAATCATGTCCGAGTGCGAAGCTCCCCATCACATCTGCTGCCGCAGTACCACGCGCGGGCTTCTTTTCAATACCACCGCGACAATCACCCCTGCCACAGCAACGACCCATTGCTACAATCCTCATCCGCACTGTTGACATCACCAGGACCCCGAGCGCGCAGGCTGCCTCTCCCGCGTCAGCAAATCGGGAACGTGAAAAGCATGCAATCGCGATCGGTACTACTGAGCATATCGCGGGTGGCACGTCTTGCTCAGCGGGTAAGGCGAGAATCATCGGGACTGACAGTTGCACGACGGTCACTTTGTGCGCAACCTGTGGTGAAGGAGGGTGGTGCGTCGTCATCCCAGGGGGGGCGGAAGGTAGCGTCGGGGGCGGGGTGGAGGGTAGGGTTGAAGGTTCGGGTGAGAGTGGGGAACGGAAGGAGGAGGGGAAGAGGGGAGGGGTGATTCCGGATGTGGGGTCTACTTCTTTGGGGTTGGAGGATGGGGTGGTGGATGATCCGTTGAAATGGCGCAAGTTTGTGTGGAAGTATGCGGGGGCTGTGTTGTTGTTTTTTGTGTCGTATAAGACTTTGCATTGGTATGTGGATCGGTTGGAGGCGGATGGGAAGAGGAGACGTGAGGAGATGGAGGAGGATCGGGAGGTTGCAAGGGAGTTGGAGAGGTCATGGGGGGGTCGGGGGGGAGGTGGAGGGTGGGGGTAACGAGTGGGGATGCGGGGGTGATGGCGACAGCGGAGAATGCGCAGGATGCGGCTTTGCCGGCGTTGAGGATCTTTAATGAGGTGGAGGAGGGGAATGAGACGGTGTCGGAGTTGGATGAGTTGTATGTTTACCGGATCGAGTTGGAGCGAAAGTTGAAGGATTTGGAGGACGAAGGAGCGGGTAAGAGCGAGAAGGCGGAGGTGGAGGAGGAGCTAAGGGGATTGGACAGGGAAATTGCGGAGTTGGAGAAAAAGGAAACGGCAAAGTCGTAGACTGGAGAGTTTGGTTTTCCAAATGGTGTTGTATGTTTGATAGGAGAGTGAAGAGAATGCGTGTGTTGCGGGATGTGAATCGAATTTGTTGGGCGGATCGGAGTGTAGTCTGGGTGTGGCAGGGTGGGCAAGGCTGCTTTGCAACGCGGAAGGATGGAAGCGGGCGTGTGGATCTGCCTTTGCGTCAATGCAGGACACCCGTGTCATGGAACTGCTTGTAGCATGAATAAGCCTCATGCTTGTAAGCAAAGCGTGATTTTGTTTCTTTGTTTTTTGTCATTAAATTCAAGCGTCTCGACAAAGATGCCTCACGCAGTACTACTGTAGGCACAATCGGGAATTCTCTGTTGCATCGTCGTTGCAATCCGGTTCACTCTGCGGACGTCGCAATCCTCCTTCTCGACACCCTTTTCTGTCGCCAGCATAGCTCCTCGCCCCGACCGGTAATTTGCCCCGACCATTTGCAATCCCTAAACGGCAAGCCCAATGTCGCACCGCAGCAAAATCCTGTCCATGTATCGCCGAGTGCTCCGCATCTCCAAAACATGTACGTCCCAGAATCTCCTCCCGCACAACTTCCCACCACCTTCAACCGTCCATGTCCCCGCGACTAACCTCACCGCATCCCCACATTCCACTCCCCACCACACAGGGCAACCCGTGAGTGAACGCAACTATATAGTAAACGAGCTACGAACTCTAGTGGGTCAGAACCGACACCTAACGCAAGCCGACGCCATCGAGGCCAAGGTTGCCGAGTTTGAAAGTCGAATCGAGACTGGCGTGCATTACAAGATCCCTTACCCGCGGCCGATCAATGTGGTGCCAGGGGCGACAGGGAAGCGCCCGGAGACGGTCACTCCAGTTTATTTGCATTCTTATCAGAGACGGGGGGAAGAAATGCAGGCGGAAGGCAGAGCTGGGGGGTGAGGAAAGGGGGAAGTTGCCGATTTATGAGGAATAGGGGAAGGGGTGAACTGTAATGTTTTCTGTAAACAAGTAGGTTTGACAAGGCTGTCCACTGTGCATACTGTGCGTGGCTGTGTGGCTTGTTCCCGAGTTGAGCCACACTCTGATTGCACAACTACACATGGTGCCATTCTCAACGTCTCAGAAAGTCGAAAGCGTCCACCATCGAAGTCATCTAGATCAGTCTCATGACGACCAGTCGTTCATGCCCCCTTCCAACATCCCCCCTCTCTCCCATTCTCCTGTTCCTCATTTCCCCACATCATGAGAGCCTCACCTCCTGACGCTCCCTACCCTTCCGCCACCCGCCAGCCCTCCGTCAAACTCCCGGGTGCAGCCAATCTTTACGAGCAACTCGACAAACTCGTCCTTATTTGCCTGCGCAATGGTCGCAACTTCTTTGGCTGGCTTCGTTCTTTCGATCGATACGCAAATCTCAAACTCGATAACACCGTCGAACGTCTCTCAGTCGACGATTCCTACGCCAACATCCCCATCGGTATGTTTATCATCCGTGGCGAAAATGTTGTGCTCTTGGCTTAAGTCGATGAAGACAAGGAACTCAAGGTCGCTGCCACTATGAAGCAAGTCACGGAGTCTGAAATTCGTAGGGCCCTTGCTCTTGCCAAGGACGATCGCGCCGCAGTCAGCAAAGGGGACAGGCTGGAATGGCCCATTCCGGAAGACCATTAGCCTACCACACCTCATTTACCATAACCATTTTCGCCACAATCATCCGCCACACTCAGCCTCGACCGAGTAGCGATCCCTACTTGCATCGGTTGGAGGTATTGGGCGGCCTTCGAAGATACTCTCTTCATAAGGCAGCTTCCAGTGAGTCGACGGAGGGTTTCACCCACAGCAATTGGCCTTGGCGTGCTATCATTTTTTGCCAGTAGTGTACGAGGGGCTCCAGCGATCCACGGGGATAGTGCGACTGGGGCTTTGCCTGTTGCCAGGATGTTTACCACTCGTGTGGGCGCTGCCAAGAAGCCAGAAGTGCCCGAAGATGATGGGACTCTTACCAGTTCTGCAAAGTGGCATGGACGCAGACCCGAACCGCCTGGGGAGGAGCCCGGTTTGAAGCGCCTGATGGCTCCAAGAATTTCCTCTGTGGTAATCTGTGGAAGGTTGGGGGCGCCGTGGGTGCGGTGTTGGCCGCCGTCTCGGTTTCCGGGGGTTGTGGGTGCTTTTGGAGGAGTGTTTCGACGACGCCGGGGGTAGCCGGTAGTACTCCCAGTGACCGTATTGCCTGTGCCGCCTTTCCATACGCACCGTCCTTGGCCAATTTTTTCGCTCGTCTGATATTGGCCTGTTTTTGTTCGGGATAAGACTGTGCTGACGCGTTGCAAGCAGTTGACTGTCGCACCGCTTTCTTCCATACGGTCTGGTACTGTCCTGCGTTCCAGAACTCTATTCCGTCCAAGAAGAGCGAGTACAAGACACTAGAACGTGCCCTCACCAGCAAGTTATACGCATGGACATCGTCCCAACCAAAACACTCAGATCAACGAATCCGGCAGGAGAACACGAGTAGAGCGACAATGGGGCCAGCAACCTCAAACAATGAAAGGCCGGACATATTGCACTCTCAATATGGCAGGCACCCCCAGACAGTGCGTACCTCTTTCGGACAGAAGGCAGGACCGCGACAAGGTAGCACCTCGCCTTCGCGGCTTTCTCCCATACGGTCTGGTACTGTCCTGCGTTCCATAACTCTACCCCCTGCTTCATTTTCTCAGAGACGGAATACAGGCGCCGTTCTATGGTGCAGGAGTCGAGGCACGAAACGTTCGCTAACATAACCTTCGGGAACAAGAATAGTTTCAGGAACGCCTGCGCGACACGGGGGTATGTGGCGTGACAAGCTTGTGCCGCGTCAATCATGGCCACAGCGTTAGCCTCGGACCGGCACCCTCGAAATATTGCTGGGATATGCGTAATAGTGGGGAAGTGTGTCGAGAACAGTTGGTCAGCTGTGGGCAGCGGTTACGCAGGGGTTTCCGACGAGATGCGTTCTTGTGGTGTGGTCGCCTTGGGCGCAGGTTCATCTGGAATCAGGACTGGTTCAGGCGCAGTGTTGGTCCGAGCGTCTTGACATCTCTCATACTAGTCTCCAAGTGCCGTAAAGTTATCAACAAAGTTTAGTGCACTACATCGTATTGTCCGCTTCAAGCCGCAGTAACCACTTGGTTTTCATAAAACAAGGCTAGCAACTGTACGTACTGTACTGTACAGTACATTATAGTACAATACAGAACAGTGCAGTACTGAGCAGTCCAGCATATCTTTGGGCTCAATTGATCTCCCTTTCCTGCCGCCACCCGTCCCCTTCCGAACCATCCCGTCGTCAGTTCGTCAAGGCACCGCATTTGCTACGAATGGCTTTCCTCACGTCCACCTTCACCCCATCCTTCGACGTGTACCGCCCGTATCTCACACCCCTTCCTCCTCCCTCCACCGTGCCACAACAGACGCATCCTTTCCCACCCCCACGCGCCGTCCTCGAATATCCCCAACCCATCCCTAAACCAAAACGCAAATTTCTACCAGGAGAGCCCGGTCATCGTTTCCACGAGTATTCCCCTCAACAAATCGAGGCGGTTCGCATCCGCCATTGTCTTCTTCACACTGAAGACCTCGCCAAACACGTCTTATCACTAGTCGTCTCCCGCAAAGCCACATTGGCACAACTTGCAAAAAGCCTCTCAACCTGTTCTGCAAGTAAGGCCTCTGGTGGTGATTTGGGCTGGTGGTGGAATAATGAGACGCTTCCGCAGGACATTCCGCAATTCGGTATCAACGACCGCCTGCTTGGCGCCGCCTTGACAACTCGTCCGAACAAGGTCGATATCGTGCAAACCGACCTTGGCTGGCATGTTTATGTCGTCGAGGAGGCTCGCCATGTACTAAGTACAAAGCATGAGCGCACTCCACGGAAGGCAAATCCGAACCGCACTACCCCAGATCATGCCTTTCCCGAGCCGCTTCGTCGCTCCTATGCCATGCAAACTTTGGGATGTCAGATGAATCGCTCCGATTCCGAGAGAATGGCTGGCGAGTTGGAGCGCTTGGGCTATACGCCCATTGATGATCCCTTTCGAGCATCGGTCTTGGTTTTGAATACTTGCAACATTCGTGAGCGCGCCGAAAGTAAGGTGTATAGTTACATTGGGCGGCATGTTGAACGGAAGAGGAAATTCCCACACCAGGTTACCTTGGCTGTGGCGGGATGCGTGGCTCAACAGGAGGGTGAAAAGATGCTGAGGAGGATTCCGGAACTGGACTTGGTCTTTGGGCCTCAATATGCAAACCGTCTTGGCGATTTGCTGCAGGATGTAGAGCGGAATCAGTGTCAGGTTGCCGCGACAGACCCTGTCCATGTTATGGAAGACATATCAAAGCCGAGACGGGAGTCGACTGTTACCGCGTGGGTTAATGTCATGTACGGATGCGGAGAGAATTGCACATTCTGCACTGTTGGTAATGTCGTCAGAACCGTTGAACAAAGTCGTACGATGAACGCTATTCGGAGCGAGGTGCAACAGATTGCCGATGCAGGCATTCGTGAGGTGGTTCTGTTGGGCCAGAACATCGACGCCTACGGGAGAGATATGCACCCCAGAGGAAAGTTTTCCGACTTGCTGCGTTTCATACATGATGTTGATGGTATCGATCGTATTCGCTTTACGACAAGCCATCCTAGGTATATCACCCAGAATCTTGTCAATGCTTGCGCAGAGCTACCAAAAATTATGCCGTTTTTCCACATTCCTCCCCAGAGCGGAAGTAACAAGGTACTCAAAGAAATGCGAAGAGGATACGGGGTGGACAAATACAAGCTTGTCGTCAAGCGAATCCGAGACGCCATTCCTGATGCCGCCATATGTGGGGACATGATCGTGGGATTTCCGGGAGAAACTGAGGAAGAGTTTCAAGAGTCGCTTCAGTTGATGGAGGACATCAAATTCGACGTGATGAACACGGCCGCGTATTCGCGGCGTCCGAACACGCCGGCAGCTGCGATGGAAAACCAAGTGGCGGAGCCTGTAAAATCGGATCGACTCGCTCGTATGAATGAGGTTGTGGGAAGGCATGCGGAGGAACGGAGTCAGCGTTACTTAGAAAGAGTAGAGCATGTACTGGTGGAGGGACTGAATCCAAGAGACTCAAGTCAAGTAGTGGGCCGCAATCCGAACAATCGACCGGTGATTCTCGAAGGGTCTAGTGATCTGAAAGGGAAAATTGTAGCAGTCAAAATTACGCACGCATTTCCGTTCTCTCTCAAGGGGGTTCAAGTTGGTGAGCCGTACTGAGACGACGTGGACATGTTTGAATTGGCTGACAGTAAAGCACACTTCCCGTAGCTTAGAAGAGTCACAGTTAGGTTGAAACAAGAGAGGAACATGGTCTGTGCTCCATCTGAAAGGCGATACCTCTAATCCACTACTCATGGCATCTCCTTCATCCATTCAAGCCTTAGATAGTGCAATGACCTATCGCCTCACGGCCCTTCACCCGTTCAAGACGACAAAGACACGAGAAACAGATAAATTCATAATCATCTGGATGTGGAGGATCCGAACGCAGTGGCTGCAACCTGCTAGCATTAGACGAGGTCAATGGTTGCTAAACTTGTTTCACGTTTCACCAAAGCCATCTCCCATCAATTGACTTCCGCGTCAATTCTTGCTCAAACCAAAAAAGGCACAGACTCATTTCTATTCGAGGGCATCGCATTTCCACGTCCTTTCGAGATCGAGTACAAATCCAAAACGTCGTTAACAGGTCCTTGTTCGTTACTAAACCACCGGGGAGCGTTCAACGCAGGCCTCTTGCAACCTGTTTCTCCAATTCACCAAGGAGTACCTGCGTTCGATTGATGCGATCCAACAGCTTTCCAATTGCAAACATCTCAGACACGTCCAAACCCCTCAAAATCACTCGCTCTCCCAAAAGGTTTAAGGCGGCTGTCGGGTCGCAGGCGTCGCGCTCAACTGTTCCTGTGCGAGTGGGGTGCCGGTGCTATTGCAGAGATTCCGGGTGCGATTGGAGGCAAGGAAATTGCCGAAAGCAATGAGCGCTGGGATGCCCCGTGACCCTTGTGGAACCCCGGCGGCCGCCGAGAAAGGGGTTCTCATCGTATTCCTGGAGGGGCCGTCAGATCACTGTGTGGTGTTGGATGCGAACCGGAAGCTGGTCTGGGATAGCGTAGATCCCTGGCCTTTGCGTTCCTCAGCGCGGATGATGAACCTCTGTGCAGGGGGTAATGGGGTGACGGGAGTGTCGGCGGGCGTAACGTTTGCTCTGTGTTACCATTCGTTAGGACGGTAAGCAAAGGGCTGTTGTGCCTTACAATGAAAGCGAGTACAAGGCTTCCATCTTGAACATTTTCGTTGGATAGTACCTCATCCTTGCGTAAAATTTCCATGTGCCGCGTTCAATCAGTCCTATGATTTCTTTTCGTTTCGCCAGGCCTAATTCTGTTGCGCGGGGATCTTCGGGGTTAATGTTTTCTGTAAAAGGAGTATAGAAGAGAGGGCCAGGGGGATTAGTTCTGGAGCGGAATGGTTTCAAAATAATTATGTAGAGTTCAGAGGGCAGGAGTAATTCCAAAGGGTCAAAAGTTTCTTTTCTAATTTCACGGAAGTACAGTTTCGCTTGTTGGGTATTGAAACGTTGGATAACTGAATTTCCCCTTTAAAAATGAATTATTTGATTATGGAAATCAATACTTTTATAAGAGCCTATCCAATCTGTTCTAGTATGGGGTTGGCCACTTCTTCGTAGATGTGCGAAGCACACGTACCTCGCAGTATACCCAGAAAGAGCTCTGAATACTGTCTCGGTCAATTTGGGGAAGACTAAAGGGAGAACAAAGGAAGAAAACAAGATGGATATGTGTAGGTAGTGAGGTCAGCGAGAGAAGCGTAGTGCTTGAGGAAACGAAGGTCGACTACCAAAACGGCCCAAGTTTAGGGTACAACTCGCCTACCCGTGATATTGGGTGTGGGCCGGGTACGAAAGAATAAGTAGGAAGTTAGAATACAGAAAACTAATTGGCCGGATAACGGAAAAACGAAAAAAGGCAGCCGGTATTGACGATTGTTTGTATGTAGCCCATGTCAGCGTGGCGGGTTTTGACGGTTATGAGTAATTTGGCCTCCTTTCGGCTCGGGATGGTGGCGGTTGTTGTTAGTCGGCCAGGGATTGGTCGGGCGAGCGAGATAGTTGATGATCTCCATAATCAGTTGAAATTAGATGATAGAGAAGACCCACTGTAATGAGGTGACTTGTGTCCTGAGTGTGGGCGGTTTGGAGAGTACGAAAGTCTTTGATGGCCACTGTACCATGGTACACCCACAGTACAGGTGTAACCGGTATAATGGGGGTGGATGACCTGCGAAAGTGGGGCATGGGTACCCACTTCGGTCAGCCAGGGAAATGGCCACAAAAAAACGCCAAAAATTTGGTACCATATGGCCTTTTCCTGAGGTAGAAGATAAAAAGCCTGTCCGACCCCATTTTACCACAGAGACCCCCTTGAGATCGAAGCGCCCCGGCCGAGAAGGCAATCGTTAGCGTAATAACTGAACGATGTGTTCAGCCTGTATTGGCTGAAGAAAAGCGGTACCTTGATATGTTGTCTCGTCCATGCATTGCAAGGTCCCCGAAAAATCTTTTTCTTCTTCGTGGGTTAGACAATATTCATGAGTGCTTAACTTTCTTTTTCTCGGGAAGCCTATTAATAGGGAAGCAGTTTTAGCCCCGGAGTATTGTCTCGAGGTCAGCAACGTTCCTCCCTGCTTCACGGATAACACAATTATTTATCGTCCTCTTCCTTCGGTGAGAAAGCACGATTTCAGAATAATGAAGCGCAAGTCCTCCGTGTCGGATCGGATTTCGAAACGGACCAGGATCCAAAAATGTTCGTCTAATGCTACGGGGGAGGGCTCTATTCAGAATTCCTCAGAACCAGACACTAAGGAAGGCCGCCTAACACAGAGAATCTTTCATGATGCCCCTAACTGAATCACGACCACCCAAGACGCGATAACGCCAAACTCGTCTGATACAAGAAACCCTTTAGCTTTTAAGGAGCTGGAATCAATCAAGGCGCTGTTAATTTTGGCCAGAGGTAAGCTGGTGAGGATGCGAAGAGAGCGCCGTTTGAGGGGTGGCTCCAGCCTTCGAACTTATAGGGAGGATGGGATAACTCTTCCCACTATATTTCCTTCTACTGACAGGGCAAGCTCCCGCAGGGGGAATTTCCGGCTTGGCGAATGGTCTGAGGCAATAATACATCCTTCGAGCCAACGTTCAGAGCCAACGTCTCGACGCAGGGGAATCAAGCCATTTTTCAAATTTCACGGGGAGCATCACAATTAGACCTAGTGATGAGCGACCTATCCTTAAGTTGGGTTCCATCGTCACAACTTGCTGAACCATCATCCCTCGTGTTATAGCCCTCTCATGTATAACAAGGCTTGGCCAAAATGATATTCGAATGATGGCCAGAATCACTTGTTTCTGTTATACTGATAGGTTTGTTCAGTCGCAAGAATGTTCAAGTTTCCCTCATCCATTTATTCTTTTAAAGATTATTCGAATGGCCTTGTCGTTTGGCTGCAACAGTCCCATTCACCACGGCACGAATTGAGGCGCGCGGTTAGCACTAGAGGTGATACCAGTGTCATTCTCAGGTGGCAGTTGCGGCCAAAATAAAATTCTTAGGTCACTTCAAAGGGCCACTAAACGATTCTCCTCTTGAAAAATTCTCGTTCAGCTACAGAATTTTAGATGCTCTGTGACGGCAGACAGTAGTTATTGCCGCGTTAATCTCAGTCCTTGAAATTACAGTAGTGTTTGCAGTAGCTAACTGTATCGCATTTCGGACGGTAGTGAGCTGTAGTTTTGTGCAGTAGGTACAGTAGATGTACGGTGGTTTGTCCATTAGTCGGCCGCAAGTTAGTTTGTTCAGTAGTTAGCCGTGTAGGAGGTCTTACAGTAGTTGGACGCACAGTAGGTGGTAAATTGTTAACGTGAGATGTTATTCATGCAGCTGTCGGGAAGTGACCGTGGCCGCAACTCGTGTCAGTTGTTCCACTGACTCCTATACGCGTTACATTTCCCATAGATTTCCATCAAAAAGCGTCTTGCGATGACCGGCACCATGTCCAAAGAAGTCTCCTGGCAGCAAGGTCACTCTCGAGTGAGAAGTTGGAATCCCAGGAACTTCCAACCCAAAGATTGGGCCATGTCCCGTTGTTGGAACTTTCGGCCTTCAAAAATTGAGCCCCTACCGAGGAGTTACACTGGAGTATGATAGCTTCAATTCCATGCGCATAAATCCATTGGACCGATGCTTTCCAAAAAATATATATATTGCTTTTTTTCATCGCGTGCCTTTCGACTGCACACGCGCAGTCCCTCTTTTTGCACTGTTTAAGCAAGACCCAAAATAAAAAGCCGAGGGCGGGGGTATATCCTGGCATATTATCGAAGGGTATATACCCAACGTTCAGTAGGCGGTTACTCGGGCCCACTTAAATGTTGTTTTGTACTGAAGTCGTCCTGGGAAGCGTCGATGACCGATTGTTGCAAATAAAATGATGAATGATACTCGATTTTTTTGCGTGCGGTTTCCCAATCACTGGTGGTACGCGAGCCGCGGATGGCGTATCTGAAAGCAGACAGTTCCCCTCACCTTAGGGGATATCGAAACCCGTATCACTCAATACACCGCCACTCCCTTCCTCATCAGAATCTTTTCGGCCGGCTTGCGGAATACGAGGGATGTTGCATCTTTCGACGAAAAACAGTTTTCGAGACCGGGGTTGCTCGGCGGAGATCCATAGTCCAAATTCCATTCCCGCGTGCAGTACAGACAGTACAGTATGATAGACATTAGGTCTCACGACTGCTAACGATAGGGCCTCTCTTCACAGTGTGTAATATTATCATCAAGGATTCTTGGCGGGGTCCACACGTACTTCCAAATATCCCTTGTACGCGTCCACCACAATAATTTTTGTATGATAACTTGACTGTCGTGCTTTGATCCTGAGATAGCAGTGGGGATCCTTGGACCAATAAAATGTACATTCCTGTACAGATTTGTACCTGATTGGCACCACGTATTTCTTTCGTAATATTCCGCCATGCCTTATCTCAACCTACCAGCATCCGGCGGTAATAAAAATTGTGGCCGTTGGTCATTACTTCACTCTGGCCTCCCCCCCATACCTTTTCAACCCATACCTGAATGAGAGCCAGGACAGGGCTGTATTTGAACTCTTCGTCTAGAACTGTAGAAGTTCGTCGTGAATAGCAATGAATCGACCGCGTGTGAGGCAGATGTCCGCACCCGCAGTACCGAAAAGAGCTGTTCGCCCTCGCTTGGTTGGCAGAAATGTTGAGGAGGAGGACGCAGACTCCTGCGTCCTTGACGAGTTCCAGAGAAATATTGTCTCCGGTCGCCAAGGTAGTTCTTCAAATCCGGTCGACGATCAGCGTTCTCTCTACTCGGAGCAGGTCATTGATTTGACCACAGCCGGATCCTCTCCCACACCTGGCCATGCATCATCCCAGCTCTTACCAGATTCCAGGCCCATACTAGGAAGTGCGCTAGTTCTTCCAAGTGGATCAATGAGGGAGACCGGGCTGAATACTTCAGTTGTCGAGGGATTGCGCAGTACCCATGATGGAAATGTTGCTATCGGGGGCCAACTTCCTTCGTTGGGTCGCTCGGACTTCGGAGTCCCAGTAACTCCGAGGTTGTTTCATCCCTCGACGGTTGCTGACTCTTTTGAGAATACCACCCTGCAACAGTTGACATAGAGCTCGCAGTTGACATAGAGCTTGTCGACGAGGACGAACAATCAATGGATAGCCCTCGAACCCCGAGTTCAGTCGGGACACCAATTTGAAGGAAAGCGTTTCAGTCTGCCCCGTTGGAAAGCTGTGAGGGCTTGATTCCTTTCGATCTTATGGCCGACTACCCTCCTTTTAAGCGCCCTAGCTCAACGGTTGACAATGCACCTCCACTTTCCACTGCGCATCTCCGGGCTAGTTGGTTGCCGTTTCCTGTCAGTGTGTCATGGTCGGACATGGTCGCTTGGACTTACTCTAAATCCGACGTTTGCATGTACCGCAACCCAGACATAGCAGCTCCATCAGCATGCTTTGGCATATATCTAAGCTGTATTGAACCGGTTCATGTTATTCCTCCCAATCTGATGTCCGACAGAACATTTCTGCTGCACTCAGACCATGCCCAATTTGTGGAACTGGCTTCTCTCTTCTTAGCCGGTGACCTTGAGAGTTCTCCATTGACAGAAAGCAATCTTTACTGTCTTCCATTCCCCCGCTTAGACAGTCAGAGTCCGTTGAATCGACTAATGACCGGTACTAGGGCGGCTAATCATGCAAGAGACACACTCATGGACGTCAATGATTGGTACGCCATGGCGACAGCAAGTGGGAGTAGTCTGGTTGCCGAGCCATCGGAGATAATCAGCCAAGATCGTGTTCATTTCGCTGATGGTTTCTCAAATTCTCTATTTCCAGTTTGGCCTGATACTCTCAGCTTCCTCCGTGCTCCACTAGGGCCTCCAATTATGACACCTTTGATTGCTCTATACTTTGTTATGTCTGCTAGAAACTTCAATGAAGAGGCAGAGGATCGTTGCCTCCGAGAGTTGCAGTTTGAAATGTCTGCTTTCATCTTGATGGGAGTAGCGTATGAGATTCGATACT
The DNA here is from genome assembly GCA_002205965.3 of Kappaphycus alvarezii. NCBI lineage: Eukaryota > Rhodophyta > Florideophyceae > Gigartinales > Solieriaceae > Kappaphycus > Kappaphycus alvarezii. Next base: position 1,275,960 of record NADL03000599.1, read on the forward strand.
CAAAACGAGTGCATCGGTACCCTGAAGAACTTATTGATCTGGTGGCTGAGACAATGGAAGGTGCTCCGAACTTTTTGGAGCGGGGGAATCCATTGGTGGTGGAGTAGACTCTATCTCAGCCCTTATCGAGGTGATGAGGAAGTTCCATGCTTCTCCGGCATCGTTCTTTTGCAAGACCCTTTTCGATCCAGTCAATGGCTTCTCCCGGTACTGTGGCTACGAAGTACGTGACGGTACTAATTTTCGCGATAGCAATTCGTTTGGAGCTACCGTGGTCCATCACTCGACGACTGTGCCAGAGACAATGTTTAATTCCCGTGAAGAAATTAGGCGCATAATTATGCGCGGAGGTCGGGCTCATAACTGGTCATTAGGTGATCTCCTTTTTTGCATAGAGCGTAGCCTTGCCCGAAATCGTCGTCACGCTGACAGAAATCAGAGTCAGAATGAAGGTCGAGAAAATGATCTTATCCAGCGTGTACGGGAACTGCAGCGTCTGCTGGGCATTGCCCGCGATCGAGATGACTCAGCTTGTCGTGAGATTCAAGCATTAAAAACCCAATTGTCTGCTGATCAAGAAGAAACAAGGCAGTGCTCTCGTGAATTCGAAATATTGCGACTTGAACTACACGAGAAAAGATCTGACGTAACTCAGCTTCGCCGTGAGAGAGACGCTGTCACTAGAGATTTGGATAGTAAGGGCAATGAGTTAATGTTGGCCAAGCAGAGGAATCTTCAGCACGCTTCGACCTTGAGGACTATTGAGACTCGCGTAATGTTGGCAGATGATAAGGTTAAGGAATTGGAAGGTAAGTTAGTGTGGGGTGTTGAGCGCACAAAAGGTAATCGATGGTTGGACTGTTGTTTGATGCTTCCGTTAAACAGGCCGGAACATGAGACCAGGGTTTATATAGAAAAAGTACTCAACACCAGCAGAGATAAATTGTAACTAAACGGTACTGAATTCAAAGGTATTCTAGAAAAAGCGACCCAGAGGTATCAAACTACAAGGTTCTGAAGGTCCATCAGTATAATAGACAGCAAAAAACATCATGGCAAAGTTTCATTGGTCCAACTGGCAAGGAGGCATAAAGTGGTTGCTGATTGGTGGGTGCGAAATGTTTCGAGAACCACGCGAGATAGCCATGATGGATCCATGTCATTGGCTAGGTACAAAGAGGTATGATATTATGCTTTTACACTGGTGCGTGAGTACAGTGCACAAGTTGCAATGATGTCTTCTTACAGTGTAAATCCTTGGTGCAGGTTACCGGAGGGATACTGTCAGGGTATTTGGTGATTTATGGGCATAATCGCAACATCACTCCCCCCTACGAAGAAGAATCGCCCCGATTCTTGCATTCGTATAGCAGATCTTGACAATTTTTCAGTTCATTTTCTGATAGCCATGAGTTCTCGTGATCTGCATATCCTTTCCATTTAATGAGATATTTTGTTTTCCGTATTGTTTCTTATGACTGAGAATTGATTCGACTTCGTATTCTTTATGTCCATCTTGAACCTGTATAGGTGGTGGCGGCGGAATTTGGCGATAGAATTCATCTTCAAAGTACGGCTGAAGGAGACTAGCATGGAAAGCATTGTGAATTCCCCTGTCGATCATTGGCCGGGAAAGATTTAAACGGTACGTAACTCCGTTTATATCCTCAGATATTTGAAATGGACCACAAAACTTTGGGTTCAGTTTTCGAGATCCTGCACCATCTTCAAAAGCTAGGTTTTTTGTGGACAACCAGACTTTGTCACCAACTTTATAAGAATAAGGTCTTCTACTTCTGTTGACATACAAGGCAGTGGATTCATTTGATTTTTTGATTTGTTCTTGGGCTTTTTTCAGTGATTCTTGCATGTTTTTTAGGAACTGTGCCGCAGCAGGGTTGTCTGCGGAGAGTATGTCCAAAGGGACAGTTCTAGGGTGGATTCCATAATTGAGAAGAACGGAGAGAATGTTGTAGTGGCATTAATAGATGAGTTGTAAGCAACTTCGAAGTCTACAAAGTATTTGTCCCAATCTGACTTGTCGAAGCTAACAAAAGAACGAATCATTTCTTCGATCTTTCTGTTCATAATCTCAGATTTCCATCTGTTTGTGGGTGATATGCTGAAGAAGGGGATATCTTGGTACCCAGAAGGTGGAACAGACTCTTCCAAAACTTGCTCATAAAAATAGCATCCCTATCACAAATGATATTCGTCGGAATTCCGTGGTTTCTGTAGACATGATCCTTGAACAGCCTGGCAGTTGAAGGGCATCTATTTTGGGATTGGTTGGTATAATTCTGATCATCTTTGATAATCTTCAACGACAGTTAAGATGCCATTGTTTCCTTCCGTTGACCTTGGAAGGGGTGTAATAAAGTCCATCGTTATGTGAGTCCATTTGGTTTTCGGTGGATCAAGAGGTTGTAAAAGACCTGCGGGTTTCTGATTGATGGTTTGTCTCTTTGGCAGTGGCAAGAACGAACGTATCGAAGTACATCTGTACGAAGTTTTTCCAGTAAAACTTCGGTGATATTCTATTGATTGTTTTTGAAATTCCCAAATGTCCAGTATTTGGAGTAGAATGGTAGTCATGTAATAGCTTGACTTTAAATTTTCCTTCTGGTACGCAAATCTTTCCGTTCCTTAGTAAAAGCAACCCTTTCTTTTCGAAAGGTGCCTTTGGATCTTTGTATTGGGTTTTCAGGTTTTCATCTAGCCTGTAATCTTTGGCCAGATCTTCTAGCTCAGAATCCGCAAAATAAGGTACGGATATATTGTTCGATTCTAGGTATGTCTTTGTTATCACTTCCTTGAGTAGTTCTCTGTTTCGATGTTAGGTGAGGGATAATTCTGAGGTTGTCTTGACAGGGCATCGGCAACGATGTTTGCTTTCCCGGAGATGGGTATAATTTTGAAATCAAAGTTCGCTAATCTTTCCAACCACCTAACCTGTCTTTGGGACAGATTGTCCTGGGTCTCGAGGTATCTTAAAGGGTAGTGATCAGAATGAACTGTGAAAAAGTTTCCGTGTAGGTATGCTCTCCACCATTTCAAGCACTCTACAATGGCCAAGAGTCTCTCTCATGAGCGGCATAATTTTGCTCAGCATCATTCAAAGTTAGACGCAAAGGCAACTGGTCTTCTGGATTTTGGATCCCCCTGTTCCAACACAGCTCCAATTGCGTACTGAGAGGCGTCTGTAGTGACATATATTGGAAGTTCAGAGTCAAAAGTTCTAAGGACTGGGGCACTGCATAACGATTTCTTCAAGGTCTGGAATGATTTGTCCTGAGTAGCTGTCCACAGAAATGAAACGTTCTTCGTCAGCTCTGTAAGAGGTTTAGCAACCAATGAGCATCCTCTTATGAATCTTCTGTAATAGTTGACGAGTCCTAGAATGACTGAAGCTGTTGGTGAGGGCCATTCCATGACTGCCTTTATCTTGTTGGGATCCACAGCAATTCCCTCTTGACAGATTACATGTCCAAGATACTCGACTTCTTTAACACCGAAGACACATTTTGACAATTTTGCGAACAGATTCTCCTTCCTAAGAATCTATAGTACTACATCAATGTGTTCTAAATGTTCTTTCCATGTCTTACTGAAGATGAGAATGTCATCTAAATAAACGATAACGAATACATCCAGGACATCTTTGAATATGTCGTTCATGAGATTCATAAAAGTTGCTGGTGCGTTGGTCAATCCAAAAGGTAGTACGAGAAATTCAAAATGTCCGTATCTGGTTCGAAACGCTGTGAGAGGATTGAAGATTCCTCCAGTCTGATCTGATGGTAACCCATCCTCAGATCTATTTTCGAGAAGTACCTGGCTCCCTTAAGTCGATCAAAGATATCATCGATGCGCGGCAGGGGGTAGCTGTTTTTTACAGTAAGCCGATTAAGTGCTCTGTAATCCACACACATACGCAAACCGCTGTCCTTTTTCGTTACAAAGAGTATTGGCGCTCCCCAGGGGCTTTTGCTTGGTCTAATGAATTCACTCTCTAGTAGATCATCTAGTTGTTTACGAAGCTCCATCATTTCTTTTCCTGAAAGTCTGTAGAGACCCTTTTTCTGTGGCTTAGCATCTTTTTCCAATTCGATCTTGAAATCATACTTTCGCTTCGGAGGAAGGCCCTTCGGAAGTTTTTCCGGGAAAACGTCTGTATACTTTTTCAGTACACCTTGAATATCTTCTGGGTAAGAATCTGGAACATTTGGATTTGAGTCTAGTGGTCGAATTAGCACAGCATAAGTGCTACATTTTTTCTCCAAATCAGTAAGTACTGAGTTTGCAGAAACGAAAGGGTGCTTTGTCATTTCATTGGCAGTGACGGAGTACTTTTCACCCTTGTAGTTGAAAGAAACTTGATTGCTTGAAGAGTCGATAATTGCTCTATGGGCTCCACACCATTCCTTTCCTAGGATTGCATCATATCTCTTGAGGGGGCTCACGGCGAAGTACAGTGGTTCTGTGTAGTTCTTTATTTGGACGATTGCCGGACCGGCTGTTTTTTCAACTTCTGGTTAGCACCGTTCGCCATTTCGGCAAGCTCTGCTGATTCTCTTGTTTTAATCTTATGGTAATCGCAGAACAATTCACTGAGGAAATTGATCTCACCACCTGGGTCGATGAGAATTTTTGCTGGTCCATTGGAAATGACTCCTTTAACAATAAGAAGTCCTCTATGATTTCGTTGGAAAGTTGGGGTTGGTGTTCCCTAAATGCTTCCTGGGATCTTATTGTTGAAACAATAAGATTTCTGTCATCCAGAACTGATTGAGGACCTTCAGTCAGTTCCTTCGGGCTTTTGGGCAGTTTTTTGCAATGTGCCCTCTCTGTCTGCATCTCAAGCAGAGGCCTTCACGTATGCATCTCTCACGTTCTGCTTGATCCAATTTCGGTAAGTTAACATTTGAGGACTGTATACCCGGTTTCATTTCCACGTTCCCAATTTCCATGGGCACAGGAGCACTATTTCCAGTACTTGAACTTCCGTTCAGCGATTTTGTACTCGATTTGTTGTTACCTAACGGCCCTGAACGCCTGTAAGCAGCTTCGATTCTTTCCGCATCTGCCATTAAATCGAAAGCTTAGAGTATTCTTTCGTGCATAAGGCTTTCCAAATGTACGGTTTCAGGCCGCGTGAATAGCGATCAATCTGATCTTTGACTCCTATGTCTGGTATATCCAACAATATTTTGTTAAATTTCATTGAACGCAGTAACATCTTTAACTTGTTTCCAGCGAGCCAGCTTGTCTCGGGCGATTTTTTCCTTGTTTAACGTCTCGAAGCGATTGAGAAGTGCAGTCTTCAGTTCCTTCCATGTTTGAATCTCCTGCCCCGCGGCGCTCTTGGAATGGACCATCCACCACTCATGGGCATTTCCAGAGAGATAGCTTAGTGCAATGTTCATGGTAGCTTGCCCATCTGCTTCACCAAGATAATTCTGCATCTGCACGCACCAGCTCCCGACGGACCCTTTTCCGCTGAATGATCCCGGCTTATTCTTCTTAGGGGCGTCCTTGGTTTCGTTTTGACCATTTGAGCTACCGGCATTGATCCTGACGAGGAAAGCTCATTCTCGAGAGCTCCCACCTTGCGAGCAGCGTTATTGAGCTGGTTCTGTTGTGCGGAGATCTGGTTATGAGCCTCTGACAGCTGGCGTTGAAGTTCGCTTACAGCTTGTGCCAGAGACTCTACAGTAATGCCCGAAGTTTCCATTGTCTTTTCCTATTGGTCGAAAGAGTCACACGTGTAGTTTTGGGTTTTTTTTCTTTAAATATAATTTTTTCAAATTGGCCAGTAAGAATCGGTATGCACTGTGGCCGAGTTGGCTAGACCAGCGAAAGACCAGTGAGAGGTCTCAGTTCGAATCCCAGTCGATAACTTGGGAAAGTTGATTTTCTCTGACGTAAGGGTTTGACGTCAGTCACGTCGGGTGTGCTATAGTAGCCCTCCTTCCGATGCTTTACAGAACGGTTGTTTTCCTGTCTAGAACCTGGCGGCGATACGGGCTTACAAGCCCTACTGCAAGGAACTGAGGAAAGCGAGTTCGTAAGGTAGCCACAGCGGGAGGTTGAACACAGCACAAACGAAGTCCGTTGAGAAAGCAACTTTTGGAGTTTTTCTTGCTTCCTCTTCCCTAAATTTATTCAAATTTTAACTACTGACGGGCATTCTCTCGATGACGGCGGCCAAGACGGTGGCGCTCAAGGTCTGCCTTACTTGGGACTTCGATTTTGCAAATTTCGCAGATGTGCCTCGTCTTATCGGCGCGGTGCTGGTGCTTGCGGGATCGGAGGTGCTCGTGGTACTGCACTCGGCCTGTGCAGGTGACTTGACAGTGACGGCAATGGAAGGGCGAAGATCGCGGGTTCTTGGTCAGGCGAGGCCTTTGGTCTTCTTACGAATGCGGTGGTTGGCGGTTCTCTGAATGACGATGGAAGCCGCGTCAGGGAGAATCGGTAGGGTCTTCTTAGGCTTCTGCGGCTTGGAGCGAGGGACTGCGGGCCTTCTCGGTATCGACGGTAGAGCGGGTAGCGATACAGCCTCGGGAAGGCAGAAAGTGGAGGGCTTGGTGTGCTTGGTTCCTCCACCACGATTCTGGTGGGTGTTCTTGGCTCCACTCCAAACTCGAACGTTGTCAGCTCCTGAAAATTTTCGGCGAAGAACGATTGTAAGTCTTCTGCGTTGTACTCGTCCGGCGACGAGGGGCGGCCCCTGGAAGTCTTGTTTTTCGGCACTGAGCGTTATTCAAAAAGAATCAGAGTAAAAAACAAATGTTAGTCTCTGCTTGCAATCGGGCAGAACGTCAAATCTAATAGAGATTTTAACTTACTGTCGGATTGGAAGAACTCGCAGTACTGACAAACTAATATGCGATGCTACCAAATGTGGGGTGCTGAGCGCACAAAAGGTAATCGATGGTTGAACTGTTGTTTGATGCTTCCGTTAAACGGGCCGGAACATCAGACCAAGGTTTATATAGAAAAAGTACTCAACACCAGCAGAGATAAATTGTAACTAAACGGTACTGAATTCAAAGGTATTCTAGAAAAAGCGACCCAGAGGTATCAAACTACAAGGTTCTGAAGGTCCATCAGTATAATAGACAGCAAAAAACATCATGGCAAAGTTTCATTGGTCCAATTGGCAAGGAGGCATAAAGTGGTTGCTGATTGGTGGGTGCGAAATGTTTCGAGAACCACGCGAGATAGCCATGATGGATCCATGTCATTGGCTAGGTACAAAGAGGTATGATATTATGCTTTTACACTGGTGCGTGAGTACAGTGCACAAGTTGCAATGATGTCTTCTTACAGTGTAAATCCTTGGTGCAGGTTACCGGAGGGATACTGTCAGGGTACTTGGTGATTTATGGGCATAATGGCAACAGTTAGAGTCAGCTGGAAGTAAGAATGATGAAACAGAAAAACATGTCGAGCGGTTAGAAAGTCAGTTGTTGCAGGCCGTGAGAAAAATTGAGAAGCTACGCTCTGAAAGGGATCTGTGGAGGAATGCAGCACTACTTACCCGACAGGGGCCGGCCCCTAGTACTACGAATCCATTGTTATCACCTTTGTTTGATGTGGTTGGGTCGCAAAGGCCTGGTCATCGGCTGAGTAGCAGACTTCCAACTGCCCGTTCAGCTTCACAACCGGAATCCAACGATCAACCTGCGCTTCAAAATCCGTTCGACTCCGCCTAAGGTTTCTTTTCTTCATTTGTCTCTCGAATTTTCCTCGTATATGTTTGATTGCGTAAACGAATTATACCTGCTCTTGGTCCACTTTCGCTCTGAGTTTCCTGTCAATACGCTGCCGAAGGCCAATTATCTTCTACCCACAGGTATTTTACCTGTTATCAGCGCTTCTTCCATGATCCATTTTTTTGTGCTGTCATATTTGGGTCCAGTCAGTTATTGCTAAGATATTTGCTGTTGTTGGCTTGTTTCAATCACCAAATATCCAAGTAAGGCAATTTCCATGTGCTCAAGTTCATGCACTCAATATCTTTCCCATTTATCAATACCTTATGCACTTATTAGGCTACTCAGGACTATTATCCGTTCATTATTTCCATTGCATATTGATAATAGGGTGGTGTCAGCCAGGTGACAGAAGGATTTTTTTTCATGTGCATCATTTGCATTTCATAAGCATTTTCAGAAGCGACACGTGTTTCCCCCCTTCTTCACCGTTTGCGTCCCGCGAATGCCTTCTCTGTCTGCTTCTTCTTCGTGAAAGGTATGCGGAAACCAGTTCCGGAGGAATAGTTTAGCGTTTTTGCTATGTTGCTCTGGATATCCATACCACTTCACCCGGGATCGTATTAATAGTCCATAATGCGATCAACAACGTAATCCTCTGCTACCCCGTTTTTTTCCTCCTGACTACTGCCTCGTTGTTCTCGAGTTGACCGGTAGGGAAGGGAAGCCGTGCGAAATCTTGCGAAAGGAACGTGCGTTGGTCGTGGTGCAGGGGTAATCCGATCGTAGCTGACCAGCTCAACAATAGCTTCCCTGTCGATGATGAAAGTTCGGCCATCGTTTCAAAGAACTGGGTAAGGTCCTTGTGCCTGATATTCCAATTTTCCCGGTTAATGCTCCGGGTTGTCCAGATATACAAAGTCACCTGCTCGAAGAGAAGTGTTGGCAATCCGAACGGTCCTATCGAAGTCCTTTCGGTAGCGTTCCTGCGTCTTTTGAAGTCGATTGTAAGCCTAATTTACGGCCGCGTCAAGTCGAGTAACAAAGTATTGTTTTGTGCGCGCATCGGGACGAGCTCGATGTGTAATACTGTGATGCAACGATAGCTCCGGGGTTGGTCTACTTAATACTAACTCAAACGGGGTGGTTTTTGTTGACCTATGAACATGGCAGTTGTATGCGTAAGTTAAAGCCGGGCATACTAATCCCAGTCGGATTGGTGTTCGATAACGTAGCCCCTTAGCATTGCGGCTAATGTTCTGTTATATATTTCCACTTGACCATTCGTTTGTGGATGGTAAGTGGTCGTGAACTTTTTTCCTATTCGAAGGTTTCGACAGACGGCTTGGAAGAACTTACCCGCGAACTGTTTTCCATTGTCTGTTAGTACCGTTTCGGGTGGTCCATATTTCCATATTTGAACACCCAATGGTTACAGAAGGCGACAGAAACTCTGTAAGCGGTTATAGTTTTCAGAGGTACTACCTGCGAAAGTTTCAAAAATCGACAAGTTATTGCCAGAATGAATCTATTCTTGGATATGGTCTCCGGAAGTGGACCGAGGATGTCCATTGCTACTGATTGTAATAGCTGCGTCGCGGGAAAAAGCTTCAGATAATTAGTCTTTTGACGCATCCTAACACGATTCTTCGCGCAAGGTCCGCAGTTTCGAACAGTCCCATAACAATCGGCTGCTATATGTAGCCAGTATTAAGTCAACCGCAAGGATTCCATGAGTCTTGTTTGGCCTGGATGCCCGGAAAGCAGTGAATGGTGGGCGAGCTTGAGAACCCGGCCTTGCAGAGACTGCGGCAAAACTATTTGGATCCTGCCATCAACGGGACTTATCCTTTTCAGGATCCCATCTGGTCCCTCGAAGAAGGAGGAGCGTCGGAGACGCTTCGGTTGCCTGGCCAGCACCTGCCGGCAAAACGAGTCTATTCTTTGTTCGGCAATCACTTCCTCATATGGTATGGGGCTGGGAAGCTCTTCGGAAATTCTGCCAGCTGCCTGCTCTTGTTATTAAGCTTGAGCGCGGACGTGGTCAGCGTAGTCTGGTTCCATATTGATCATTGGATCGATGTCCTCCGGATCTACAGTATCTTCTGCGGTCAAGACGTCCCCGGGCTCTTGTCTGCTTTTCTGCCGACGTGTTGTTGGCATTAATGCGCTCATAATGAGCACTGGTATGGCGTCATAGATTCCTTCTTCCTCAGTTTCGTCGGTTGAATTCCTCAATCGCGAAAGATCATCTGGGACTTGATGTACTCGACCAGGCTTGTACGTGATAATGAATTCGAACTCGGCCAATCGTAACCTCCAACGAGTCAAGCGCCCCGAGGGATCGGTGAGTCCAAGTAGCCATCGCAGAGCATCATGGTCTGTTCGCACCGTGAACTTCGTTCCTTCCACGTACGGTCGAAGGGTTGTAATCACCCATACAACGGCCAAACATTCCCTTTCTGTGGCGGAATTATTCTGTTCTGCCCGTGTCAAGGTGCGTGACCAGTATCCAGCAGGAAGGTAATCTCCATCTTCTTGTTGTCGCAACAGGGCACAACCGACCTGGTAGCCACTTGCATCTGTATCCAGCATGTAATGCCGACCAAATTCTGGTAGAGCGAATATGGTACGGGTCACGAGAGCTTCCTTTAGCCACGCGAAAGCGTGCTGTTGTTCCCAGGTGGGTGATTGGAAGTCTTCAGAGTTCGCATCCTTACGTAGCATATTCGTAAGGGGCTTGGCAATCCCAGCAAATCCTTTCAAAAATCTTCCGCACACATTGCACGCTCCCAAGAACGAGCGGAGACCTGTCAAAATGCGGGGAAAGAGGCCTTTTGAGATCTCTTCCTTATTTTCTAGAGCCATCTTCAACTTCCCAGGAAGAACTATGTGTCCGAGATAGTTTACTGAAGATCGAAAAGCTCACATTTTTTCAACTTCAGGGATATACCGGTGTTTTCCAAGAGGGTTAATATCCGAACCAAATGGTTGAGGTGTGCCTTCATATCTTTAGAAAAGACGATGACGTCATCCAAGTATATAAGGAATATCTGCGAACGAACACCTGATAAGATAATATCTAATGCTCTTTGGAATGTGGCAGGTGCGTTCTTGAGCCCAAAAGGCATACGAAGATAACGATAGGCTCCCCGGTGAGATGTGAACGCAGTTTTATCTCGGTCTTCTTTCGCAACAGGAACTTGCCAGTATCCCGTGTTTGCATCCAGAGTGGAGAAAACGGCCGCATCACCAAGGGAATCGATACAATCGTCCATTCGCGGAAGGGGATAGGAATCGGTTGTAGTTGTGGCATTCAACTGGCGGTAGTCAACGCAGAAGCGCTTCGATCCGTCCGACTTGGGTACAAGAACCACAGGTGATGCCCATTCTGAATTGGCCGCTTCAATAACGCCCAGTTCTAACTGACGTTTGATTTCCTCTTCTACGATGGTTCGTGGCGCTGGCCCCTGTCTATACGGCATGGACCTTATCGGCCACGTGAAAGGTTCCACTTCAATACGATGGTAAGTGGCCTTAACTTCTCCGAGATGCCTACTGCACATTGATGAGTGTTTACGGAGTATGGCCATTGCCTCGTCCCTCAATTTCTCATCGCAGTGTGATAGGTCAAACGTGGTCTTCCCATTTCGGATTTTCAGTCGATGACTCAACAGACTTATCTTTCAGGTTCCCTTGTGCTGTCGTTTGATTTATTTTTCCTATCTTCACGTAATGTACCCAGTACCCTTCCCATTTTGCACCCCAAGTACCTTGTCGGAGTGATGATGGCCAACGGGTGTCTGGAGGCGTACCCTACCACAGCAGTTGAGGGTAACTTAACTTCTTTGCCACTCCGATTCGATATCATTACTTTGAACGGATTCCCTTTTTCAATCTCTGCCACTCCGTTTGCGATTCGTACACCGTGGCGAGCAGTCAAGGGCCATCTTTGTTCCAGGACACAGAGACCGGATGCAGTGCTTGTTACGTCTGCAATCATTTGTGTCCTTGCTGGTAAGACTATTCCCTTCGTTAACCGGATAACATCTGCGTGGTGGCTGCGGGGCACCAGCTCTTTCTCGGCTTTCGGAAGAGGCTTCTCAATATTCGCATCACACTGCTCAGCTCCACCTGCCTTACCAATTATCGGCACCGATCCTCCACCATAGAAATCAACGTACTGGTCTCGACATCGTAGGTTCTGTAGGTTGGGGGTCGTGAAGCATGTACCCAGTAGCACAGGAACAGCGAAGTTCATTTTGGCCACAAGAAATTCAGCCTTCCATGATCTGTTAGCCAACCTTACCGTAAGTCTTATAACTCCGCTGAATTGCAAGGGGTTCCGGTTGTCATCTCCCAATATCGGATCTTCGTCAAGGGGCTGGATGGAAGTTAACCATTGGATCGGCAACTCTCTTTCACGAGTGATGTTTCGTGGTGAGCAGGTGTCAATTGCGATCGTAGTTGGCAGCATCTCGCGAAAAGTGAGCCCCACCGATCCGGATTTAGTGTATATAATGGATGTAAGAGCCAATACTGTAATATATTCTTCTTCGTTTGGCACTTCACGACCCAATTGTGCCCTGTCTTCTTCCTCTTTTCTGGACTTCCTGCAATTCACTGGCTCTAACGTGGAAACTAACGCTTCCAGAGTATTTTTGTTGTTTTTTAGCGACTGTCTGAGCCGCCCATTTTTTTCTGAATGAAGGGGATGGAAATATTTCGATGAATTGGACCTTTCCGAAAAGCGCAGAGACCGGTCAGAGGGTATTGCAAGATACTTCAGAACATGCGATGTTGCGGACACCATTCTTTGGCCCGAATTCGGGGTGAAATTGGATATTTTTACAAAATAAAGTTGGCCATAACGGGCATGGCCATAGTTTCTCGGAGGTAGCTCCTCCGTTCGTGGTATCTCGGCCGCCACTTGAGATACCTCTAATTCCCTTTTCCCTGCTCCTCGACGTCAGAATTGGTATCCTCTGCGACTAACATCATGTTCATTTGCCGAGCATCTTGCGTCGGCGAGCGCACCGGTGGATGGGCAATAGTGACTTTCTTGGCCCTAAACTGCCTGCGATACGACCCAGATCCCCGAATACTCCCGTTTTCTTATATATCAAGTCTTTCTTTCTGGAAGTTGTAATTTGCAAACCCGAAATAGATACGGACAGAAGCGGCAAATACGGGCACACATACAGATCATGGCCATGCTCCCGACAGCCCCAGCAAAGGTGCATGGCCTTATCACCATGCAACATAAACATGGCCTTCTGAAGCTCGTTGGGAGTTTGGACGGGTGGCTCTTTCACGACTTCATTAGAACCTAACGCTGTGTTCCAATTTGGTACAACAACAGCTCTGGTGCTTCTTTGTTGACCATTATATCCTATATCGCCCTTACCAGTCGTCACTGCCAGCACGGAGGATTCTGTATTTTCGATCGGAGGGTCCTGCCAGAGGTAGTCGTCATCGTTTTCCGTTGTCAATGCCAAGACACCACTGGGTCTCTTTTTGGCTTTTGATAATGAACTGACATAGGCACGATGGGTGTTTCCAGCTGACATGGCCATCCGTCGAACAACCGAGAAGTCCACAGACCCAGCTTTCTGCATAACACTCCCATTCAAAGCTGAACGAGCGGCTGGATTCAGACCTTTGACAAAGTTGTGAGTCATAGATTGCTCCGTGAAGACATCCGGACAAACCAATGCGGCATCTTGGATACGATCGGCAAACTCCGCTTCCGTCTCTCTATCCTTTTGACGCATTCTCGTGACTTTATCATATGCTGTGGCCAGAACTTCTTCGCTACAACACCTTTTGAGAAAAGCGTGAACCACCCTCGGCCAAGAGTTCGTTATGACGGCACCAGATCTATTCCGGTTGGAGTAGGGCTGCCTCACTCCAGCGCCTGACTTGGTCATAAAAAACCGTCTTGCGTCCCCTTCCAAGAAATTACTCAGAACTCGGACGGCCGCCCCTTCGTGAATGCCCAAGGTATCACAGGCACCTTTAAGTTTCGCGGAACGAAAGAAGTTGTATGCAATGTCTCCCGTCGAAGTTTTCAAGGTGAGGAAACGAAGCTCTAATAGACTAGCCCACGTTAGCCAGCTGAGCAATTTCAGAAAACGAAAGGTTAGACCGCATATCGACCAAGCGATAAGCCCTAAAAGACACGACGTGCTGAAAAGGCTCTTGCAAGGTTTTCATAGAGGCTAGACCAGGGACCGCGGGCCCCAACTCGATATCCCTTGTAACCAGTCGATCTTCTTCTACTGCCGTGTTGTATACTGCTTCCTCGTCTGTCAAATTCCCGTGGCTGTCCCACCTGCCATCGGATAATCCTTGAGGATGTAGTATTGACGGCCTAGATCTTTGAGGTGTCGTTGGCCTGGTTTGCTGGACACGTTGCGATTCAGTTCCATGATGTTCATGGTTAGTGAGTCCTAGTGAGCTATGATGAACTCCTTCAGTCTGAATTTTTCTTCGGATTTCTTCTACATTGGCCTTAAGTTCCTCCAAGCGAGGATCAAATCGATCACTTAGGGCCCCAAACAGTTGATCGTACAACGTTACCTGTACGGACTGACTTACTTCGGCTGACAGAGAAAGACGTAATGTTTCCTGCATGGCAGTCTGGGACGTTATACGCTCCAGAGCCAATGCATCGAGAACTTCTCTCATAAAGCCTACGAGAACTTCTCTCATAAAGCCTACGGTTACAAACTCATCGTTTGGCGAGAATCCACTGTAACTCTGGGTTGAGCCGTGAGACTGACCACCTCGAACCTATGCCGAAGAAGGTGATCTCAGGGGCTGCCCAGTCTGGACCTCAACCGGTGAAGGGGGACCCTCGGAGGTACCCAGAGAATGCGGACCTACGGGTGCCGGTGCGATGGGAAGTGAGGTTTCTGTTGTCTCCGAAGGTGGAGGCTGGAAAACTTCCTCTCGCTCGGACGACAAGGCCAAGAGTAGGTTGGCTGGTGAAGAAAGTGTTGACATCGTCCCAGCAGTTGACGAAGTTACAGGAATCAACCTTCTGGTCCTTGGAAACCGTCTTGAGCGAGGGCGCCTTGGTATTTGGAACGTGAAGTTACTGCACTCGGGCTCAACCACTTGAGTAGCTCAGTTACTCGAGCAACCAAATTCGACGAAACTCACCTCAAGAAAAATATCTCTCGATAACACAAGCAATGTCAAGAAGCGGACAGGGGTCTATCTTGAGCTCTTCTAGGTTGGGAGATCAATGTAGTAGTGTGGGATTGGCCACTTCTACGTAGATGTGCGAAGCACACGTACCTCGCAGTATACCCAGAAAGAGCTCTGAATACTGTCTCGGTCAATTTGGGGAAGACTAAAGGGAGAGCAAAGGAAGAAAACAAGATGGATATGTGTAGGTAGTGAGGTCAGCGAGAGAAGCGTAGTGCTTGAGGAAACGAAGGTCGACTACCAAAACGGCCCAAGTTTAGGGTACAACTCGCCTACCCGTGATATTGGGTGTGGGCCGGGTACGAAAGAATAAGTAGGAAGTTAGAATACAGAAAACTAATTGGCCGGATAACGGAAAAACGAAAAAAGGCAGCCGGTATTGACGATTGTTTGTATGTAGCCCATGTCAGCGTGGCGGGTTTTGACGGTTATGAGTAATTTGGCCTCCTTTCGGCTCGGGATGGTGGCGGTTGTTGTTAGTCGGCCAGGGATTGGTCGGGCGAGCGAGATAGTTGATGATCTCCATAATCAGTTGAAATTAGATGATAGAGAAGACCCACTGTAATGAGGTGACTTGTGTCCTGAGTGTGGGCGGTTTGGAGAGTACGAAAGTCTTTGATGGCCACTGTACCATGGTACACCTACAGTACAGATGTAACCGGTATAATGGGGGTGGATGACCTGCGAAAGTGGGGCATGGGTACCCACTTCGGTCAGCCAGGGAAATGGCCACAAAAAAACGCCAAAAATTTGGTACCATATGGCCTTTTCCTGAGGTAGAAGATAAAAAGCCTGTCCAACCCCATTATACCACACAATCCCTCTCTTTCTTTCTGAAGATGAGAACTTCGTCACCGGCATAGTAAACTATGTCTGAAGCAAAAGGGGCGTTACTACTTAAATAAGTTGTTGTACGTATTTTTGCATCGATAGTGTTCATTGCCGTCATGTCAGCAGCAAAATTTTTCATGCATTGACTATGCTGTAGTAGCCTTGGGGTTACTATTTGGAACCTAGATTGGATTCAGAATACCATAGATGAAGGGTCTAAACCGTTTCTCAGATGGTTCCATTCATTTCTTTGTTTGCAATCTCGAGTAAGGGCTCCTTTTTGATATGCGGAAGTTTCCGATGTACCTTTGGATAGATACGGCGTAGCAGAGCATGAAGTATTTCTCCTATAGTTGGAGAGTTGTGACTTTCTATACCATAGAATTAAGCTTGAAACTACATCCATTTAAGATATTTGTCCAACAGGGGGAGATAAAGACTAATACTGCATGGGTACGAATATGATTGGGACATCTAGAGTATTTTAGACACCAGGCCTCGACAAAGGAAATTCAGCTTACTTTGACACTCTAATTTCATCCTTAGTTCTGATCTTGGAAAACAGCTCTGGAAAGACCAGTGCCTATGCCGTTAACATGAAGAACTGGATGATTTTTTAGATACATTAAGTCGAAAGAAAGTTCTTTATCAAACAACGATTTAACTTTATCTTTCACGGATACCTTAAAGCGAACAGGGAAAGGACCAAGAATCTGACATGTGTCGCAATGTCGGAAAATATTTTCGGTAATTTGTTTCGTGTTGGCATCACATTTTGTCGTTTGAGTTATTTTGAGAAATCGCATTAACTTCTCGGAAGAAGGGCGGTGAAATCCTCAATGTTGTTTAATCAGCTGGCTATTGGTAAAATTGGTTATATTTTGATGCCATTGGACGTGAGCATGACCATTGTTGCGAACAAAAGGTATTTCCATTTCAGGACGGGATTGCATAGAGTATATTCCACGTTAAAATATATTTATAACTTGGCAGGTGTGTCGAGTCCAAGCAATAATTAAACATCTGGACTGGAGAAATCAATCTGAAAGGATACAAGAGATGTTAGAAGAGGTATCTGAATGCCAATCGAGCCGATAGAGCGCTGAACGTTTTATCCAACCCTGTAAAGGTTCCGCTTTTCCTCCTTCTGAAATTTGCGCCGATGAGGCGACAATAACCATGGGCTTTTTGAAGATCAATGACGTTTCTTTGTGCACCAGAGCCAATGCATTCCCCTTGCCATTAAATTTTTCCTTTCATGCTAGAGTAGCCTTTGAATTTAATTGTTCTTCTATCAGTCAGGTAAAGAGTAAACGTCTGTATCCTTTTTCGATGAAAGCGGAACGTTGACTGAAGTTTGATCTTCTATCGAAAATAGGTGGAGACTTAGTTTTTTCGAGAGCAGTACCGATTGAAAAAAACTTCATGCGAGAATGGTTACTGTTCCTTACAAAAAATCCGTAGGATCAGAGTTATCATCGAAGTTTTGTGTATTGGGCTCCATTATTTTATTGTGAAATTTTTGAGCGGTAACCAGGGTTTCTTGCTCATTGAGGGTAAAATTTTCCTCATATTTGTTAGTGTATTCTGTTTTCTCCTCGTTTTCTTTGAATGGATCCTAAACATCGTCAACGTCACTAAACATATCATCTTTGACTTATTGACATATGTCGGAGACGATTGGCTTTGCACGGCCAGGATTTTTGTTTAAGACTTTGCTGACTTTATTCATGACATTAAGAGGCATAGGATACCCCCGAATAAAATTATTTTTGTTCCTTAAATTGTTACAACGACGAGCATTTCCGAAGCGTTCAACACTATTTTTACCACGGGTATCTTGATGGTACCCAAGGTACAGAGTGGGTTCTTATTAGCATCACAGATGTCGGGAAGGGGTCCAAAGGACATATGCTCTTCAAAGCCCTTAGGGAGCTTCGAAATCCTGATGAAATTCGGACCAGCATCTGTATCCAGGACCGCAAGCACTCGGTGCATGAGATAAGGCCTTAGGCCCACGTCAGCATATACCTTGTAATTCCTTCAGGCCATTACAAGAACTCGGTCCGGGTGCACCTTATTCTTGACTTTGATCCAGGGTCGCTGCAGAAAGAGCTCAGCTCGTTCGCCTTTGGCGCTTAGAATCCTCTGGATCGCCCTGGAAGAGGACACGTTCGATGCGGGGTTGCGAGACTCTTTAGCGACGTGTAGAGTTGGGTAGCGGGGCTGCGAAACACCGGGTTGAGGTTCCGCACTATTTTGATTGACAACCTCCTCCATACGGAGGACTCCCTTTACTAGTTTTTCGAGCTATCGTTAGCGACTGCAGTTACGGCCGGGGAATGACTCATCGGTCTAGCTGGGGACTTCGCCGCGGCCGTTCCGTAAGTTGCATTGGAACCTTCAGACGCGCCCTGGGACTTGTGCTGATGCATCGAAACGATGCAGAGGTAACTGTCTGGGGCACTGTGGCCTTCTCCTGAGGAGATAACTTCTCGTAATTCCATGGGAAGGTTGTCGTCGCGCGGAGCGGGAGGTTGCACTCAGGAGCTATTTGCCCATGCTCGTATCATACATGTCATATGAAGTTTCGGCGGCGAGCTTCGTCACTACTCTCGGGAGACCGGGCGGGCGAAAGGGATGCTCTTCGACCACCCCCCCAACCTGCATGATTGAAATTGGTATGCCAATTGGCATACGTGAACCGTGGAGCAGAAGTATGTTCTCGCTCAGTCAAAGCGAGCGACGAATCATACGAAGACTGGTCGTAGGACGTTGTATGAGACGAGTCTTCGGTTTTTTCAGTAGAATACGACTGGTCTTCCGATGCGTCATTCACGAGGTTGACGTGGTACTCGTTTCGATCTGCGTCGATTTCCACTGTCGACAACTGGGACTCCGAAGGAGATTCCAAGAGGGCCACTGCACGCGACTTGGAAGGCGCTTAGATTCCCACCTTTGGTGCAAAGTCTTAAACGAACTCAGCTTAGCCCTTGAATCGATAGATACATTGCGTAGGGCCTGTCTGCGTGCACGGACAGCGGTACCTTGTATCTCGGCGTACTCCATTATTTCGATGAAGCGTGCTTGTTTGTGCGGCGGTAGTGGCTCACCACTCCCTTAATACGACGGTCGATTCCGTCGATGTACATGGTGACAAGCTCTTGAGCATCATGCACATAACTGCAACGGTTACTGGCATCCGAGAGACGGAGGTAGTAATCTCGCTCCCCTTCGTTCGGCAGTTGCTGCAAATTTCGTATAGCGAGTATTACGTTGTGGATGGCGTCGTCTGTTGCAAAAGACCGCAACATCCATTGAACGGCCTGAGGCCAGCTTATGATTCCACCCTGTTCCGGGGATGTCGTCTCAGCGACAGGGCGGAATTGACATTCGGCTATGCCGGTTAAGAAATCGGGGAGGACGCGGAAGGCTTGTCCCTCTGTCACACCTTGAAGTTTACTCCCTCACCATGAAGGCGAGGAAGGCGAGCACCTGAATGGGGTCGTCTCCCGAGAAAAAGTCCTTCCTTCGGATCTTCTGCGCTTTGCGCTTCGCCTTGATTCGAGCCTTTCCTGATTGTGACGATTTCATGGACTGAGAGGGGCGCTTGAAATGATAAGTCCGATACGACAGCAGTCGATGATAGATGGTTTGTCAGCTGTAACTCTTCGTGGCCTACCCACTGGGGACCCGGCTCGTCTTGAAGACCAATACTGATCATCGTGGTGCGGCCCGAAATTAAGGAGGAAGTCTGGTCCTTGGCTCGGCCTAGCCTCTCCTTGGATTTACGGGACTTAGCCCTCCGGCCCTTAGGGCGTCCCATCTAGTCGATTGAGACATCCGACTCACTGCTGGAAGCGTCCTTTTCCGAGTCGTCTGCGGCACGGCCGCCCTCAGATTCTGATTCGGATTCCGGGTGTTGAACACCTTCTTCTTCTTCACCTTCTTGACGTACTTCTGCTTCGAAGACCGTTCACCATTACGCCGGCTATGGTCCCGTATATCACGACGATAGTCGTTACTATCAGCGTGGCCTCCTTCCTCGTCGTCCGGCAGTACCCCACCCGTGTATGAACCAACGGGGAGAGTTGTCCAGACTACGTCCGCCACCTCGTTTGACGAGAGCCTCTCCATTTGTGCCTCCATACGAGACAGAAGCCAGGCGAAACCATCGGTAAGTTCGAGACTTGTGGCCTTCTCCACTGCAACATCTTCTAAAAGGCTACTCACATCCTGTTGCAGGGTCGCAATCTCATCCCTGTGGGCGCGAGCAACGTCCCGCAAGCCACCTAGGATAGTCAATCGTTCTTCATGCTGGCCGAAGTCAACGTTAAATCGAGTCTCAGCGTTCTTTACTTGTTCGCGTAACGCAGTGACCTTTTCAAGGACCGAGTCCACCTGGTTACGAACCAAGCTACGGAGTTCCTCTCGGGGGGTAGCATCGTGGTCCAAACACCGATTGTCGACGTCGGCTGGGTTCATTCTCAGGGCTGGTTGAGTGTCACAAGACACTGAACGGGCACGTCCGGGAGGACGAGGCGTCTCTGATGCAGCGGTAGCCCTTAGGGAGCACTAGATCTGGTGTTGGGCCTAATCGATCCAACCGAAGACATGCTTGGCAGTGGTCCCGTAACGTAAGTTCGTCTCTGAATGCGCCTTTGGCGAGGAAAGAAGACGGGGAGAAGTGAGCTACTTCTGTGCAACAGGCTCTTAGAGCAGAGACAAACCCTTGGCTTTTTTAACCTTCTAGGTCGGGAGACCAAATATTTGTAGTGCAATGGGCTGTGAACGTGTGGTGTAGCCGTTGAACGGAAATGCCTTGGGCAACGACGCACGAGAAGACACGCACAAAGACCCACAGGGCGTTAGAGTTCCCTCTTTCCCTTTAATCAGATTGCTAGGCAGTGGCTCAGAACGCAACCGGTGAGGGCCGCTCTGGGGTGTGGTAGAGCGGGGGTGTTCATTCAGGTGGCTGAGCCGGGTAATAGCCCTCCGGGTTGTAAGGCTGGACCGTGTCCGTTGGGAACGAAGGAAGCCTTCGGAAAAGAGGAGCGAGTCCTTGGGACGAGAGAATCGTGACGTCTCAGTGAGGTAAGGCCCTTAGCACTCCTCGTCACGAGGGTTGTTCAGCTTAGCTGACTAAAGTTTCTCCTTAGGAGAGAATAGTGACCCGATGTCACTGTGGCAACGTAACCTACTTCTGTGTAGACGCCGGTTACCGGGGCGCCAAAGGCGGATACTCCTACATTGATCGGTCAGGGTAGACGTGGCTAAGCCAAAAATAAAGAGAAAAAAAGGGCAATCCCTCGGGTGGATAGAGCTGCAATGGCCAAAACCGCTGAGGACGAGGGTTAGTCGACGAATCGAAAGTTGGGAACAAGTCCAGAGCCGGCACCGAGGTTTGCTTTCTTTAGTGGGGGTCATGGGCCCGAGTAGTAGGTATAAATAGTAGTTAGTCTACAACTAGAAACTACACTAAAAAGGAAACTACAGTGAAATTCGATAGTATCAGGCCCTACGGGCTGTAGTTAGCTCCACGCTAGTGAATAAATACCTTGACACTTCGCCCACTAGGAGAGCAGGGCCCTATCAAATATCGGACCTCTTAGGTGCGGACCGGTTGACCCGAGTGGGGCAACCCCAAATGTCCTTACAGCATCAATAGCTGATAGTAGGTGTCAATGAAAGTTAATGCCGGTAAAAGTCGTCGAATTACAGTGCCGAAATTAGCGATAACCGCCAGCAAGACTCCGCGGCATGCCATTGCACTGCACCGATTACAGGCTAGTGGAAGCGTACACCCGTCAGTTTCCAAGCGCACGAATTCTTTCGACAAGTCAAGGACAAGTCGAGCTTGCGTCGAAATCAACTACGTGAGCAGTGAATGACAAGAAAAAGGGACCAGAGACTTTGATTATTACATTTATCTGGCCAACAACTTTGTGCTTTGTGCCTCCAAATGAAAATACCATCTTTCTTTCTCCTAATAAATAGTTTAACGTTGTGTGCAGTAACGCGCAGTAAAATTCGGCTTGTGAAATCTCGATGACCGTTTTCTAAGCACCAAGTTCACCTTATCCTCCTTCCAAGTCTTCAGAGGTAGTGAAATACATTTTCGATTTCATGAAGAAGATCTCGTTACGATCGGAATCCACCTCTGCATGTATGTCAGGGAGACCTTCAATGGGTGTGTCTGAGGTTTTTGAGCTTTCCGACTTCAGTTCATCTTGCAGTATTGCTTGGAATATTCCTGTATCGTCTGTAACGCCCTGATCGTCCTCTGATTCGGAGTTGCGGTCGGGTTTTCCAACGGGCTCCCCGAAGACGAAGTGCACAGCATGTATCCCACGAGTATAACGAGCTTGGAGAATGCTTCGCTAATAGCAAATCAATGTGGTAGAGCAAATACATACTAGAGGGGAATTATTTAACGAAAGGAATAAAAAGTAAACAAGTAAGCAAGGGATTCAAGGCGTTAAATAGGCGGGTGGTTAACCAGCTGGGGTTCCATGATCATGCTTGTGCCGATGGCTTAGAAACGCAAGGTTGTTTTTGGGCCTAAGGATGCTTGCCTCTTCCCACCACGACAGACCGTATTGCGCGTAGCTTTCGACTACTGCCTTGATTCCAAGACCGAACAATGCCACGTAAGAACAGTATTTCAGCGAACTTCGGACAAACGCGTAGATTTATGATCGATTTCCATCGTTTAGTATCCCTACAACTAGACGATGATGTATCTTCACGGCGAGTGTCGAATGTGTCTTTGCGTATCCGGTTGGCAATGCTAGGGCTGTAGCCGTTTTCGAGATTTTTTCCAATATGAAGCGTAACAGAACAATAACAAACAGTAGAGACTTGTTCTGAGATCGCAAGAATCATGCCAATGACCAAAGTTGGGACTGGAGGCTCACACTCCCTGTGTCCCTTGCGATATTACCACCTAAACGGTGGAGACGGACTTCCACATTCGGCGCACAGACGCTTTTTTCATAGCGACACACTGCAATGCTAAAGAAACGCGACCACAATATGAGAAAATCACGATTGAGCGGGCACAATCCGACACAAAATCTCTCGAAATCAGAGGCGGTAGCACTGCGCCACACTATCATGCGCAAAACAGGGCACACTACGACGGCAGACTCAATTGACAAGCAGCAGCGGGCACAATGCGATAGTGACCTGATAAAAATGCGGCACCAGGGAAGCCGTTAAAGCCAACTCACAGATGGCGACCGGCCACTGCGACACAACACCCTCTCCCGGAGAGAGCTGCCGACACACACACAAGCAACGGCGGTGGTGGTAGATGATTGGAATGGAAGGAAAGGGAAAGATGAGGGGTAATGTGGTGAGGGATGGGATGCGGGGAACGGACACGAGGAGAGTGGGATTAGAAGCAAGACAGGGGATGGGTAATGCATGTAGGGATGGAGAGAGGAGCTCGAGAATATGATCATGGTTTGCTGTGGGAAGGGAGGGAGCAATGTAATGCGATCCGCGAGATGAGCACGATCCGCGTTGAGAATCTCTTGCGCCGCGTTAGCTTGTCGATGTCAAGAAATCCACCGAAAGCAACGGAACTAATTAGTGTAGTTGCTCTATCCCGATGCGGTCCAGGCCTGGAGCGGGATCCAAACATCACGCCTGACTTCCACACCTCGCGCTTCGAATGTGCTGAAAAAGAAAACGTAGAAGACTCGGCACATCGTTTTAATCACGATCGCTGTTTTGAAGCACCGACCACCGACACGGAAAACGCTTGTAGTTCAAATTTTCCTTATTCCACTACCCCTTTGCTCCAAAGCACCCCGTACAATTCCACCCGGCCGCTGGAATCACTCAACCCGGTTGGTCGTTGCAAACCGATACAACTGTTCTCCAACAATACGGAAAACATCCCTTCCAGAGAACCTTCAGATGATGCGTGTTCCGTACCACAACGGGAGTCCCGCCATATTCTCGACCTAGATTTTGATGGCAGCATGGAATCTGCAGATGGAAAATGTTGACAAGAAATTCTGACTCAAAAGAAGCATAGTGACTCGGATGAGGGATCAATTTATCGGGTAGCGGCCAAAACGATGAAATAGGAGCAGCAGAAGTGGCTGCTCTCGCGCCGAATGTGAGGGCGTACATTTCGAACTCCTTCAACAACTGCTCCTCGTCTGTCATCGAAGATATCGAAAGTCGCTTGTTCTATGACTTCGACTGTGAAAGGTACGGGGGGACCTACATGACACGATAAACCCAGAATCAGAGGAAAACAACACCTCCGAAATACCCAAAGAAGAACTGCTGGCGAGGTCTACTTCCCATCAGAATGGAGGCCTCCCGCACTGGAAGCATGATAATGCCTTCTAGGATGTCGAAGTACAAATAGACAACACGACTATTTTCTTGTAAATGCGCTATATCACGGAGACCAATACAATTGTTGACAGAGTAATATCTGATTATGCTGCTCGTCTCATGTCATCGGACGAATTCGACAACCCGATACACCCAGACACAGCAAACACACCTTTAACCCCACTAGCTTTTGTCTGCTCTTTTATAACTCTTTTATAACTGGGAGTTTACTTGAAAAGCTGAAACACTTCGCCAACCGCTCTTTACTCTGGAACCAGCGAAAACATAATACTGTGCAGGAAGTACTTGGAATGATTATCTTGCAAGTTCTCTCTGGCTCTTACAAAGAATCCCCTTCAACTCTGGTATCTAAAGAGTAAATAGCCCCCGAACGCTACTTTCAGGTCTGGTCCGCACTTAGTGGAGGGAAGGGCAAGATGGCTGCAGTCGAGTACTCCGCAACTGGTTGATGCCGATCTTCAGTTAGGACATCGGCTCTGATCAACGAGATCGAAAGTGAGGTCGCCGCAATCAACCGCGAACTTGCGTATGTCAGCTCTGCAACCGTTCTTTCATTGGACGACGACTACCTCAGAATGGCGTCAAGGGATGTAACAAACCTTACACACCTCCAGCAACATAATAACCCCCAAAAAGGTCTAGGACCTGTGGGCAACGCTATTTTTTCATCCCTGACATCTATATTCCTAGCTTTCCACTTCCCTGGCCACTTGCCACTTCACGAGGCAAGGAGAAAAACTGCTCGATATCTGGGAGCCGCTGGCTCAGTTGCTTCAGGGTGTCTCAACAACTAATTCGCTGCGTCCGATGCCTATCGACATATTCGCAGCGGACAGAGTCTATAATAGTAAGGAAACAACAGCTTTTGTTTCTAATTTCCTCTCCGCCACACTCCTCGGGAAGCGCAAACGTGACCTTTGGTATCCCTACAGCTTCGGTGAGGGTGCAATATCTGCTCGCCACGGGGGAATGAAAATATCCGAATCCAGATGCCGTGCAGTTTATTCTGCAGAAGTGAGACGTGGCGGCTGCGGCGCCGATCTCGCAAAGAAGGTGGAAGCCTTCGTTTATAGTGAGAACTGCTCCGGAAGGATTGCAGCTTTCGTTCACAAAAATACCCAAATTTTCCCTTCGCGTGGCTTCACAGTCATCAATAAAGATGAATATCGCAAGGCTGAGGCAGTTAACACATTGGAAGACTTCTTGTGAAAATTGACCAAATATTTTAATCTCTATCCCGGTGTCCTACAGTGATGCTGAATTGTGGAGCGATATTTTTATTGAGGCCCACAATTTATATTTATTATGAATCATCAAGGAATAATTTTATCTATTTTACACTGGCACTATTTTATGCTGAATTCAGTGTGAAATAATTTTTATGTCCTACAGTTGGGTTTTTATATTATACAGGCTATAATTATTGCATTTATGCTACCAACAAATTATTATCTGGATGATTGCTTACCTGGAAAATACTGCAATAATTATTGCTGAGCCTGAATTATGTCTGCCAAAATTATTGAACGGTTCACCTGATTTTTGTAGCAGGTTCACCCTGGTATAGAGTATTAGTAGTCTAGGTGGTTAGAAATATTTTTACATCCTCGGGCTATCGAAATATTCCCCTCGATCAGATATTATTAAATTTGGTTTTCTATTCATTATTCATTCTAAGTCCGATTGTGGCATTTATTTATTTATTCAAGTTGGAACTATTTATTATTATTTGGATCTACCTATCCCAATTATTTTGCAGTTATGGGACCAGATCGCCCCGAATTTCCTTCAAGGCCGAAGTTTTCATGGGATCTTCGCACGGCTCCTTGGACGGATGGTAAAGGACCTCAAGAAAAATATTTTGATGCTGTTCAAAAATGGAAATCTGTTCATGATTTATTACCAGCATCAAATTATAATAAGGTTCCGAAGGCAGTACAAGGTCTTGTCTTACAATCACAATTATTTGGACGAGCTCTTGATATTTGCAAGAAAATTCCAGACACAGAAATTCAGTCTGAAAATGGTGCATTAGCGATTGCTAACGCTATTTATAAGGTGAATTCTCTATCATCTATATCAGATACATTTCAAAAATTCTTAGATCTCTTACACACTACTCGTGGTGATAATGAGTTTTTCAAAAATTTTGAATCACGGTTTGATGCTCAAATTGCCCGATTTCATCTACTGGTACTTCTAAATTACCTGAAGCACTGGTATCATTTTTGCTCCTGGCTAATTCCAAAATTAATTCAAACCAGCGAGTATCTATTTTGGCTGCTGCTTCTCCGAAGCATGAAAAAGCCGATTTGGAAAAAGGAAAAATCCTAGAATTAATCAAATATTCAGAAATATCATCTATTATTCGTGCATGTGATAAACCAAAAAATACAAATCAAATATATGGAAATGCTCAAAAATATATCTCTTCAAGTCAATCAAATATTTCGTACGGAGAAAAGAAAAATTTCAAGAAAAATAATAAGCAAAGATTATCTCCTGAAGACTTTGCTGCCCTCAAGGCAAAATCAACTTGTGACCGACGTGGAGAAATTGGCCATCGCGCCTATGAAAAAGATAAATGCAAGAGTGCTAAAAACTATCATAAAGGTTCATCATCTAGAATGGGAAATGCAGAAAATATCAAAGACAAAAATGATTCTGGTTCTGTAACATTTCATATGGTAGAAACGGTGCTTGATTCTCCGTCAAATACGTTATACCCAGGTCCGTTACTTGATGATGGAGCACCGTATAGTGGAATGGGGATTGTTGAATTACGAGCACTTTCGAAATTTATTTTACCGGAATGGAATGGAATTCTTGATGAACTTCCTGAATGTATCAAGGACACGCCCTTCTGGCAATACGGAAATGGCGACCACTCAAGCGAAAAAAGAAAAATGATCGGTTCAATATTTTTGTCAGCTATTTCAGACAATGGAAATCAGGTTAAAATAAGGCATCCAATAATCAGTGGATCATCTCAATGGGTTATTGGAAGAAATATCACAAGAAAATCAAATATTATTCATATGACGGACAATCGCATCGAGTTCGAGTCCGCAAATAGTTCAATCGATTCTATATCATTGGTGGATCATGGTCATCATTGTTATGTACCCGGGAATATATTTATACAATCATCCGAACCTATTGAAAACTCATTTCTATCAGCAATTTGTTCCAACAATATCAATACATCAAAAAATATATCTTGGGCTGAAAAGAAGAAAATAATTAATAAGGTTCACAAACATGTATGTGGTCACTCAAATTATGATGATATAAAACTATTATTACAAAGAAATTTTATATGGGACGATGAGTGCAAAAAATATTTATCAAGCATAATTAACTCCTGCAAATTTTGTGATGTCACAAAAAAACCATCTCATCCTCTTGCAGTATCTTTAAGCTCTATATCTCACGGATTTAATGAATTGGTTTGTGTGGATCATTTTTTTGTGGAAAACTTGGATATTTTTCACATTATGGACTCAGTGACCAGATATTCAACTGGTTCAATAGTGCCCTCCTTAAGTATGGAAAATTTCATTAATTGTATTGAGACTCTGTGGTCAACACCATTTTGGGGACCCAACAATTTAATGGGAGATCAGGCGTTTGACAATGATATTTTCAGAAGCTATCTTGAGGAAAGAGGAATTTCATTTTGTCCTATTGGTTCCCGCCGCCACAACAAAAATTCTATTGCGTCGAAACATAAAATATTGAGAGACATTTATATGCGTTTAAAAATATCCGATTCTTCTGCAAGTAATACGGTTCGTATTGCTCGAATGTTTCAAATATCAAATGATTTATATGGAAATGATGTTGTTTCTTCATACGAGCTTGCCACTGGTCACACTCGACCCATCGATAATTCTGGTCCTCGAATTCTACCAAATGATTTAAGAGAAGCTCATAATGAGCTAATAGCCAAGAGGAAATTAAATCTTATTCTAAAATCAAAGTCTGTGACCGATATCCCAATTAATGTTGGCGATATTGTGGAAATTTTTATTCATCTACCAAATCAGAAAAGAGGATCTTGGTCATCGCCCGAACCAGTATTGAAATTCGACAAAAAATCTCGCATCGTCACAGTACCTAGATCCAATGGAAATTTTATACATGCGGCAATTGAAGATGTCCGATATTCCGTTTCATCTAATGAACTAGCATACCAAATTCAAAAGGCAAATGATTTATTGAATCAGTCTATTGAATATTCTGTGGAAGATATTTCTGATGAAACAAATATTACCGAAGTGAAGAATGTGGGCGAAAACAATTTTGATGATCATTCTGATGATGTTAATTTTAACCCAAATATGAATACTAATGTCGAAAAATATAATGAATCAGAAAGTGATGTAAATTTATCAGAATCTAAAAACATATTATCTCTCGAACATGTTCCGATTGAATCTGAACTTAGTTCCCTAAATCCTGAAAATTTAATTCATATCCCTATTGATGAAAACGATGAAATTGATGCGCATGAAATTGAGTTGTTACCTGGAACGGAATTGAAATCATCTGAACAAAAAGATCTGAGTTTTTATCATAAAAGGTTTGGATCTAAAGAATTTTTACTTCATCAAGCATCTGGACTTCCATCTCATATTATTTCAAATGCGTACAATACGGAAGAAAATAATTTTCTCACTACCTGTTCAAAAATTCATGTTTCAAAAATTCCTCCCGACTCGAATGTAATATCCAGTCACGTTTTATACAAAATAAAAATTTTGGATGATGGAAAATATTATTGCAAGGCTCGAATTGCTCCGCATGGAAATGAGGACAAGGAGAAAAATAATTTGAGAACTGATTCGGAATCTTGTTCTCCGATGGCAATTAGAATTCTCTTATCAATTGCTACAATTTTTAAATGGAATTTATCAAAGGTTGATGTGAAGTCTGCATTTTTACAATCTGGATCAGCATTACGAGATGTTTATGTGAGACTTCCTCGGGAATGCTCTGAAAAATCCTTCTATTGGTTATTACTGTCTGCTTCATATGGGTTAGTCAACGCGAATGCAAAATGGCAAATACACTCTGAAAATACTTTCTTTGACCTCGGATTGAAATCAGTCGTTTATATACCCCAATTATTTTTCGTGAGTTTAAAAGGATCATTAATTCTGCTTCTTGTTAAATTGGTCGATGATATACTTATTACTGGACAAAAAAATTAAGAAGCAATTTATCCAAGACCTTGGGAAAGTATATACGCTTGGTACAATATTACATAGTCCTGGATCTTTTAATTTCAATGGAGTTAAAATCATGCAGTTTGATGACTATAAAATTAATGTCTCAGCTGATGAAAAGCTAAATGGACTGGAACCCCATTCAATATCAAGAAATCGTCTAAAACAACCTGATGAAGAAATGAACTCATTTGAAAACTTCGCTTTTAATTCGTTAAATTGTTCAATTGTCTATTTGGTTATGGTTGCATCTCCAGTGTCTGCTTTTACAGCAAGTTATTTACAACAGAAAAGGTCAAATCCATTGGTTCGTGATTTATCTATCCAATCTTCTATGCTTCGGAATTTAAAATCCTTTGGTTCTACAAGCACGTATCGGCGCCCGGAAGTTTCTGGAAATTTCAATTTATCAGTTGTTGTTTTTTCTGATGCAGGAAAACCAGCCGGATCGACAAATGCGCAACTTGGATGTATTGGTGGGTTGCTAATTGGCTCCTTAAATTGTAATTCAATATTTCATACAATTTATTGGCATTCACATCTATCTCGGCGTCCTGTTAAATCTATTGCATCTGGTGAAATATTGGCTGCTGGTGAAGCTATCGAGGAAGGAAAAATTATTGCAGCAGCATACAGTACACCTCTAAATATCAATATTCCTCTTCATGTTGCTGTTGATTCAAAAGATCTATTCATCTCTCTATCTACTTGTCGTGTGCCTGAAGACAAATCTATTAGAGCGGATGTTCAATTAATTCGATATAATTTCGAAACGAACAAAATCAAGAAAATGCTATGGATACCTGGTTCTATTAATCCCTCCGACCCGCTCACAAAAAAGGAAAGTCCTGTATCTGACATGCTCAAGCTCCTTTTATTTTATGGATCTATACCTATGGATATCAGTAATATTTTATCTCGGGATTCATCTCAGTCAACAGGATAAATTTAGTTCAATATTTCAAAGGGGAAGTGGTGTGAAAATTGACCAAATATTTTAATCTCTATCCCGGTGTCCTACAGTGATGCTGAATTGTGGAGCGATATTTTTATTGAGGCCCACAATTTATATTTACTATGAATCATCAAGGAATAATTTTATCTATTTTACACTGGCACTATTTTATGCTGAATTCAGTGTGAAATAATTTTTATGTCCTACAGTTGGGTTTTTATATTATACAGGCTATAATTATTGCATTTATGCTACCAACAAATTATTATCTGGATGATTGCTTACCTGGAAAATACTGCAATAATTATTGCTGAGCCTGAATTATGTCTGCCAAAATTATTGAACGGTTCACCTGATTTTTGTAGCAGGTTCACCCTGGTATAGAGTATTAGTAGTCTAGGTGGTTAGAAATATTTTTACATCCTCGGGCTATCGAAATATTCCCCTCGATCAGATATTATTAAATTTGGTTTTCTATTCATTATTCATTCTAAGTCTAATTGTGGCATTTATTTATTTATTCAAGTTGGAACTATTTATTATTATTTGGATCTACCTATCCCAATTATTTTGCACTTCTGCTTGGTCTACAAGAAACAAATTCATCTACGTCATCTACGTAAGGCACATACCAATGGCCTGTTTCGTGTCATGGAACGTGTACGAGAAATGACATACTTGCAGTCTGAAGACCCGGTATGGTTTCTGTTGTGGGCCTTTAGGTTAACTTCTCGCACGGCCCATGCGTTTTTTATGATCATTGCAAGAGATTATGTCCGCAGACTGAAGGGTCTCTCGGGCCTCGTCAGCGGTAAAACGCTCATTACGGGGCAGATAGTTTGCCAACAGATGTTGACCTCCCTCTCCCGCGGCTTGAGGAGTCATGGAATTGCCTCGTAGATCTGTTTGGGATGCAGAAGCAAGTAGCATCAGCTACGGGATCAACTGTAGGACAGAACGCCAATAATCTGCGGCGCTTGTCCAGAAGCCGGCTGTTTCAGCAAACAAAGCAGTTCCTTAAGGACATATTGGAATCATTCGGGATGGAGATAAATCCGCGGTGACCTAAGCAAGAGCTCGCTGCCGAGTTAGACAAGGTCAAGGAAGGACTAGTCAACGGCACCTTCAATTTGGAGATTGTAGTATAGGCAGCAAAGAACGAGGAGTACGACCCAGCTCAGGAAGCAAAAGTTGTCCAAAATGCTCTCTGGGAGGCCTCCGCACAGGCATGGGTAATGAAACCTCCGGTCTGCAAGGGCTGGTATGAGGGAAGGGTCCTGGAATGAAGGAGATGTTATAATGGCACGACCGAATTTTTCTTGAGAGCATGAAGGGAGCTTATGCTAGCTCTGGGGTAATATTCGCTGATTATGAATTCGATGAGACCAGATACTTTCGCGTAAATCAAATATACACGGCTGGGTTGGTGGAAAGCGACAACACTGCCATTATCGCGGACAGTCTGGACGCAATCGTAACAGTGGAGGCTTGGGGGGGTGATTTAATAATGGCAGAGGAGATAAAGATAATGAAGACACCTGGAACCGTGGCACAAGCTATTGAGATCAAGGAGAGGCATGCGCGAGGTTCGAGTGTACTTGTCTTGCACGACGTCCCGCTTTGTAAAAATAAGTATGGAATTTTTTCATCATGTAGTCCCCAGCTCTGCATATAGAACTCAAATGCTGCAACACGCAGTATTGCTTGGCTTAAAAGGAGTCATTTTCACAGTTGCAAGCAGTGGCGCAATGGGTAAGGGATCTATCATATACGCCTCTTTGGTTCTCTTCACAGAAACGGTACGCAATTCCTAATCGTTTTGTTTAGGCTGTGTAAGGCATGCGGCGTTCATGTGGGTTGGTAGTGAGGCGAAGCATATTCCTAGGGAGTATGAAGAGTTGCTACGGAACAGTCACGCGTCAGATATAACGTGCTTCGCCTCATATTACAGCCTTAGCCGTGCAGTGAGGAAATACGTACTTGAACAAGTGCGTCCCATTCCGCCTGTGCAAATGATTCGGTTGACTCCAACCCTGTTTTGGAACCACCTCAAAGGAGGTGTTGATGTAATGTCGCGGAAATTGAAGACGCTTTCACGATGCGATGTATCAAAGAATCCAGTCGTGAGTATTATTACACGACTACTGACTATGCAGATAAAAAGCGCTGCGATTTCAGACAAGCTGCACCTGGCACGGCTTCGAGGGGTACTTCCAAGGAGCCCAGGGTCCAGTGCGACCAGTGGTCGTGTCCACATTAGGCACAAGGTATCGCAGATTCAGTCATTTGGAAGTTTCGTGAGAGCTTTAGCGAGGGAATGGGTGACCACGTCGAAGACAGCAACGAGGAAGCACTCGTGGGCAGAATAAGACCACTGCATAGTGCCGATATTTGTCCGGAACGTCGCGGAAAGATTCAACTTTGGTAGGGCGAGAGCTGATCGTCTAAATTAATCACTCGGTCGCCTGAAGGTTTCATCAGCACCAACCTACTGCGCTCTTTGCAGCTTCTCTATAACTGTGAGGGATTCAGGTGGGAAAGGAAGGACGAAGCGATTCGGAGGAAAGCAGGTGCAGAGGTGTTTCGCTTTTCGACAAGCCATTTGCTCCTCCTGCAGGGCTTCGTGGCATGACCGTGACGTCTTGGAGAGAGCGAAGCCGAGAGAGGCA
Source organism: Kappaphycus alvarezii (assembly GCA_002205965.3). Lineage (NCBI taxonomy): Eukaryota > Rhodophyta > Florideophyceae > Gigartinales > Solieriaceae > Kappaphycus > Kappaphycus alvarezii. Next base: position 1,308,961 of record NADL03000599.1, read on the forward strand.
CAAATACAGCAGTGGACGAATACGGTACGTGGGGTACAATCGCAGCGCAGGAAGAGAAAGAGAACATCGTAAGTATCACCCTACTGTGGTCTTGGTTGTCGACGCCGTACTTCTAATTGTGGATCGGAGAAATATTGATCATGTGAATAAAGCAAAATGCGCCCATGGGAATTATTGGGGGCACAGATAGTATTAATCCTAAGTTTTGGGGCAGTATAACCGTCACGCTTGTCGAGAAGGCACCTTAAATATCCAATTACCCGCTACGTTGAAGCGAGTACGAGTACGACTCAGCTGCGACGTAGGGGTCATCGCGCAGAGGATATCTCCGCACGTCGTGCTGGCACAGGAATCATGTTGGTGGCACCACCAACATGATTCCTTCTCTGATATCTTTCAGACCACATTCAAGTATGCAATAGAGCACTATATCTGCATACAGTGGTACTGCGAGTTCTCAATGACTGCACAGTATGCGAATCTGAAGCGAATGAGGAGTTCTCATTGTTCGTCAGTGTCTGCATTGTTCGTCGGTGTCGACATGAGAACTTCTCAAACGTTACCTCTCTTAGTCATCATGAGTAGAACTGCGTGTTTTTTGAGAAACTTTTTTGATCTCTTTGAGAATTTTGGTCCAATTATCAATATAGGACCATCCTGCACACATCCAATGCCTCGGGCTCCGCACTGCGGATACCAATCCAGGAACAACCTGCACCACTGAAAAGCTAGTCTTTAGTCGATTCGAATAAGGGTAAAAAAGTTCCTTAACTCGTAGGTTCGGCGAAATTGCGCGAAATTCCTATACGTCGGTACCCATTTTTTGAGGTTTTTCAAAAAAAATAATGCAATCGAACTGATTTTTATGCAATATGTTTGTTTCATACCATATAAAGAAGCAAAGTTTCAGTATAATCCGGAAACTTTTTGCAAAATTATTTCAAACAGCGCTACTTCAAGGGGTGAAATTCCTATGTGGCAATCTGACAACAAACGAAACAGTGCACTCCCAGAGCACAAGAAACAATCTTCAATAGTTATATTCGATCCATTCCAACACCTCATCAATCTATAGCACCTTTTCTTATCTGAAATGGCCCGCGGGCAGTTTCTCACTGAGTATCAGCGAGGTCAAGATGATGCCCTCCAGAAGGAGGTTCTAAGCCCGCATAAAATTTCTCAACGAATTGGAAAGCATCGCGACTGTATCAAACGATACATGGCGGACAAGAAAAATTATGGAAAGCGCACAAAGACAATCGGGAACACAAAACTTTCTGACACAAGTCGCAGAGCCCTCGTTCGGGAAGCAGCAAAAGGACAAAGCTCTGCATCTCAGCTCGTATAGTTGCTCGATCTACCAATTTGTAAGCGTCACCCACAGCAAATACTTTCTGCACAGCCACATTTGCAGTTAAAGAAGGCAAAACGGGCTCCTCTACTGACCGCACAACATAAGCAACGTACGTTGGAATGGACTCGTCATCTTCATGCCTGATCGCGACAAAATTAAGTGCAAGCAGTATTCTCAGATTAGAAGATATTTAATTTAGACGGTCCGGACGGCTTTGACTCGTACTTGCATGATATCGGGAAGAATGAGGATTTTTTATCGTGCCAGAATAGGAGAGTAAGTGTTATGGTATGGGGTGCTTTTAATGAACGAAGGGTGAGCGAACTCAAGTTTCTGGTTGGAAAGCAGAATGCGCAGAGTTATATCAGTACTCTGGAATCTCATTTGCTTCCTTTTGCGACGACGATGTACACTAGATTGTGGAAATTCCAGCAAGACAATGCAAGTATTCACACTGCTAACATTACAAGGAATTGGTTTGAGAAGAAAAAATTGGATGGTATGCCCTGGCCAGCGCGCAGGTCGGATCTCAATCCCATAGAGAATCTTTGGGGCATGCTTTTGCGACGTGTCTATGCGAATCGCCGTCAGTTTTCTACTGCATTGGGGCCAAAATCGTGTGTTTTGGGAGAATGGGCTCGCATCAGCAAGGAAACTTGCTACAACCTCGTTCAGAGTATGAGGAATCGCTGCGCGGATGTCTTAGAGGCTCGTAGGGGCAAGATTGACAATTGAATGCAGTTGTTTGCTCCGTGTGAAGGCAGTTAATTGGACTTAAGAGCTATATGTCGTATAGGAATTTCACCCCCCCCCCCAGGTAGCCTTTTTTCCAATAATTCAGGTTATACTCGTTGGATTAAACTGAAAATTTGCTCCTTTAAATAGTACACAAACAAGGCACTCTGCCACGGCGATGTATGCATGCCGAGGCACAAACACGGCGAAGGTGGAGCCGGCACTATACAGTACCTCCCTTTCCCTCCTTCCCCATCCCCTCCCACCCCTTTCCATACGCGCGCGAGCGCGCGTGCGCGTAGCGCTCCCCTCTGGCATTGGGAATAGAGCCCTGCCATCGGCTCCAACGTTTTCCGCAACTTCCAGTACGTAATTTTTGCAAAATTCCTCCACGTTCCCTCTCACCTCGCAAGGGCGCGAACCTACCCAAGCTACCGCTCCCATCTCCAACTTGCCGGGTTCCCACCAAGTTCTACGCCAAGCCTAGCGACAAGCTGCTACTTTCCTCCTGGGCAATCGGTGTGGAAAGCAAGACCCGTCCAACTCCTCCCTCGTCCTCGATCCGAAATTCAGAACGTCGAGGCTCCGCGGAAAAGTTCAAGTTTTCAAACGGTCACATTTTTTGGCTGACGCCACGTGGCCACCTGGAGTCAAGTCTGGGCGCAATAACAGTACGGAAAGGGAGGTCTGAGGTGCATACCGGCGTACAGGATCGGTGTCCCGAGGATTGGCGTACAGCACTGTAATAAGCCCAATCGCTTAGTAGGGTGCATCGGTTTAGGACCTCAGTGGGGGATTAATTGCCACCAAGACTACAGTACTCCAACATTAACAGAACGAACATGACGCCCCTGGAACACCGTCCGCTAGAGGAGTCTCGAAGCCAATGGCTCTCAAACCGCCCGTTGCTGGGCCCGATCTCACAGAGGCCACTGCCACACATGGGGCACTGCCCACTTTGCACGGAAGAAAAGCCAAACCTACGGACAGTCGCACAACTCGTAGCGCACCTCCGCACAGCCCACCGCAACGGGTCCAAGGCCGGAGCACCGAAACGACATGAGCTCGCCAAACTCAACCAGTGCTTGTCAAAGATTGGGTACTGGCACTGCGGCTGCCACAACACATATATGGGCTCCAAAGTATCCGGCCCAGACCCAAATGGTATATATACGTTTACATATACCAAGTGCCCCAAATGCACTGTGCGGACGGCTCCACGGCACTACACTCCCCTCCACAGCACGCAAGTGAAAGACGCCGCCCCAGTGCCAGTGCCAGATTCACCTCCACCCCAGCACCCCGTCCGGCGCTGTCCTCAAGCTCCCCCCCCCACCGCCCAACCTGTACCGCCGACGCAGCCCTCGGAAACCCCCGCACAGCCCCTGCCAACCCCGGAACAAATATTCACGACGCACACGCCAGTCATGGCACACATTCCCACCAAGTTCCGTGGCTGTCTGGCTGAGACCTATGCGACCGCCATGCAGGACGCTGCGCAAGCCTGTCAGTGCGGTAGCCCGTCCGCAACTGCCGCCGTCACCAAGCTGTTCTTGTTTCCGGCCGTCATGTTGACCAACATCTCCTACACAGAGCACGGCACTGAAGAACGACGACACCACTCCATCGCTGATACAATGAGGGAACGGATCGAGCTCTGGAACACAGGGCAGTTTCAGACGTTGTGGGAACAGGCAGTGAAACCCAGCACCCGCGCCACGCACGCTCCATCACCCACCGAGCAGAAAATGCTGAATGTGCGCCGAGCCACCAAACTGGCCAAGGAAGGGGCACATGGCAAAGCGGCACACGCCTTAAGCTCCCTAGGGGTCCTTTCTCCAACGCCTGACGTCGTTCAGGCACTCCTCAACAAACACCCACAACAGCCAGAGACCGTCCCCAGTGGAACGGGGGAACATACTTCATGTGCTAATGCGGCCTCATTCCGGGACTTCAGTGAGGAGGAGGTTCTTGGAGCCGTCAGGGGTTTCAAACCGGGATCTTCTGGGGAGGGTCCGGTCTTAGACCGAACCATATCGCGGAACTGCTCAGGTCTCCGTCTTCATCGGGCCCGTCAGGTTTCCTACCAGCGCTCACGCGTATCGTTAACATTCTGGCCTCCGGACGTGCCCCAGCCGCTCTCTCCCCTTGGATATCTGGTGCGCCCCTCACCCCGTTGGCCAAGAAGGACGGGACTCCCCGACCCATCGCCGTTGGTGAAACGCTTCGTAGATTGGTCGGCAGCTGCTTGATGAAACGAGCTACGAGAAAGGCTGCCAACTATCTCCAACCACTGCAACTGGGCATCGCCACAAGGGCCGGCACCGACACCATCGTCCACAGTGTCCGTAGGGTTGTCGACAAGTTTGGGACTAGCTCTGAGTACGCTATGCTCACAGTAGACCTCAAAAACGCTTTTAACCTGTGCAGCAGAACCGCTTTTCTGGACGCCGTCAAACGCCTATTCCCCGAATTGCTGCCATGGGTCTCGTACTGTTACGCAAACGAGCCAGCGTACTTGTGGTCCGGCCCCCAAATCATTCGCAGCATGAGAGGAACACAGCAAGGGGACAACCTCGGTGGACTTCTATTTGACCTCGTCCTGCACCCCGTCGTACTTAAGATCCAGGAGCTACTACGGTCGGGTAACCAAGAAGACGACACCGTAGGTAACTTGCTGCTCCATCTATGGTACCATGATGATGGGTACATCATCGCGCGCCACGACCAAATCGCCCGCGCCGTCGAAATACTCTCATCCATCGACGCCACCAGCAGGGGACTACACCTATCCCTGCCCAAATGCAGGGTCTGGTGGCCTACAGCGCCGCCGGCGTCCGTTCAATGCTTATACCCGAAGGAGCTGAGGCAAGAATATAGCGAGGGTACACGTGTCCTAAACGCCCCCGTCGGTTCCTCGGACTGGACGAACAAATTCTTCACCACCCACGTCCAGTCCCTCGAACCGTTCCTCGAAGCTGTCATAGATATTAACAATACGCAAGTGGCTTTTCAGCTTTTGCGCAATTGCTTCGGGGTATGCAAGATAGGATACCTCCTTCGAGTGGTGCCACCCTCTTGCACGGCGGAGGGCGCCGCTATGTTTGACGCCATGATAGAGCGATGTCTCCGGACACTCGCCGGAGGAGTACTGGACTCGGATATATTCCGAGAACTCCAACTACCGGTGAAACCCCAGGACCCTAAGAAACCCACCCTCGGTTTAGGGTTCACATCGGCGAAAAGCATCGCTGGGGCCGCTTTCCTTGCCTCCAGCGCAGCTGCCAACAGGCTGGCCACCGGTATCTTGCCGGCACCCATCACGGATCTTTCGACATACAATGATGCCGTCCGCGCCCACCGAATATGGTCGATCTCCTGCCTGCCCTCACGACTCCTACCCTTTAGTGTATTCTGCTCAAGCAAAACCCCTCCGCAAAAGACACTAACAGAAGCAGTCCATGCGGCAGTTCAAGAAGAGATCCCTCTCGGCGACCAACGAAGGCAAGCTTTCCGGGCTTCTATGGGCCTTCCCGGCGCAAAGGAATGGGTCTATTGTGCTCCGTGCCCCGGCCTCAAGACCAATATTGACGCCCGTGAGTTCTCAGTGTGGCTCCAGTACTACCTCCAAGTCCCGCTCTTCGCCCCAGACACGCCGTGCCCACGCCCAAACTGCCCTGAGGTCCTCGACTGCCACGGGGATCACCTCATGCACTGCCTGCATGGTGGGCACCGCACCCGACGACACGACCGTCAAGTCGTCCTCCTCGCCCAAGACCTCCAGAAGGCGGCCCGTCATCCGGCTATCGAGCGGCGACAGGGGCTTCACCGCACAAGGCCGGATATCGAGGCAATGGGTAGCAACGGAGGAACGGACTTTTTTGACGTCACGTTCGTCAATCCCCTTGCGCCCTCCAATAGGAGAGTGCGTACTTTCAACCCACTCACCTCCCTCAACGCAGCCATCTCCGCCAAACGTAGAAGGTATGAACCACTGCTCGCGACTGCTACTAGAGGGAGGCTTGTGCCTATCCCAATATCCACCCTTGGAGGCTGGCACCCAGACGCGTACGCGGTGCTAACCGATGTCGCGCGGAACGTGGCCGTTCGAGCGATGGAGACCTATGGGATGGTTAGAGCGGTGCTTACCCAAAGGCACGCTGCTGCGGCCGTCATGTCCAACGCGGCATGCCTGCTCGCCGGCATTGAGCCGGCTCTGTAAGGAAGGTCATGTACTGTACTGTAGTGTTACCCATCAGCGACGACTTATTCCACATAACGCATTAGCAGCGTGGATATAACCGACCACATCTTCCATGCATTAAAATAACCCAAAAATTCCCCTCTGCCAAAAAAAATCAGGTCGATTGCTGAAATATTTTTTGAAAAAACTTGAAAAACGGGTTCTGCCGTATAGGAATTTCGTGCACTGTAATTCTAAATTGACCCGATGAGGGCGAGAAAAATGGGTTCTTAAACGAGAGCATAGGGATAACACCCGTGTACCGGAGGACGAACGATGAGACACGTGTACGTAAGGAGGGAAACTCAGAATGACGGTGTCTCCTACCCCTCTCAGCCATGAAGTTTCTAAGGTCCTGGAGCGCCATGAGATCACAATTTTCAATCTGCCCATAAATGTAAATGGCGAGGGGGATGAGTTCTAAGCCTTCTTGGTCGCAAGCCGCAGAATAGCATGCTACTTTCTTCTTCTCGGCACGGTCGAGAGTAGACGCACCATTGTCAGCTAAGTTGCGGTATGGGGCAGAGTGGGGGCTGACAATGGTGACATCCAAGGCCATGGGAGATGGGGCGAATAGGGAATCGTCAATGACTAAGTCGAGAGCTCGCCGGTCATTGGGGCTCTTGTGCAGATCGGCTGTGAGGACACGCTCCCGTCTGACGGAAAGGGAAATGGCAGGGTGCGAGATTTCGTGGTATAAAAGCTCGCGCAGGCGGTTGTCCCGGCGTACCGCCCCGATACCATCCTTGCATATAGCCGCGTGATGTCCGAGCTCGTCAAGGATAGGCGGAACGTCGGAGTGGCCGGAGAGGCATGTGGGGCAGGGATCCGAGCCGCGGAAGACGGGAGCTCCGAGGCGTGCAGAGACCATAGTACGCCAGACTCGCCAGGCGTATATAGGCCATTGGATGGGAGGGGCAGGGTGGAGAAAGGGGCTGAGGCGGTGGAGGACTGCACCGAGAGAAGGCGCGAGCAGTGATTGTTGTAGTAGTGTGCGGGGAAAGAGTGGCGCAACTTCACCAGGTGGGATTGGTACAGATGCTCAGTAATAGCGTGTTGTAAGGAGCGAGAGGTCGTTGTGTCCAATCGGGCGATGGCCTCAAGCAGTGCCTCTAATTGGAGTTCCAAGGGTAAGTCCAGGTCTGCGGAGAGCCTGTCGTAACCGGGAGCGAGGAGACTTGCTGCGCGAGCGTACGGAGTTGCTAGCAGTCGATTGACGAGGTTGAGGCTTGAAATGAAGAAGGTGGTGAAGGCGATAATGTTAACATCCTTTGATGAGGTGAGTCCTGGGCCGCCAAATCGGAACGGTAGGGACGCCTGGAGTCACTGATTGTCCTCGACTTTGCGATGAGTCCGCTCGAAAGCCCTTCGCATCCCCTTGTCAAAAGATTTGGCAAGAGGGTTAGTAATTTGCGGCGGGGCAGTTCGAAACAAGTACATCACGAGGGAGGACGATACGCAGTAGCGAAGGATGTGGAACGAAATTTGCGGATAGTTGAGGAGGGCGAGAGAGGACCACAAGGCTTCCGCGTTCACAAGAGCTTAGCGTGCGAGGGTGATGGAGGCAGATGTGGTGCCCACCGGGCTTCCCAGGACTGAAGTGGCATCCGAGGTGATGACATCGCATGGTAAGCCAGGGAGGGAGGCGTTGGGGTGAAGATAGGGCCACCATACTGATGTCTTCTTGGGGTTGAAGTTAACGTGAAATCCGTGTTGTGGGCCGTGCTGCTGGAGGTAGAGCAGGATTTGCTTAGCAACGGGGTCCGGCGCCACGACGTTTCCGTCATCTGCATACCACGTGTGAAGAGGGAGAGAGGGGAAATCGTTTGCAATAACTTCCACCAAGGAATGGAGGGCAAGAACGAAAAGAAGCATTCCTAGTGGATCTCCCTGTTGGGTGCCAGTCCTGCTCCACAGGAGAAGTCGACCAAAAAAGAGCCTGGAGGGCTCGCCGTACAAGTAGTGGATCCATCGTGCGGCTTGAGGGATGCGAGCAACTGCTTGGTCCAGAATCTTGGCACGCTCAATCGAATAAAAGGCATTCCGGGCGTCTACTTGTATGAGGACATGCTGGGCCTGTGCAGAGCTGAGCTGCTGTATGGTTGCTCGCGTGGCATGAACAATTGCCTCGGTTGCTCCTGGGACACCGACGCCAAGCTGTAGAGGTTGTAAGTAGGAGGCGAGGGCTGTGTCATTGCGGATACGTTTCATAATGAGGCGCCCTGCTAGACGGCGAATTGCGAGGCCGATTGCCATTGGCCGGAGGCTTCGGCAAGCTGCATCCTTGGGGAGACCAATGAGGGTGGCGCTGGCGATGTAGTCCCTCAGCTCGGGTGGGGCGTTTCCGTCCAGGAGGCAGTTAATAAACCTGTGAACAATTTGAGTGCTGAATGTGAGGGTTCCGCGCTACCTGGGAGGAAGGAAAGGACCTTCAGAATGGATGGACGAAGACCATCAGGACCGGGGCTGCTGTGGTGCGGGAGACGCCGGAGCTCACGACGCACTTCCGCTTCGGTGAATATGTACGCACGCGGAAGAGCACCACGGGTACATGGTGTGACAGGAGCAACAGGGTCAGGGTGAAGGGCACGAGTTTTGCGGCGATGGCGGGAATTGGCGGAACAGGTGGGGCATGAGATGTGAGAGCTTGGGCGGCTTTCTTCGGGGAACCCTGGAGGAAACAGCGCTTGCATCTTTCCGACGGGGTGGGCGGGGGGGGGACCTTGCGGGCAGCTAGTGCGCCGAATGCATCCGTTTCCTCATCGAGGAGGCGGGTCCATTGTCCAGATCGGGCGAGAGAGATGCGGCGCTTGAGCGAGGCGGCAAAGCTCGGCCGGTGGCGGTTCCGAGGCTCCCGCATGCCGTTCTTGCGAAAGACGAGTTTCCCTAGCGCAAGCTTTGTTGGTTGAGACTGACCATCCTTCGTTGGGTGGATCGAGATTCAACGTATCGCCGGCGGATGTCGGCGACACGGGAATGGAAAGGTGCTCGGAGGGAGTTTGGGAGGTAAGGGAGGGTGGGGACAGGAAGTGGAAAGACATGAGCGGGAGTAGGGCATCGTTGCGGGGGTTCCTGGGGTATAACTCCATTAATTAGAGGGGAGAGATCGGCGGTGGCCCCTGCTTAGGAGAGCGGGGGGCGGCGGGACGCAGGCGCTTGTAGGGAGATGCAGCCGGCGTTGAGGGGGGAGTGGGGCGGAAGAAATGGGGGCAAGGTCAGAATTGATTGGGTCGGGAGGAGGAAGGGAGTCAGGGGGACGAGCCCCAGGGAGGCGAGAGAGGATGTCCGAGATGGAGGTGCGCAGTACGTCGATGAAGTACTGCTTAGGCCGCCAAGCGCAGGAAGGGTGCATGAGGCGGGAAAGCTCTGTGTTGAGGGTCGGGAGGAGAGAGCAGGCGTCGTCGACCGTTTTGCAATGGTCAACGACCGCGGAGGGAGGGAGGTGGTGATAGAGGGTAGAGACAACGGGCAGTGTTCGCGGAAGGCATCGTAGGCGGTTGCTGTGTGGTGGAGGGCGTCGCTGGCAGCGCATACGAAAGCAATGTGAGGGTCAGCGGTGGGGACGACGGTAACGGGGCCCGGGAATCCTCCGGCGGTGACAGCTTCCCGGAGGGAGAGGACATTGTGAAGGGGACGCTTGTCTCGAGGAGTTGTCACTTGGACGAACTGTTTGGGACCATGGTTAACGAGACGGGAGCCAATGCGATTGATGCTCCGTTGGAGGTTTGGGTGAAGTGGGGCGACGTTTGGTTGCGGAGGGGTGGTAGGGCGACCAAGGATGGGAAGGCGGGTTGGCGGCGGGGAGGGTTGGCGGGCGGCGTTGAGGTAGGGGGTGTGGGACGGTTGGGGCGGCGAGGCGGGGTCGGTGCCGCCATTGTCGGAGGCAACCAAAGAGAGAAAGCGGACGACGCTCTTAGCCGCTTTTGTGCTGCGCAAGCAGCCAAAAGCGGTGGCCAGAGCTGGGTCTTCCTTATGAAGCTCGAAGAGCACGGAAGGAGCATCCGTTGCGGCGAGGTCGGTAACAGCAGCAAGAATTCGGATCATGTCCGCGACGAGGTCCAAGGAGGCATGAGCCGCGTCGCGCATAGATTTCTGCAAGTTTACAGGGGTGGGCAGGCCACTGGGGCCTGCCGCTGCGGGGGCAGCAGTGGGCATGCAAGGGAAGGGACAAGAAAGGTAAGATGTTGATGGAGAGGTTTGAGAAGTGGATGGTGAAGGTGAGTGAAGGGAAGTGCAGAGGAGAGAAGGAAGCGTGTGAATAGGGGAAGGGGTGGGCTGTAATGTTTCCTGTAAACAAGTAGGTTAGACAAGGCTCTCCACCGTGCATACTGTACAGTACTGTGCATGGCTGTTGAGTGGCTCATTCCCAAGTTGAGCCACAGTCTGATCGCACAACTGCACATGGTGCTACTTGGGAGGCGTCGGGCGCAACATCGCCCGACGCCTCCCCGCTCCCTCAACTGGTCCATCTTCTGCGCCTTACACGCCGAACTTCACGTTTCGACCTCTGGCGTTTGATTCCCTAGGTGCCCCTTCCCCTGGAACTATTGCATTTATCGAGGAGTTAGTTCCGCGGATCGCGTCCAAGTGTCACTCGACAGTTGGCGTTATCCGCCGCCGTATCTACCAGCGACTGAGTTGCACCCTCTGGTCATCCATCGCTGAAGCTATCCTGTCGCGAGCCCCGATGCGCATGGACGACGAAGAACACCCGGTTAGATCTTAACCGTATAGTTAGGACGTGCGCAGTCCCTAGTAGATACTGAACGCATTAAACTTCTTTCTTTTCTTCTCCATGTCTCCAAATTTCGAGTAAACCTCTTCAACTAGAGTGTCTACTGGACCGTTGTCCTCATATGAGGACTACTTTTAGCACTTCTTTTTCAATACAAATTTTTTTTACCTCAGCGCATTTCTTGTCCCTCCGCATTAGGTCATGAGTGTAGATGGCCGATCAAAACAAACTTTTCAAGATTGTTGACCTCGGTGAAGGCTAGAGCAGTTTTCCCTCACCAGCTTCCGCTCTTCGCAAGAAGTTGTGAAAACGACTTCATTTTGGAAGGAAAAATAGTTCGTATTATCGTGGGGGGTTTCAGAAACGAGGGCGCATGTACAGTAAAAATTACTGTAATTAAACTAAACATAAAAAACCTTTTTTCCAGTAAAAATTTCGGGCTTCCAAAACATTTACCTTTCCAAAATGTAACGGAAATTGTCCTCATATGAGGACAAAGCATGCCTCATATGAGGACAGTGCTTGGTCGGATAGACTCTTTACTAGATCAGTAGATCAGTGCTGAGACAATCAATAGTTTATGCCCCCTTCCGACACCCCTCCGTTTCTCCCATTCTCTTGTTCCTCATTTCCCCACATCATGAGCGCCTCATCCCCTCCCGACCCTCCCTACCCTTCCGCCACCCGCCAGCCCTCCGTCAAACTCCCGGGTGCAGCCAGTCTTTACGAGCAACTCGACAAACTCGTCCTTGTTTGCCTGCGCGATGGTCGCAACTTCTTTGGCTGGCTTCGTTCTTTCGATCAATACGCAAATCTCATACTCGATAACACCGTCGAACGTCTTTCAGTCGACGATTCCTACGCCGACATCCCCATCGGTATGTTTATCATCCGTGGAGAAAACGTTATGCTCTTGGGTCAAGTCGATGAAGACAAGGAACTCAAGGTCGCTGCCAATATGAAGCAAGTCACGGAGTCTGAAATTCGTAGGGCCCTTGCTCTTACCAAGGACGATCGTGCCGCAGTCAACAAAGGGGACAGGCTGGAATGGCCCATTCCGGAAGACTATTAACCTACCACACCTCATTTACCATACCCATTCTCGCCACACTCAACCGCCACACTCACCCGACTCTTCGTGTCCGCAAATCCCTCTCCCCGTCCTACTCGAGCCTGCACCAATGTCATTCAATCCCGCATCACTCTGCGTCCCCTCCGTTGCTCATGCATATCATGTGCCCAACGCGTTTCTGTCCTGCCTCTTGCTAAACAGATCGTTTTTTGCTGTGCAACTCTCCCCTCTGCTCAGCTATGACCCGTTTTCACACTCATCTTATCCACAGGAAAATGAAGTGCCTCGAATCGGTGGTTGAGAGCGGGCTCACAATGAATCTTCGCATCGCTGAGGCCTCCAACTTGTTCTGGATTCATCCTTACAAATATTACTCGACGAATTCGAGAATGAACGAGTGCCATACAACACATTACACACGGCTCCCTTGTCACGTAACAGTCGAGCCCGGTGCACAGGTATTGGTCCGCAGGAAGGACCTCGTCGATGTCGCTTGCCGTTTTCTGGTGCCTTTTTTGTGCCGACTGCACGTGTGGGGTGGAAAACTTCGAGATGCAATTCATCACCGCGTGTGCAAGGCAGGTATTTGCGGGAAGGGTAGCAGTGGGAGGGGGGGTCGACCACGGTGAGAAGCGTCAGAAGCCTCGCACACAATCGTGTTGGAGGCCGGATGGACAAGGATTGCGATGACGGGGTGGTGCCGTGGGTCGACGGTCCTCGCTTTTTTTAGGACGTATACGGCGTGGTTGTACATTTGATGTAGTTGTCGGACGGTTGGGGGGATGTAATGTTCTTTGCCTGGTTTGTAAATGAGAGGCCATAGTTCACCCCAGGAGTTCAGCTCTGCGCGACTTAGTGGAGCGACGGCGGGGAGTTGGAGAAGGCGGGGCTTGAGGTTGAACGGTCCTAGTTTAGTCGTGACTTGAGACGTGCGCAGGCGCCAGGTTTGCTCGCGAGTTAGGATTATTTCGAGACGGAAGCCGTTGGGAGAGGCGGTGTCTGAACTTCTTCGAATGCGTTTAAGGTGGGATAGACCGTCGGTAAGAGGGAGGAGGGATGAGAGCAGGTGGATAAGTTCACTGGCGTGTTTGGGTTGTATTTCCGTAATGTAGACCCCAGTGAGAGGGGCTGGTCTGGGCCCGTTCTCAGCACCTGTGCAGCCAATTTTGGTGAGTTGCGAGCGAATTGAGAGTGAAAGATCATCCTCCTCCGTACGTGGTAGGGGAGCCATTTCATGTGGAGCGGAAAAACGAACCGGCGTCTTGCGCAAGCTAGACTAGTTAGTTGCTGTGCAGGAGGAATGGATTTTGTGTCAGGTACACCAATTGTGAACCCACACAACGTGATAGGACATTGCTCAAATATCTCAAAAACCCACAAAAAAATAGAGCTGCCGCGAACAGCGCATCACCCTTTTTGTAGCGGCGGCGGCGTAGGATTTGCGAAACGACAGCTGCAAATCTGCTCGACGTTTTTTTCTACAACTATCGTCGCTGGACGAGCATTCACAGCTAGTTAGAGACTTGGTTTCCTGCATGGTACACTACACTAGCGAGATTGCAACATACCAACCATGTACGCGGCACTTTCATGGGTTCCCCGAGGAGCTGCCAAGGCGAAACTACCGCAAGGAGTAGAAGAAACAGATGACATGCAAATCACTGATCCCACGGACAACAACTCCAACATGCAGCCGAATAGCAACCCTGACGGCGACGGAGAGGAGGTGGATATAGCCCAAATTCTCGCGAATGAGCTAGATACCCTTTCCTTCCACAAGCGGAATGAACAGGACCCCAACCTAGCCGCCGACCCAAACGCGAATAACCTGTTCGACGATGAAGAAATGGATGATTTGGTTATTCGACCGACAGATGCTCTCATCGTTGCTGCAAACTCAAGTGATGATGTTTCAACTCTTGAAATCCATCTGTTTGATGATGATCCCGACGCATCGGATAACGAAGATGGCCCTTATGAGCCGCACACCTATGTACATCACGACATTGTCTTGCCGGTCCTTCCTCTGTGCACAGCGTACACGAAGCTAGATTCTGTGGATGATCCGTTAAATCTCGTCGCGGTTGGCATGTTCACCCCGGGCATCGACATTTGGGATATTGACAGGGTTAGTAATCTAGAGCCTTTCATTTCCCTGGGCGGATATGAGAAGAAGGAAAAACTCACTGGCTCGATGGGAGCCGCTGCCGCCGCTCGAAATAGAAGCAAAGGCAGAAAGAAGAAGAAACCAAAGTTAAGACTAAAAGAGGACTCTCATAGCGACGCTGTTATGAGTCTCTCGTGGAATAACATCCAGAGGGAGTATCTTGCCAGTGGCTCTGCGGATACTACGGTTAAGGTCTGGGATGTCGAGTCTGCCCATTGTGCTTGTACCTTGAGTGTCCATGCAGACAAAGTTCAGTCTGTCTCGTTTCACCCGACAGCTGCGGAGAGGCTTGCCACAGGTTCTTTTGATAGGACAGTAGCTGTTTTGGATGTCCGAGAACCTAGGAAGCAACTGAGTTGGGGGACTGAAGCTGACGTCGAGCATTGTCAATGGGGCTCAGGACCCACATCTGAACTCCTTTTTGTGACCACTGAGGATGGTTACATGACTGTGTTTGATCCGCGGAAACCTCCCAAAGAAGACTCGCCCGGTAACTTGTCACGATGGAAAGCACATGAGGGAGCGGCAACCTCCTTTTCGTTGTCCCAGCAAGTACCAGGGCTTATGATTTCTGGTGGGGTGGACAAACTTGTGAAAGTATGGGATGTATCATCGGTGCCCGATGGCAGGGCTGCGGAACTGGTCTTCGAGAGGCCGTCAAAGGCAGGGTCACTGTTTACATTATCCTTGTGCCCAATCCCTGATATGAATTCAAATGCATCCCCTTTCGTTGTAGCCTTTGCGGGAGCTCAGGGGACACTGAGAGTCTGCGATCTGGCTGTTGAGAGCGAGGAAGTGCGCGAACGCTTCCTTGGACATACTTCGTCATCGTCGTCAACTGCAATACTACGACGGGCTGCGAGAGGAAAGAATGAGGATGTGCCGAGGGCTCCTAGCATGGCATCCGAAGATAGTGATGACGGCAGTGGCTCAGATAACGAGGGATGGGTGAGCGAGTAGGAGTTTACAAGCAGGTAGCTCTTGAACTGCTGAAATCAGGTTAAGTGGTTTGTTTATTGGTACCCCCTCTAGCTAGAGACAGTCATGATTTCGCCTTTCGCCGTTTCGTAAACATTCGTAAACTAACTTTGCTGGCCCTGCACGTCGTATGGCTCTGGAATTACCCCTACTAAATATACCGTAACATAACTGATTTGTTCGAAAGTGGACCATGATGTAGAAAATCCCCCTGCTCATATTCTTACGGAGATTCAAGCAATGCCCTGGTAGATTGCAGAGCTGAGTCTTCGTTGGCCTTGACGTAGGCCTTCCAGTATCGCTTAAACAATGCACGAATAAAAGAGCCAGAGTCATTGTCATAGGCCACCGAGCAACAGCGGTAACCTTTCCTTCCAATCTCAGAATCAATGGTGCCTGCATGCGGTATAAGAACAATGCCGCGAGAAAGAGACCATACCAGAGCGTTACTAAGGCCGCTGTTGCTTCCAACAAAAATGTCGGATGAAACCATCTCATGAAGACTAAGAAGAGTGTCTTCACTAATGTGCATAACGATACGGAGGCGTCTATCCAAATGACGGGGAGCAACCAACTTTGGGTGTGGTGAGGTCTTAAGAATTAACTCTCTGAACCAGTCTGCTTCCCGTGGCTTACCAGTGCTGTCATAATACTTGCGATCTTGCGTTTGCACGTCGTGAATTGACAAAGTATCACCCTTGACCTTCCCCTCACTGTAAACATGGAGCGTAACGGGCATTTCAGCAAAGATTCCGCCAACAGCATCGACAATTGCTAAGGCATCAACAATTACCTTAGCAAAGATGGCATCCGTAGTGATTTCTCTCTTCTGCTGGGTAGGGGGTCCAAAAAATCGCCACGTCGTATGTGAACGGCGATGTTTAATTCACTCGGCATTAAACGAATCGGGCGTAATGCACCACCCTGTGACGGAACGGTGTGCCACGGTCGAATGCCATGTGCGTTCCAATACTTGTGATAAAACAGGCCCTTGGTGGACAGAAAATTAGCGTCGGTTGCAGGCGGGCTGCAATGCTGCTTTGGAGTTTGAAATATGGTGTGACTTGCATCATGCTCAGAAGAAAAGCGGCGACCTTTCGATCGCAGATAAGGTCTCCGGAACGACAGCCGGATATCAAAAGTGGTGGAATGTTGACCAGATGTTTAATGTTGAGGGGCCCGTGCGGGTTGGGCTGCTTGCAGGTGTAGCATTGGTAGATGTCTGATTGGTTGGGCCAGTGATCGTTCTGTGGAAGACATGCGTGCTGCTGGATTTTTGTGCGCGGGATTTCGCCAACGCCCCAGGCGAAAAACCGCTCGACGGCTTGTATGTCTTCGGCGGTTAGAGAAGAGTAGAGGCCGATGCGATGGGTGTAGGTTAAGTTTAAACGAAGGGCGAGATTGAAATGGTAGTTGATGACGCCCATAGAATGGCCGATACCGTCGCTGGTGGCGAGTCTGGTGGAGGAGTACAGGTAGCGATGGCGGGATTGGGAGGGAGTGAGGAGTTTGACTGAGGGTGGTCGGAACCAGGGAACATGCAGGCGGTTCCAGGTTGGTAGGACTTGATAGATGTGGCCACCTTTTACGGTGGGGATGTCAAGGCGTTTCGGGGTAGTGGAATGGAGTGTGTTGAGAAGTTTTGTATTTTGTGTAAGGGCAGAAAGGAATTTGGATTTGGAAGTGACAATGAAAAGAATGAGGCCGGCGAAAAGAAGAGCAGTGATGGTATGAAAGGTTGGGGGACGCGTACCTTTTGGGGCGGGGAGCTCTTTGTTTAGCTTTCGGGCGTAGACTTTCATGTCAAAGTTGCGATTGGGGATGAGGAAGGGGAAGGAAGATGTGGGAGCCCGTCTTTGAAATTTGCGTTGAGTAGAATGAGGCTGGAGGAATTTCATGACTGGTTTTATAGTAGAGGTGGTGTTGAGATGAGGAGGTTTGCAGGTTTGTGTTGGTGGAAGATGATTCTGCTGAGGCTTGAGAAGAGACGGATGGGGAGGTTGGATCGGAGGTTGGATATTTATTTATTCTCTGGCGATGGAGGTGCGTTGGGTTTAGGTAAAGTCTGCTTTTGTTGTAAGTCGGTGGTGCTGATAGAATGCGGATAAACTGTCAGTGGCGGGAGATTGTTATGCGTGGACTGCCAAAGTTGTACGTGTTTTTCTCCCGTTTATTCAGTGCTGACTTTGTGGGACTAATTGCTACCCTCCTCACCGGCTCCTCAAGACCTACACTAGAGTACAATATAACCTACACCACCCTCTAAACAGTTCGACACAAGAAAGATCTAAACATGTCATTCCCCCTCTCAACAAACAGGCGGTGCCAAAGGGAGCGTCAGCGAACATCTCTCACACTACTGTACAGTACTGTGTACAGTGCTGTACTTAACGGTATTCTACCTAGTGCCATTAAGTTATCATCAGCAAATTTTAGTGCACTGCTGCATCGTATTGTCCGGACGACACTCTGGGTTCCATATTAACCTAGCCCACCACAAGACTTCCGCATGGTGGCCGACCGCCCCGTCCCAGGACCGCCTCAATGCCGCCGCCTTGCCATGCGATTTCAAGACGGAGGAGGCTACCACTGTGCTCGGTAGCCCGGTCGGCCGCCCCGCAGCATGCCTCCGCCTCGTTGACGATACCTTTGACACCATGCGCACGTTTTGGGCGTCTCTCGTCATGCTGAACGACCCCCATATCGCCTTTCAGGTCCTTCGTTTCTGCGCATCCTCCTGTTGGCTCATGTATCTTTTCCGCAGTACCCCGCCGCACTTAACCGGTGCCCTTGCCAAGTCGTTTGACAAGGGATTGCGAAGGGTATTCGAAAAGATACACCGCCGCCAAACCGACACAGGTTGGACCCAAGCCACACTCCCCTTCCGTCTGGGTGGCCTCGGCCTTAGCCAGACCCAAGGCGTTCACATCATCGCCTACACGGCATCCCTCCTCGGCAACTCCGCACTTGTGCAACAGGTTCTCGGCCCCACCCCTCTCCGCCCCGCCCGCCTCCTCGCTTCATCCTATGACCCACTTGCAATCGCCCTCGACCTCCCCCTCGACCTCCAACTTGAGAGCCTGATCTCTCGAACGTCCCGACTCGATTCCCCCCACCCACGGCACCTCTAAGACGAAATCACAGCATACCTCCACACCGACACCCTACATCGGCTACAACATCTGACACCCGCATCCTCCACCCATCACCGCGCCCGCTTGGCGGCCGCTGCCTCAACCGCCGCATCCGCTCCATTCTACACCCTACCGCTATCCGGCAACGACCTCTACATCGAAGCCGAGGTCTGGCGCACAGTGGTTGACGTTCGCCTCGGTAACCCAATATTCGACGGCTCTCGTCTCTGCCCGATGTGCTCCACAACTTCCGCCCAGCACCTCCCCGTACTCGACGCACCCGGTCACCACGCCTCCGTCTGTAAGGGCGCAGTAGGTGCGGTGAGGCGGCACAACCGTTTACGAGACACTCTCTACCGCCACCTCACCAACCCTGCCATTGCCCTGTCTGTCTCACGAGAACGGGCCCTGGCGGCCGACCTCCACAAAAGCCCGGCCGAACAACGGAAACTTGACCTCGTCATCGACGAGCCCCTCTTCGCTCCCTCCCCGCAAGGAATCGACGTCACCATCGTCAGCCCGCACTCTCGCCCCTACCGAGACCTCGCCAATGGCGGAACATCCGCGCTCGAACGAGCCACCCTGAAGAAGCACAACTACTACGGCCCTCCTTGCCGGTCCGAGCGCATCGAACTGCGCCCCTTGGCGATCGACGTTTATGGCCAGATCGACATCCCCGACCTCCAGCTCCTCCAGGACATTGCCAACTGCACCGCCGCTAGGCGGGGAAAGCCTGCCTACACGGAGTTTCGCGCGCTTTATACAATAGTATCAGCATTCGTGCAGCGGTGTACTGCCGTCATGATCAACCAGCGCAAATTCGGCGCGGTTGAACCCCAATAGGTCCAGCCAGGGCCGTACGGTCCCCTCGTAATGCATTTTAGTAATAAAAGGTCACCATTACCCCCCCCGGTTTAAGCCACAGTAACAACTTACTGTGCAGAAGTTTTCAGAAAACAGGGCTAGCTACTGTACTGTACGCTCTGTACGGTACAGCGCAGAGCAGTCAAGCATTTCTTTGGGCTCAATTGATCCCGCTTCTCCGCCCATGGCACCAGCGGCCTCCCTCCGCCTTCTCCCATTGTCAGTTCCTCATGCCACCACATTTGCTACCAATGGCTTTCTTCACGTCCACCTTCACCCCATACTTCCATGTCTCCCGCCCGCATCTCATACCCCTTCCTCCTCCCTCCACCGTGCCACAACCGACGCATCCTTTCCCACCCCCACGCGCCGTTTTCTAACATCCCCAACCCATCCCCAAACCAAAACGCAAATTTCTACCAGGAGAGCTCGGTCATCGTTTCCACGAGTATTCCACTCAGCAAATCGAGGCGGTTCGCATCCGCCATGTTCTTCTTCACACTGAAGACCTCGCCAAACACGTCTTATCACTAGTCGTCTCCCGCAAAGCCACATTGGCACAACTTGCAAAAAGTCTCTCAACTTGTTCTGCAAGTAATGCATCTGGTAATGATTTGGGCTGGTGGTGGAACAACGAGTCTCTTCCGCAGGACATTCCGCAATTCAGTATCAACGACCACCTGCTTGCCGCCGCCTTGACAACTCGTCCGAACAAGGTCGATAGTGTGCAAACCGACCTTGGCTGGCATGTTATATCGTCGAGGAGGCTCGCCATGTACCAAGTACAAAGCATGAGCGCACTCCATGGAAGGCAAATCCGAACCGCACTACCCCAGATCATGCCTTTCCCGAGCCGCTTCATCGCTCCTATGCCATGCAAACTTTGGGATGTCAGATGAATCGCTCCGATTCCGAAAGAATGGCCGGCGAGTTGGAGCGCTTGGGCTACTCGCCTATTGATGATCCCTTCCGAGCATCGGTCTTTGTTTTGAATACCTGCAACATTCGTGAGCGCTCCGAAAGTAAGGTGTATAGTTAGATTGGGAGGCATGTTGAACGGAAGAGGAAACTCCCACACCAGGTTACCTTGGCTGTGGCGGGATGCGTGGCTCAACAGGAGGGTGAAAAGATGCTGAGGAGGATTCCGGAACTGGACTTGGTCTTTGGGCCTCAATACGCAAACCGTCTTGGCGATTTGTTGCAGGATGTAGAGCGTAATCAGTGTCAGGTTGCCGCCACAGACCCTGTCCATGTTATGGATGACATATCAAAGCCGAGGCGGGAGTCGACTGTTACCGCGTGGGTTAATGTTATGTACGGATGCGAGGAGAATTGCACATTCTGCATTGTTGGTAATGTCCTCAGAACCGTTAAAACCCCTAAAACTCCATACATTCAAGCCTTAGCTGGTGCAATGCCCCATCGCCTCACGGCCCTTCATCCGTTCAAGAACTGTCGACGAAGACACCAGAAACAGATAAATTCACAATCATCTGGATGTGGAGGATCAGAACGCAGAGGCTGCAACCTGCTAGCATTAGACGAGGTTAACGGTCGCTGAACTTGTTTCACCATAGGCACCTGGCATCAACTGGCTTCCGCGTCAATTCTTTCTCACACCAAAAAAAGGCACACCCTCATTTCTACTTGAGAGCATCATATTCCAACATCTGTCGAGATCGAGTACAAATCCAAAGCGTCTTTAACAGGTCCGTGTTCATTACTTAACTACCGGCGAGCGCTCAACGCAGGCCTCCTGCAACCTGTTTCTCCAATTCCACAAGGAGTACCGGCTTTCAGGGAGTACCGACTCTCTAATACACAGACCTGTCCCCCTTAGTCTTCGGAAAATGGCTGTCTTGCATCTCTAATCAGTAACGCACCCCAATCCCCCCCGAAGGAGTACCTGAGTTCGGTTGGATCAATGCGATCCAACAACATTTTAACTGCAGATATCTCAGACACGTTCAACACCCTCAGAATCACTCGCTCTCCCAAAAGGGTCAACGCGGCTGTCGGGGCGCGCAACGTTGGCTCTGTGTTACCATTGGTTAGGACGGCAAGCATAGGGCTACTGTGCCTTACAATCTTTTCGATGTCACCAGAAGAATTGTTCGCCACTACGACTTTTTCCAGACCATCAAGGAACCCTCTTGCTCCGTCTTCGTCAACTTCCACTGTTTTGACGCCCTTTCCAATGGACTTCGCGTTGTAGTACCAACTTGTGCAAGCTGTGGAAAAATCAATAAACGGAAAGTTACCAGCAGCTGGACGATGCACTTGAAGCTGGTTCCGATCTCTTGAAGCGATTTTAGGTAAGAAGTGCCATGATTACTGATAGGGGTAAAACGTCTAGAAAGGAGATACTCAGAACCAGCTACCCCAAGAAGGAAGTGTTACAAGCGACAAAAATTGCGACCGTAGTATATTCGAGCGAACATAAATAGGTGGGTAATGACGACAGTTGAGAGGGCTACAAGGGAGTATAAAAAGAGCCTGGTCTGCCACTTATGCTCTGTGACCAGCGTAAGAAAAAAATTTTTGGGTCTGAAGTTGACTCCCAACTTCCTAACTACGTGGGACTTGACTTAAAGTTGTCTTCCAACTTGCTTAATCTCTCCAAAAGGAAGCAGTTTATACTCAGCTTATATATACTTTTGGCTACCCCTAAACTTCGAACAAAACTATAAAATATACCGGGAAATTCATAAAGAAACTTTGTGTGGATGATGTACTCTAAAAAAAGGCATTTTCGAAAGGAAAAATCGATGTCGTAACCTCATTTCCCATCCCCTAGATCAGACCCAAACAACTCCTCCAAAATATCCATGCTACCCAAGCAGTCCCCACAAATATCCGCTAACGGCTTCCAATTCTCTATTTCCTCCTGGGAGATATCTAGACCACTAAAGATGCCCCCATCCGGTTTTAGCGTCGGGACCACCTGGTCCATACTGTCCAGCCCCCGCCCCACCTCACGACTGTCGAAATTACTCTCCCTCTTCCGTATGCTCTTCGCTCCCCAAATCCACCGTTCCAACACTTTCCATGTCCTCCTCCATGTCTCCCCCCTCTTCGTCGTCCTCTTCACCCTCCTCGTCGTTCTACCCCGTCATACTCTTCGTGAACCAATCTTGCGGCCGCCCTTTCTTCATGAGTCTCCTCAGCTCCATCCTCGACCTCCCCTTCTTGCCCCTCAGTTACCTCCTCCGCCTCATCTTCGGTGAACAAACGAAGAAAGAACTCGATCAACTTCTTCTTGGTTTGCCGGAATTTGCAGTAATGAATTTGCGCCCTATTCCTCAAAAAATGAATTTGGAGAAGGAAGTAAGCAAAAAAGGAAAAAGAACTTGATTTGGGATCGATTTCGAGAGGGGGGTTTATTAAAATATCTAAATAAAATGGCAGTGAAGTTGGAGAGGACCGCAGAAAGGATATGAAAGGATAAGTAAGGATAAGGAAGGAGAGATATTCTCTGGGGAAGGTGCTTAGAGTGAGGGAGGGCGAGGAAGAACTAGAACGAAAAGCAATTTTGGACAAGAGAAGGTACTACAGTAAATGAAAATTCCGTAGATGACGACGACAGAAAAAATTTCCGTTCCGATTCGCGTGCGCCTGACAATTACCCTCTGAAATGTACTGAACTTCTGCTCTTCTCCCTTGACTCTGACAAAACCAGTAAAAAGCGAAGTCCTCAAAGTGTTCGGTCCTTAATGCAATAATGATTTCCTCCAAACGGTCACGAAGAACCAGAGTCGCAATGGGTGTGAGCTGGAATGTGGGATAGTGCATCCTTTGGTCTTTCCATGTGTGGTGGTTGTAGGGCAATGCGTGGTGCGCAGTTGGTCTTGTCTTTGTACGGGATTCCGTCAGACATTGATAAAACAATACACCAACACCAATGCTCACAGAGTCTTCGCTATCGCTATTCCTATTTAATCACTCTGAGTTGCAATAGCATAGTCCATCGATGGCGAGGAGAAGTTAAGGGGGGGTAGAGCGGGATAATTAGTTGGACAGCTGGACGATATAAATGTCCTCCGGATTCTAAGGCCGGGCCGAGACTCCCGGTCCGGCCTTAGAATCTGGATCGGATCCGCTGAAAGAAGCGATAGAACAAAATCGAGGACACCAGGGGTGTAATATGGGACAAAAAGAGATGTAGTAGTTGTTCAACGGTGCTGAGTATCTTCTTTGGAGATAACGGTGTTGTCACCAGCGATATCCTTGAAGTTCCTACTTGTATACAGTCGTTCCGCGATAAATGCATATTGACGGTTGCTGGATTCTTATACAAATATCACGATTATTCAATTAATGAGCAGCATGATATATGTACCTAAAGACACACGTGTCACACATCATAAGTTTCAGATTTTACTCATCAAGCATGTCAAAGTACAGTACCCGTCCGTAGTAGTTTGAACGGTATTAGATGCCTTTCTATCTCGAATTGAGCGCTGGATTCTTGCCAAAAGGCGTAGTAATTTCGAACCGTGGCTCAAACTTGGGTCAGCCTCAAATAAACTCTTCAAAATTGATACCGCTCTCAGCTGTTCGACATCTGAGGGAAGAGGGATATCAAATATATCTTAAGAGCTCTCATTATCGCTAGAATACTCAACTAAGCCCTTTCCGACTTGGCCTAGCACTAGAATATCCTCAGTAAACTTCTCAGTGTGCGCATCCCTATATTCGGGGCATATAATACTGCTCAAATGCATTTTGCTCGCAAGGGCGGCAAGATCCTCAACGATTATTTCATCTTCACTCGAAATATTTTCAACCGCAGGCAGAAGCACCGAATAAAGCTTGTCTACAGACAGGAGTTCAGTGTGATTCCAATAATTGAGAATAATATTAGTATAAAACGTCTCCTACACCCTTACAAGCCACTCTATAGCCGTCAGCTGATCAATTTTGTGAACATTGTCGCCATTTTCTTTAATTAATTCAATGAACGCTCATATTGCCTAGCCCGATACCTCATCTTCATTGGAGCTTTGATTCCAGCGTCCATTGGTTGGACCCTCGACGTAGAGTTCGGAGAAGGAAGGTAAGCTTTGACACTATCGATATCAGGAAGCGAGCCCAGTCTGCGGTGTGCGGTGCAGTTGTAGAAGAGAAGAAATACTTTTCTTTGGGGCGTCCTACTGATGATTTAACTGAAGCCACGGAGCCATTGAAAAAACATACTTGAAATCATCCACCCACGCTTGTTGGAATCATAGTCGAAACCAGACTCAGGGCCAGTCTTTCCATTTAAACAACGCGGCTTGGCCGCATGGCCAATTATCTTTAGTGGTATCTTCTCTGTACCATTTACATTTGAACAAGACATGAACTTAAATCTAACCTTTGCTTTTCGCTACCAGCGAGTTGTTCTCTCGCAATGGTTTTGTCTGGCACCATGCAATAGAGAAGTCCAGATTCATCTACATTGAAAACGTCCTTGATACTGTACTCTCTAAGTTTTTCCTTTAGCTGGGGGAGCCTCTCCAAAATGAGTTCCTCATTTGAATCACCACTCTCCCTATGGGACCTAAACCATTTAATGACCCAACTTTTCTGAAATGTGGACAGCCAACCTGTTGAGAAACACATGACAAATTGTTTGTCTTCTTAGAGGTTCTTGTTGGCGACTGCAAGCATGCGGGTGGCTGTGCTGCGAATCATGTAGCCATTCACAGCTCGCTTGGCATTGAATTGCGCTATCACCCAATTAAATGCGGCCTTTTATATGTGCTCGGCTTTTCCTTTCTTGTGGTGCTTCTTGATACATTGTTGAAGTGAACGGTGTTGTGCTGGGCGTTTTAGAATTCGCGAAATGGTAGCTTGTGTGGGGGCCTTGAGGAGGTTGAATTATCTTTGAGCCCACTCGCGAAGGGCGATCTGGGTGTAGGTTTCATGCTCCGCTGTGCGTCGTGCAGCTTCTTTGCAGATCAAAGCCTCTTGCGCTATTGCGAGGGAAACGTTTTTCATAATCTTGGAATGTGAGCTTTGGTCGGGAGGGAAGGTGGTGTAAATTTACAGTACCGTACGCGTTGTGGCATAGATCGCAGGAGGTAATGGGAGTTTTCTAATTCCCTTCCACGAAATTCCCGTGCTCCACCACCTGATACTAGAATCGGGATACAGTTCATGACTAATATATAAAAGTTGAATTTTCACAATAAATTCGCCTTTTCCGACTTCGTCTGCACTGATCGTATACATTTATCTCGATTATTAAATTACCGGGCATACAATTATCGCGGAACGACTGTATAGACGCCGGCGTCTGGGGCGCGAAGTTTGAATAAATATCACAGAAAAACAATAAGAGAGGTAGTTTAATATCAGATAGAGGGCGGATTTAGAAGTTAACCTGGGAGGGTAAAAGTGGCTACAGTCAAAGTTGCCATTGGCAAGGTTGTTGCAAACGCGGAAATTGGTAGCCATGCTCAGAGCCAACACCAGGTTGGCTGTTTTTTCTGAGGCCCTTGTGTCCAGGTAGGTATAAATAGTAGTTAGCTAGGTTAGGGTTATGTAACTTGCTAGGGGTTACTAAATTATATGTCAGCCAAGTAATCGAGATTCAAGTTACAGATGAGTAGATAGACGCTTTGCCCAATAGTTGCCTTTCTCCTGCGAGAATATCAGACCCAAGTTGGGGGCCGAGTGGTCTGGACTGGTCAACCTGAGGCTACTCGGATAAAGACCAATGGTGGTCGGCAATCGAAAAGTTGCCCTTACTGTACGGCACATGCTGGTAGCAGTGCACCACCATGAACAAAAATTAGATCATAACAAGATCACTAAAGTCAGCTCTGCCAGTGGCAGTAAAGTACGAGTGTCAATTGCACTGCAGTGGTTTTCTGTCTTTGGATTCAAAATCAAAAGTGACGAAGTGGAAGCAGGATGCTTCGCGAGGAATGTTGAGTAATTTCCACGCATTGCATTGTACACATCGAAATAAGAAAATGCCCCCGCCTCAGCAGCGCCTTGTGCACGCTAACCGAGTGCACCTAAAAAAGGCCCCGAGTCAATTATCAGATCAGGAATAACTCCAATGAGCTCTATTCTTTTCATGATTTCTCTATTCTTCTCTTGAGTATGTCGAATTGACATAGATGAGGAATTTTACCTTCGTCCCATAGAAATTGCGTCATAGCCATGACCTATTCGTCTGTAGGCATCGAAATCCCCAGTAATATGCCGTCATTTATACGGTTCTTGAAATGATTTCCTGCACTTTTAGACACAAAATTGAGTGGTCGGAACTCAACCATAGAGCAATACGGCCCTTCATCCGGAGCATCAATGAAATCTGCTACTTGTGCATCATCCTGAAACCTTGTCGCTTCAAAATTCAGAGACTTAGTTCGCCAAACATGATAGTTGTCGTCTTCTGTAGGAAAGAAAAACAATAATATCCTCAACTTGAAGCCGAAGTACACCAGAGCACTCTTGCTGTAAAGAAAAGTCTGAATGGCATACACCATGGATACTCTAGTCTTCCCAATACCTGGTTGACCCGTGATACGAACGGCATACCTGCCATGCAACGCTTCAAGTGCATGGTTCGCAACACTAATACTCTTTGAACGAGTGAGGTGGCTGGTGAACTTCCAACACCGTCGCGATCTAGGGTTATAACGCACACCCCGTGGCCAAGACGCTGCACACAATAAGAGTCTTGATTTACATCCAATGCTCCTTGTAGCTAGGAATGCAGTTCTACTAGCTATTTTGCAAGTATGCAGAGGTTTTTTTTCCGATCCCATTCCCTTTTGTCTAAAATTTCGTTTTAAATCACAAAATAACGAGCGAAATACACGCTAGCACCTTCGAACGCAGGTAGTTGCCCCACAGGTACATGATACTCCCCAAGATTTTCATTCATGCTATGCATACCCTCCGACAACCAGGCACGGTGATAGCGGGATTTCTTCACCCCATGCAACTCAGTCCACGAACACAGGGCAAATCTTGAATAAATACCGAATGTGGCAAAGAGAGCTGAGGTCCGAAGAGCGGTGCCAGGAACTATCATAACATAATGGCGATTACTCGGACATTCAGATCATCAACGAAGATTTTTTAGGAGGCGCACGAAGACTAATGGTAGCCGGCTCGAACCTAGGGCGAGGAGATAGCTATTCATTTTTTCTAATGATTTTTTTCCTTTACTTCTATTAAATTTATTTTTTCACAATTTATTTTTTAGAGTCTAGATATTTTCAGTAAGTTCCTGTATGAAGAAAAAAATATTAGAAAAAATGAATAGCGCAGGAGATGCAGTACAATACGTACTCTACATGTCAAGCCAAACCACAAATATGCAGCGCTCCAGTCCAGTCTCACTTCTCATTTACTCTAAATATTCCTTCACTCCGGCTACTGCAGCTTGGAAGAATCGTGCAGCTTGCACAAGGCTTGTACAAGCTACATGCAGGTAGAAACAAACTTCCACGCCATCCTCGTGCAATTCTTCAAGTATAGTCAGTCAAAGACTCATTCCAAGCTAGTCACAGGCTCATTCCAGATCGCTCACAGACCCATTCCAAGTCAAAATATTTTGTAGAAGTCGAGTAGTTTCTTGGCCTTAGAAGTTCAATGACATCGTCGCCATTCTTCTCATAAATACTGTGGCCTAGACTCCACGTACTTACCCTTGGAAGTACTCTCCACTACCTGCTTTTACATCATAATTCTTTTCTTTGCATTTTAGCTTTTCAATAGCACCATTTTAAACCTGTTTGTCCTAGGGATATTTAGATGCTACTGGGACTCAGTAAGGATTGTAGTGAAATTGGCACTCACACTGTGCTGCCATTTTTTACAGTATGCCGCGGATCAGGGTAAGACTTTCTATCTCTCGAGGGGACTCAACCGCAATCGTCTACATAAACTATGATCGAGGTCAACATCACTCAGTCGCGGGGAGGTAACCAAGGAACCCAAGATTTGACTTCTTGTGCCTCTTCCCTATACACAGAGTCAAACTAGCTTTATTGCTACTACCAGACTTTCCACCTTAGCTCTTACATGCATTGCGCGACCGAGCACCCTGATAAACGACTCAACGCAAACGCCATTTCCGACGCTGATATGAAAATCCAGACTTCCACCCTAGTTTAAGCAGACTACACTTGTTTTGAATACGACGCGTCCCATAAACGCAGCATGTACCGTTCCTTGACTTTTCCTCCAAACCACAACCTCTCATCCCCCAGACTTGTTGCGACGCTACCAGTGAAACAATAGAGGAATATGGTCTTTGCTCTATCTGAAAACCGATACCTCCAATTTATTATTCCTGACATATCTTCCATCCAATCAAGCTCTAGATGTTTCAATGTGTCAAGAAATCGGTATAGTCTGTACTAAATTGGGGAAAGGAATATTGATCTACCTAACCCTGATCCAATTGACCACTTAGGTTTAGTGATTCAGATTTATTGTCCGACGTACGTTGCTGCAGACAAAGATTTGTGGAATTGCAGGCGAGAAAATTGCTATATAATTGTGAAGCATCGACTGAAATGCGCTGATGGAAGTAAAACGAGACCAACGAACTCAAATGCATCAAAACAGAATCCTAGTCTATTGCTAGTCCGTGCAATTAGCTCGTAGTGCGGATCTTGCCGCGGAATCTTTCCCGGAGTCAACCCTATCGCGACAAGATTACTGGAGGTCTACTCTGCTGTCGAATCGATCAAGTTCGGAACCGCTTAGGTCTTGCTCGTGGTATCGTCTTCAAGTTGTGTCATTGGAGCTGCTGCATTGCGCGGTACTGTGGTCAAATGTTAATGCTGCTGTGTTTTGATTGCTTTTGTACGTACTGTACCTTGCTGTACTGTACTGTGTCAAGACATGGGAAGAAGAAGAAGAAGAAGTTTAATGCGTTCAGTATCTATACGTGTGACTGGGTGTACGTCAAGCTTTAAGTTGGGGTGTATGTTGGACAGGGGCACCGAGGCCTCGTCGACGACCTTACTATTTACGGTTATCAAGCCACAATGACCTATCTCCTCACGGCCCTTCATCCGTTCAAGAGCTGTCGACAAAGAAACTGGAAGAAGCTGGTATATTGCCATTGCCCTCTTTAACTTCAGTATAAATAACCTGAGTCCAAGGGGACAATTTATACCACTGTGTAAAGGTAGTAAAGTCGTTGGTTTGGGTTTGTTTGTCTAGATCTGTGTTTTCAGCGCTGAAAAGTAATACATCAGTGACATAAAGAGGTAAAACCAGTCAAAATAATGCTGGAAACTATTACACGACCACCAAAACCGCTCAAATACAATCCATACTTGTTGATTTCAATCATAAAAATGCGGTCAGCAAATAAATCCAGAAATGAGTGCATATGAATCCCTTATGATTTCGATTCTAGAGGTGATAAAAGGCTTAGTCTTCTGCGATTAAACGGCTGATATATTCGCAGCAATAGTGCAGGATATCTCAACAATGAAAGGATTGGGATCACGTCATAGGCGTGATCAAAGACGTGAAAGGCAGGGGGTAGATCGCAAAACTAAGCCAAAATAATCAATGAACTATTAAATGACTACAGCAAGTTCGCAGTGTGATGGGTCAAAGAGTGGAATAATCTGGATTTAATAGCCAAAGGTGAACTAGTGAAGAGGTCTGAACACGTCTTAGCGTACATAGAAAGTTTCTTGATCACTTATTTGAAGTGCATTCCAAAAATTCACAGTACCTGATAGCTGTTAACAGATGCGATGTGACTGGAAGAAAGGTAATATAGCCACTCTCCAAGTTCATATAGGCCCTTCAAATGTTACCCTACGCTGTAACAGTTGATTATTAGGAAGATCAATAGCATATTTCAGAATTAACAGGAATTCAACTCTACAGAGATTGTTGTCAATCAGTGATCTCAGAAAGCGGCCCGTCGCCCCGCTATCGAACCGCGTGACGGGGTTCACGCACAAGGCCAGACATCCGGGCGAGGGGAAGCAGTGGAGGTACAGATTTCTCTGACGTGACTTTAGTCAGCCCGCTGGCGCCTTCCCACAGAGGGCACAAACGTTTAGTCCCCTCACCTCCCTCAATTCGGCGGTCATTGCGAATCATAGAGGATATGATTATTTTATTGCAACCTCCGTGAGAAGTAAGCTCGTGCCTATCCCTATATCTACTCTCGGAGGGTGGCACTCAGACGCTTATCGGGTGCTAACAGATGTCGTGCGGAACTTGGCCGTTAGGGAGATGTAGGCATATGGTGAGTTCCGAGCGGTACTTACTCAGAGGCACACTGCCGCGGCCGTAATTTCCAACTCAGCTTGTCTGCTGGGCGGCCTTGAGCCGGCCTTGAGCCGGCTTTTTAGGGAAATTTAAGAGGCACTAATGGTCATCCTCTAAGATATTCCGGGCCACAACAGACCACATCTTTCAAATATTAAATCACCATAAATTCCCCCTCTGTGATCTCTTGGCTTAAGGGAGATTGTCTCTGTACAGCCACATCTTTTCATGAAATAAAAATTGAGAAATTGTTCGCTCAAGTTTAAATTAATGGCTCCTTATACTGTGTTGATAACAGAGACTTCCATTTGAATGCTTGGCCAAAAGCGGAGCATAGTACCACTGTACGCAAAGTCAAGGTGCCAAAGCTGAGACTGGAGGTATTCTGTGATATGAATTTATGGGTTGGGAATCTATTCAGTGCTCTACCAAAAATGTTGAATCACTTGGAAGGAATAAAAATTAAGTCGTTTCTGTCATGCGTGAGAACTGGTAGGATTCTAACCGTAACCCACACTTAAGCTGTATCACTAGAGGTATTCAACTACAGTACTTCTTATTCCGTGGCATATGAAAAGATTTAGACATGCTAATATTGTTATTCAATGTATAGTTCTCCGCAGAGGAGCGCGTTGTCGGTAGCGCGGAGTTGTTACAACTTGGAGGCCATGCGATTTGTTTTTATTGTTCTGGGGAATAAAAATATAAAAATTCATATCTATTGAATCATTAAATTAATAAAAGAGCTTTTTTTATCACCGAAAATGTCATCAATGCTAGTTTTTCAGAAGCATGGTTAAATATTTTCACCTTTTACCGCCATTTTTGCGTTGCAATGACCTCTGCTCACTTTTTCTCATATTTCGAATCTATTTTTGCGTAGGGCGTAGGTTTACTTTAGGTACATCGGCAACGGATAGAGAAGTACGGATTTATTCTCCTGTTAGCCGGTAGAAAGCAGAAATGTATGCCAAAAGAGACGCTAAGGAACTATAGCGGATGAATAGAAGATGGAATTGGGCAGTAAATTGCATAAAACAGTAATTTACCATGAATTACAGCAGCTTTATACAATATATAGTTCAAACAGTGCCGAAAAGAGGTAAAAGAACCCCTTTTGACCATTTTCTCCCTAGCTTCTTGAATTTTAGGGTCCAAATTTTCGCATGTTCCATTCTCTTGTTTCTTTTCTTGTTTCGAGTAGTTTTTTGTAGTTTAAAAAGATTTTCGGCACATTGGTAGAGAATTTTTTTATCAACCAGAACTCAATAAAAAAATACAACATTTTGCTAATTTTGTTCAGCACTATCATTTACTGTAAGAATGCTACTGATATAACTGTATAAGAAATAAACTTCATAATAATGAAGGCCTACAGGCTTCCGTGGGGTTTAGGGTCATCAATAGAAAAATATGGTAACTTTCATTTTTACCTAGAACGGTATGATGTTCTCTGGATGAAATAGTCTGTGCAAACACCTTGAATTTTGAAAAAGAAGACAGTTTTCATATGAATTGAATGAACCAGACTATCTACTTTATTCTGTCCTAAAGAAGACCAAACAATTTCAATTTGCATGATCAAGTCCATGGGGGCTAACAGTTGTGTATTAATCGCCAAAACTTTCCATCAGATACCCATTCACAAAGTAAAAATAAGTTCCGTGTTAATAGAACAAGCCAGGTATTGAATAAATTGCACTCCGACTCCTCAAACTAATCCCAGTTTTTCACAATCATTTCAAAACTGTGTTTTCAGAACTGGTATGGTGAAGCTTTTAGAATACAAATGTGTATTTTCTGGGGTCTTCGTTGTAGTACCACTGTCTATTGGAGCCGTCAAAGACGAAAAATCTCGTCTGTGGACAGCTTTTCCCCTAAAATTGACTAAAATACTAAAAATGTGTATTGCCAAATTTAAATGAGATAGCTTTTCTTTTGAAAAGTTTTCTTATTATTATGATACGCCCCGAAATAATTTCAACATATTTGTTAATATTGCAAAATTTACTCACTGAAGGAGTGAAGAGTAAAACGGAGCTCTATTGAGCTGAAAGGTGAATTTTGAGTATCAAAAGGTAGCATGTATTCATCTCGTTTTGTCATTTTATTGAGTCTGTACATTTTTTCAGATCATGTAGGCAGAATAAGATTCCTGAGAGGTTAAAGCATTTTTGCAGGAACGTTTGCGATGCGAAATAATCGCACAAGCTCCTTCTCCATCAGCTTGGAGCCCATTTGTCTGATTTTTCTCTTCTAGTCTGGCTGAAGTCTACGCGGCACTGATGTGCGAACTGCAGTTGTTTGAGCTACAAAAACCGCAGTAGGTGATCATGACAGCAAATATTAGGGATCTTGTAGATGAAAGAACTTACCGATTAATACTGGCGTTTTGGACCATAGTTATCATCCGTGGACTGAATTTATATGTAATAGTCTAATTAGTTACGATGTTACAGGAAGTTTTGGCACGAAGTAAAATATTGCGAATATTGTTTATTATTTGAGAAGAATTGGAGGGTTGATCTATATCGTCAAGTAGAACTTTAATGTATTTAAAGACGGCTCTATAATCGGATAGCGACAAGCTAATATTTAATTTGTCCCCTGTTATCTAGCAATGGCGATAATTTCATCAAAAATGCAAAGAATAAATAAAACGGTGATTTTATGATGTGGTAGATCTCGAATTAGAATTTATTTACCTTCTATATAATTAACGCAGCATATAAAAAGTTCTAAGTTCCCAGTTCATTCTCTTACTCTATGTAACCGAAATTTCAGCCAGCTCAAAGTAAGATCATCTTTAATTTCATACAATTGGAACTGTTAAGTCTTCTTTTAATTAGAGTAGATGATGTCTTCCAATTTCAGCTGTTAAGCCTTCTTTTAAATAGAGTAGATGATGTCTTCCAATATCATTTGCAAGTTTAATAAAAGATTTATTCTTCAACTAAATTAGTTTTCTAGCTACGTTCAGCAGAAGTTAGGGTGTCAGTTTAGATTTTCATATCAGTGTCGGTAATAGCCTTTGCGTTTAGTCGTTTATCAGGGTTCTCGGTGGTTCAATTCATGTGAGAGCTGGGTTGGAGAGGCTTTTAGTAACAATAATGCTAGTTTGACTGTGTATGAGAAGAATAGCGACAATTTCATTGGACTTCTAAGACCAAGTCGCCCCTCGACTTATACAAGAGAGGTTGACCTAGAATGGGTCTTTGAACGACCTGGGATGAGCCTATTATCAGCTTGGAATGAGTCTGTGACTGACTCGGCTGGAAGAATTGCACGGGCCCAGCGTAGAAGTTTGCTGCTCCCAGCTTGCAGCTTGCACAAGTCTTTTGAAAGCTGAAAAGGCTTGTAAGCTGCAGAATCCGGAGTGAGGGAATAATTCAAGTAAATGAGAAGTGAGACTGGACTGGAGCGCTCCACATTTGTGGTTTTGTTTTACAATTCTATCTTTTATGGTTCTACATAGGCCAAAATTCGCAGCAAGTTGTGGATGCCCACAAAAAGGCAAGCTTATCAAAACAACTCAAATACTAAAGTACATGTCATAATGTTTTCAAAGTTCCTCCATTTATCTCTTATCTCACTGCATGGTGATTTATTAGTAGACTAATAATTCTATTAGTTGGAACCAATAATACAATTGATAAGTAAGTGTGCTAGTTTGGTAAATCGAATAAATTGGTATCGTAACTATAAAGTTAATAACATATCATTATTGTTTAGGAAGTGGATAATCATTATTTTCTAATGAAATTGTATTAGTACAATATCATTATTTGCATATTATTTCATTAAAGTTATTGATTTCCTATTCTGTCATATTTCAGTAAAGTTATTGATTTCCTATTCTGTCATAATTCTTACCAATATGTTATCAAGAAGTAGTAATAATGAACTAATGTCAATTTAATTTAGTTAACAAACCGATGTTTTATTAAATTTCCAAAGGCACATAAAGAGTATAACCGATTCAAAACAATTCGATAAAATACAAACTGCCATCCAATTTTTGAAACTCATGGAAGAATGATCTCCGTTCCTAGTAAGCGGACATATTGAAGATTATTGGCATTTTTACTGTCCCAAGCACTTCCGCAGATTTGCAAGAAACAAAATGTTCTTTACCTTCGTACACATGGCCTTTTTTGCTATGAATGTTGCGGAAAGGATCACTGAGAGTGATCCCAGTCGAGTCTGTCCTGTATCGGTACCACGGAGTCCATAGTTTCGAAACATGCTTTTTGTGACGTTGTCGTCACACTCCTATTTAAACCCTAATGCGTGCAAGTTACCAGGTTCTGCATTTCCAACAGCAGAAACAGCACTCCCCAGACGGGGTTAATAGGCAAATGACTTATTTTCATGGTCCCATGTTGATTCTTCCCATTTTAAAACATTTCTCTCCGGCTCAAGATCAGACTGCGGCTCCATAGCACAGATTGCTCCGAAAAACAAACACAATGGGACCTCGCTGTTTGACATTGCCCACTGCGCGCCACAAAGTATTCTTAGAAGCTCCACAGCTGTGGTCCAAGTACTTTTCACCAGAAGATCCTTTACATCGGATTCGTTCAAGATTCCAAGCCAATTGAAAAATGCAACGGCTGTTCTCAAATCGACAAACGCTTTCGACAAAATCTTAGATGGATGCTCAACTTCCATTAGTGAAGGCACAAACCTTACGTATCTTAAACTGGCGGCCGCCGTTGACTTTGAAATGTGCTGCGCGATGTATTTAAACAACTTGTAGTCACAGTGGTACTCCACCGACACAATGTTCCGCTGAAGCACACTCCTGAAATCTTCATCCCCTTGACCTTTAATGAATCTCAATCCATGGCTCAATGCTGCGAGAATATCGACTTTTGCTCGAATCCGCACGGCTTCTACTCGTTCAATAATCACATCCTCGTGTTGGCAAGTTCTCGATGTACTTAATTCACGCTCCATAGCTGATAGTCGTCGAAAAAGCAGGCTTTGAGAATCGCGAATTGTTTTCAAATCATCATCCCTTTCTCTCGAAATATCCATCTCTTTCTTTCTTTTCGAGTTGCGCAACACAACTCTAGACCTTATTCCCATGATTTTTCTCTTTCCCTTACCGGATCTGAAAACCTCTGACCCAAGGTCTTTATCGGAATCCGCCAGGTTATCCTCGCTCCCGCTTGCGAATACACAACATGCCCGTTCCCGATGCCCTTTGATGTCTGCTTCGGTCAGCAATTCGTGACATGATAGGAAGAGAACGCTCCAACGCTCTTTCTCGTAACCGTACTTTGCATCATACACAATGGTACCTGTTGCGATAGCCTCCCCTGAACCGACGATATCATCTACACTTTCAACAATTGCTGGCCACCAAACCTCGCGACAGCTTATCTTGAAACTCACCAAAATACTATCCGAAACAACGGGAAGAATATATCCCGCCAAGGTGCCATCAATACGAACATCAGGTGCGGTAGACGTATCTTCGAGAACCGCCAAGCGGCAAAGGAGCGTAGGCTGGTCAAAGTTAAGATGGACAGGTGCAACCGTGATACGAACGTTTTGAAATCAAGTTTCATTGTTTCAGTACATGTAGCGAATTGTACTTTTTTGCTTGCTCATTTGATCACTCAATTCTTATATTTTTAATATTTTAATCGTGTTTTACAGCCTTACTAAACCTCTTCTGAAGCACCTGTACTTAATCTTTCTAAGCAGATGTTTGACACTGACGTCAGGAGGCATCTTTCTGAGCAGATGTTTGACACTGACGTCAGGAGGAATCGCGCGAAGAGGGCTAACGGAAACGATATCTCCATCTCTTAATGCATTTCTGAAGCTCTGCTTTCATTCTTCCAGGAGTTCCCGGCAAAACAACCCAAGACCTTTTCAAATGACTAACTCGTACTTGTGCTACTGGAATTTTCACATCCCACCTGTACCTTTCTGGGTACTTCCTTTTCTGATCAGATTTTTCTGTTTGGTACTATGGCGAAGGAAGGCTCTCCACGTCGTTCAACACCTATACGTAGCTCTAAACGGCCACAGACTGCGTCCTTTGCCGGGGGTCAGCCCCTCAAAAAGACGAGGACAGAGAAAAGCCTCTCGAACTCGCCAGCCGGAAAGCCACCAAATCGTGTGTTACTACGCCCGCAGAGTTATTCTCCAAAGTCTGTGGTGAGTTCGGAAGGAGATAAGGATAACCATGTGATTATTGGACAACATGCTTTCGAGAGAAACATGGGGAAAGGTCATTCACAGCTAAATGGTGAACGAGAGCTATCACCGGACTCTTCCCATCATCAAATTGGCTCACAATACGTGACATATGACATTAACGGCAAAAGTGATTCCAACTCATTGTGGTCTGCTGAAAGGGACTCTGAATATAACTCAGGTAATGTCATAGATCCAGTCGGAGAGTTTGAACCACCTGGTGGGAATTATGATCTTGAGAGCAGGCCCGAGGACGAGCCGGTGAAAAACAATCGAGCTCCGCTGACAAAGTCACAGTCACATCTTTCTTTGTCGATTCATCGGAATACCCTTGATGTTATGAGTCTTGGAAAACCTCGGCAAAGGGTTTTCGATAGCCCGAGAACCCGAACACCTACAACCACAGCTCCCAATAATTCCACTTAAACAAGCGTGCCGCGGCCGCGGGAGAGTACTCTATCCGCTGCTCTTAGAAGTCCAGAAATGATGGAGATGCGTCTACGTCGAATGGAGGAGGAATTTGGAGGCTTCCGATCTGCTTTTGATCGGTGCAATGGTCTAATGGAGAAACTCATCAACAATGTGTCCACGTTACATTCTGATAGTAAAGATGCGGGGAGCGCCAGTACCGGCAATTCACGATCTGCCAAGACCCAGGTCAAGGTTGAAAAAGCGAAGCCAAAGCGACAGTTCAATGAAATCATGGCGGAGAGACTACCTCACGTGGACGTGGCTTTCAATGCGAAGACGCTTGCCCCTTGCATATTCAATGCATTTATCACCATTGTTCTAGAGAAAGCAGTACAGGAAGGTGGACACTTATCCCCGGTTGGGCTGCTCCAAGTACTCAAGACCGTTTATTTTTCGAAACTCAACGCGGACAAAAAGGAGAAATATCAAAACAAGGGTAATTTCTGTCCCGAGGCAAGCGTATTCAAGCGAGTTATTATGATCAGGGCTTTGAGAACTGCCAGGAAAAATTTATTTGGGCTTTTCACTGTTCCCAACCAGGAGCAGCCCACGGCCGCGGCTGATGAACCTCGCTATCCCATACCTTTGTGGTTAAGAAGAGTTGTGGAAGGAAGTGGATATATAACTAAGAACCATATTATCATTGCGCAGAAATTGAAAGAGGAAAGAAAAGAAACGAGAAAACAGTACGACCATCGAGCAGAGATATCGAAGGGCGCCCAACCCACGAGAGTAGATGATGGTTTATACGCAATGACTTCCTGTGCTCCGTGATGGTACGTTCCCTAAATAAGGGTCGAAAGAATAGGTCGAGAGCATTTTGCAGAGCCGCTGGATATCTTTTAATGGACTGGACGATACATAACGATGCTTCAGTGATATATTCTACCATTACATTGAGTTGTCCTCCAGGTGCTGGAATAGCGGGCGCTGTCAAGTTGGAAAACATTCCAGACGTCATTTCACTGAGCAGCTCGGATCATAGCAAATATGAAGCAGACGCAGATACCTGTAAGAAGTTCGCGCAGTCACTAATTGAAGCATGTTTCATTGCTGAGCACGAGGTTCTAGTGAAACCGTCCCGGAAAAGCGTCAATTTACGGAAACACAAAGGTACAGTAAGGAAGCGCTAGAGGAGAGGTATGAATCTAATGGACACCGTAGCTTTCTTTCTCAAAGGCTTTTCCGGTTTGATGAGAGCATGTCAATTTTTGAAGTGTTCGCTTATCATAAGCGGTCAACTGCTGGTATCTACGCTGTTGTAATAGTCGTTAGAGATTTCCTAGAAGCTCAAGGCATTTGGCGATCTCGGGAAACGAGCAACAAATAAAGCTCAGGACTTCCAGATTCTCCTGGCGATGGCGACAACATCAGCCACCACTGGGATGGTGACTTCTTGAACACATTCGAGGCCATTTTCTATATTATGATGCCTGCAAGTGGGCTCATTGCCCAGAACTTGACACACACCTTCTGTTCTGTTCAAGAACAGACATATAACGCCTAACATGTCGAAATTAATGCCGCGGCTGAGGGAGATGTGATGAGCAGCGATAAGGAGTCTGATTCGTCCAAATCGACCAGAGATGATTGCACAGATGAAGACGGACGGGATGAAAAAGAGGGGAGGAGGTCGACGTTGCTGAAGAAAACGAAGATTTTGACATGTGATTGCAATTGTTGTATGCACTGCAATCTGAGTAGTCGAAGTGCTATTTGGAGTACTTACATGAATTTTAGACATCCAACATTTCTCCTGTTTGAGAAAATGCATATTCGAAATGGATATCATGTAACGCAAAGCAATAGTTCAGTTTATCTCAAGTGCAATGGGGATCATCAAAGAACAAAGATATTGAAATTTCATATTGAGAATTACCATTCCGAATCCTCCTCCTGGATCTTCAAAGTGCACAAAGTCGGTTTCCTCTAGTAATTGTTGCAAAATTCATAACTATTTTGATGACGGTAGCGTGGATGATCATGTTTATGATGACGAGGATACGTTCTAGGACGATTCATAGGGATGTCCCCACCAGTCAAAGAATGCCGATACTGAGATTCAGTTCCCTGTGGCGGCTCATGACGTGTTTGGTACTGTGAACGGGTTCCATGCGCTAGGTGCGATCGCTCGTATTGCGAATTCAGAGAGTTTGGCCGCCGGTTGCCAAGACTCGCATGATTTCGCCAAGGAACTCGCCGCGGCCGCGGATTTTCAGCATAAATTTGACGAGGTTTGAATTCATGGTAACGGGCCTTGGTGAGGTATAGAGACTTCGTAGTTTTGGCGATGAATTGCGCGCTCTGCTGTTTCAGGACGACAACGGCGACGATTGAATCGCGGCACCTCGCCCCTATCACTCCCAGCAACATCTGCAAGGAGCAATCCACGGCAGGCAACAGCGCGCATTAGGTGACGACCAACAACCTCATTTAGATTAAGGAATGCAGTGAAAGTTGCCTTCCAAATACAAACTGATGGCATGAGATTGAGTCCTGGAAAACTGATCATGTTCCGGTAACTTTCTCCATTCTCACGATTGAATTTGTTGATCTGTCTCATGCGGCGGGCAAAAATATCGACTGTTGTTTGTCCAGCTGGTATAAAGTGTGTATCTGGATCGATAGGTATATCTCCAAGAAATTCAGTCAGCTATGCAGCAATCTCATCAGGAATGATGTGACCACGGTGTCCATGTGCTGCCTCATGCCACCACGTTGCGGTAAACAACATGCACCCGCCAACTCTAATATTCGTTGCCATATTTCTATCTCTCTCATGTCTGTTGCATTGAGAATGCGGATGTGATAGTAAAATATAAGTGGAAGATTTGGTCACGGCACGCCGGCTGGAAAGTACTCTTCTGTTAGCCAAACCGGTGTGATTGGATAGTACTGAGCGATTAAGTGTCGATTCTCTTTGATAAGCTCAATTTTGTGCGAGTCAATGGGAACCATCAACCCATGGTGTATGCGCCACTGCGCTTCGCGGCAAAAAAGGCCTTGCCGACTAGCGCTGTTCCACCACCTGCCTACCAATGAATCACGCACAGTGCACAAAGGGAGGTTATCAATTGATACCTCATATTCCCCTCTCAACGCTCCCTTAAAGAAAAAATCCATGGAATCCAAGTAGACAGCTTCTAGTTCATCTCGGACAAACGTCCGGTCGCAGTCAATTGTCGGTTGAATAATAAACCAAGGTTGCCCAAGCATAAAACGCGACCACGCATTGTTTGCAGAGTGCATACCCTCCTCATACGCGAGCTCTTGAAATCTAGTTACATTAGGCCTTTTCTCATTGCTAGAGCGTGTAAAAAACTCAGAAAAACTCATTTGACTCAATTTAACTGTAATTCAAGTGTGTTTTCCAGTAAATCTCCCAGTTGGAACTTGACGGAGAGGCTGGTTAAGTGGCATTCCGAGTCCAGGTCAGTGGGCGACACAACTTTTGTTCAAGGTAGCGGCAGTTGAACTGTAGCGTGGGAGAATGTAACTACTGTGCCACCTGAATTGCAGGTAACCCGGCCACGGCTATGATTATCGTGGATTTCACCTAGGCTATGGTAGAAATGGCGACGCTATTTCCTGAGCAAACAGCGGGGGGTGCTCTGTAGAGACCGCCACAAGGGCTGCTTTTTGAATAAAGGTCTTCACTTAGTCTTGACAGCAGCAGTGAGGATGCTTCTGATCAATGTCAAAAGCTAGACGGCTTTGTCGAGAATCGGCGAGTGGGATATTGTGGAAAAAACTGAGATTGGGGCGGTTTTGACGATCCAAAGCTGAAAGAGATGATGTTTAAGTGACGGGGGTGGTGATGAGGACAAAAAGGAGGGTCTTTGAAGTCTTACAACGTTGCTGAGGCCGCCAGCAGGAAAGGATATGTGGGGGGATTATTCGAAGAATGTGATGCGGCTTGGTTGTTGGAGATCAAGGGCGGGGACACATGGCGTTCTTCTGAGAGGGATATTCATGGGCATTTCGGATATGGGAATGATTTGCGCATGTCTACGCGTCGACGCTTGGACTCTTCGGACTTGGGAGAGGTTGCAAGCACACTCCACTCTCTCCGATGTGCACAAAGTATAATCTCATTCCCGAAAGTGCTGCTAAAACGGCTTTCTCTGGAGACCAATAGTGACGTCTGATAGGTTGATACCAATGTAGCAGACTTAAGCTCACGGTCTTCTTGTAGACATCAGCCGATTGGGCAGTCGCCAGAGAGTGGCTGTCAAGTGTTCCGAAAAAAGATTTTTCCTTTAATTTTGTAAAGGTTTCGGAATACGTGAACCTTTTCCGCCATTCATTTACTTCCCTCACTTCCTCATGTGCCCAGTGATTCTCAATCACCAATCTTCCGCTCTATTACAGTAATACTTCGGTCACACACCGCTGTTGCATATGTTTGTCCAACCCTCGTTCACCAGTCTCTCCTTCCCCGTCTGCAACTCCCTTCCTCCCTTCATCCCTTGTTTCAAAAATGCACCCATACCCCACGTCAGATGCCATCCCAGTCTCATTCAGCCACTCGTTCCTCCCCACAATCTACCACCAAATGCACCCGATAAGTCACCCACCGTCTCTCCCTGACCTCCACCACCATCTTTCTCCTCCTCCCACCTCCTTTCCTCTGCCTGACATACCTCTCCACCACACTCCCCCCGAACTCATCCCGTAACTTCCGGAATCTCAACCCAAAATACTCTCGCTTGGTCCGTCCTCCACCCCCACTTCCACTCAAGCAACTCTCGCGACCGCTGTACCAGTACTCCTTCGCATCCCGAAACCTCTCCCACTGACACAGTGTCATCGCCGCGATCCCCTCCATCCTGTTTTCGTACACAAACACACCATCAAAGCCTGTGCGACGGATATAACACCATCCAGTCGTGCAATAGCGTTGTTGAATATGTTGTTCAAGAGGGAGAGGGAAAGCTTGCCTAGGCAACAACCGGCGTCATTTCTTTGCTCAAATCATGAGCAAAATCAAGAGGTTCTCATAGGGAGAGTTGGGGTGAAGCAGACTTTGACCTCAGTTTAGTTTTTCTCCCACGTGGTGGATGGTGGCGCTGATAACTCCAAACCATTTCCAGATGAAAATACAACTAAATTATCCTACAAAAAGCTCAAGCTCTTCGTTCTAGAACAACTTAGTTCACACTGATCGGCGCTACCATGATGAAGTTGGCGACGCCGACAATTGTTCCCACAGTGCGAAATATGACACATCTCGGCAGCGCTATTTCCAGAACTACATCAAAACGCAATGCAAACTAAACTGGAATAAGATGAAATTAAGCTATACGTTCTATTGCAAATTAGAGCCTACTGATCGAAGTTGCCATTACAAACTTAACGGCGCCTAGGGTTCTTCCTACAGTACCAAATCTGACATATCTCGGCGGCGATATCTCCGTAACTACAGCAGCTGGCAACAAAAATAAACTGTATTAGAAAACAAAGGAGATCCTTGTTTTAGCGAAATTCAGACTACGTTGATATTCGATTCCATTACGAAGTTAGCGGCGCCGAGGTTTCGCCCTACAGTACAAATTCTTATATATCTGGGCGCCTTTATATCCTTAACTACAGAAGCTGGCAACTAAAACTAAACTGTATTAGAAATCTCCCGAGTTTTCTGCTCTAGCATAATTTACATTACGCTGATAGTGGTTGCCATTACGAAGTTAGCGACGCCGAGGTGTGTCCCTGCAGTACAAAATCTCACATATCTCGGCGCCGTTATCTCTGTAACTACAGCAGCTGGCAATGAAAACTACTAAACTGTTTAAAGAAAATACTGAGGTTTTTGTACTATCCCATTTCATAATTTGCTATCCCATTTCATAATTTGCTAATAATGGTTGCCATTACGAACTAAGCGGCGCGGAGGTTTGTCCCCACATTAGAAAATCGGACATATCTCGGCGCCGTTATCTCCAGAACTAGCTGCTGTAAATGTAAACTAAACTGCACTAGAACAAGCTAGAGAATTAAATTCTAGAAAATGTTTGAATACGCCCAAACATTGTGCCATAACGAAGTTAGCGTTGCCGAAATATTCCCTGCACTACAAAATCTGAAGTATCTCGGCGCCGGCTATCTCCATAACTACATAAGATAGCAATAAACTAAATTGCGCAAATATCAACTCCAGCTGTCCGTTCTAGTGCAGTTTAAATGGAGATGCCCAGCCTCTCCATCATGTAGTTAAGGGCACCAACCTTTGTCAGATTGTTTTCCGTACCCATAAAATTCGGCGTCGTATCCGCGACAGTATATTCGGT
Organism: Kappaphycus alvarezii; assembly: GCA_002205965.3. Classification (NCBI taxonomy): domain Eukaryota; phylum Rhodophyta; class Florideophyceae; order Gigartinales; family Solieriaceae; genus Kappaphycus; species Kappaphycus alvarezii. Next base: position 1,352,470 of record NADL03000599.1, read on the forward strand.
ATATGAGCAAATAAAATGCTCCAATTCGGACTGGAGCCGTCCATTTTGTCCAGATTTTACATGTAATGCCAAGTCTGTTGCACGCAGGATCCCCTAATGATTTAGATTCTTAGGAGCAATGACAAGTGTAATAAAGAGCTGGGATCAAGCATAGGGCTTTTTAATTCCGCTTGAGGACTAGTCTTTTTGTGGAGAAATCATATGTTTAGACATTCATGCAATGAATGAGTATTCTAAGCTAGGACCAACGAGGCTATAAATATAGTACGCTTGATATTCACGAGGATAAATACGAAGGTTGAATGAAAAACACTCGCTGCTCAGAGCTGGATCTCCAGGAGGATCTGATATCGAGTAAGCGGGACTTGGGATCATGATAGATTAATAAGCCCATGTCTCGTTTATAAATTATACAGTTATTAACTTAAATAATATCCAGAAGACTGTAAATTTCAAAAAAAAGTATATCAGGTTATGGAAAACTCTGTAATAACTGAAGTTCCCGCCCGGTTTCAAACCAGTTCCGGTGTAAAATCCAAGGGAACAGTACTTGGGAACACTTCCCTTCGTCCACGGGGACCAACATCACCGAATCATGCAATACCCACATTCAACCCATGATCCGCATTTGGCATCGTTTCCATGCACTTCCGTTTGCCTGTGACGCCCTAAACATACTAACATAATCACATGCGCTCGCATCTCTTCAAGGCAATGCCTTCATGGATCTTAGCAAGTTCAAACTCAGAGATTGATTTTTGCAGCTACTACTGCCTGGAGTCCAAGATCCACGTTCGCCAGGGATTCCATTCAATTCCTTTTGCCTGAACCGTGCCCAACTTAATAACACAATCATCTGCGCCCTCATCTATTCAAGGCAATCATTTAGTGAATCATCTGAAGTTAAATCCCAAACGTTGATGTATGCGGCAGCTGCTGTCTCGAGTGCAAGATCCGCGTCTGCCATCGTTTCCATTCAGTTCTGTTCGTCCACAACGTTGTGAACTTGCCAACACTGAAATTTGTGCCCGCAGCTCGTGATCTCCCGCTCGATTTATTTTAAGTCGAAATGAAACGAGATCGGAGACGTTGATCGACTTTGCAAGAAACTACGTTCACCAACTTCAAGGGTTGGCACACTCTGATACCGTCCACGGTTGAGGAAAATTCAGCCTGCGATATGGACAAGCGACAGACGAAGAAGTAGCGAGCGGATACTGGTATGGATCCAAATCAGTCTGGTGCGGAAGGTCGATCATCGGGGAAAGAGGGTTTGATATTTCCGAATCGGCAAAGTTCGCATGGAAGCCCACACGGGGAGGGAGTTGACATATCCATGGATCTTAACGGAGAAGGGGCAGGAGAAGAGTTTCAAATGTCCGTTTTGATAGACAGAGACAATTTTTTTGACATTGAGTCTCCAGCGGATGATATTCTCGATGATGATGTGTTTGATGACATTCACTGCATCTAAGAGAAGAACGGCTTGGTATCTGATTTTGGTTCACAAGAGAAAGATTTTGATGAGGCTTCCGTGGAGACTGAAGCACTTGGGTCTGCAACAGCAATCATGTTTGATGACGAATACAGTGACATAGAAACGGCCACTGATTCGGAACAAGTGAAAGAGAACGAAATTAATTCCAGACGCAAGACTGGAGGAATATCTGAACTTCGAATCCGGATCAAGAAAGTTCTTTCCTGGGAGAGTTTGCTTGGCTTTTTTTGTGTGGCTTGAACTGTGAAGTTCTCGGCATGGCAGTTTGAAATATTTTCGTCTGCATTGCTAACAGCAAACAAGCATATAAGGGTGAGTACTTATAAGACAATTCGCAGACGCATGTCGAAAGATCTCATTCGGAACTGCTTCCCGAACAGTACAATCATTTTCTTAAGGAAAAAATCTCACGCCTGTAGTCTGAATCGACGTCCTCCAGCAGCTTCAACAGCTTCGCAAGGCACACATCATCCTTTGGATTGCGTGCGCCTAGTTTTTCCATCGGAGTGGGCAAAAATTGACGTTTTGTCGTACCACTTTTACTCGGACTTATATGAGAACCCTAGAGCTGGACAAGAAGATTTCATCAGCATAGAGAAAGCTCCAATTGTTCGAAACAGAAATACATCTCCTGGTCATGATCTCACTCTTTGGGTTACTTTCGATGGGGCAGTACGCCCATCACAGAGAGGTGATAGGGTATTCATTCCCGTAAGAATGCGTCCGCGGTTCCCTATGGGTCATGATGTAGAGGATTGAGAATGGACAACTAGCACGGAAATTGACACCGGAGAGGGGTGCAAATCACATGGATATTGGATTGGGGGTGTCGCTGGGAGTTCTTGGTGTGTCATGTCCACATCTGATGAGAAAGAAGGGGCTCCGGTCGGTGTAGGTAGTTTGAATGACGATGAGCATAAGGTGTACAAGGGTCTGAGAAAGTCAGTCCGAAGAAATTTGAATAGTCTAGATGCTAGTCTAGACTATTCAAATTTCTTCGTCTAGTCTAGTCTAGATGCTCTCAGTGGGAACGAAAACAGTGGGCACCTGCAAAGCAAGTCTGCAGTTGATGGGACACTAAAAAGTGTAGAAACTCTTTCAGGAGACATATGCCTGTTTCTCAGACCAGAAAATTGTACTGGGGTAAGTGGTGTGGTTTGTGTTCTCGTTTGTTCAGTATTGAAGTATGCGAACGGCGATGCAGCAGAAAAGCTCTGTTGGGTAGAAGTACCAGCTTCATACCAAGCGAAAGGCTTTGGTTTAATTCAGTTGGCTACTTCAAATGTTACAAAGCTTGCAGTCTGGCGCTCTGGAAGTTCTGAAAGACCGTATCTTCAGCCTGGTTCAAGAGTATCGAACAAGGGGTATTCGAGGAATGGCGGAAGGTATTCAATCTACCTTGTGGCGTTATATTCTGACGGATTCAAACAACATAAGTTATTGTCTGACACACGATCGGTTGGGGGGTGTTACTTGATGCCCCTGGGTCAATCCACAGATATTCGTCGCTCGGTCGGATCCTGTCCTATTTTGTCTCTAACACCGCACGGCCAGGACATCAATGATGTTTTGAATATTTCTGTAGCGGAAATAGTGAATTCTGCAGTGAATGGTTTTATGGGCTTAGATCCTTGTGGAAACCCGGTAAGGATAGTTATTGACCCGATGGCGTTTTTTGGTGATTATCCAGCTTCTACGGCAGTATCAGATCTCATGGGTCACACGACGGACACTTTCTGTGGTTTTTATTCCTTTCGAAAACAGAAGAGGGACTCAGATCCGGAGATTTTATACTCAACCGAAATACATTCAAGAAGGCTAGGATATGAGAGGTTGGAAAAAAGAATGTTTTATATTCGATAATGCATGCCATCACTTCATTTAATGCGGAATCTAGGGATTACTTGTGCATCTGTTGCAGCATCCAGAGAGTTTCCGAATGTGAAACTATCCTCCCGTTTGCGAGCTGAGCGCTACAACGCTGAACGAGCGGAATTCGGAGAGACAGTTGTGGAACCACTATTTGAATCCTGTTTGAGCTCCCCTGCAGTTCCTGACCATCTTTAGACTGGGCTCACAAAGAATGTGCTCAAACTTTGCTTTAGCCTGTTGCCTTCGAATACGAAATGCATGGAAGTATAGTTGCGCATACTCAGTTATATATAGCGAAATGGGCTTCCTCTGCAAAGTGGAATTTTGAATTGGGACAAAAAAGGTAAGTGGAAAGGACTCGTGAGTCTCACGATGTCGGAACTCCTATGCGTCTTTCTTTTCGCGGTCGTGGTTTTTGAACAAGAGTACGAAGAAAAAGGGAATTCTGATTTCTAATGCCGAAGTTACTACAAGATCTTGTAGTTTCTGTGTATCATTGGCTATGCACAATGACAGAGGGCTTCAAGAGTCCCTCATGTTTAGATGGAGCCTGGGAAATCAAACGCCATGCTGCTCAGCTGAAAGCAGCAACTGTTTTTTTTTGAAATCTGCGACAGAAGTTTACCGAAAGGATCCAGAGAAAGGAAGTATCCTTGACAAAACTAACGCATACCGTGCTATATAACTGTGTCTACACACCATTTCCAACTTCGGACACGCACTTAACTGCTCAGAAATGGTCCTGGATGTTTTGCATCGCACTTTTAAAGACTGATTTGAGGCAAATTCACATGTCACTTCCCATCTGACAGCTGTGGAAAGGGGAATAACGAGAAATTGGCTTGGCAGGATATACTCATTGTATACTTGGTGGGCTCACGGAAGCGATGTAGAAAGAAATTTCGCCAAGAGGGGTCTTTGCCTAATTATGCTCGGGGAGGATGCGCTACTGTTGTATGAATCTTAATCTGTAGCAGATTTTGTGCTTGATGAATTCCGGATAGCATTGCGTGAAATGTTTAGGGAACCAATTCTGACCCAGTTGTGTCAATGCGCGCAGGCCAATGCGGTATGGAAAAAAGAGATGATATGGGAGTTTGCGCATCAAAAGAGTGCTCCGGACCCTGAGGAAGATGATCAACTTTTGGGAATGCTTCGCCTCCATTACAAAAGGAACGGGTGTGCCGGTGGAAATAATTTTATTACATATCGACAGGCACGCTATATTTCACTCAAGAAATACAGCGGCCGCCGCCGTTGTTACTCATAAAGGACTGCTGAAGCAGATGATGCAGTTTCTGCTGTCGGGGATTGCGATGAAGACGAAACCCAGATGACTGTCCCGACGAGAGATGATGGTGACGGAATCCAGAAGATTTTTGTCGTTCTGTGCTTCGCAAATGGAGATGAATCCCAAGTATGGGGCCTTGTGAAAGAAATGGTCCCACAAAAAGGTGGTAGAAGCTGCCTCGGATCTCAGTCGCGTTTGTTTCAGTTTGGATCTTGTGTGCGAAGAGTTGCCTTGGTGCACAGTTGTGATAGTGGATGCAAATTCAACCGGAATCGGAATGTCGCAGAACACAGCAAGTCACCTATTCATGGTGGTGTTTATAGGGTATTGACTTCACTGGAAGGATATCCACCGCATCTTGGTTGATAGATAACGCCTTCGATGAATCAGTAACCCGCGCGATACCGAATTCGTGAATAAGATACGGTGCTCATGATCTTTTTGAGCTATTCATGAAAATCTTGATTACCTACCCAGTGCTTCAATTGGTACCATCTTAATCAGAATCATACTAGAACTGACTCGGTCATTATCAATTCAATTATGATGAATTCCCACATGATTGTTTTGAGGGGTGATTAATAGAGTTATAGCGTTATCCAAACGTTTATTGGTAAATTAAGAACAGAATTGGAGCAGTTTCTAAATCATTTATCGGAAGCAATTCAATACGACTGTATGATTTTATTAGTTAAACTTATCAAACCACAAACAATACAATTACAACAGTTTTATAAATGAACATAACGATATATTACGAAGACAATTTTACTGGAATCCAGGTATTCTTATATTACTTAATTTTGTAAGTATGTTGGTTTTAAGGAAAGCTTAATGATTGATTACTGATATAACTGCAATTATTTAGAGTCTAGTGGGTATGAAGTCGTCACAATTCCATTAGTTTATTCTAAGTTTATTAATATAATACCGATGGATTACAATGGTATTTTACCATAAAGTATTGCGGTAATGACCACGTGGTGCTTTGTTAGTAGAGCCCCCATGCCCCCAAAAAGACAGTTGAAGTTCTTCTGATTCTTTCGTTTGCCTGGTTACATGAGGTTACCGTGCTGAGGTTTTCTCTTCAATATATAGTATGGAAAGATTTCTCTTCATCTTGATATCCACTTTACATGGGAACAAACTATCCCGAGGATAATAAATACCCCCTACTCGCGTTCCAAGTCCTGTTGTTCTTAACATCCTTTTATCGCTGCTACATGAAATTCTGAATTTAGCTGAAATTTTATAGATTCAGAAAATGAATCAGAGTAGTTCTGCGCTCAATACAAGGATGAATCACCTGGGAGCACATTAATATCGATATTAGAGCCATAAAACTTGTGCCATGTCGCAAAAGTATTTCTTACCCTTATGCAAACTTTTAAATATTCGATCAAACTTGCCGCTATGCCACATTATTGTTATAGTTCCCCAGGTGTTCTTTCATGTATTACCGCCCGTTTATATTTAAATTAAACTGATAAATTAATATAAAAACGGAAATATTGAATAAATGCATAAAATTCCGGAAAGGCCAATTTGGGCCAAAAATGTCCTGGCAATCCACATCGCCCCATGACGTTTAATCGTAAATTTTATTGATAAAATTAAGAGGTGCAAATGTTCACCCTCTAGGATATTCCGGGCCACAACCGACCATAATTTCTGAAACTAAAGCAATCCACATTTCCTCACCATTTCTCCACTTTTTTGGGGGGATTCAGCAACATACAAGATAAAACTTTTCCTGTTTTGTTCCGCTTGCGGTCCATTTTAATGCTTTAATGGCCCTTGATAAAACTTTAATAACACCAGAGTAATGCTTTCGGCACGTAAATTTCCTGTCAATCCTCATTCCTCCATTTAAGGAAGTTAAGAAACATAAAAGATGAACTTTTCCTGTTAGATCCTACTTACGGTCCACTTTAATGCTTTAATCTGAGTAGGTTTCTGTGAATCGGAAGTAAGGGTTTTGCAGGGGTTACATGGTTCTTTTCATGGTTGATTCTGTATTCGGTATTCATGACTGCGATGACTGCCAAGCAATCCGAAACATTGATTTTTTGGAAAGAAGTATATTTTCTCAGTAGAAACGCGCCTGTTAACGGTAAACTGCTACCTCACATTCATAATTTCCTTTTTAAAATTAGTGAAAAGTTCTAGCAACATAGCTCAATGTACATATTGTTTCAGTAATTGGGAGCGGGTTATTGTTTCAGGATGTATCTTTTGTAGGTTCTACAAATTTATTGGTCACTGCTGCTGACATTGAAGGGGCTAATTTTCACAAAATACATGCTAAGAGTGCATACTTGCACGGAGCACTGGACCAGTTTGGGTAAAAGCACCAACTGAAGGGATTTGAAGGCAGATTACATCATATAGGAGTCTGCACATAGTGAAAAGGCTCCCAGTGTAATAGACGCTGGTAAAGGGAGCTGCAAGGGAACACTGATAACCGCGTTAAATCGCGCACAGCAGGGGATAGTCGGGAAGGAGGCGAGGTCAATGGACAGCAAGACCCCCGAGGTGGCTGTTAAATCCTCGCCTCGGTAGCATAGACTTTTTACTGGGTACTGCTTAAGTACCCTCGAAATCACCCGGGAAACAGTATCCGCCGGCGGCGCAACAGACAGTAAAAATCATAATAAATTTGGGGCACTGGGCGGCATCACAACCAGTAAACCCGGCCATCACACCCAGAACATGATTTTCCCACTTCCATGATCGCTAGCAGTGTATTGGTTTTAATAAGCTTAACCATGCTGAAAGTACAGTATCTGGGTGTTCAACAGTGGCAGAGAAACTGTGTATTCGTTCTCTCATGTCAATGACACTCTCCTTTTCGGAGACCATTGATCTAATGACAGGGGTCACGAGCATGTTGACAGAGGAATTCAAAATCAATGATCTAGGAGAGGTCATTGAGTTCTAAGGTGTCATGATAGGCAGAGATACCCATGATGCATTTTTCTTCAGCTCGGAGGGTGAAGTTTTGGGAGTCTTATTCTTGAAAGACATATTGGACTCCTTCCCAAAATACTCCAAACAATAGGGTACGTCGAGAAGATGCTGAAAAGGTTTGACATGCTAAATTGCAAAGGGGTCACTACCTCAATAGATCCTAGAAATTATAAGGATCTTACGGAGAGTAGAGATAGGTCTCGGAGGGAACTACCGACACGCAATCCGAGCAATCCGATATCTAAGTACAAAGACCCACCTAGACATCGCAGTCGCCAGGTGGCCAAACCCTGCTAACTACACTGCACAGCACTCAAACGAATCTTTCGTGTTTGAAAACTGTCGAGAATAAGCTGCACGCACCGATCGAAGATCTTTCCAGTGAGACTGCTAGCGAGCCTTGACAACAGCACCTGCGTCAAGTAATAGTGTAGGAATACCTTTTTTACGCGCCTTGGCTGGCCCCCATGTTGTTTGGGTTGTTCGACCGGTCTCGCAAGAAGTATGTCGTTGACTGACCAAACAACAGCCTAATAGGAGGAAAAAGGCGACGCAATTGCGAAGAAGTTGTAGAAATACGTAAAGTATGACGTAACCGCTAATCAATGGGAAAGTCAAGTTCCTCGTCTTTCACACAAAGCTAATCAGGCCGAGAAATTGAACTGTTCACCAGGCCGCGGCAGTGTACTTCACCAGAAATGGTTCATTGACGCTGCTCTCTGTTAGGCAAGAATGTGCATCTCTCTGGGCCTAAACACACCTATCCTAACTCCAATATTTTGACTTCTCCGCTTCAAGCCAGCCAAGCACGCCCGTCATTCCACCTACAAGTAACTCGCCGATGCCCTGGTTTATCTGACAGACTCAAACGGCTCTGAACCATCCATAGTAGCCAACACGCTCGATGCTGTGAGGCAATTCCTTACAGCACGGCATTTTGCATCCACGGGATCAACTTTCGTACCTAGTCAACACGTACTCCCTGGCCCTCCATTATGCAACTTGCAGTCGCATTTGCCGATAGGTCCTTGACGTCAACCTACTCCCAGACTCCTTTCTAAAATAAGCCCTCTTTGCCGACTTGAAAGCAAAGGCCTCTCACTTTCATACGGCTCACCCTCATGCAAATGTGGTCTCCCGACCCTACCGAGAACTGCAATCAACCACGGCTCTCCAGGCCGATCGCATTCGTGAGCAACACGCCGATTATTGAAATGCGTCGGCATAAAAGCGGCCCGATGCACCGCTAATTCGTATACATGATGCACCATTCTAGCCTAGTGTGGACAAACTGCACCAATACGAAATCCGCATCAATTACGTCTCATCCAGCGGAGAGAGTGTCAAACACACGTTTCTGTTTGCCGCAGTGGTGAAAAGTACGTATAGATTGGACGAGAGGAGTGACTTGAAAAGCTGTGAGGTCACACATCACACAAACGAATCTCAGCAGCATGATGGGGATGTGTATGTTCAGGTCTGACTCGTTGAACTAGATAGAATACTACATGTGTAGCTAATTGGAAAGAAAAGGGCTCTGAGACGCAACCGAGCTACAGTCTGTACTCACACACGAAAGGAAAAGCCTAGTCAACCGTATCAATGAACGCTGCGAACAACAAGTGACTATTTCTCGCACCAGTTGCAGCTGCAGGAACCAATCTTCCCTAAAACAAAAAGAAACAAAACTGCTGCTACCATCTCGAACCGAAACGCACTTCAGCGCCTGGCTCATAGCCATTCGCTCCAACCGTTCACCTCGAAACTAGTGCTTTGAAACCAATTGCTGCTCGTCGGCCCTTCACGCCTACCATGAGTGCCCCACCTCATTTCAAACTACTTACGCAAAACCCCTCTTTTCCTTCGCCAGCCCGCTCCATCCGCCCCACTCAACATTTTCAACAATCATGCATCGCTATCACATCGGCCGCACCTTGGGCGAGGGTGCATTCGGCCACGTCCGTCACGCTGTTCACAAGGAAACCGGTGAGGAAGTATGCACCCGGTCTCACCCGTTCTCTCACCCTTTTCCGCGACTCTGTGCCTACATTTCCTTTCTCGGACCACTAATCACACACTTTACGCGCCACTACTACACCCATCACTAATATTCATTGAAAACATGTACTCCCTCACCCGCATCCCGCATGCTAGGTCGCTGTCAAAACTCTCAAGGAACGCTGCACTACCATCGAAAACATGATGGCCCTTCCCGAGGTTAAAGTACTGTATCTCTTCTTTTGAGCCTTAAATCCTTGTGACTCACGCGCAAAAGTGATACTGACTAGTTTCATGTGTTAAGGCCTTACGTCAAATCTCCCACCGGCACATTGTCCAATGCAAAGAGCTTATCCTAGACTCCAAACACAAGGTTCACATCGTGTTTGAATTGCTCACGGGTGGCAACCTAGAATCCCTCACTCGCAAACGCACCACTCCTCTTCCCGAGTCTCATGTTCGCTCCATCTGCTTTCAGTTGCTTCACGCAGTCGCTCATATGCATCGTCTTCACTTTCTTCATCGTGATATCAAGCCAGAGAACATCCTCTTACAATCTTACGTACCATCCACTGACCATGTCTCCATCAAACTGGCTGACCTTGGGCTCGCGAAATATTATCCCACCAACGCCACACGTCCGAATACCACCTATGTAGCCACTCGCTGGTACAGGAGCCCGGAACTGCTGCTGCGGATAGCCACCTACAGTTATCCCAGCGATATGTGGGCCGTAGGAGCTGTTATGGCTGAGTTGATTTCCCTTGGAGATCCCTTGTTCCCCGGCGATGACGAGAAGGATCAGTTATTGCGAGTTGTAGCTCTTCGTGGCCATCCCTCTATCGTTGGATGGGAAAAGGGCGAGTTGGCCATGCGCACACGACGTATTCGACTCGCCAAAACCACGCCATCCTCGCTACGACCTGCCATTCCGAATGCAAGTCCAGAGATGTTGCAATTAATTACAGATTTGTTGGAGATGGACCCGGGCAGGAGGCCGTCGGCGAGTGAGGCACTGGGGTACCCGGTGTTTCTTGTTGGGCCACAAAAATGGGGCGGTGGCAGGGGCCGAAAGAGGAGGAAGACTGGGGCTGGGGAGGAGGTAGAGACGGCGGGCACTGTGGATTGTGCCAGCAGCGGGCGGAGTGAGGACAGTGAGGTTGTAGGAATGGAAAAACATCCGTTTCGAGTGGAAGACGTAGAACATAATGGTAATAGGGTGTTAGTGAAGCGTAAGGAGGCAGGAAAATTGGAGACGGATCAAGAAGCTATGTTCAATATTCCCAAGTTTGAGCGTGCGGAGGCTAGGGGGGAACCAAGGTTCTCAGGGGATTGAGGCTGCCGGCTGGGCACTTTAATTTGAGAGCTTAAGAGTGGGGATTTAATGAGACGGATAGTGTACTGCGGACTGAGACGGAGGTGCATATTGGGGGGAGATGTTGAGGCGACAGTTTGTATGCAAAAAGGAAACCCGCAGCGCAACGATTCGAATGGCTCACCACTTCTGCAGGAAGATCTAGGAAAGGGTAAGGGGTTATCCATATCGCGGCAGATTGTCCATTGAAACTTAGGCTTGCACTCCACTTCGATAAGCATAGCAGGCTGCAACGGCTTGAAAGAATGGGAAGTAAAACGATGGCTCACGTTTTGGCGATTGTCAACTTGGAATCTTTTACTTCATCACAGAAATGTGCAGGTGCAACATGCAAAGTCCTGAATACCCCACTGTAACAAACCCAAAAGAATAAGGTTTGAATAGGGTGGCTAAACTTCGCGTGTTTTGGGGCGCGACATGTTACAGACGCCGCTACAAGTGGACCAAATCGCAGAACTAAGCTGCTGATAAATGCCGGTTCTTCACTCCTCCCGTCGAACATCCGCTGCGGGTTACGACAGCGGCCGCGTACTCTTCGATTACCTTCGACGTCGTCGTTGACGGCGATCTAAGCGAGTCGAAGGCTAACGGTACAAACTTACATCCCAATTTCGATCGTCCTGGGAGGGCTTCACCGGGGATGGCTGCTACTTTGCTGGCAAGCTCCCTATTTTTTCGTCTTTCCGCAGCAATGGCAACGGTGCGCCTCGCGCGCTTCAATGGACATGAACCCCTATTGAAATGGCGATGTTACTGTGACGTCGTTGCGCCACCGAGAGAGGCGGCAAGGTGTTGATGGCGTCTGACCTCGGGTGCAGCAGGATGTCGGCAGGCCTTGCGTTCAGTCCGGGAAGTAAATATTTAACCTCATATTGGAAGCCGACTCCAACTTGGAATGTCCTGTCAACTTGGAATGTCCTGTCAACTTGGAATGTCCGGACTCTGGGAATCATTCCAAACGAGGCTAGTTGTGCCAATGCTACCCTCTTGTTGATTATACATTGCTTTGAGGGTATTTGGCCGACATGTGTTCAAGGCAGCAGGAGTCAGGAGCAGGAGTCGGCGTCCAATATGAGGTTAAATATTTACTTCCCGGACTGAACGCACGGCCTGCCGACATCCTGGTGCACCCGAGGTCAGACGCTCTAACTCCTTGCCGCCTCTCCCGGTGGCGTACGACGTCACAGTAACATCGCCATTTCAAGAGGGGCTCATGTCCGTTGAAGCGCGCGAGGCGAACCGTTGCCAATGCAGCGGAAAGACGAAAAAATAAGGAGCTTGCCAGCAAAGTAGCAGCCATCCCCGGTGAAGCCATCCAGGACGATCGAAATTGGGATGGAAGTTTGTGCCGTTAGCCTTCGACTCGCTTAGATCGCCGTCAACGACGACGTGGAAGGTAATCGACGAGTACGCGGCCGCTGTCGTAACCCGCAGCGGATGTTCGACGGGAGGAGTGAAGAACCGGCTTTATGAGCAGCTTCGTTCTGCGATTTGGTCCACGTGTGCAGCTCCTGCAACATGTCGCGCCCCACAACACCAAAAATTGAGTCACCCCAATCAAACCTCGTTCTTTTAGGTTTGTTCTAGTAGGGATTCAGGACTTTGCATTTTGCACCTGCATACTGTGCTGTACTGTACAGTATTGCTTTGAGATCAATTGGTTCTCACGCTGGGGTGCTGTACTGTAATGTACTTTCTGGTAGTACAGTGCAGTACAGTACTGTACCGTACTTGCAAGAAAAAGGACTTGAAAGTACAGGAAGCAGCACTGTACAGGACAATACTGTACAGTATGAGAAAAGGTACAATACCAAAAGCGAAACACAATTGGTCGACAGAAAACACTTCGATCTCAACAGAATTCGGCTCTAAATTTATCTGTGTTTTCAATTTTGCCTTTGCTTTTCCCTTGCAAAGAGATCATGCTCCACTTAACCTGCGAATCTTCTGAGGCCATATCTAGTCTACCATACGACACCTTTCATCACTCCGCTCTCGTCCTTTGCGCACTACTGCCACCAACCCGTCAAGCTCTCTGCGGAATCCCGCCAACTCGCAGCCAAACCGCCCGAAACCGTGCACACTCCTCTTGATCCAAATCCTTCGCAATCACAATTCAACCATGAGACACTCAACCTGCTTTGCATCCCCTCTCTCCCTCGCCACCACTTCCACTTCCCTTTTTCCATCCACTTCCTCGCAAACATTCGGCATGCGCCAAACTCAACACATTCTTCCAAAACAACGCCGTGCTCGAATTTCCATGGGTCTTTTCGGACTCGGTTTCCCTGAACTTGTTGTCATCGCCGGTGTTGGCATTTTTATATTTGGCCCAAGCAAAATTTCAGAGCTCGGTAAGGATCTCGGTGGCGTTGCCGGCGGTGTTAAGAAGGCCACTGCAGAATTTAAGGAGGCTATGGAGGAGAGTCTGAAGGAGGCCGATATTGAAATTGAGAGAAAGAAGTCGGAAAGGGAAGTAGCCGCCTCTAAGACAGTTGACGCTTCCTCCAAACCAGTAGATGAGGCCAGTTAGGAGCTTATCGTAAACATTATTGCTTCTGACGGCTGTCAGGGTGTCCAAAGTTTATTCGTTTCAGATAGAGGGGTAAGTTACTGACCATAGTTAAATTGTTCTCTATAAACGAAGATATTTTCGCTTTGGGAGGCAATCGTCGATTTTTCAAATCTCTTTAACTTTCAAATCGTCGATTCTGTCCCTATTGTTAAAAACACACTGCGATACTCAAATGCCAGGGCTAGCTAAGCAACAACACCGTCCAGCACTGTGAGATAACTCTCCCACTGAGACATGACTTTGAAGGTGACCGACGACTCCACATCGTCCGCTCCACATGCTCGTCCATCTTCCATTTGCCGCCCCTACCGCACCAGCGGAAAAGGGAGTGACTCCCATTCACCCCACACCACTTGGGGTGGTGCGGTCCGCGGGCCGTTTCCAACCACAGCACCCGATTCAGCTATGCTATGCTTCGCCCTCTCTTCAAACCCCCCACGCTTTGGTCCTCCCTAGCTAGCGATTCCAGCCCCGACGTCCCGAACCCCCTTGCCTACCGCCAGATGCAGTCATTGTATACGTTCGTGCGGAAAATGTGTCCGCCTAATCCCCGCACTTGTCGCTTCGACTCCTCCAAGCCCTTTATTTCCTCCGTAGCCGTTGCCCCCTCCCAGCACGCATCCCTTGTCTTCACTTCCCACAAAGGCGTGCGGGGCCCTCTCCCTGTCCGCGGTGCCATCGCTCGCCTTGGCATACCGTACCGCCCCATGGCATCATCCAATGCGTTGGTCGCTGAGCCATATTCTACGCTTTAAGTCCCTAGCTCCCTACCACTCTCTACGCCCTTTCCGCTACCTCCCTGCTCCTCCCTAATCTTCAGTTCCATACCAGCCAATCCCTGAGCTTGCAGCACACATCACCCCCTACGCTCCAACGTCCCTTCCACATTCCGCAAGACCATGGCTCACATCTTGCGAGCCCATGCTTCTCTCCTTGCCGCCCCCCCTCCCGCCCCTCCCGCACCCTGTGCAACAGACCCCACGCCTGCAGGCACCAGAAGCTCGGTGTCGGGGACGAAGGGAGGGAGCTCGAACTTGCATTCGCTTCCAGCAGCGCGGATCACATGGAACCCAAACGTGATACGAACCGAGTTGTGACGGTGCAGTGTGCCGAATCCAGACGGGCGGAGGTCAGCGGCGTGGTCCCCGAACACACCGATCTGCCCTGCGGCCGTATTGGCAAGCAAGTGGCGAGACTTCCGGGGAAGACCGGGAGGCGCAATTGCCACTTGAGCATCATTGTCCAGTGGGTGACGCGGATAGTGGTGCTGCTTGTGGGATGGGCGGTAGGGAAGGTGTCGACAGGGCTGTAGCTGAAAGGCGAGTCTGCGAATGTCGAGGCATCGGCATCACTGTGTTAATGGAGTGGAAGTGGCGTTCCAATCGCTATTTTAGTGGGCACGGGTCGTTGTCCTGCTGCACAGTGTTTAAGGGTGGATAGGGTATTACTTGGTGAGACAACGACGGCCTTAGGTGGCTAGGGCCTAAGGTAGGGATGCAAGGGGTACCCGGGGACGGTGGCAAGGAGCCGATGAATTGTTCGGCTTGAACAAAGAGGGAATTATAGGAGCAGAACATAAGTGCCCGAGGAGCTGAGAGGTGCGCGGCGTTCAGTACTGAATGGTGCGAGCTCGGGCGGGTTTTTTATCGATGGTGCTTGCGGCGGCGGCGTAGAGAGTTGGATGAACCGCGGAGAAGCCTTGACCTCTCAGACAGACTATGATGCAAACCTGGACCAACGCTTCGTTTGTGAGGGTGACGCCGTTCAAGGTGTAGTTGGAGGTGCTTTGCACAGTGGCCCTGTTAAGCACTCCTGCACTCAACCTCCCCTTTCCCCATGCCGCCTTCCAGATGCAAACAGTTTTCGCGTCTGCGCCGCAGATCAGCCCTCTCAATTCCAGCACCGGTCACCCTGAGCCGCCTCCACCGCTCATTTCTTTCGTTGCCGTCGCACATCACATCACTCCTCTACCTCCTTCACCTTCCAAGGCCTTCGCAGCCTCCTTCTAGTCTGAGCAGTCATCGCCCTCATTTCCCTACTGCAACACATACATTATCTCGTGCTTGGGCTGCTGGGCTGTTATCTATGCCCAGAAGCCCTTCCTCCCTACCATTCTCCCGCTCTCTCCGCTGCTTTCCTTCACCTTCTGGCCCTGCAGTGATGCAACGCTACACACCAGCTCTCCCCGCTCACCCAACAGCCCCCGCCAACGACCCTACTGCTGCTGCCGCCCATGCAGCAGTCCACACCCCTGCTGTTTCCTTATCGACCGCCCCCACATCGCCTGGTGCTCCACCGCCTAACCTCACATCTCGTGGAACCTCCCCGCCCAGCCCCACCCCTGCTGCTACCCCCGCTCCTAGCCACTCCCCGCCAAACCTCACCAATCCCACCGAGCCTCATGGCACTTCCGCCCCACGAAGGTTACAACGCACCGCTTCAAGCGAATCAGCCCCCTCAACCTGTTCAATCCCCCATCCACACCCCTCCCCAGCCTGCCTACTCACACCCTTGACCCTTACCCCTCAGACCTGAACATGGCCGCCGCTCAGGACCCCTGTCGCCTCCGCTGTGCTCAAGACCAGTGGCATTTCATGCCACCCGTTGGCGGTCCCTGCTCCGGACCCGGCTAATGCCCCCGGCCCAGATGCGGCTATGGAAGACATCGCAGATACCTCCTCCTACACACCTCCGCCTGCTCCCAGTCATGCCCGGACTGATGATGCCAACCCAACCTCCCACCCTTCCCCCCTCGCTTCAGCTCCGAACCAAATAATCGGCATGACACGTCAACAAGTCATGCCTCCGCCCCATCATTCCCGTTGTCCTCATATGGGGACTACTTTGATTACAAATACAGAGGACTCCCAACCTTTCCATTACTCGCAGTAAACCAAACCAATTTTCAACCAATGTATTCCAGAGAACCATTTTTCCCCCTTTATTCTGGAGAGCAAATACAGAGGACTCCCAACCGTTCCATAACTCGCAGTAAACCAATTTTCCCCCTTTTAGCACTTCTTTTTCAATACAAAATTCTTTTTGCCTCAGCGCATTTCTTGTCCCGCTGGGAAAGTCTTCCTTCACGGGGTTTCACGCGCTTCGTACATGGTGTTAGTATTCGTGCAGCGGTATACCGCCGTCATAATCAAGCAGCGCAAATTATGCGAAGTTGAACCCCAATAGGTCCAGCCGGGGCCGTACGGTCCCCTCGCAATGCATTTTAGTAATAAAGGGTCACCATTCCCCCTTGTCCCTCCGCGCCGTCCTCCGCCGCAGCTTGCGCGGGGAGGACGGCTGGCAGCATAACAAAGGTCAACGGGCCGCTCTCGGCGCCCGAATCCGGCGCGCCCATACTGGAGCTGAGTGGAACGCGCTGTGGTTTGAAGCCCTGCGCGCCCATGAAGCACGCTCTGAGTGGATCCAGCAGCGCCGCCCCGCTTACGGCTCAGGCTCCAGCGACGCACGGCGCGCCCGTCGCGCTGAAGCCCTCTGTGCAGACGCCCGCTACGGCAAGGCCATGCGGTCCCTGCACAACGCTCCACTAGCCGATGTGAATGACCCGCACACCATCCAAGCGCTGCGTGATCTTCACCCCGCGCCCCCGCGCCCGATCACGCCCATTCCTGAAGAAGGCCTTCCTCCTCCACCATCAATCACGGCAGAAGCCGTAGAGCAGGCTGTACGAGGTATTTCTCGTGGTACGACCGCGGGACCGGACCGCACGCCGGCACGCTGGTTCCACTTGCTAGTCAAGACATCGGTCAGCCCGGCCGCCGGGGTGACAGGGAAAAGTGTGCTGACGAGGTTGGTGACGCGGATCGCGCGTGGGGAACTGCCGGACTCGGTCCTGCCCCTGCTCGCTGCCGCAACATTACTCCCGCTACGGCCGAAACCGGACAAAATCCGTCCCATCGCTGTGGGATCGGTCCTCCGCCGCATCGTCACCAAGACGCTGCTGCCGAGCGCCATCGATGACTCTCGAGACTTCCTCGCGCCATTCCAAACGGCCAACGGTATCAAGGCCGGGATGGACGCGGTCATCCATGACACCCGCACCCTGCTTCGCCGTTTCACTGGTGCTCCGCATGTTGCCACGGTCCTCATTGACGCGCACAACGCTGTCAACCGCGTTGATCGCCAGTCAATGCTGTCCCAACTTCCAGCACTCGCTCCTTCTCTGGCCCGCTTCGTGAATATGATATATGGTCGTACTCAGCCACCGTTGCTTATACCGAATCGCCAGAACACGGTCATCTCGAGTGCTCAGGGCACCCAGCAGGGCGACCCGGCCAGTATGTTGCTGTTTTCCCTCACGATTCAACCACTAATCCGGAAAATCGCCGAGGACAGCAACATCGTGCTGAATAAATGGTACGCAGACGACGGGGCCCTCATCGGGACACTCCAGGGTCTGCGCCGTGCTCTCCGCCTCCTGCAGGCTGAGGGTCCGGCTGTCGGCCTCTACGTCAACGCGAGGAAGACGCGCATTCACTGGCCAAACACGCTCCTGCCGGACCGCACGGAATTCCTCCGCGAATTTCCTCTGTCCGAGTGCTCGCGCGACGGCTTCGAGCTCCTAGGAGCGCCGATGGGCAACCGGGCCTTCACCGATGCATACCTACGGGGCAAGGTCGAGGGGTGCCACCGCACCCTCCGACTGCTGACTCACGTTCGTGACCCCCGCGCCCGTTTCCACATGCACCGGCTGTGCGCGTCGGCATGCCTCGTCACCCACGCGTTCCGGCTCGCCGACCCACAACACTCGGCCCCCGCTGCACAAGCCTTCGACGCCCTGCAGAGGTCGTCTTACTCGGAGCTACACGGGATCGCCCTCACAGACGCTGCATGGGACCAAGTCACGCTACCGATTCGACACGGAGGTCAGGGTTTCACCCTCATCTCCCCGTTTCTACACGGCTCGGTCGCACCTAGTATCATCGACGCGGTTCCGGCACGTGAGAGGTCGGCATCGTACACCACGCAATGTTCTGCCGCCGTCTCTGGTCACCGATACCGGGGTGACAGGGTGTTCCTGGTCCGACAAGCCTTGCCGCGAATCCGTGACTTCCTGCAATGTATCCCTGGGCGCCCGTACTCCGTCGACATTGGCCCATTTGACCCAAGCCTGCTTGCTGCCAAACCATCCAACCTCCAAACCTTCTTAAATGGTGTGCAGCAGGAGGCACAGGCAAGGGTCCACTGGCGTGATGACTAATGGGTGACACACCCCAACCCGGCTCAGCACAGCACTCAAGAAGTTCGACATCGGATTCGTGGCCTGGCGTTCCGGAACAACCCCGCCGCCGCTTTTCTCATCGCTCACCCCACAACCGCTACGGTGGTGTCCTCGGCCCACTGGCAGACCATGATCCGCCGGCACCTCGGCCTCCCCGTATATGACGACTCCCGCCCGCTCACCTGCGCCCACTGCAACCAAACTATGGACGCACTTGGAGACCACGCGGCGGACCTTTGCCCTGCCGGCTTCGGCCGCCCGCACCGCCACAACTCGCTACGCAACGTTTTCGCCTACCACGTTGCTCGCGCTGCGGGCCTGGACTGCCAGTACGAAGTCCCGCTGCTTGTCCCGGGAACGAATATCCGCCCTGCGGACATTCTCATACAACCCCCCCCCTGCCCACAGGCCAACAGGTCGGCCCCATAGCCTGCGACCTAACTGTTGTCTCGCCGTTCAAACAAGGCGTGCGCACAAGGGCCACACAAATGGCCGGCGGCGCCGCCGACATCGCCCACCGAGACAAAGTCAAAGACCTGGAGCGCAAACTGGTACGCCGCATCCCCCCCCTTCGCACAACACCCTCCAGGAACCGAACTTCATGTTTCAGCCCCTGGCTTTCGACTCCCTGGGTGCCCCATCCCCCGCCTCCATTCTGTTCCTCGAAGACTTCATCCCGCGCATCGCAGAGAAGCTCAACACAACCACAGCAGTGATCCGCAGACGTATTTATCAGCGCATTAGTTGCACACTGTGGTCTTCTGTTGCAATGGCGATTCTATCGCGAGCCCCACTGCACGTGCCTGACGTGGAACATCCGGTTAGTTCTTAGCCGTATAGTCAGTCCTGCAGTGTACACGATAGATACTCAATGAAGTAAAGTTTCTTCGCATTAGTTCCTGAGTGTAGATGGCCGATCAAAACAAACTTTTCAAGCTTGTTGACCCCGGTTCAGGCTAGAGCAATTTTCCCTCACCAACGTCGGCTCTTCGCAATAAGTTGTGAAAACGACTTCATTTTGGAAGGAAACATAGTCCGTATTATGACAGGATTGCCCCCGACGCTGGCCCCCATGATGTCCACGCTGGCTTTCTCCGCAGGTCCTCCAGGCTGCGGAGCCCTGCCGGCTTACGAGGAAGCACAAGCAAGCCTGCTAATCGCAGCGAAGGATGCTGGAATATCCTTGCCCAAGCATGCACTCCTCACACCAGGAGATTGAACAATTGTTGTACACTACGCAGCGGATTCCCAAGATCTCCTAAAAATACTCCAGGAGATCCCAAACATCTACAATGGCGCCCGCCTCTCCACAAGCCCGCTTTCTGAGCTCATCACCGAGCTCCCCACAACAGAGTGGAAAGTTGGCACTTGCATCGCTGCTGCGCGCGAAGTTGCAAAGCTCAAGACCGTGGCCTCCGAAATAACTATGGAAAACCGGAAAGCCCTAGCGGGAGCAATCACTCGCCTCATTGACGCAGCAGCTGCAACCCTTCCGAGAGGGGATGCTTTTGTCGACAACTTCATCGCGAAATTCTACGCGGGGGCGAAAACCTGGCTCCCCCAAAGACTGACTCAGAAAGCAATGACATCCAACAGGTTGACTCGGAATCGCAAGACACCCCACGCGCAGCACCGGAGCCAGACACTCCATCAACGGCCCACCATGACAACAATGTAGAGACCCCAGACAGTGGTGTGGAAATACCGCAGACCACCACAGTCCAAGAAGAAGCCCCACCGGCGCCAAGCAAAAGTGCCCCGGCCCCCAAAACTCTAGCGCCCTCACCTGCCAACCTCAGGGCCGCAAAACCCAAGGAAACAGGTGTTGCTCAGCGCCTTGCGCAACCAAAGCCGGACGTCCCCGAAGCCCCCTCCATACTCAAGGGGAATGCCGTGGGGAATGCCGAGAGACGCACGAACCGCACCCGCGCCCTGTCACAACGCATGAAGGAGATACGGATAGCGAAGGCACAACTCGACCCTGCTCCCCCATCGGGAAAACGGGCGAGCAAGGCCTCTCGCCATTAGCCCCTCCCTCCTTTCCCTCTCCCCCGTAACAATGCCCCTGATGCCCCGACGATTTCCTCCGCAACCAATGACCAGCTTTCCCCTACCACTCCCCTCCTCCTTCGGTGTATGATGCATTGCACAGCCCGCGAAGGCATTCCGACATCTTCGACCGCATTCCTGGGAATTGCATTCACAGTCTCGCCATATTGCTCATTCGGCTCTTTCGATCTGCAGCAAACGCACGGAACGCAGAAACAGTCCACACTGCCTTCCTCCGGATACACCTTCTCCCGACCGCTGTCTTGCGACGTTTAATGCGAGGGGAAGCCGGATGGCGGTCCCAGACAAGGCAAAGCCAAGAACTCCGTGAACGCATCCGTCGCGCCACTGCAGGCGAATGGAGTGAACTTTGGAGAGAAGCCATTCAAGTACACCAGAACAGAGAAGAGCGAACCGTCCGACGTCGCCCGCAGCAATCCCAGACGGACAACAAACGCGACCCAAAGTTTCGACGGGCAGCCCACCTAGCTGCAGATGCACAATACGGGCGTGCGATGCGCACCCTGCACCAGTCGCACATTGCGGACGCGCGTGACCCACACGTTTTAGAACGTCTGCGAGAGTTGCACCCTGCACCGAACTCTCCTGTGACGGGCATCGAAACGAGAGACCTTCCGTTCCCGATGGACATCACTGAGGAGGCAGTCCTCCGCGCCGTCCGACGCCTGAACCCAAACTCCGCGCCGGGTCCGGACAGAATGTCCCCTCGGCTTTTTCGATTGTTGGCCAACACAACGGTGAGCCCCGAAGCAAGTGTGACGGGTATCTCGGCGCTAACTGCGGTTGTGACGAGATTAGCCCAAGGGGACCTACCAGACGACACAATCCCTCTGATCTCTTCTGCGACGCTGCTGCCGATCCAACCTCGGCCAGACAAGATCCGCCCCATTGCTATTGGGACGGCCTTGCGGC
This sequence comes from Kappaphycus alvarezii, assembly GCA_002205965.3. Lineage (NCBI taxonomy): Eukaryota > Rhodophyta > Florideophyceae > Gigartinales > Solieriaceae > Kappaphycus > Kappaphycus alvarezii. The sequence continues at coordinate 1,374,270 of NADL03000599.1, forward strand.
GACTCGTAACAAAGGTGCCTCTACCACAAGCAATAGAAGACACGAGAGATAACCTCGCACCTCGCACCCTTGCAAGTGGCCAATGGCGTGCCCAGCGGACTGGACTCCATTGTACACGAAGCACGAAGACTGGTCGAATGCCAACACGAAGAGTATGTACTGGTATCCGTGGATGCACACAACGCATTTAATCGGTTCTCGAGACAGCGCATGATAAACCTGCTGGCGACCAACGTACCGTCGCTGTGTCGTTTTCTGAACATGGTGTACGCTCGCAAGACGCCGTCGCTGATATTGCCCGTAGCGTCCGCAGAAGACATCCCTAGCCAGGAAGGGATGCAACAGGTGGATCCTGCAAGCATGCTTATGTTTTCTCTTGTAGTGCATCCATTAGCAACAGAAATTGCCCAGCAGACACAGCTCGAGTTACACAGATGGTATGCGGACGACTGCACTCTCATTGGCACCCATACAGAGCTTGAAAAGGCAGTCGACATCCTCAGCTCCAGAGGACCTGACCATGGCTTATATCTGAATCACGCAAAAACCGGTCTGTACTGGCCGCAGACTCGGTAACTGCACATCGCCACTATTCCACCGCTTCCCAATTGAGAACTTTTCCACCGAAGGCATCGACCTTCTTGGGGCCCCAATTGGATCGTCCCAATTTATGGAGGATTTTCTCAACGAGAAAATTAGAAGCTGCAAGCAGACATTGTTGCTGATCGACGGTATCGGAGATGCTCGAATTCGGTTTCACCTTCACCGGGTATGTGCCTCCGCTTGCAAGCTCTAACATGTGGTGAAGCTGACTCCGCCGAGTGTGACCACTGCCATTGCACGGAGATTTGACGACGACCAATTCGAGTTCTACACAAGCTCTAACAACGTACCGATGACCGGTGCAGTTCGACCCCAGGTATCCTTACCTCTCCGCTACGGCGGTCACGGCTTAACACCGGTGGCGACGCTCAATTTCGCAGCATACGCTGCGAGTACGCTGCGAGCAAAATTGACGCCGAGCAGCTGCGAGGCCCTGGCGACAATGGTGCGACTGACCACCGTGCGGACAGATACGCCGAAGCAGATAGACACCTCCGAGAGTTTGTCCGACGGCTCCATACGCCCTTCACTAATGATGGAAGTCCTCCGGGAACACTGACCGCGGCCCGCCTCGCTGCCAAGCCCGATAGTACACACAACATTCTATATCGAGCCTGGTGTGAGTCGGCAGCAAAGTTCTTCTGGAAGGACGATGAATGGACGAGGTTACCGAACCCCGCATCGCATACAGAAGCAGATATTCGGCGAAGAATTCGACGTCAAGCATATCTGAAAACGCAAGTAGGAGCCTTCCTCACTGCACACCCCTCCGTAGTTAGCCGAACGTCCGACGAGATGTGGACAGCGATGCTGCGCCGTCACCTCGGATTTCGCATGTTTGACGACTCTGCTTCGCTGCGGTGCGCTGAGTGCCACAGGCCCATGGATCCCTTAGGAGACCATGCAGCGGACCTTTGCAACAAAGGCCTCCGGTGGACCAACCGGCACACAGCAGTTGTAAGAGTACTTGGGCGAGAGCTGTTGAAGGCAGCAGGAGTCGGCGTCCAATACGAGGTCAAATACCTACTCCCTGGACTGAATGCGCGACCCGGTGATATTCTGGTGCACCGCGGTCCGACGCATCGAACACCCCATCCCCTCTCCCGGTGGCCTACGACATCACCGTATCCTCGCCACTCCAGGAGTGCTATATGTCAATGGGAGCACAAGAAGCGCGAGCCGTTGCCAACGCAGCAGAGAAGCGGAAGAAGAGGGATCTAGCCATGAAAGTGGCTGCCATTCCTGGCGAGGTCCTGCCCGGACGATCAAGGTTAGGATGGTATTTTGTGCCGCTGGTTTTTGACTCGCTAGGATCACCTTCTGAGAAAACATCGAAGGTCATAGAGAAGTACGCGGCAGCTGTCACGTCTCGCAGCGGCTGTTCTGCGGGGGGAGTAAAGACTCGTCTGTACCAGAAACTCAGCAACGTTATTTGGTCCACATGTGCGGCGTCTGTAATTTGTCGTGCCCCGCAACACGTAGAATTTAGTCACCCTATTCAAAATTAATTTTGTAGGGACTTCACTGTGTTGCACATACAAATTGAAGTGATAAAGTACATTCAGTATGGTATGATACTGGAGACTCTTATTTCGTATTATCGTAGGGGGTTTCTGTCGATCATTTGCAATATCCTATATGTACACTGTACCTACAGTGTACACTGCAGCTGCACGTGGCCGACGTGGACCACCCGGTTAGCACCTAGTGTTTATCCGACCATGCACTGTCCTCATATGAGGCACACTTTGTCCTCATATGAGGACAATTTCCGTTACATTTTGGAAAGGAAAATGTTTTGGAAGCCCGAAATTTTTACTGGAAAAAAGGTTTTTTATGTTTAGTTACAGTACAGTAATTTTTACTGTACATGCGCCCTCGTTTCTGAAACCCCCCACGATAATACGAACTATTTTACCTTCCAAAATGAAGTCGTTTTCAAAACTTCTTGCAAAGAGCGGAAGCTGGTGAGGGAAAACTGGTCTAGCCTTCACCGAGGTCAACATTCTTGAAAAGTTTGTTTTGATCGGCCATCTACACTCATGAACTAATGCGGAGGGACAAGAAAGGCGCTGAGGTAAAAAAAATTTGTATTGAAAAAGAAGTGCTAAAAGTAGTCCTCATATGAGGACAAATGTCCTCATATGAGGACAACGGTCCAATAGACACTAGCTAGCAATATAGTCGGATCCTGCAGCGGACACCCCCTTTTACTGATGCCATAAAGTTACCCACCTACAGTGTACAGTACAGTTCATTTCATACTTTGTATTTGAAATCTGTGATCCGAATTTACAGTCGGATCAGATCATCGAGGTCACAGTGTTGAACTTTATAATTCTTTCCAATGCCGTATGCCGTCGTCTTCTAGCTAGGGGGCACGATTTTTTTTCGAAGAAGACATACTACGTTGACCTGAGTCCGTTGTATTGCCATCGTGGCTGTGCTGGCCCTTCTTTATTAAATCAGTCCTACTCTTATCTACCTATCCTCTCTTACGACGTTAGCTTGATTGTACAAGCTAATAAGAGAGCCTCAGCAGGATGGGTTTCACGACAATCAGGATTCGAGAGCCGTTTGTGCTGTTCTACTTTACCGAAGTGTCAAAGCTCGAGCTGTTCAAGAAAACAAGATACCGACTTCCCGTTCCCAGTTCAAAGCGCAGGTCGATAAGACCATGAAGAAGATTAGTACAACTTCGTTGCAAGATGAGTTGTCCGTTTCGATGCTATCTGCTGGAAAGGCCACTATAACCTTCTTTTCAAAAAACGCTCAAGACGGATCTTCGGCCGAGTCTGCTGCATTCGTTCTTCCGGATGGTGAGGATGTACACGAGTACCTATTGGATCTCTTGCCTTCTGCGTCTCACAGTTTTACACCACAGTTCTTTAAGATCCCGATGTTGTCTGTGACAGTTCTCCATCACATCGCTAAACTGTACTCGTTCAGTAGATTCCCAGTGGAGTATGGGGAAGCAGCGTAATTATCTTAAGCCGAAAAGGCTTACAGGCGCGTTATGGTGCATGCATAGTTCTGCCATTGTACGAATTGCAACGCGGATTTTTGCCGTGTTGTTGTCGAAAAGTTGAAGCTCAATCGAAGCGTTCTTTCTGGAAAAAGTGGCGCTACTAAACCGCCCCAAGAAACTTTACCTAATCCTGAGCAGACAATTCCCAGGAAAACCCAAGAGATTGTGAGACCCACTACACCATACCGCAATAGCTTTGCAAACCAAGGTTATAATCCTAATACTGTTGGTAACAACTGCAGAAACAGTTTAGGACGTCAGATTGGCCCTTCAATACCGTCATTGCAGGATCCCGTTCGCCAGTTAGTTGTTCAAGGCGCAGATGGTAATGTCACGTCGTCGAACCCTGCAGTTCCAGCTACACCATCGGCTGGCGGAGTTCATCATACAAATGACGATTCTCGCTAGGCCAACTACGTGCAGCAGATGTTTAAGGACTGCAAGTTTACTGGTGACATTTAATAGGACATCATGGAAGCGATGAAACTTTACGCCATATGTGACCGTCAGTACGGTTTGTCACCTTCACAGAAGGCCGACTTCTTTGTTCATGTCAATGTTCTCGATTGGAGCTGCGAGGAAATTTTCTTCGCTAATTGCAGTGATGATATGTCCTTTAACGAAATGGCCAGGATTATGATAACGGAGTATGTCAGTGACGCGAGGCAGTTGCAGATCAAAGGAACATTGGAGACCCTACGGTTGAGGACCCTCATGAAGGAAAGGAATATATTGGACGTATCCAAAGGCCTGACCAAATTGGTGGAATACATCAATGAATTGTCTCCACAGTGTCCTACCGATTTCCAGTCAGATTCACGTAAGGTTGATTACCTTCATAAGGCAGTAACAGAATTTCAAAATTGGTCAAGCACACCGATACAAAACATTACTTCACATTCTTACTCGTACAACAAGTTCGTCACGACCCTCCATGAGTCAATACAGAACTTACGCCAAATCCGCCTTCTTACTGGAGAAACGGAGCGGACTACATAGTCCAGCATCGTACAGCAAGATGAGGATTTTGAGACTACCTGATGCAGTATGGAAGAAGTAACCGTCCTTATAGAGGAAACGGCCGCGGTTATCGCGGAAATAGTAGACGCAACCGTCGCAACGGATACTCTTCGAAGGTATTTGAAGAAGCCTGACGCAAAAAAGAGTGCATCAAGTGTGGCGGTGCTTGGAATCTTCGTCAAAAATGCGTACCAGAGGACATAGAGAAACACGCACGTAACCGTTTACGGGATAGTGAGTGTTCTGTTCATATCCTTGCAGACTTAATCCAGCTCGAGAAGCTGGCACCACAGCACCCTGCCGAGAGCCCCGAAGATAACGAGAGTCACACGGATAAGCAGGAACTGGATGCGTTTGATTCGCACTTCGTACAAGAACCACCTCGGAATGATGTCATGGAGAAAATTGAGGAGGACATGATTTTGACGCACATTGAGTCTTCAATTGAACCACGCATTGAAGGCCCCACAGTTTCAAGCCAGGGTTTTCGGGTAGGCGACGAGCGCGTGTAGAAACGACAACTCGTCGCCGGAGTGCAATTGTGGGGTGTTGAGCGCACAAAAGGTAATCGATGGTTGAACTGTTGGTTGATGCTTCTAGTAAACAGGCCCAATGAGTAAGAGGTTTAGCAACCAACGCACCAGCAACTTTTATGAATCTCATGAACGACATATTCAAAGATGTCCTGGATGTATTCGTTATCGTTTATTTTGATGACATTCCTATCTTCAGTAAGACATGGAAAGAACATTTAGAACACATTGATGTAGTACTAGAGATTCTTAGGAAGGAGAATCTGTTCGCAAAATTGTCAAAATGTGTCTTCTGTGTTAAAGAAGTCGAGTATCTTGGACATGTAATCTGTCAAGAGGGAATTGCTGTAGATCCCAACAAGATAAAGGCAGTCATGGAATGGCCCTCACCAAAGAAAAGAAACAGCTTCAGTCATTCTTAGGACTCGTCAACTATTACAGAAGATTCATAAGAGGATGCTCATTGGTTGCTAAACCTCTTACAGAGCTGACGAAGAACGTTTCATTTCTGTGGACAGCTACTCAGGACAAATCATTCCAGACCTTGAAGAAATCGTTATGCAGTGCCCCAGTCCTTAGAACTTTTGACTCTGAACTTCCAATATATGTCACTACAGACGCCTCTCAGTACGCAATTGGAGCTGTGTTGGAACAGGGGGATCCAAAATCCAGAAGACCAGTTGCCTTTGCGTCTGGGACTTTGAATGATGCTGAGAAAAATTATGCCGCTCATGAGAGAGAGCACTTGGCCATTGTAAAGTGCTTAAAATGGTGGAGAGCATACCTACACGGAAAATTTTTCACAGTCCATTCTGATCACTACCCTTTAAGATACCTCGAGACCCAGGACAATCTGTCCCAAAGACAGGTTAGGTGGTTGGAAAGATTAGCGAACTTTGATTTCAAAATTATACCCATCTCCGGGAAAGCAAACATCGTTGCCGATGCCCTGTCAAGACAACCTCAGAACTATCCCTCACCTAACCATCGAAACAGAGAACTACTCAAGGAAGTGATAACAAAGACATACCTAGAATCGAACAATATATCCGTACCTTAATTTGGGGATTCTGAGCTAGAAGATCTGGCCAAAGATTACAGGCTAGATGAAAACCTGAAAACACAATACAAAGATCCAAAGGCACCTTTCGAAAAGAAAGGGTTGCTTTTACTAAGGAACAGAAAGATTTGCGTACCAGAAGGAAAATTTAAAGTCAAGCTATTACATGACTACCATTCTACTCCAAATACTGGACATTTGGGAATTTCAAAAACAATCAATAGAATATCACCGAAGTTTTACTGGAAAAAACTTCGTACAGATGTACTTCGATACGTTCGTTCTTGCCACTGACAAAGAGACAAACCATTCAATCAGAAACCCGCAGGTCTTTTACAACCTCTTGATCCACCGAAAACCAAATGGACTCACATAACGATGGACTTTATTACACCCCTTCCAAGGTCAACGGAAGGAAACAATGGCATCTTAACTGACGTTGAAAGATTATCAAAGATGATCAGAATTATACCAACCAATCCCAAAATAGATGCTCCTTCAACTGCCAGGCTGTTCAAGGATCATGTCTACAGAAACCACGGAATTCCGACGAATATCATTTGTGATAGGGATGATATTTTTATGAACAAGTTTTGGAAGAGTCTGTTCCACCTTCTGGGTACCAAGATGTCCCCTTCTTCAGCATATCACCCACAAACAGATGGAAAATCTGAGATTATGAACAGAAAGATCGAAGAAATGATTCGTTATTTTGTTAGCTTCGACAAGTCAGATTGGGACAAATACTTGGTAGACTTCGAAGTTGCTTACAACTCATCTATTAATGCCACTACAACATTCTCTCCGTTCTTCCTCAATTATGGAATCCACCCTAGAACTGTCCCTTTGGAAATACTCTCCGCAGACAACCCTGCTGCGGCACAGTTCCTAAAAAACATGCAAGAATCACTGAAAAAAACCCCACAGCAATGCGGCGAAAAACCAGAAACAGAGATGATGAGAATTGGAATGAGGTTATGATGACCGATGTTTATGTACAACAGATGAGTTCAGAGACAAGGTACAGACGCTTAATCGGCTTTCTTTGTGATATCGGTGCCCCCAAGTCCGTCGTCGGCCGAAAGGAGTTGAACAGGATTTACACCACCCTCAGTGCTCACGAAAGGAAACTGCTTCCGTCAAGAAACCGTTTCAGATTTGCAGATGCTACATGCGATTCTCTTGGCCGAGTAAAGATCCCGCTACGTACTCCCTCCGGGATATCGCGTATCCTACGTTGAGCTAGACATCGTGAATGCAGACATTTCTGCATTACTTGGGCTAAACGTACTTGATAAGGAATCCTTGACCTTATGAACAGGTTCTAACAGGCTGGTAAAGGGTATACCTCACACCGATCAAAGCGGAATCACTGTTTACTTGGATGCGTGGTATGTAGCAATGGTCCGCTCAACAACGAACAATCTCTATGCTGAAATACAATTCTCGACGGTATGTATTTCACCAAAGCGCAATTGTCCAAGCTACATCGACAGTTCTTCCATCCCAGTGCGAGGAAGTTGTTTAATTTGATCAGTCGCTCACGTCCTGAGCATGCCACGCCAGAGACTTTCCGAAAATTGGAAGAACTCTCGAAGAGATGTGATCCGTGCCAACGCATTCAACACGCTCCTAAACGGTTTAGGGTCACGCTGGGAGCGGAGAATATTCAGTTTAATAAGAAAATACTGCTTGATATCATGTACCTAGATCGGGACCCTCTACTCCATATCGTAGATGACTGTACCAAGTTCAGTGCAGCAAGATTATTGCCAAGAATTTCTACAGATGCAATTTGGGAAACGCTCGTGAAACGCTGGGCCTCAGTGTATACTGGTCTCCCCAATAAGATCCTCACTGATCAAGGATCCCAGCTTGGCGACCGTTTTATTCATATTGCGAAGCTATCCGACGTAGAAGTCAGCCAAAATGGTGTTGAAGCCCACTCAAGTCTGGGTGTGGGGCAGATATACCACGAGCCTTTAAGAGCTACTTATAGGAAGATCATAGTATCACAGCCTAATGTGGACAACCATCTAGCACTATCATGTACCGTTAAGGAAATGAACGAAACTCTCGGACCGGAGGGCATCGTCCACTCTGCATTAATGTTTGGTGAATACCCCGAGGTATCAACAAGATCCGAACCGCGCCCGACTAAAGGCACCCTTCAAGAAAGAGCAGCTACTGCCAATATCGCCCGTAAGGAAATGGAATACAAAATGTCTGCTATCAAGATCAAGCAAGCTCTGAGTTATGCTGTTACGCCTTCCGTCGATAAGAGCTTTGAGCCTGGTGATAAGATTCTGCTTTGGAGGGAGGAGATCGTTGCTAGCAGAATAGGTGAGTGGCTTGGTCCATTTGAGGTCTCCGCTGTTGACTACGCCAAGAAGTTGATATTCGTCCGAGATGTCCCCAATAGCCCGGCACGCCCATTCAATCTGTCCCAGGTGAAATCTTACTTCACGCCTGAATTCTGGTCCTATTCCTTTCTATCGGATATGGATGAAAGCCTAAAAGGGTTTCGATCCCCAACTGGGGATATGACACTGGCTACAGAGGTTCTCGATCCAGATGATGACCGTGCTATCGGCAAGAAGATGGAAGAGGCCAAGAAGAATGAGATAAAGGTATTGTTGGAACGTGGGATGTTTAAAGTAATCCTCAAGGAAGATATCCCACCAGATGGAAATGTTCTCTCAGGGCGCTTTGTTTTAGCTATCAAGTCTACCATTGATAGAAGAACGAAATAAAAAGCTCGTTATGTAATAGGAGGCCGCCATCGTGAAAAACTGAAGAGCATGCTTGTTCACACATCTTGCACGTTGCAGCCGCAATCCGTACGACTATTACTTGCATTGGCAGCAATATTTGGATTTGATGTCTGGACTGCAGACATCAAGCAGGCGTACCTACAGGCATCTGAGCCGATTGCCAGGGACGTTTTCGTAGGGAACCCTGCCCCTGAATTCGAGCTTGATCCAGATCAGTGCTTGAAACTACTGCGTCCCCTTTACGGACTTTGTGACGCCGGAGATTTGTGGCATACAACGTTGGATAAACACCACAGGAATGAAATGGGTATGAAGCCGTTCAGATTAGATCCATCACTTTACTACCTTCTGACTGACAAAGCGTTACAAGGTCTAAGTGGAGCATACGTTGACGACCTCCTTTGCTGTGGGAATGAGACATTCAGAGAGATATCCCTTCTGACTAATAAGCGCTTCGAAATGGCTGACAACGAAAGACTGCTGGAGTTCACAGGTTTCGTCATCGATCGTAGTAAGGATGGATACTTCGTCATGGACCAGAGTCAATACCTGAAAAACCTTGAATTCCTACCAACTGACGCGTACTTTAAAAGTTTCCGGTCAATGGGCATGAAGTTTTCCTGGTTGGCTAACATCAGGCCTGATTGCGTGCTCGAGATATCACAACATACGCAAATTACTGAAGCCAAGTTCGACAATAACCGCGCATCCATTATCAAGAGACTGAACAAGGCTGTCAAATATGCAGTCGATAACCGTGTCCTTCTTAGAGTTCCCAAGCTCTATAAGAATTCGCTGAAAGTGGTTGGTTTTTCTGACTCATCTTTCGCGAACAATACAGATCTATCGTCCCAACTAGGGTATATCGTATTCTTAGGCGATGCATCTAGCAACGTTGTGCCGATCCATTTTAAGTCATACAAATCGAGGAGGGTTACAAGATCTGCCATGTCGGGGGAGGTAATAGCGTTTAGCGACATGTTCGATGTTGCTATCTCCATTGCTCAAGAACTAAAAGTTGTTCTAGACCAACATGTTCCCGTCCAGCTTCTAACAGACAGCATGAGTCTGATCGATTATATATCGAAGGGATCTCGCACACTAGAGAAGCGTGCTATGTTGGACATCGCTGCGGCAAGAGAAGGATTTAGAGACAAGCTTATATCTGATATCGGTTTTTTCAGGAGCAGCAAGAATGTTGCAGATGGTCTTATTAAAGCATGAGTCAGGCCCTACTACGAAACGTTATTTCCACCGGTGAGATTGAACTGGAGCCAGAACAATGGATTGTCAGAGACTCCGGTATTACTTGATGTTTCAGGTATGCTTTATTACACCACAATCAAATGTTTCACCTCTGCAATCCTGAGATTAGGTGTATCGTTACCCCCGCATAACCTTAGGCTCTCCGGGAAAAGCCGAATGGGGAACCCTTCAGCCGAATCCAGAATGACACCTTGATTGGCATCGATGACCCCGCAGTGATCTACCAAATGCACAGCGTTCTGCAGGAGACGCACAAGACACAATAACTCCCTTAAGCTCCCAATAATGCGGCATGCCTCTTCAATACTGCTGCTGCTAACCACCTTTGCATCGGCAAACCTTCAGATTTTAGTCGCATCACAAGGCTCCTAATGAGGGCACCTGCTCTACCGATACTGGTTGGCCGTTATCCGCAATCAGTGAGTTTGTCCCTTGCACGCGACGCGACCTCAGGGCCCAGCAGATAATACACTCCATTCACAATGGACGCTGGGATAAAGTCTAGCATCCCACTAATCCCAACCATGTCCTGATGTTCTTGCATTTTATATTCTTTGAGTTCAGGGATCGAATTTCTGGCATCACACACACCTGTATGCACGGACACACCAGGGTTCCTACGGCAAAAGTGGAGTATCGTGTTCAGTGCTGACTTGTCAAAACGTTCTTCATTCATGCGGCGGAGCTGTCGAGGACCTTGGACGACACAACTACGTGGTGCAACCTTGCCCCTTGTGGGTGTAGGCGGAATGGTATCGAAATGCACCATTCGATAACGGTGAGAGCGAATCGATATCAATAGCAAAGTAACTCGACGCGTCCCGAATCTTTCATGTACATCCAAACCAAACACCCTTGCGGAAATCCTTGCCGTTAATGTGCACACCACTGCCGAACATCACGGCATCAACTGTCCATTCAGTGGTTTCCATATCGACGGATGCGTGCTTGCCCCAAGTTGGACCAGTTTCTTTCAGTCTAGTGAGACCCGTTTCTTTGTCACTGTTGTGGTCAAAATCAGCGGGGACCGGAACAACTGCTGGTTAACTTTCCTGTGCGATTCGGTTGAGAACAATTTGGAAAGCACGATCGGCGATGGCAATGTTACTTTGCGTCGGTTTCTGCATTGCACCGGGAAATAGTGGTGCTCTTTCGTTCATACAACGCACCATTCTCGATAAACAGGGACCGAAAGGGATTTATAAGGTGGGGGAGGAGACAAGACGAACGAAAACGCTTAGCCGCTAATACAGGTCTCGGTCGATCGTGCAGATAAAATTTGGTGAGCATGTGAGAGTCCATGTACTTTTGAGGTCGGTACCCTGAAGCCCACCAAAACATTGCCCATGATTTTGAATCATGGTGAATGACCGTTACATTCAATGATTTGGAGCGTTTTATTTTATTTTCACGTTTCTCTGGTACTGGCTGTGATCGATGATTTGTTCAAATAGGGGGAGTGTCGATCATTCGCAATATCCTATATGTACACTGTACCTACAGTGTACAGTACAGTTCATTTCATACTTTGTATTTGAAATATGTGATCCGAATTTACAATTGGATCAGATCATCGAGGTCACAGTGTTGAACTTTACAATTCTTCCCAAAGCCGTAGGCCGTCGTCTTCTAGGGGGCACGATTTTTTTCGAAGACATACTACGTTGACCTGAGTCCGTTGCATTTCCGTCGTGGCTGCGCTGGCCTTTCTTTATTGAATCAGTCCTACTCTTGTCTACCTATCCTCTCTTACGACGTTAGTTTGATTGTACAAGCTAATAAGAGAGTCTCAGCAGGACCGGTTTCACGGCAGTTTCAGAAACGAATGCTCATGTACAGTAATAATTACAGTACCTTTCCTCTGTACCTTATTATAAAAAACTTTTTTGCAGTAAAAATTTCGGGCTTCCAAAAAATTTCCCTTTCCAAAATGTAACGGAAACTGTCCTCATATGAGGACAAACTGTGCCTCATATGGGGACAGTGCTATGACGGATAGACACTCTAGCGTCTTCTGTTCGCTTGCAGCGATGGCTACTGTACTGTGTGTACAGTAAGAGAATTGCCAACGGTCTTTGCCAAAACCCCAGAAAAATGCATAGCTGTAAAAATATCACTGGCCGCCCCAAACTGTGATTATAGCATTTTGGGTTTGAGCAAATCACCCTCGATGGTATCCTTGCCCCAACCCAATTGAGGCAGCAGTATGTCCTCCTCAGAGAGCGACACAGAGCAGTTTATGTCGCTGCTTTCATCTTCTATTTCAGGCTTCACCGCTTTAGTTACGGCAAATTGAGGCTCAAGAAAGATGAGGGCAGGAGGATTTAAGCCCGGCCGTAGCCGGAACAGGCAGCGCAACATGAAGCAGGGTGGGGATCAAATCGGTAAGGACTACTTTTGTCCCACCAACGTTGGTCGTCCTGTATTCTCGGACATAGAATTCGAGCGTCGATATGCCGTTTACAAGACGATATATGAAAATCTACGTGCAGGTGTCTGTTCTACTGGGACCACGTTTCATCAAAGAAGCGATGCCACTGGCTTGCTGGGAGCAAATACTGATCAGAAACTTACTGCGGCCCTCCGGATGCTTCGTCAAGGAAGCTCGACAGACGCTATTGTAGAGTATACCAGAACATCAGAAAGCTCTTATTTATTCGGGATGAAACGATTCACTGAGTATGTAGTAAAGGTTTATGAATATGAATGGTTAAGGTATCCTGATAGTTCTGAAGTGCTCAAGATAGAAAAAACTATCACTCTATGGGATTCCCTGGTTGTATTGGAGTAGTAGATTGTGCATCTTGGGAATGGGATAAATGTCCAGTTGGTTGGCAGGGTCAGTATAAGAGAAAAGACAAGAAGATTTTTTATAGAATGGAAGTTGTGTGCGACGATCATCTACGAATTTGGCATTTAATGTTTGGTATACCATGAGCCAAGAATGACAAGTCTATTCTAAACCAAAGCGCGATTTTTAATGCAACAAGAGGCGGCAATTGGCCACCATATCTACCGTCAAGCAAAGTAGGTGAGATGAACCTAGACTGGTTCTATTACCTTGCGGATGGAATATATCCAGACTTCAGGATATTTATCAGGCCATTAGGAGAACCACGTAGTGCGAAGGAGGAGTTGTACTCAAGCATGCAGTCATCTTCAAGGAAGGCTGTGGAGCGGGTGTTTGGGGTTTTGTTTGCACGTTTTGGAATTCTATACCAACCTTTCAGACTACAAAGTATATGGGATTTGACTAACGCGATGAAGGCTTGCTGTATAATCCATAACGTGGTAGTAAAGGATCGTGAATACAATGGAACTGAGAGATTCAAGATTGATTAAGATATATCAGATGAGACTCTGACAGCTATTCTTGAGAACATGAGAAGACCGTAGTCAACATTATGAGCAAGCAGAGCTTTAAAGAAAGACATTGGATCTTACGGAGGGCAAGGAAGAGCACGCGAAGTTGACCAAAGCACTAATGAATTACTGTTGTAGCAGAAGTGGAGATAGCGAAGATCAAAGGACGTTTATATAGCGTAAAGAGCGACGCCAAAGTCGATGAATGACGCGCCTTGCGACGAGCGAAGCGAGGAGCACCACTTGTGCTGGGTGCAACAGTGGTTGTATTGCCAGATGCAGTGACTGTCTCACCACGAGTTGACGCGGTGCCAAATACAGTACCACTATACATCTGCTCAGGCTTCAATGTCTCATTAGCAAGCTCCTCTCCTTCCATAAACGTACTCAATAGTCTCTCTCGCATTGTTTGTCGCATGCGCATTCTCTCAGACTCACTTGCGTCCGATGCAGGCCCGAAAAGCTCCTTAACCATCCCCCAGTCCAACTTGCGACGCTTCAATGCCATCCTTTGCTCTGCAATGTTTTCCTTGGCCTCTTGAGCTGCAAGCATGGCCTTCTCCATTCTTGCCACGGAACTGGCCATTTTTGTTGCACTTTTCTCGATGTCGTTAACCTTTTCAATAGGCTTCTTCTTTTTCAACTTCTTTGCGGCTTTGTTTCCCATCGGCCTGCACTCCTGATCGCCTTCATCACCGTTCCCATCCTCCCCAACAGTCGCACTAGCAACAAGAAGAGATATCGATGTTACCAGATATTTATAAAACTCCATAAAGCCAAACTTCTTCTTAATGTGGTACTCTGGATTGCGTATAACATGATAAAGGTATGAAGTTGAAGCAGCACCATCACTATAAATGAGCTCGGCACATATTTCCAAATCATCATCACTGGGATTACCAGTAAGCTGCATAGTTACCACTCGTTCCCGACATCCTTGAACTTAGTACACTCCTTGCGAATATTCTTCCATTGCTTGAGACACGCCACAGCTGATCGACCTTGCCAACGACGCTCATCAAGAAATCCTCCATATCTTCCCAAAGTGCAAGCCTTTGCTGGACGTCTCCTATCTGCCACGAAGGCTTCCCTTATCTCCCGTCCCAACTGAGCCTCCGACATCCCAGCGCCCACTGCTGGGTCTGTACAAGCAGCGGCAGTAGCCCTCGAAAGACCGAAATTCTCTTCCTCTTTCCATCCCAATCCTCTCCTACCAGCCCCAATTGTCCCACCCCTTGCGGTCTCAGCACTTTTGTTAGGCTTCTCAGGTCTAGAAGTTTTTCAAGCTGTCTGGATCCCGTATTTAGATGGTGGAATTTTCCTCTAGTACCCCCTTTGTCCTTGTTGGAGTGGGTGATGGTTCAGCGGTCGCCTGGAGATGTTCTTAGTCTTCTAGTGTAACCACCACCTGTACGGTTGATGTTTTTGAACACATTTAAAGATCCACCCCCTCGCTCAGGTACTATTGAAGGCATAATTGAGATGTTTGTTGTGGCCAAACTAAAGCACAAGGACAAAGGGTGGTGCGCAAAGGGTGGTGCGCAGAGCCTTTATAAAGGGCTTTATTTGCTCAGTGTTTCGGCCGTTCGGGCCAATTTTCCCCCGCCACTGGCCTTTCCCATATTTGGAAAAGCTTGCCCAAACAAACTTGGCTTGGGCAAGATCAAAAAATTTGGGACTTTTGGGTATTTGGGAGGACCGATAGGGTATGGATTTTACCAAACGTTGTCCCAAAAAATTATTTTAGGGCTATGGGCAAACCGTTGGGACTGCTCAGACGAAGAGTGCAGTTACGTCGCTCAATGACAACATTTCCTATCCCAGTTACTAACTGTAAGGAAAGTTTAGGCGGTGCACTAGAATTCCCCACGTGTGCAGAAAAGTACAGGGTAAGAAAGCACTTTCGCAATTTTGTACACTATCGTGCTACAGTTCTGTATTCTCAATAAAGGGGGAATTTTGGACATGGGGAAATTACGGCCAATTCGCGCCAAAATTTACCAAAGCGGAACAGTGGCCAAATTGACTACGTACTGACCAATATTGACCTATTGGTAGGGCCGGAAACTGTGATTATCAACGCTTTCACGTTTGAAACAATTGAGTTGTATTATTTTGTTGAAATAGTTGATTCATTGTGGTTTGTTTGTTGAAACAGTTGATTCTTCGTGTTTTGTTGTTGTTGAGAATTACTTTTTCATCTCTACTGATTTCTGCTACAGGCTTCTCTTATACATACTTTTTTTCGAGTCCACACTTTCGAACCTTCCTGCCATGCAGATTAGGTTGTTGACTCTTCCCTCGACTTGATCCGATACTCTCTATGTCGCACTGTAAAGAGCAGGCCCATTCAGGGATATTATAGATTGAGTCATTGCTAGGCTATTGGGTCCCCACTCGAGAGCTTCCTCGTTTGTTACGGAGAAAGAGTCATTTGGACCTGTAACTATGAAGTCATTTGGGCCATTCTTGGAGGTAATACTGTTCGTCTCCACACATTGAGGGGACAAAGTCACTTGGGCCCGTTGCGATGCTTTCCTTCTGACCAATCATAATGGAAGCACTATTAGTCCCTGTGCGGTGAGAATGGGTCGCTTGGACCGGTTGATATGTGTTCCTTTGGTCCAAACAGATAGGTAGTACTGAAAGTTAAGGTCTCCTTCACAGAAACGGTTCGAAAGCGGTCCATTAAATGGTTCAGTGGCTTCAAAAGAACCGAACGGCCTGATTTTTTTGAAAAAATACCGAAACAGCTCCTTTTAGCACCTGTGCGAACCGAGCCGCCAGTTTTTTGTACCCGCCGAATCAAGTCCGGAAACTTTCGAAACACAGGATACATAAAATTTATTTATGTACTACTTACAGTCATGTAATGTATCTATTTGTACTTAATACTAATTCTATTCTACGTACTCTATATTTTCTCTATCATATTGTACTGTTAGCGACGCCTGCTAGGACCGCTGTATTGTAAGGGTCACTAAGACCGTCCGCAGGACTATCCGCTAGGGAATTTAGTTAGTTGTTAGTAGATGTGCTAGAGATAGTCAATGGCATCTACTGTCTATAAAAAGCCTTACCGCTTTGGGCACTGAAGCCAAAACTACGAGAAATTTTATTATCAACCCACTCAACTCGTCTTCACTAGCAAAAACCTCTACCGTTTTTTCAGATTCGGCTCTAAGGCCGATTTGTTCTCTTTTATACTCTAACCCTTGAATTTTCGCGACAGAAACAGCACGAGTTCTCCAGAGTCGAGTCGAACTTGACGTCTTTTCCAAGTAACGGAGTCGCCAATTCGCGACTCGAACCGTGGTTTAAACTCCGATTCATTAACTTGGGGAATCACTTAGCGTTGCGCTTCATCATCATGTATTAATCCGTCTCCAATCACTATGGAGCTATGAAACCTGGTAAGATTGTCTTGTCACATAACAGATTCATAGCAAAAAAGAAGTTTACATCATTACCCCACAAACAGCCTGGACCAAGACCAAAGTAACGTGGCGGACTCAATCGTTTCATCATCTAGACTAATACGGTAATCAGTAAGAATAGTACCTGCGCCCGAAAAAGCACTTTCACTGGCAACACTGTTAGCCTGAGCCTATAAAAAAAAGTGCCTTCTTTGCTGTACTCGAGAAACAGGTTTCATCTGTCTTCCACCAAACAAATGGATCAACTTTCTGATCTGCAGTGCGGGTCACTTGAATAGATTCGTGAATCTAACCAAAAAGAGACGTGAATGAATCAGTTCCTGAAGATATCAACTGTTGAAAAGTAGAAAACTTAACATCCCTGGATTGGTTTTCACCATTTTCACTGGCACTACCAGAGGGTTAAACATTACGAAGTAGAAACTAGTTGTGAAGTAAGGCATTATTTCGAATTTTTGGATCCAATATTTCCGCCCACTTCGCAGTTGGGCTACTGACGAAATCCTCTTAAGAAACCAATTTGTACAGCATTGCTACAGCAGCTAACTTGAGGTCATTAGAGTTGTTCGCAAATGCCAGTCGACATATTCTTTCCAATGCGACAAATTCGAGAAAACTGGAGCTTATTTTCACATACATGCCGCCATACCGATTCTGTGTGACAAAGGCGGCTGTTTCAAGAAAATCGCAAATGAGAAAAGCTCGGTCCCACTCAGCACTAGAAATAACGAGCTCATTGAATTCAGGAATTCTATTGATAAGAACGTAAAAAATTCCTCTAGCTTTGGCAGCGGTTCTTATCATCTTGAATGTATTCGAGCAATGGGTTTCAGAATCAAATATAGGAACAGGAATCTTTTTCTCACCGAATTCTACATACATATTTTCAAATAGATCCCTGCGATTCACGGAAGCCTTGATAGCTGAGACCAACGACCGAATTGTAAAGATGCTTCGATGA
Organism: Kappaphycus alvarezii; assembly: GCA_002205965.3. Taxonomy (NCBI): domain Eukaryota; phylum Rhodophyta; class Florideophyceae; order Gigartinales; family Solieriaceae; genus Kappaphycus; species Kappaphycus alvarezii. Next base: position 1,392,315 of record NADL03000599.1, read on the forward strand.
ACAATTTGAAGGCAAACTTTGACGCCGAGATTAATAATATGAGCGATGCATCTCAGTGAAATGTTTTGTGCTCGTAATCTGCATCTTGTATTTCGATATGCTCATTCACAAGAAACTTCACACCTTTCACCACATCTGCTCATTCCCTGTGGTTATGCTTTGAATTTTCTTTTGCAATCCATATTTCTCAAGTGACCCGACTAAAACTTGGCAAGTTGCGTCACCTGTGTGAGAAATTGGAAAGCATCCAAAGTGTGGCAGTGCCCTTTCCATTTTTCAATGCTTGTACCAAATGAGGCGATACAGCGATATACCCTCGGTAGATTTTTGAAGACCATATATCGCAAGTTAAGCTCACCTTAATGTTTAGATGTGTAAAAAAATGTTCCGCAACTCAAGACGACATTGATTATGACTCAAATTATAATTTTTGCTTAATAGTACGACGGCTTTTCAAAGTATATTCTTCGTCAAAAGCTGTAATAATGCGCTTGGACTCTTCCGACTCAATTAATGACAATTTGCAGCGAGTTCATGAAAAATTATTGCAGAATATTCATATTGATTCTTTTTTAATAGTCGGGACAAGGCGTTTTGGGGGTAATTTGGACAGATCAATCACACGCAAATGAAGATTGACCAATAAAGACGTTTATGAATCCGTGCTTACGCGCGTGCTTGGTCAGTGTTGAGGTTGATGAGTTGACGCTAAACTTTTGTGGAAAATAAAAGAATCTGCGCCTAAGCACATTCCTGTCTTTCAATATTTTGTAATAATCCCATACAGCATTGATTTCTTGAGGTTTTCTCCTTGGGTCCTGATTGGATTCAGTACTGGTACTCCCAGTACCGACATCCGCTCTGTTTTTGTCTTGTTGGGAACTGACCTAACCATAAAAATTGATGCATGTGCCCCTTCTCCTGCTACGAAAAAACCCCCAATCCACAGATAGTGTGTAAGTAAAGATATTTATGTTGAATAGTGAGTTGAAATGTAAGGATAAGGAAGCATTGCTTAAATATGACGAGCAACTATGATGCTTAATGACCCTAGCATTCCTAGTTTGATAGGTACGTGCAAGTCCAGAAAATTCAGAGGGGCTACAAGAACGTCTATCAAAGACTTGCGTGCCGAGTAGCGGAGAAAGTTTAAGACAAGAATCATCAGCCATCAGACAGAAGAAATGAACACTGATTCTTGCCGCAATAAGCGGAAGCCAGCCCGTCGAACACAACGGTCTGTAATTATGTCAGAAAGTGTAAGCTCGGCTTGTTGGGCTTACAGGGGACTTCACCAGCAACTTTACTGCGTGCTACATGTGTCATAACTTTTGGGCTGTTACACTAGAATCGCTAATTATCCTCACAGTATCCCAAATTTCAATTGTTCTACATTTTACGTTAGCAGTACTACTTTACTGAACAAAGGCCTGAACATCCTTCCGTCAACCGTGGCCTAGAGTATTGTGGCTTACATGGCAAACCTTATGTCGAATAAAAGTCACTGTCTATCCGAATTTACAGGTCAGTGGTCAATATGGATGCAGATAGTAATGGAAATGGCTCAGACTCATTTCTGTCTGAGATAGCACTGGAAAATTTTTCCCAAGAGGTTTAAGGATTCATCAACTCAATTAGAATACTCCATATTCGTGTCTCTGCTCGGTCTATGACTGGACTTCAAGTAGTCAATGATGTTGCCGAACTGTTCCCGCCACTATGTTATTTTCTCCTACTATGCAATCTTTGCCTATTGCTTACAAAGCACTTTGTGACTGGCCGAATGGCCATGGAGCTAATATGCCGCCACATAGTTCCAGTCTTGTTATCTGCAATCGAGCCGCTAATCTCTACACCGAAGACGGAATAAGTTAGCTGCAGAAGAAATAACAAAGTATATTGAAACCAGGTCGTCATACTACCCGAAGAGGTCAGAAAAAATCAGCCGTTGAAGATGAAAAATCTCGTACTGAGTCCGTCCCTGTGCAACAGGACAGATTGGCAGAATACATGGGCTCTTTATTCCGGTACAAGGATCAAGAGTTCTCCGGAGATCTCGGTGAGTCTTGAATGGAATATGTTGTAGAGTACCAAGTTGCACGAGATTACGGTCTGAGCGCGGCACAGAAGAACAAATATCTTCATAATCTCCTGCGTGGTGATGCCAAGCGCTTTTGACTTGATCGAATCGCCAAAGAGGTAAACTATTTTACTGAAGGGATAAAGCTCATCTGAAAACAGTACAATTTTATCGTGAGACAGAACCGAGTGAAGAAATATCTCGGTGGATTTACATTATCTAACTATACCTATGAATTCCTTAATGAGCTTACATCACTTGAAAAACTGTACAAGCTGATAACAAAGCTTTCATCCCAAGTGTCTGCTTCGCACAGAAGTGAGGCACACAAGATTGAGTTTCTTTTTAATGCTACCGTTTGTTACGCATGGGCAATAGAGCCGTTAAGCCTGGTACCTACTCATGTTCTCCCATTTCAACAACTCTATGGGGAACTTGAAGCGTCATTGAATCTCTCTAGGGAATTCAAATTGGCAAAAATGAGAGATAAATTTGCAATTGGGTCACGAACTGCTTCAGATGAGGACGAAAAGGTCCCTGGGATTTTATCATGGACCTGGTCGCTACGCAAACAGTCATCGTGGTGTCGGTGAAAAAAGTCGTTACAGCCAAAGGATTGGTCCATCCGTACCGCTTTCGGTCATGTGGTGACTCAATTGAGATTCCCTTGACCAAATGCTAAGTTCATGTCCGCAAAAGATTGACCTTGCTAAAGCCGTTCGTTGAAAAATGGAGTACATGTCGAAAAAATGAAAACCATCGAAATTCTCTGGCTGTATTATTTGAATTATGTGAACAGCTCGACTTCGAAAATGAAGCAAAAGAAGAAATGAGTCAAGAAGTACCAGATGAAACAGATGTACATGTTGACTATGAAAATTAAGAGGAAAAACAGACCTTGATCTCTTCGATGCACTTGTCAATTATGTTGGAGACACGAATGATGAAAAATCTGTAACTGAAGCAACAATCAACCTCACTTCTCCTTCGGACCCGAAAAGCACTGAAAAATTCAATGGAGTCTGTCTGGATACTGGAGCTCAGAGATCTGTAGTAAGGAAGAGTCAAGCTGAGGCAAACTGCGGCCTCATGGGAAGCTCTCTCACATTTATTCCGTCAGCATCAAAGGTCTACAGATTTGGAGAGAATAGGAAGTCAAGCATTGGAAAAGAAAAGTTTCGTATCCCATACTGCGACAACAGTCACATGGAGATCGTTTTGAATGTTGTAAATATTGGAATGTCGCTTTTTTTAGGACTCGACGTACTTGATAGGTACAGGCTCATAGTAGACACCGTGTACAATCGTATAAGGTGCAAAGATACTGTATGGAGCGCACAACTCACTCGAAAGCCAGGCCTAAAATGAATGGAATTACGAAGTTATGTACACAGAGTCAGAATCGAAAAAGATTTAGCTACAATTTTATCTCTGACATCCGCTGAGAAATTGCAAAATGATGAAGCAGTCCGGAGATCCTCAAGCGACACCAGAGACGCTCAAGGTACTCGAAAAAATTACTGGGTATTGTGATGTTTGCCAAAGGGTATCGAACCAACCTGGTCGTTTCGGCGTCGCACTGCCAAGCGAAGATGTATCCTTCAACCAAACTGTCTATAAGCTTATGTATCTTATGTACTTGGAAAGCATGCCCATAGTACGCATGGCTTGTAAGGATAAGTTGTTCAGTGCTGCAATATTCCTCAACGGAGAGTCTGAAAACAATGTATGGACAGCTTACTTCCGTCAATGGGTTACAAATTACATGTGTCACTCGAAATAATTTCACGCTGATCGTGGACTGGAATTCGATTGTGACCAATGGCGTCACTTTCCGCAAGCGTGTGGTATAAAACGCTTGGACTCAGGTATCAAAATCCAAAATGCTATGGGCTTCGGTTAAAATTATCACGACTTCTTCCGAAGAGTATACCGTAAGGTACGAACAAAGCATTCAAATATTTCGAGAGATGACTTTATTTCTCTTTCTGTTCATTCCATGAAGAACTCTGCCGGACCTGATGGATTTTTACTCACTCTTCTCGTGTTAGGAGTCGTTCCACAACTCTCCCTATGTTTCGCAGATCTTCTAGAGCAGGGTGAGTGAATGAAAGCAAAACGCAGCAAAATGCGGACGAAACCACGTGGTGTGGAGCTACTTTACTTGGATCGCCGTCTGCGACGACGTCGAAGGTAATCGACGAATACGCAGTCGCTGTCGCAGCTCGCAGCGGATGCCCGACGGGAGGAGTGAAGACTCAGCTTTATCAGCAGCTTAGTTATGCGAGTTGGTCCACGTGTGACGCGTTTGTAACATGCCGCGCCCCACAACATGCAGAGTTTAGCCACCCTATTCAAACCTCATTTTGTTAGGCTTGTCACAGTGGGGTATTCAAGACTTTGCATGTTGCACCTGCATATTTCTGTGGTAAAGTAATCGTAAAGCAAAACAAAATTCTGGTTCTGAGATGTCTAAGTCTGTTATTTCTACCCGCGTTCGCACTGAGCTTGGTTGAAACGTCCCTATCGCATCAGACCGCGGGATAAGGATTGGATCTCAAGTTCTCTTCTATCATGAAAAGTGAAGGCGTGGGAAGGCCCATACAAGGTCTTTGCAGGAGATGAAAAAATATTTGGATCAATGTAAATCACCCCCTAAAAAGATTTTCGATTGAAACAGTCTGTGAGTACATAACAGACTCGAATAATCTGCAGAGAAAGCAAAAATTGTATGATCATGCGCGCGCCAAGATAAATACCATCTTTGATCAAATTTTCTGGGGCGAAGCATTTCTTACAAATGTTCAAGAAAGTATGGCTGATGTTCGTATCAAAACAGAGGGAACCACTGATGTCTCAGAGACACAAAGCCTAACATATATCATGGTGAAATTTCCTGCGTCAGAGCCAAGATCCAACTCCGCAGCATTTGAAACAGCAAAACGCAATGAGATTTAAATTCTATCTGATCGTAGGGTCTGGGAAGTCTTCAACATCTCGTCACTTCCCCTAACGAAAAAGTATAGGTAGTAGATTTGATCTTACGCTGAAAAATACGGAAACTGGCCGCCAGAAGTCCATAGCTCGTCTCGTTTGACAAGTATACGAAGAGGACATCAAAAAATTCATAGTGCATAGCTGCACAACGCTACGCCAAAGCTCTATCAAACTAATACTTCCATTATTTGCCTTTCTTAAATACCGTCTCGCAATGGTCTTTTTCGTTCAAGCTTACCTCCGCGTGAAGGGAAAGCTGATCCATGATATATATCTCAAGATCTGTGAAGCCGATCTAAAGTTCTTCAACACTGGAGGAGATCAAGTACTGAAGCTAAAAAATCCTCTTTATGGTATCAGTGATTCAAGTGACTACTGGGGCGCAACTCTCGAATTCTTTATCAAGAAAAAAACCAGGAATGCTACCGCTCGATGAAGATTCGTCTCCTTACATGAATGAAGGTACCGAAGAGGCCGATGTACTTCTTGGGGCGTATGTCGATGATTATTTGCTCGCAGTAAATGATTTTATAATTTAATTGAACTAATAGCTCGTTCGTTCGAGTAAAAAACCGGTTGAGTATGAAATCCTTGAGTTCTTTGGTATCTATATTGAAACAGCCAAATCCTCTGATGGTCAGGGAACGTTTGACGCCCATCAACCAGAATATCTTGCAAGCTCAGAACGATACCGAAGAATTATATCTTTGAACTTTTCCTTCCGTCCGCGTCGCATTCAGTTGGCCACCACACACTCGCCTAGGATGTATGTTGCACAGTCAATCACGCAGCACAAGTAACCGCTGAGAATTTCGGGAATAAGACCATCAAGGAGCTTAATACTTCCATAAGCTATTTGAAAGATACCAAAGAAACCTGTTTCAAGTATCCCCCAATCAATTTCAACACCCTACACATTCGTATTCGTACTTATGCATACGCATCGTTTGCGATAAACACATATCTTACTTCGCAGCTAGGATTTATCGTTTTGCTTTGTGATGACTCAGACCGCTGTAATGTTTTAAGCTATAGCAGCCGAAAGTCTCGTCGAGTCATACGGTCTACCATGGCTGGAGAATTTTATGGATTTTCTGCCGCATTTGAGGTCGCCTACATATTGAAACACGACTCAGAACGTATTTCTCGCCTTAAGATACCCACAAAAATGTTCACAGACTCGAAGCAATTTTTTTATTTCATTACCCGTGCTTTACATGCAACTGAGAAACGATTAATGAAATACGTCGTTGCTGCTCGTGACCTCTACACAAAGTTCGAAATATCAAATTTTGGACTTACCGCTGGTATTTCAAATCCTGCTGAGGGTCTTTCAAACCCGAAACTTTGCAGGCCTCTGCTAGAAATTCTATGGAATGTTATTGACAAAACTGTAGTTAAATTGGCACTCATACTGTACTACCACCTGCAGAGCTGATTTTGGTGATATTTGTTTGATCCAATTCTTTGTACAGGTCATACCACTGCTATCCGCAGGTAATCCACTGTACCGTAATGGAATTTCTGTCTACTGCCGACCACCATCGGTCTTAGTAATTTATAACCACCCGAAAGGGCCTGAGGGCGGGCAGTCCGAACCACTCGGCCCCCAACTTGGACCTTATATTTTCGCAGGTGAAAGGCTCCCATTGGGCCAAGTGTCGCCTTTACTCTTCCCTAACTTGTATGTCTAGTACTTGTATGACATTGACTTGATTTTCCCCGCCGTTTTAGATAAACTTAACCTAGCTACATATGTAGTACTTATAACTACCTGGCCACTATGGCTCAAGAATAAGCAGCCAACCGGTGACGGCTCTGAACTTGACTCCCAACTTACGCCTTTGCAGAAACCTTGCCAAAGGCAACTTTGGCTGTAGCCACGTTTATCCGCCAGGATTCCTTTCTATTTACCCCATTCCCATCCAATAATATACTAACAATTTTATTGTTTGTTTATGATATTTACTCACACTCGGCGCCCAGGACACCGGCGTCTATATATAAATAGGAAGCTCGAGGATGTCGCTGGTGACAAAATACTTATCTCTAAAGGATACATATTCAGCACTGCTGAAACACTACTACATCTCCTTTCCAATATTGCACCCCTGATGTCGACGGTTCTTTGGAATATTTTCTTCTCAAGGTTCTAGCATTCCGCGGATCTCGGCCCGGCCTCACAACCCCGAGGACAAGTATACCGTCCATTCGTCCAAGGAATCACTTCCTCAGTACCACCCAAGCTTCCCATCGCTGTCGGCGAGATGTGCTACTGCATTGCATGGAGCTTGAAGAAAAAGGGGGACACTGAACACCATTTGAGTCTTTGTGTGTTTTTATGTTGTTTTTATCATTTTCTGAGGGTATATCGTGCCTAGACAGGAACAACTGCGCACCGCACATTGTACTACAAAACATATATCGAACAATGGATTACCCGTGCGAAATAAGGCACACCTACCTCGCTTTTTGAAAGGGTAGGAATGTTTTGCAATAATGGTTCTTGATTGTGCCAGCTCAGTAAACAAACAGATTGATGTGATAGCGCAGCATCTGCTAATGCCCACTATAAATGCCCATATACTTTTATGATATTAATTAAGTGCAAAACGCTACTGTAGCCGCTAGATTCATTTTCTATGGTTCTATGGTAGCCTAACTTTACAATGCACTGTACAATACTGAAATTGTACTTACAGTACAGAGGGCCTACAAAAAATTCTATATAAGGGCTTACATACCTAATAGCGGGGCAAGTCCAAGACAAGAACCATCCTCCATCAGACAGAAGAAGTACACAATTGTTCTTGCCGCAATAAGTGGAAGCCAACCCGTGGAGCCTAACGGTCAGTAGTTGTGTCAGACGGTGTAAGTTCGGCTTGTGAGGCTTACAGTAGACTTTCACTAGCAACCTTGCTGCGTGCTACACGTTTCATAGCTTTGAGGCTGTTATACTACACACAACAAACTCTATACTGCCATGAGCTCGAGACCACAAGCGAGAAAAGGTCAGTGATTCCTCACAACGTCCAGCCGCGAGGTACAGTTGTCGATGCTTCGAAGCGCAAATGCGTGTTGTACGTGGACAGATGTACACGCAGTCCTGAATTACAGACGGGGGTTGAATGCATTACCATAGTGGAGACCTTTAATGGAGTCGCGAGTTCAATATGAAATATTGATAGATTAACGGGGAGCGTAAGCGATAAGTGGTCGCGTTGGCCTCGGCTTAATTTTCATTTCAATGTTAACACGGTGCAGGGTGCCATCGCAACGAGAATGTGAGCGTAGTGTATCGCGAGTAGGACTTGCTTTTAGTGGGAGTGGGTCTTGGCTCTGATGTGGTGTAAGGAAACAATATAGAAGGATCGAATAGGATCGAATAGCGGGCCTCCTGAGGATAGGGGAGGTAGCCGGCAGCTTGTGCCGATCATCTTGTCTCTTTCATACCCCATCCCGTCCATCGACCACTATTTACCATTGAGTGAGTCTATTGTCCCCTGCTACCCACACACATGTATCTCATACTCCCCGTAGGCCGCTATGAGCAAATTGTATGTGCCCAGGTACCCAAGTGACCTCGGCTAACGGGCTATTTGATGCACCAAGATTAACGGCTAAATCTGACAAGTTCAACTACAGAACGGACGTGCGTATGTAGATGAAAAGGGTTAAAGTGTTCGCCAATGGCGATGAGAAGGAAGCTAAAGGGGTCACCAACGTCTTCTGAAGTGAACTCTACGGGAGCATGGACTCCGCATATCAGAAGGCCCCGTAGTTGGAGATACAGATGGGAAATATATCTTCGGGACCTTTTGACAATGATGGAGTCTTGACATACCAGGAGAAGGAGGAAAGAGTTGAGAAGATACTTCACTTTGTCGGTAAAGACTACTTAACGGCCAAGCGCTTCATCTCATCAAGTAGGAAGTTGTTTGCTTGTTAGAGAAGAAATTCAGAGGAATACACAAATCTTTGCGGAAAGGTTCCCCGAAGTTGCACAGGAGCGTCTAAATTTTTTCAGCACGCCCCAGCAGCAGCATGTTGCCTCCATATCACTCGATAGCGTAGAGCTACCTGATACAACGTACAACAATATTCTGTCCACCTTCATTTAAAAAACAGTAGAACCCGGCAGACCTAAGATAGCGACAAGGTTGATATCAGATTATGAGTTAAAGGGCATGTCTGAAAACAAAGAGTCATCATTTGCTACACTTCTGAAGATTGCAGATAACATGGATGACGTTGATGTTCAGTCAAACATTGAGGAAATTAGTAATCTGCTCTCTGTTGCTAAGAGCGCCATGAAACGGTTGATAAATCGCGCATCCGTCCATAACCCCGATTAATCACGAGCGCTGAAGATTAATTTGGACGATACCATCGACTCGTTGAAAATCATTCGAGCAGCCCTTGGAAATCCCAAGCTTGTGCCAGATGATGATCCGTCGAAGCCAGTAGGAAGCCTAATGGGTCACCGCGAGAATAGGGATTATCTGCAAAGTAGTCAATCGAACGGACGCCAGGTAACCACAAACGAAATTCTCGTTGTATGGTATGCGACGCCAAGGGTCACCGGATGCTTGAAAAACAGTTTCCGCTGTATAAGACGAAAGTTCACCATTCTACGAGACACAGAGGCAGCCGGAATGGGAGTCAGGTCCATAAGAAGACCCTGAAGTTCGGGAACAACAGGACAGATGATGACTCAGACTCAGACAACTCCGTTGAAACGGAATCTAGGAGTAATTTCCGAAAATAAGCCTCCATAGGGGACTAAAAACCCCATCTACGATCCCAGTTCCCCATTCTCGACTGCCGGATTTCAGACCGCCGCTCGCCTCCGAAAAATGTTTGAAAACGATCTCATTACGACCACACCGGAAGATAATCTGACCCGCAGTTGGGGTTAAACTGCCCTCTACCCTAAACAATTGATCGGTCTCTGGGATTTTACCATCTCCGACAACTCTAACAATCCCTCCCACCTTACATTTCACCTGGTACCCGATGATTCATCAATCATCATTGGGCTCGATATTAGTAAACACTCCATTCAGGATTGCGTTTCAGATGCTCCATTTCTCACGTTCAAACGGCCAACGGATAGAGAATTCACGACTTTCCACCTGTACGTATCCAGCCTGTGGCAAAATCTGACAACGCCAGACTCCGAGTCAAAATTAATACGCCACTGAACGAGTCTACTATCGCACTCATGCACATAAACTTGCTCGAGAAGTCTGATCGGAAACCGAAAATGTTCGAAAAGCGGATTCATAGACTTACCCATGCACCAGCAGGCCAAATTAAGATCATCTGTGAACAAGGAGGGATTCTCTCCAAAAAGCTGGAGGGTGCGATAGATAAGGTCGATAGGGCATGCGAAATATTTGCCATGTCAGGAAAACCGACTGTGAGCGGAAAGGTATCCATTACTCAGGTAACTGAATCATTCAATATGGAGCTTCAGGTGGATTTCGCATTCGCCGAAATTAACAGATCTAAACAGACAATGCTGGTACTTACAGATGTGGATACGTCTTACACCGAACCTTTCATCGTTAACAGTCGGGACACGGACACTATATTATGCTACCTGGAGATATGTTCGAAATTACGGCATAGTGCGCGCTCCTCCATTTCAGCCGATGATGAGTTCCACAAAAAAAAGCTCGCCTACGAGCTCGATGTTCGCAATAATATTTTCAATAAGAGATCTACTAGGCTTCATACTGAGACCGTAATCGTAGAGCAGAAAATAGAAACGTTGAAAGGGACTATCCAGAAATTACACAAGGAGAGACATTTGTGCTCGTCACATGATATCGTCCACCGAGCAGCGTCCCCATCCAACTTCTTTTCAGGCACCAAGATATTGACCTCTTTTCAACTATCATGCGGCTACCAACCTTCTATACTAGTCATACCGCAAATAATCGTACTGGAAGCATTACTTGACGCGCATGTCGAGCAAATTGCAACTAGAGCGCTCCAGCGGGCCATGCGCGTTAACAAGTCAAGAAATACACCACAGAACGCATAAATACAAGGTAATTATGTATTTTTTTGGTACATCTCGACATATATGCAACGAAAAAGATGGATGGATACCGGCGATTCTCGATAAAGCCTTACCGCACCATCTCGAAGTACGCCGTATTAAAGACAGGAAGCCTGCGACAGATACACCCATGTGCCCGGCATACGAGGATATATTCCTCGCTCCAAACTCGCCCCTAACCCGTGAATTAATGTAATTTACGCTGTAGGATGCATTATACAGTGCGGCGGATGTAGGGAGTGGTTGTAATGGCAACGACACTGTCGAGGATGCATATCCACCACAAACCGATACCAACTCACTGCTATCAGCCAAGATCCCATCCAGGCTCTCTGTCGACGAACTGGATACAGGATTACTTAAAGCCGCAGGGCCAAAAGAATATTACGCTGTGCTCAGTACTGAAGCAGAAAGAGATGGAAATAAGGATGCTGATGAGGAAGCTAGGAATGACAAAGTGCAGATGGATATTGCCGAAAGCGCGGGAGTGATAACTGGCCCTATAAGTGGACTATAGGTAACAACAATCGGAGAAGCAGAGGATCCTGGACGAGATTTTCGAGGAAGTAGGGTCAGAGCAAGTTTCCAAATCTAAACTCGAATTTACACTCTAAAGGATAATAGACGAAGCATCCAATATGGATCATTCTGTAAACTTGGTCGATGCGTACGAAGAATTCAACGAGAGAAGCGGGAGTGATGAAGCCAATGTGGTGTTTTCCCACGTGTTATATGAGATAAAAACTGATGAGCAAGATGCCAGAATGCTGAAATCAAGGATCGTCCCTCACGGCAACGCGGACGACGATAAACAGTTCATGCAAAAAGATTCGATGAATGCATAGTTGTCGATTATAAGACTCTTGGTATGTTTAACTACATTCTTGGGGTTCTCACTGAGGACGGTAGATGTAAAAGGTGTATACCTCCAGAATGGGAATATAAAGCGGGACATCTACGTAAGACCACCTTTAGAATGGCGTATGGACATCAACTTCCGAAAAAGTTCACTATGGAAGCTGATTAAATTGACCTACGGCATTGTGGAGGCTGGTCGCCAATATATGCGTACAGTGTAACACTGGATAATGATGACAGCCGGTGTGAAGCGCTTATTCGGCATCGGACAATTATTCATCAAAATAAATGACAGTGGTCAGACTATGTCGAATGTGAAAAAGGTAACGTATGACTTTATGGTTTCGGGACTCCCCCGGAAATAGGTGAATTCATGAGTTCTGTGAGAGAGAGGTTATTAATGTGAAAAGCTATAGATGCACCGCGATACGCATTCGGCGGTTGTGATATTGAAAAGTAATACGATTGCAGTATACAATTGAGCATAGAATCATACTGGAAAGGAATAAAGCTCATCCTGATGACTAGGAACAGACGAAAGATGTCATTTTGTAAATCTATGGCTAATTATCTCATCCAGTATGGAAGCCTGAGTGGGAAACTCCTATAAAATGGAAAATGGGGCCTTCCGCAGGCTACGATTTCCATGCCATTGATGCAGCAGCGGTTGAGAAGGCTGAAACGTCGCACATCTAGTAGAAGCTAGCAAAATGGTTGATGAGCTCAGGAAGCTTAGACCTCACAACCTCCATCAGTTGGTACTCTCCCCACGTGACGTAGTCCTGTGCACGCTCTCAGATGTGGCGCACCCTAGAGGTCGCGATTGCGGCAACACCTGGTTCTTGGTTGTCATCCTATCAGGACATAGGGGTGACAACTAACACGTGTTTCATATTAAATATTGGTACTCGCACAAGGGCAACGCGTAAGTCACTCTGCTTATGGAAACACCCCACTAAAACGCGAACTCAATTTGGATTCTAAAGCATTGTGGGAAACGATCAAAATCATCCACGAGGGTAAGAAGTATACCCAGAGACAGACTGTTTAACGAATCAGGAACAGTTTAGAGTCAAAGAAAGTGAATTTCATCATATTTATTCCTATTAAGCATAGTTTCGCTTACGCGACTACAAAACGAAACCTATCTATGTGGGCAAGACTATATCGAGTCTCTTATACGGTCATAATGGACGATTGCATGGAGTTCGGCAACATGGTCGAAAAAGAAGAATAGTGACGTGTCCAGATTTAGTCGAGGTACTGGTAATGATACTCGCGACTAGGGGGAGTTTTAATGTATCGAAGCGCATATGTGTCTTGTACCTGGATAGATGTACACACAGTCCTCAATTACAGATGGGAGTTGATTGCATTGCAATAGTGGAGACCTTAAATGGAGTCGCGAGTTCAATACGAAAGGTTGATAGAATAACGAGAAGGGTAAGCGATGAGTGGTCGCGTTGGCCTCGGCTCAATTTGCATTCCAATGTTAACATTGTGCAGGGCGCCATCGCAACGAGAATGTGAGCGTAGTGCATCGCGAGTAGGACTTTCTTTTAGTGGGAGTGGGTCTTGGCTCTGAGGCGATGTGCAGAAACCCTCCAAAAGGATCGAATAGCGGGCCTCCTGAAGATAGGGGAGGTAGCCGGCAGCTTGTGCCGATCATCTCGTCTCGTTCATACCCCATCCCGTTCATCGCCCACTATCTAAAAGTACGACACCTAATTCAACAATAATACTAAATTAAACAAATGGATTACTGGTCTACATTCCGCATGTTCTCCCCCTTTGCTCCCCGTGAGCACCACTACTATCAGTTCAACCTCACTTTCTACCAAAGTTGTTGAAACTTCCCGGGAACTGGGAGACATAATCGAAACAGAAGCCCAACCCCAATCCAATGGGCGCCATTCCTACGAATATTGCCCAGCATTTTCTGCTTTATATCATATCCAATGTAGCTACCTCCTTCCCTTTGCTCATCATATAACAAACATGACCGGCAACTCAGATTCATAATATCGCTGCATTCAGGTAGCACTCTTCCAACGGGAGTACCGCGAAAAGACCGCATGGAGCGAGCTCGTAAAGCAATATGATATCTAAGTCATGGTGCTGCGCAATGCTAACCAGTCGTGGAGCAAGGATCCCCCTGATTCTCAGCCTACGAGTCCCGCAGATATTCATTTCGTCAGGTGTAAACTGAGGCGCCCACAGTCTGTCCCTCCACACCATAAAGAAGTCGTCGCAGGGGCAGTGAGGTACTTCGCTGAGATGAACACACCTCTAACCAATCAATGAGTCATAGATCTTGTCCAAGACCACGTTGAAATGCTTCCTTCTAATGAGCGGATCAAATTTAATTTCAAAAACAACCGTCCATCAGTTAAGTACGTCAACAACTTCATGGTGCAAAATTCTTTGAGTTGCGGAAGAGTGAGACAAGTTGGATACCCGAGAATGGAAGCCCTCACCCGAGCGCATGTAGCAGAACATTTGTCCAGAGTGCAGGACGCGATGGACAGGTATAACGTCAAGGATCCGAAATACGTTTTTAATATGGATCAGTCGGGGATTTCCTTCGAGAAAATGGTTGGCCGTGCGCTTCGCAAAGGATTTGTCCCAAAAGGACAAGATCTCTTGAAACGCAAAGTGAAGACAAAAGGAGATTTAAACAGGGTTATAGTCATGCCCACTGCATCAGCAGATAACCCGAGCGTACAAGCCAGTAGTGATTTATCCTGGAAAGCTTCCCCATTTTCGAGTTTTTTGTGAAGTTTCAGAGTCGCTTCACTCCGTTCTCATGGATTTCTATCTTTTCCATCGCCCGGTTCCGGGCGCAGACAGTGATATAATATATAAGTGGGCAAAAAGTTTTATAGAGGAGACAAAAGAATTGCGAGCAAATTCGCAGCATTTGATACTTGTTTTGGATGGTTATGCTGCTCACATACAATACAAAACTTTGAAGCTTTTCCGGGAAAATCGGGTGATTACAGTCGCACTTCCTGCGCACACGTCTCATGAGTTGCAACCGTTAGATGTAACTGTTTTCAATTTCTACAACTCGTTTTCTCAAAGTCAACTGCATGCAGCAGCAAGACGAAAGAAGCTGCTGAACGCATTTGACGTCGCTTATGTATTCGTAACGCATACGCACGATCATTTGTGGTGCCAAATACGATTCATGTTTTTATCAGGTGTGGTATCTGGGATACTGTTTTACGCGCTACAAACTGACGCGCTTTAGATCACTTGTTTAATGAGATGGAGTTCGCCTCCATTGTGTCAGTGGAAGCATTGGCCACAGCTTACAGATGTAGGGGCCGTTCTCTGCTGAGAGATGCGGATGTTGAGAAGGAGGGGCCAATTTCGATCAAGACTAGCTCAGGTGCGCATTTGACAAGTGAAGCTGTTTTAGGCGCATTGAGGAAACGTGAACAGGAGCGACTACAAAATGCATCTAAATACAAGCAGCGGATGGAATCTGACGAACTTGCGGCATAAAAAGAACCACTAAGCAGGCCTCAATCGCCAGATGGTTCTCACTGAACACCGGTGCGGAAGGCTCAAACGATTAATGCAAAATCTCGAAGCTCGTTGGCTCCTTCAGAGGCTGTTTTTCTGATCCAGTCCTCTCATTGCTGGCGCTGAAGGTAGTGCTGATCATTAAAATTGGAGTTTTTTTACTGTCCAAGCCCACATGTTATACTGTTGAATTTGGTATTGTTTGGTTTTGGGCTCCACTCGAAGGTTGTTTATATCCCTACTGCCTGTTATGTGAGAAAAATCGAATATAACGAAAAAAAGACGCCAACCCCATTTTTCCGTTATGTGCGATAAAGTGGACTTAAGAGCCGTTATAGAGGCTGACTTCATGGCAGAATCCCTCGCTCCCAAGAAACTTTGATCTATTTTGGAGCTTACATTTGGCTTTCTGAGTCAGCTGAGAGCCGACCCGGTTTTCAATATCCTTAATTCTCAAAAAACCGGCAAAGTTATAACTTTTTCAGTGTGTGCTGTGCTCTGGGCCTCAAAAGCGAACAGTCTTGTGACAACGCGGACACGCAAAATGGCCGACTCGATCCAAGAGACTTTTGTGCGCGACGCAAACCCCCTGAGGCCTGCAAGTGGCGAGCAAGCAGCCAGTCGTGCCGATGTATCCGAGCAACAGTCGGCTGGAGGTTCTAGGCAGTGGAAGTGAGAATGGGTACGTTAATTCAGGAAATGACGCGGAGAAAAGGTCTCAAGGAAGAGGAAGAGGTCGCGGTCGCCCGAGAGGTAGGCGAATGAGGCATGTTCGAGGTCTTGAGTGTGGGCGTGGGCGTTCAACTCGTTCGGGAGATGACGCAAATGAGGGGTGGACAATGAGCCTGACACAATGCAACAGTGTCATGATGGAAAAGATGTTCTTCGACAATGTACTGCAACACTGAGCAAGGCTTTTTTGCAAGTTTGCGGTCATGAACATGAATCTGGAAACACGCGTGAAAGGTCTTCCTCAGACAAGATGTGGAAAATCAACAGAAACACGCACATAGCCCTTTTCTATGCTTTGATGTGTTTAGTTTCTACTTAGGACGTCTTACGCCCTAAATACAGCCAGTTAAACGTAATGTGCGTTTTATCGCACAGAAAAGGTTTTATTGCACATAAAAATCCGGCACTAGGGATATGGACCTTGTCTCTGTTGTAGGCGCAAGGAAGAGAGAATGTTAGTAACCTAGCGCGTAGACCGTGCGCAGCGGCAGGGAGCGGAGTCGTAGAAATGAATAAAGGATAACGGCAGTGGCAAGTTTCCAGGGCACAAAGAGTACCCGCTCGGTCTTCCTTCCTTCTCTGCCCACCCGAGCAGTAGTTTACTGTGTGGGTTAAGTACCCTTCTAGAATGATCTCGAGAGCTCGCGGCAACGCGGCAACCCAAACCCCAGATGATATTTTTCGGGTTAATTTCCACGTGGCAAATTGCCACCACAACACACACCCCATTGCCGCGAAACGCGGGCCAAATTCGAATGCTGACGCCGCCGGGCGGGCGTCACTCGAATAAATGGGCTCGCCTCACACACATCGTCGGTCGTCCCAACGGACGATATGCACTGGAGTGTACTTTTGGGCATGACACCTGCCTCTCAACATAACAACATCAGTCGTCGAAGTCGACGATACCGGCCCACCATTCTTTCCACAAACCTCACAGTTACCAATTTTCTCCTCGTGCACTAACCTTACCCCTTCCGTTACAGTGAACAATCAAGTTAGCCCACCAACCTTCCGTTGCTTGTCTTTGACAATGTCTAATATAGCTCGCAGCATGGATGGCACCCAGAGAAGCGCCCGTGGGTCCGGGAACCTCCATGCACAGCTAAGCAACTATGGTGCTAGGCGCCTGGACATTTGCGCAAACAACAAGAGGCGACAACTTGTGGTTGTCAAAACCATTGACCGGGAGCACATAGAGCTGCAGCACTCTAAATGCCAGCACTTTCCGGACGAGATTCGAAATTGGTGAAGCCTCCTCAGCTTCGCTGACAAATTGGGTTACAGGCCATGTTGGTGTTATCTTTCCAAACAAGATCATAGTAGCACTTGGTTTCCTTGATAACTCAAGGGCACTGATGAGGAGCGAATCAGTAGACAGACAAGGGTACCAAGTCAAGAGATTGGTGTATGTACCTGAGCAGTCATCAATTATGGGTTCCAGTGAAGAGAAATGTGTTATGTCAACATTTTGGCCTGTGCAAGTACACACCATGGCCGAAGAAGCTTCGGAAGGATTTGATGTTGATGATCCAGGAAGCTCCATTATGTCGGATGTGGAGGATTGCAGTGATCATGTGTTGATCAAGAAAGTGGTTGGAAATGGCAAATTCCATCTGTATAGGGTTGCAAATTGGTGCCTCCGGAATCCAAACAAGTTTTTGTCCTTTAGAAGACCCGGATGTAGGTTTGTCTCTCAGTTTTCAGGGAGATACTGAGTTCCAAATGTCAGGACATTCTGCATGGATACAGCACGTCTCCGGGCATCTTTGGCCAATGGATTAGCTTTGCAAAGTGGAAGTACGGTTGCCAGAGGAATGCTGCATTTGGGTATGGTGACTGGAAATAACCTGTGTTGTGCGTCTTCTTGGTTGCAGGATAAGTTAGGCAGGTAGGATTAAATTCAGTTGACACTAATGGATTGGATATTGATGAATGGGTGTATCAAAAATCAGATGGGGCGTATCTTGCCAGGTTGATTGGGGTGACAATGATGGGGATTGGGTTGACCATGTAGTCGCATTGGATTGTCGGCGGGGACTCATAATTGATAGCTGCGAACCATTTGCCTTGCGTCTATCTCCGGGTGCAATGGAAGCTTTCGTGGGAGACGGTGTGCGATTGATCAGCGTCAAGGAAATCAAGTGCCTTTACATTAACCCAAAGGCAAAAGGTAAGGTGCGCAATAGGAGAAATATGAAGAAGGTGGAGAAAAACATCAAAAAGAGAACTCAAGAGAAGAGTGTGAGGGATCGGTCGAGACGCGTTGGCCACAATAAGAAGATAGTAGAAGAATCGGATGATGAGTAGTTGTAGTCTCAATTGCTTTTGGCAAATGAAACCCGTCGGCATCGTTCGAAGACTGTTGCATTCAGTAACCCAGATGAGAGTACATCATTCAATGCATTTTGAGAATCGAGGTTTCGCTTCGTCAAGACATCTGCAAGGTTGTCCTTCCTGGTATCCACTGCATAACATCTATCTCTTCCCTTTCATACGCATCTCTCAGTCTTGCTGCCGTGGGTCGCAAGCAATAGTCTGAGCTGTCATGTAGCGTTGCTATGGTTGAGTAGAGTCCGAAGGATTGCGTGGTGAGGAAAAAGGGTAACCTGACCCTAGACCCATAGACATGTTGAAGTCTTTCAGCCATGGGCCCACCACGGTCTGCAGCAGTTGCAGCAGCAAGTATTTCTGCACCAGTTGATGAAAAGGATACCCTGGTTTGCTTACCACTGCTCCAATCGATTGGATGGTAAGGACATTCACCCCCCCAGGCTGTTATATCTCCGCGATGTAACCAGTCTGGCCGTAAGAAGTTTTCCCGGAACTGGCATCTGCATATGCAAGGAAGACAGGGTTGACGGCGAAGGAAGAGGGGCGGACGAACTTGAGCGTAGGCTCGAAACGCTTGAGTTCGGAAAGTACTTTGTTGGCAGTTAGGAGATCAGAGACGTGCAGAAATCCGACTGCATGCTGGAGAGAACTCGCCGCATACGACTCCTTTGGGAGCACACCATGGCCTAGGAAATTGAGAGAACCTGCTAAGCCAAGGTAAGCTTTCAGCTCCTGATCGATACAAGGAGAGTTTGATTCCTTGCGACGGGCAGGTATGACTGCAAGCGGAATAATTTGATCCATGAACTCTTGCATACTGACGAGCACTGATCCATCAGATGATCTGTTGATATGCAGGTGGTTGAAGATGAGTTGTGGCGAGGTGATGATCCGTCCAACCTTAAACGCCAACGAGATGTCATCGAAGAAAGATTGGAGGACTTGTGCCTCGCCAGCTAGCAGAAAATCATCTACAATTTTAGCTATGGCGAGTGATATTGCACCATTGTGCTTGCGTAAGATGAAAAGCTGAGTAAGGCCTGGCACTTGCTCGAGTTTCTTGCGGCGCATCCAGGCTTCAATCGTCAATTGCCAAAGTCTTCCGGAGTCTGGTAAGCCATATGCAGGCTTGATGAGCTTCCAATAAACTCCTGGTGAGGAAGCCCAACCTGCTGGAGGGCGGACGTAGACATCTCGAGGTAAGTTCCTGGATTGAAGTAAGCACCCTTAATATCCAGGGTAGCCAGCTTGAAGTTGAGAAAGACTGCAATCGATAGGACTATTCTTATGATTGGAAACTGGGCAGTCATTTAGTCGGTGCGTATGAGATCCTTGTCTCGGTCTTGATTGCCATGAGGGACCAACCGACGCTTCAGCTTAAGGGTTGATGTCTCCCCATCCGCTTTGACCTCGAAGAAATGAAGGCTCGAGATGACATTGGCGTTCCGAGGGAGAGCCTTGTACGGAATTTCTTCATAACATCCGTCATAGTTTTGCTTCTCGGTGTTGATATATTTATCAATCACCCAGCGAGGAGCGAAGTCTAGGTCTCTTTCTCGAACTGATTTTGTTCCGATTACGGACTTGATGTTTCGGAGAATCGATTGTTCTTGGGATTGGAGCGATGTAGGGGTGATGAGCGGTGGAGCAATCGGTGTTGTACCAATGTACTTTTCTCACATGGGAGGCTCGAATGGAGTTCCAAGCTCGCCAATGTTAACCTTCCCACTGCGAATGCTCTTCGTGAATGATTTGAGATAGGAGCAACCCGTTTTTCCAACGTCTAGGGCTGCACACATTCGCGAAGGTATTGATCCCATGCTGAGTTGTTGAGCTAAAAGTCACCCCTCTGTCTCAAAAAAAGCTTCAACGTCCTCTGCGTTAGAGAGGGAAACATCCGGAAGTGTGTCTGAACTATCAACTTCCTTAGGGAGTGAATCTGGTGAAGGGTTATCTGTTGATCCTTCTGCGTCAACATTATTGGTTGCGGCTGAGTCATTCTCAGGCTGCTTATCGACTGGCAGGTCAGCATCAAGGATTTCTTGTGGGGTATCCAAGAATTCACGCGGCAGATCGAGAACACTATAGGATCTTGGAAACACAAATCCAACCTCGTCCATATCCTGCAAGAGAGAGCTATCGGGCAAGGGTCTTACGTCTTCATAGGCAGCGCGTATTGACTCTCCTCTATGCTTGACGTCTGAGGATAGGAGCACTGCATCCTTCTCCGCGGATCGGACATATGCTTTCTCCCACTTGCCAAATTTTCCTCCACGGCGGAAGAAGTACATGGCCTGACCTTTAGTGAGCTGGAGTGAGGATAGCGTATGAGGCTGTGAGCCCTTTGCGACGATATGAAGTGCCCGCCTTGCTGCCTGTTCAACATGAGCCTCTTGTAACTCAGGCGAGACTGGACAATGTTCCATACCAACAAGTGCTGGAGAGTAACCACGAGCCATTTCAAATGAGCTCATACGCTAGCCACCTAGCAAGACGTTGGATAGGAAGACGGCTCGTGATAGCACTTCATGACTGCCGAAGGTTATCTCCCTGCTCTGCCGAAAATGTTCCCCATCCTTAAGCAGACGTTGAACCAGCAACCTGATAACTGCATTCTTACGTTCAACCACCCCCAATTTGTTATGACGCCTTGCCGACCTTGGTGCAAATTGAATGTAGAGGTAGCTAAGAGCGTTAAGGAAGGGGCGTTTGTTGAACTCCGGATCACCTGATACAATCTTAGGTGAGCCATGGACATTACACCAGGTCACCTCAAAACAGCGCGCTGCCGAGTCCATCTCTCTTGATTGGAGAATAATAGCAACCGAGAATGCTGTCGAGTAATCATACATATGGGGGATTGGTTTGTTATCGAGCTCTTGGATGAATAAGAAGTCGAATTGGACGTGATCACTGAAAGGGACGAGTAAACGAGGGATGGAGACCTTCTTGGATCTAAAAGGCGTTCCCGTTGATTCGCAGGTGTGACACTTCTCTCTGGCTAGTTGTAGCGCTTGCTTGAGAACGGGTGTTAATATCTAACCGCGCTTGCAAATTTCAACCATGTCATCAACCGGGAGATGTGTACACCCGTGCAACTTCATAGCGAACCGTTTGGCCACTTTCCCGTCTTTCATTCTCTCTTGGCTTATAAGGCCTGAATTCTTTGACGATAAGAGCGACAATAGTTGACGATGGGAAGATAAGAAGGTCTTGAAGAAGGCCGTCTTGGATGGGACGACATTGAGGTAAGTCCTTTTTCCTTTCAGGGGTGCGGGATCCACAGTTTCTGTATAAGTCGGCACTAATAGTGCCTTCTTATGCAAAACTCCTGCCAGAATTGAGAGTAGCTTCTGCGGGCCTAATTGATCGGACTGAGAGATGATCTCGTTTCCCAGCAGCAGAAGCCCATTACCTTTAGTTACATAGAAAGGGATCTTGAAGGTTGTCCCCAGCAAAACTTCGAGCTGGGGGTCCCAGATTCCAATAGTAACTTTCGGATCGCTGCAGTACTCACCGTACCCATGGATGAGAGGTTCACAATCAAGCGGCCGGATGTTGAATTCTTGTCCAAGAGATAGTGCCAGGGTAGCAGCGGCTTGTATGCCACCAATGCTTCTAGGGCAACCCCATCCATGATTGGGTTGGGGTCACGATGCCCTTCCTTGACATCTGAATTGGCTTCAGGGCTAGAAACGTAACTTACTTGCCTTCCTTCTGCCCGGAGCCTGGACGAAAAAAAGATCCTGACTTCCCTTTCTTCTTCTTCTTCTCGGCTTTCTCTCCTTTCTTCAGGGTCTGAAAAGATGGTTTCTTGCATTCCAGGCTCTCTCGGAAGTGATCATACGAGTCACAGTCATAGCAATACCCTGTATCACTATCGTCATCGTTTCCATTCGCTCGAGCATTAGAAGATCCCCCGGAATCCGGTGAACTTCTTTTACCCTTCTTTTTCTTTTTGCTCTCGCTTTCACTTGAATTGTGGTTTTCATGAGTGTTGTTCGAAGCGGCTGGGGCCGAATGAGGTATGTTCTTCACTGCAGCTGACAAGGTTTTCTGAATATTACGAGCAACCAAGGATTCGACTTATTTGACTGACATTTATCCTGAGCTTGAGGTGCTGGACAAATTGCGGAGAACTTCGACTGCATCTTCGAGATGAAGGCGGGAGGTGCTCTTTGAGGAACCAATAATTTCTTGAATCGCATCAGACGGTACAGATAAATTCCTTGTTCCTAGTTCCTTTGTAACAGTACTAAGTTTTCCCATAGCATCTCGGAACTTCTTAAGGAAGCTATTGAATGCCCGATGGTACAACGTTTTCACAGGATTTGGTGATACCATGACCGGACCGTCGAGACCCTCGAGACGTTTCACAGCTTGCCGCAGATTCTCAACTAGTACCTTAGATATTGAAAGGCCATCGGAATCTTCCTTGTTGCTACGCTGCTCTGCAAACTGTATATGGTTCAGCTTAGCTTGGCTCAAGGTTCCTTCCTCCAAACTGGCGTTATTTGTGCGTTTAATTGCTAGAAACTCTCCAATTTGGGATGATGAAGAAGAATTTGCATGCATCAAATATTCTGCTGCTAAACCACGGAACCTTGATACAAATACAGACAATTCTTCGTTCTTACAGAGGCGGCAGTTTGAAACTTTATTGAAAGATGATATCAACCTTGACACCATAGCGATAGGTGGGTCTTCGGCAATGAGCTCCACGATTTCCTTTACGGTGGTAATCTGGTCTTCTTGCTTGTAGTTGATGACACCTTTAACCTGAGCCTCGTCTATAATTGAAATGTTGCGCGGTAAACCCCACTCATCAAGATGACGTGCCAAGGTGGCAAAGACTGTCTTGTATAGCTTGTCTTCGCCCTTCTCGGCTGAGGTCTTGACCAAGTCCACCCATCGAGCAATCCTGCAACGCCATTCCTGTAGGTCTTGTTCCGGGGAGAAGACAGGCGGGTCCAGAGAACCACGATCCTTTGACGAAGAGCCGCTCCCTGGGCCCATAACTGTTGTAGGCGCAAGGAGGAGAGAATGTTAGTAACCTAGCGCGTAGACCGTGCGCAGCGGCAGGGAGCGGAGTCGTAGAGGTGAATAAAGGATAACGGCAGTCGCAAGTTTCCAGGGCACAAAGAGTACCCGCTCGGTCTTCCTTCCTTCTCTGCCCACCCGAGCAGTCGTTTACTGTGTGGGTTAAGTACCCTTCTAGAACGATCTCGCGAGCTCGCGGCAACGCGGCAACCCAAACCCCAGATGATATTTTTCGGGTTAATTTCCCCGTGGCAAATTGCCACCACAACAGTCTCAACAGGCTACCATAGTTCTTCCTTTTTTTTAAGTATTATGATTTGCCTGCTTGCCTTGGCTATCTTTTGCTGTTGATACAGTTCGTTATGACCACTCTAGTTTGAGAATAAACAAATATCCACACCACGTGTACACGTACCCCCGACACCATGCGCATGCACGTATCCAAATGTCACTGCCTCGCACCTTTTCTTGACAAGAGATCCCGTCCAAACCATTGGCAGTAGTGTACAGTACAGTACCGATCATTTGTATCCAAAAGTTTGATCCAAAAAGAAAAAAGGCGCGCCAAACAAAACCCGCCCAAACCAAAAAAAGCTCACCATTTCGTATCGCCCCGACCGTTGCCGCCATTTCCCCCGCCCACAAGCGCCTGCAAAACGGCCACAGCCCAAGCTCGCGCGCGACCCGACAACGCGCTCCAAACGCAGCAAGACACTAGGCTTCCGAGGAATCATTCGCGAGCAAATGAAGTGCGGAGAGGGCGAGGTGGGGCGTCGTCGGCGGTTACTGCACGAGCGACAGCGGGAGCTGAACAGTTTACAACGTGGTGGACGGGAGCGGGAGCGGGGGCAGGGGCAGGGGCGGGGTGTGGATGTGGGGTACGGGGTGGATGGGGTGTTTGGAAAGCCGGGAGGTAGTAGGGGTGTGGGGGTGGGGGCGGGGTATTCGATGGAGCGGGGGGTGGTGGTTGGGGTGGATGTTGAGCCGGGTGGTGTGAGGTATGGGGATGAGTTGGTGGGACGTGTTGGGTATGTGTACGGGGATGATGGGGTGGTTGGGGAGGTGGTGGATGGTCGGGTGGAGATGGGGGTAGAGAGTAGGATGTTGGAGTTGGTGTGTGTGGTGGGGGGTGTGGAGGGGGATGCGGGGCGTGGGGTGAGTGGGTTGGAGTTTCATGACAAGTATGAGGGGGTGTTGTTTTGTGGGTATGGGTTGCGGCGGGATGGTGTTGGCGGGGGGGGTGGTGGAAAGGTGGGGGTGTGGAATTTGGAGGGTGGGGTTGGGAGGTTGGAGAGGGAGTTGTACTGTGGGATGGGGGTGAGTGCGATGGAGGTGGGGGGTGTTGGGGCGAGTGTTGTGGTTGGGGGTTGTGTTGGGGGGGAGTGGTGATGTGGGATACGCGGGTGAGGAGTGGGGCGCCGGTGGTGGAGTTTGGAGGGGGTGGGGATTGGAATGAGGGGGGAGTGTAGTTGGGGTGGAGAGTGGGGTGGGTGGGGGGGATGGGTTTTATACGGGGACGAGTGGAGGCGTGGTATGTCGATGGAGGGTGGGGCGGGGTGAGATGCCGGAAGGGAAGGATGTGTTGAGGGGAGAGGGAGGGGGGGAGGTGGGGTTGGGATGTATGGGGATGCGGAGGGGCGGGAGGGTGGGTGGGGATGGGAACTGGGGCGTGCGATTGTTTGGAGGAGATTTGGCGGGGGCGGTGATGGGATTGGAGGGGGAGGAGAGGGGCTGGCGGGTGGAGCAGGTGGGGAAGCATGATGGGATGGTGATGGGGATGAGTGGGCATGGTGGCGGGGGATGGTTGGAGGATGTAGTGGTGAGTGTGGGTAGGGATTGGCGTGCGCGGGTGTGGTACATGGGAAGGGAGGGGGGCGGGGAGTTGGGGGAATGGGAGATTGGCGGGGGAGGGGTGGATGTTGGGTGGAGTGAGGGAATGCGAGTGTATTTGCGGTGGCCGGGGCGGGGGGATAACGGTGGTGGATTTGGAGGGGGAGTTGGGGGATAGTGTGCGCGTTGGGTTGGGAGGACAGGGGGCTGGAATGTGTAAGGTGGGTTGGGGAAGGAGTGGGTTGTTGTGTGGGGGAGTGTCGGAGGGAGAGTAGGGGTGTGGAGATGTGGGGCTGGGTTTGCTCGATTGGCGGGCAGTGAGTGGGTGGGCAACAAATTGAAGGGCAAAATGACAGGGCTGGGTTGACGATGGATGACGAGGTACGGTATGACGATGGGATAGGGTGGATGGTTGCATGAGGTGTGTTGGTGATGTAAGGAGTGACGTGAAACTTTTTGTGATGGGGGCGGAGATGGAGGGGACATACTCGTGAAGGGGACGGCGGCGGGAGGCGGTAGGTGTTGAGATGGGTCGAGATGGCACTGGAAACGTGAAATTTGAATCGTGTACAGTTCAGCACAGTGTATAATGCTGTGATATGGTGTACACATACTGTACAGTACAGTACAGTACGTATGTTGAATTAAGAAATAAAACGTGTCGTCTCAGGCAAAGTGAAGGGGGGTTGGCTGACTGCCGAGATTATGTACACGTGTGGAAATAGTCTATATGAATGAATTGAATTTACGGGGCCATCCGTTGCGATCGCGTTTGATGATGTGCAGTGCCGTTTTGTGTATGCACTGTATTGTACTGTACTGTACTGTACTGTACAGTACAGTATTTGTACAGTGCAATACAATAATATTCAGCAGGTTCCTGGACAAGAGAGAGTCAAACAGGTCAGCGTAAATGAAAGTGGAATGTACCAAGAGGGGGTGAGGTTGCAGGATTTTAGTTTCTGCGGCAGGACGACGAAATGGAATAGGCGCTGCTGACGCCGCAACATTTCAGGTACACATCCTCTGTTGCTGTCAATAGCAAATCAAATAAATTAAATTACGGAAAAAAAAAAAGCTACACAAAACATGCAACAACCTCGAAAAAGATAACCAAAAAACTACCAGCGCACAGACGGAAAAGATTCTACACTATCCGTCTCGACCACCCACCATACCACGATTCCAAAACTATCTTGATCGCTCAAACCCTCCGCCACACCGATTCGTTTAAGAATCCCAATCAAACCTCTCCCATCTTCCCCCTCCCCATCTCTCCCATCTTTCTCCCGCACATGGCGCCCCCGTTCCGCAACCACCTTGTTCGCCAAGACAACAACACAAGCGACACCCCTGATTCCGACAGCAACAACTCCACAAGTCGTTTAGAATGGGTCTACCTCACAGTCGCCACCATAATCGTCGCTCTAATTTCAATCATGGTATTCCGTGCCATTCGTCGTCGCCTCTCCTCCCGTCCCATAACCCACCCGAATCCGTCGCGCATGCAACCGCGTCGACCCCTGGACATCCGCCATCACACCGGCCCCTTTGCCCAATCCATCCCCTATACCCAACAAGTCATTCATGTTCCAGCCCCACCGGGTCTACGTGCATCAGGCGCTTCTTATATTTTACTCACCCCTAATGTACCACCCGGCGCTCATATGAGGCCGCATGATATGTCACGACAAGGGGTACCACAAGTGCCGAGATATGATCCCGATAATTTGCCTAGCTTTCAAGTGCCCAAGGAACAGGCTGACAATCCGTGCCCGATTTGTCTAGCCCCTTTGAAGGACGAGCCTGTCAGTAGTGGACAATGTTTGCATATGATGCATACATCATGTTTGAAGAGTTGGTTGGCAAAGGATGTCAAGAGTGCCTGCCCGGTGTGTAGAGAGTCGTTTCTGGCCGGCGAGGAGGAGCTTGATGATGAGAGTGTGCCTATGGGGGATGATGTCAGTGTGAATACCTCCATTGTCGCGAGGAGTAGTGTCGATGGGGGGGGTTATAATCCCCATATGGTGATTCGATGAGCGCGGTATGCGGTGGCTGCGTGCTACTTGGTTTTACAGTTTGTGTAATGTGGTGCGTCGAGGTTGGGTTGAGAGGGTTTGGCGTGGCGACATGTTTTCGGAAGATGGAATGGGTAGATGGGGAGTTGAACGACGTGAATGGGGGTGGTTGCGAGGTGGGTGGCGCGGAGGGGGCGGTGGTTGGAGTACAGCTGCGCGGGTGGTGTGTTGGGGAGGATGGAGGCTGGAGGACTGTTTTTCGGGGTACGTTTGGGTGGTGGACGTGAGGGGAGCGCCAAGGCAGTTTGGAGGAAAGGCGGGAAAGGGGGTTTGGATAGGTGGTGTGCATGGAGTTTCCTGACGAGTGGTTGCGTGTTTGCGTTTCTTTTTCGGTTGCGAGAATTAGAATACGGAGTAGAAATAGTGGAGTTGGTCGACTAGTCGTTATGTAGTTGGAGGAATAAACGAGACGTGAGTAGGTTGCGATATGGCCTGACGACTTTTGGGCACGCCAATCGAACAAGATAGATTTACCTCAAGACGCCTCGGTGTCGACAAGGGTGTAAACGACCGTCGCAAATCAATGACGGAAATAATGACATGACAAGCGTACAGTTGTCTGCATGGCTTTATGGCAGTTCTCGATACTGTACTGTAAACAGTGAGCGGAGAAACGTTGTGTCCCAAACTGAGTTCTACTCTTTTGCATTACAGTAAGAATTACACCTCCCATCATCATTATACAGCCAATCCTCCTTCCCCCTCTTCTCCCCTTCCGCCCATCGCTCCCCTCCCACCTCATCGCCACTCGCCACCGACAAAATGCTCAGCATGCACGTCAAAAACGCCGACGCCCGCAAGGGCAACCTCAAGTCCCACTTTGGTAACTACGACCACCTCCACCTCCCCCCATCAAAGAAAAAAAACCAAACAAGCTCTAACCCCATCCCCCACCCCAGTCGCCGGCGAGCAACGCGTCATAACCTCCGCCAAACACTTCACCAACACCCTCCTCACCGCCACAAACGAGCAAGTCTCCGCGGTACGCCACCATTCTCATCACCCACCCCACACCACCCACGCCCGTCCACAATGACAACTGACCCACCCTCACAATCCCCACAACAACCAAAACCGCGCCACTCCTCATCAGGCATACACGGCGGAACGTCAAATCGAGCTTCAGCTCCGTAGCATTGAACGATTGCTCGTCACCGCATCATACCAAACTTCACAATGGGTCGCCCTGATCGACCGTCTCACCACCCAACTCAAAGAAATAGGCCACTTGACCAACTGGCTTGAACACTTGGCAACTTCCGCACATGACATCCACTCGCAAGTCACCGCATTATGCACCCCCCGCGAGTAGCCTCACCATCGCATGTCACACCCATCCCAACCTCTCTCCCAATGTCCACGCGTCCACGCGCCGCCAATCACCCCCGCATGTTTTCTATCCGGTGGTTTGCTTGTTGCGGTGGTCGCCATGCTGTGTTGCTGTGGGAGGGGGATCCTGTTTATTGAGATATGTGCTGCCTGTGCCTGGTGCCCAATGACGGCATTGTCCATCAAACATCGTATCTCACCTCGCTCCATACATTGTCCACTAGTTGCCTTGCCCCCGCATTCCATACCATGCCCCGCAACACAGACACTTTCAACACTTGAAATCCAGTCAGTCCACATCCACCATGCACACCCAGTAAAAAGCCGGCCACACCCAAAGACCTTGTGTTGCAATGCACCCGGCCCACACCCCAGTCCCACTCCCTACTCCTTGCACGCGCGGACCGCAACACCTGCCTGAATCGCCATCCTTTCCAGCTGCAACCTCGTCACTCTCTCCACGATTGCCACCCACGCGTGGAATGACACCACGCTGCATTCTTGTCCGACTATTCCCGTTTCCGTCGTAGCAAGTAAAACGCCCCCGCCTCGGACATGACCGCTATCTCTTCACCCTCCACGTTACGTCTTGCAATCCCGGTCAAACGAACGTCCCCACGGAACCCAAACGCCCGTCGTGGACTCTTTGTATTCGCTCCTGACATCATCTGCGACTCGCCTGCAAACCCAGTCTGTTTCAAGTAGGCCGCCATTTGACCACTCCATGCCCCGCAAGCCACCTCGTTGTCCACACTACACACATACGCCATTCCCTCCATTTCCCTGCTCATCACCATCCCGGCCACCTCGTACTTGAGGCACCCTGACCATCTGTCCCTCACAGTCATCATCTTGGTATCAAACACATGCACAATCCTTTCCATCCCGGCCGTACCCACCAAGCCACCATCCTCCGACACGTCCAACGCCAACAGCATTCCATTTCCCGCATTCTTCCTCGCTATACATGCCCCCCGTTCGCCGCACCGAAAGTCATAAAACGACACCCCAGGCCCCTCTGACACGGCCACAACACCCAAATCACCGCACACCTGCATCGCATTCATAGGGTAGATACTATTCAACGTACGCACTGCGACATCACGATCGAAAATGGTAACATCGCGAAAGAACTGGCGGGCGACAATAGCCACGGCGGGATGGTGTGGCTTGAGGGCGACGCCGGCCCAGCCAGGCTCACCATGGGAAATGGACACCGGGGGGAGGACAAACGAGTCGGATTCATGACCGGAATCGGGGGGTGTTTTTTGAATGGTGATGATGGCGCGGCCGTAGGAATCGACGGTGGCAATTCGGGTATCGGCGGTGGAGATGGATTGGACCTCGGACTGATGGGCGCAATGTGGGACATAAGGTTGAATGGAGAGGGTGGAGAAGGGACGGGGGACGATGTAATCGTCGGCGATGGCGGCAGTGACGGCGGTGGAAACAGAGGGAGGTGGGTGGGTTGAGGGTGTTGATGGGGCGGGGGTAGCGGGGGAGCGATCCGGAGTTTCACGCGGGCGTTTGCGAGTGGGTGTACCCTGGAGAGTGTAGACGTTGGATGAGGTGGAGAATATAAACGTATCCGAGTGAGGGGAGAAGGAGAGACGGGAAGCTTGACGTGATGCGGCGGAGAGCGGAAGGGAGAGGGTTTTCGAGGGAGATAGTACACCGCGGAAGAGATGGTGGTGGCCAGGAGTGGGGGGATAGAGAGTGTTACGAGCCGGGTCCGGAAGCATGATTTCTGGGAGTAGCGATAGGGAGGGGCGGGGAGCACAGGGCTATCATCAGGCGGAAGGCGCGACACTGCGGAAAGTTTGTGCTTAGACACAGCCATATGACGCAAATATTCGTATTTTCAGGCGCTTATCCGCATGTCGATGTGGCATTTCGGTCAATGTGATCTGCATTGCATGAAAATCACAAATGTCCATCGCGCGGTAGCGCCGGCGCCATTGGTGCAACCGCTACTGCGGTCGACTATGTTTACTCGAACACGGACCATTTCGCCGCCAAATAACCGGCAAAATAACCGGCACAATTACACTCCCATCCACTATTCCTCGCATACTCCGCTGCACCCCCCGCCCTGCCACCTGTATTTCGACAACACTCTAAGCAGCAGGCTCAGGCGCGTCACCAGGTCCAGACACAATGGCAGCATCAACAGCAGCCTTAATAGTCTCCGCGGCCTCATCCATAGCCTCTGCCATTGCATTAGCAGCGACGGCAGCCGCTTCTTCAACCGCGGATGCCTCCTCGGCCACCACCTCCTCTACAGGCGCCTCGTCCACCACCTCCACAACCACTTCTTCCTCCTCCTCCTCCTCCTCAGCATCACCCAACTTTACCACAAACGTATCCTGAAATTCGGTAAAGGACCGGTTGTTCTCCATGATTGGATTCTCGGCACCGAAAATGCGGACCGAGCTACCCTTGGCACGATTCCACATCGGCACCACCTCGTCCACGCCATCCAGCTGCGACTCGGCGCCAGCACCACGCTTGGACTTGTTCCATGTGACGGTAGGATCACTCACCTTGTTCCACATGGCTGCGCCGCATACGCCAAGCGCGGCGGCCATGGAGCCGATCAGCGGATACACCTCGGGTTTCAACCAGATTTTGCGGAACGCGGTCCAGCCTGTGGCCATGGTGACTGTTGTTTGATACGCGGGACACGACGGGGAGAGGGCGTGGCCGATTGGTGGAATGAGAGCGGCGATGCGGGGATGGCGTAAAGGTAGGAACGGGAGTGGACTGAAACAATGGTAGGAAGATAGGGAGAGGGGGCTGATGTGGTTGCGAGCATTGAGCAGCGATGGAGCGGGGGCGGTGGTGTGGCTTGTGCTTTTTGACTCCCATTGCCTGTGGGGCCTCGGTAGGTCGATGCCTATTGGGGATATCGTGGACACGTGTACAAGGAGTACCCTAGGTCGTTTGTGCTACACGTGGTGATAAGTGGCCAATGGAAAAAGGCCATGTGGAAGGAGCTGGGATACAAATCTCAGGTCCCGCATAGGGGTTTTCTACATTCAGAGCCATAGGGATCAAACGTCCTACACGTAAGGTGAACAATCTCCACCTTTGATCTTGCCCAATTGTTTGCAATGCCGAAAGCCTTCGACAAGCTCAACCGCCTCACTTTCGCAACAGCCCCGCTCTACCTCCGACAATATGTTTCCCCCGCCTTTGTGCCAGCCCTCCCCACCCCCTCCACTGCTACCCTCCACGCTCCTCCTTCCTTTCCCCCCTCTCCCCGCCCCCGCTCCGTCTCCCGACCTCTCGCCCCTCCCTACCACGCACCCCACACACACCTCCGCCTCCTGTGCACCTCTCCAACCTCACCGCCTCCGCTCAACCCCTCGCCGGCAAACGAGTCCTCGTCATTGGCGGCACCCGTTTCTCAGGCCTCTATCTCGTCCATGAGCTTGCAAACCGTGGCGCAAACATCGTCATCCTCAATCGAGGCTCCAAACCAATTGGCGATCCACAGCTCAAAGTCCCCGGCGAATCAGACTCGCATTTTTTAGAGCGTAACTCTCGCACCGAGTCCCTCGTCGCAGATCGCACAGACCCGCAGGCATTGGCTGCAGCCTTGAAGGGGGAGTCGTTTGATGTCATTTATGATAACAATGGCAGGCAGTTGGCAGATTCACAGACGCTTATCGAACTTGCTGCTGAGATGGGCTCGCATTTTGTTTATATGTCGTCCGCTGGCGTGTACCTCAAGTCGAGTGTCATGCCGCATATCGAGGGGGATAGCGTCGACCCGAACAGCAGGCATAAGGGAAAGCTCAACACGGAGGACTATTTGCGTCAGTCTGGCGTCAACTTTACTGCTATTAGACCAACATACATTTACGGCGCGGGTAATTACAACCCGTTAGACCAGTGGTTCTTTGAACGCCTCGACAAAGGTATCCCCATTTGTATCCCCGGACACGGCGCGCATCTCACGGGTCTTGGTCACGTCCGCGATCTGGCCTCCGCTATGGCCGCTTGTGCGTTGAACCCGGTCGCGTATGGTCAGGTGTATAACGTGCAGGACCGGAATGCAGTCACGTTTGATGGCGTGGCTAGGCTGTGTGCTCAAGTTATGGGAAAGCCGGAGCCGGAAATCGTCCATTATGATCCAAAGCAGATGGATTTTGGCAAGAAAAAGGCCTTTCCATTTCGTCCGCAACACTTTTTCTGCTCGCCGAACAAGGCGCTTAGCGAATTGGATTGGGAGATTGAGTACAATTTGATGACGGGGTTGAAGGATGCATATGAGAATGACTTTGTCTTGAAGAAGGCACGAGGGGGCTTGAAGAACGACTTTGAGACTGATGATATTGTGCTCAATGCTGTCAAGGGCGCGTCAGTAGTTTAGGTTGCTGATGGCTCCTGTTGTGCAAGTATGGTAAATATACTAGCTTTTCAGATTAGTGCAATGGTAATCCCGCCTTTTGCGGCAAGTTACTATTGGGAACACAATAGATAGCCTTGTGTAGTCTATGGGGATTGGATGCGAGCGACAGTTGCTGGTCTCTCAAGTACTGGTTGCTCGGCAAACTCGTCAAGCCTGAGGATCATACCGTAAATTGCTCCTTTCACAGCCTCCTGGGGTTGCATCGTTTAATGATATAAAACAGGAAATCTTACGTCCAAACAGATTAGGACTTGCACGCTCGGGGTGCGAGTCCTATCCAAGTACAGCTCTCGTCAATTTATTAGTCGAGTCAAAAATTTTGATGACGAATTATGTGGATAAACCTGTTCCGCCTTTAAAAAAAGAATGGCGCGTTTTTGTTCAGCTAAACTCAGCCAAGTACCTTCAATGTCAGAGCTGCCGCGGATCCGGCCTTGCAACCACCCGCATGGCTCCCAAGAACCGGGGTCCAGAGTTCCCGTCTTTCTTTGATATTTTCCGCAGCAAATACAAAATCTGAAAGACTTGGGAACAAGATTAATGCTGGTCCCTGAGCTGTCTCAAAACATACAGCAGTAGAATATAGTTCACACTCTCTTTCAATGGCAAACTTTATCAAACAGTGAGTCTGCTATTTTTCCTTTAGCACACAGCTCCAAACGGTGCTGGCCTCCATAAATATTTGATTACAAAGATACAAATTTGTGTCGGTGACCGGTGATATGCGGTTTTTATATCAAAACTTGTCGATTTTCAGTAAATAGCCGCAATGTCGCCATAGCTCTCAGTCTTTCAAAAAACTAGGCCTTTGGTTTGAGACCGCAGAGCGACCATCTCTCCCTCCGGAACATGAAATATTTTGCTAAACGGACTCCCTCACTTCTTCATCCGCAAAACATTGCACCCCTCCCGCATATCCCTACTCGCTAGCAAAATACAAAATATGACATCCGAGCTGCCTAGTTCCTTGTATTATTCCTGGATCTGCTGCAAAACGCGTTTTGCGTTGGTAAAATGGGACTTGTTCATGGTGTCCACTCTCTCAACATGCTCACACAGCATACCTTCTTTTCTAGTATTTGGTCATTTGACCCTGGTGATTTCTTTTCCTTGAACAGCAGTGCCCACACAACCAAACGAGGTGTGGCATTCAAACCAGCCTCCATGTCGCACACATCTACACGCGCACTGATCATTTTCCTTCTCGTCATCCTTCTTTCGCCGCGCAGGACGAGGGCAGACCAACCCTCACCACTACACCCAGGTCTCGGACTACTTGCAGCGCCCTCATTGCGCACCGAATTCGTCAACATACCAGAGCAGCAGCCGTCGACAATCCTCGTACAGCAAGATGGCAGCGTCGACACCGTCAAGAATTTTTATTTGGAGCTGACTGATGGGTTGAGTCCCGAAAATGTTTCATTCCTTCAGAGCTCTTCAAACTCTGAAGTTCTTGAGATTACTGGAAACGACAATATCCTCGTTTCATCAAGCGGAAATGCTATGAATATAACATCCTCTCTTGAATTTGACGGGTTTGTCGGACAGACTGACTATGTTCTCAGAGCAGTCCACGCCGTGACTGGGGAGGAGTTATCAATGGTTACAATTCCGTTTATCATATCTGGCATGACATTCTATGTAAGGAATCAGAATGGCAACACTGCCATTGTCTCGGGGGATGGGAATGGATATTTTATTTCTTACTCAGAGGCTTTAAGCAGGGAAGTAACGGAGGAAAGTCAAATACGAGTGCTGATTCAGATGCCAGATGGTACATCGATATCCTCTAATTCTGATCTACCAATCCCTCAGGCCGCGACAATGCAGTCCTCTGTTTCCAATTTCGCCGGTCAGTTTGAACATTCTAGTACCGAGTGCGATATTGAGCAGACCGGCGTCTTGTTACCCAATGGGACCTTGTCGTTGCCTTCGGAATGTGGCTACGGTTTTTTCTCAGGTTTCTCGGATCATGCCTGTTTTGGGATTAACTTTGAGCCCTACAGAGCAGGAAACTTTAGCATTCAGTACTTATGGTCCGGCTTAACTGCCCAAAATGCAGCCTTGTCAGAAGAGATATTTGAGTTTGTCTTGCATGTATATGTGACTGGAGATCCACCAGTGGCAGTCTTTGGGATTTTCCCAGAGGAAAAACTGTGGCGCCCTGAAGGTGGGGAGGTGGTTCTATTTCATGTCATTAATGCCAAAGATCGCAGTGCTTCCTCATTTCGAGTCCCTGTGACGAACATATCCAACCCTTACAATTTGATTTATGGTTCCTTTGAATCATTTGACACTCCAAATTTCTCGGAAGCAATGTCGTTTTTAACAGAACCAGGCTATGGCACAGACCTTGGATGGAATTTGGAATATAACATTGGAAGCAGCTCGATATCCTCGGAGGTAGCAGTATTTGAAACAGCGGCTATCGTCCCTGGTTTTGAATACGCGTTCAACTACGATAACAGAAGCTTGGAAATTACAAGTCTCAGTCCGGATTTTGGTGCGGTGGAAGGGGGAATTAATGTCACAATCAATGGTTACTTCCCCTTTTTTGATCCAAACGTCGATGGAATATTCTTCTCAGGCACGAAGATGGAGCAAAAGTACATCCGATCAGTATCATCCTCCGCGATTACGTTTGAACTTCCTCCAAAAACTGAGCTAGGGGATAGCTATGAGTTTTACGTTACCATCCGCATGGGAAATGCTGTTTCTAATTCGAAGCTTTTCTCGTTTGAGGTGAAAGACGCTACAGTCCGGATATCACAATCAGGGACCTCCGAAGTTGACGAAGAAACCTTTCGGATTGGAAATTGTACTGCGGTCAGCTTCACAGCAATCGTCTCCCCATTCACTAGCCAGATTCAATCTTACACATGGACGCTTCATGTTCTCGGCGACTCCGCATCTGATTTGCTAAGTACTCCCGCACTTCAGCAGAGTTCAAATTCATCGCTACAAACTCTTTTGCTGGACCCCGATACAATCGATGCTGGCCCTTACGTTTTGAAGGTGACTGTTGGGCTTCTCGGGAAAGATCTGGAGAAAGAAATTATCTTGTTACGGGAGTACGTAATTTCCATTGGAGCTTTTATCCTGCAGCCCCCCACGAGGTCTGTTGCTTTCCCGGATGCCCCGTTGCGCTTGTCTGCAATTGTACGGCCGCCTGGAGCGTGCTACACGGGGAACCAGACTATGATATTCGAATGGACAGCGTTTGGCGAGACTCAGGTGTTCTCCTCACAAAACGCAACTGGATCTCTATCGGATAGGAATCTTACAACTACTCCTGCTCGGCTCGGTTGGGAATTCGTTGTTCCACGAGAAGATTTAGTACCAGGCAACCATAGTGTTATTTTCAAGGTTTCGATGGCTGCAGACTCTCTTGTATCAGGACAAGCCCTATCATACGTCGTTATCGAGCAAGCTGACCTGGTGCCCCTTATTCGCTCTGGAGAGGAGCAAATATCTGTCAACTATGCCTCCATTTTGAACATATATGGGACCAAGTCGTACGATCCGGATGTTCTTTATGGTGATGAAACAGCAGGGCTGACCTATGAGTGGCTCTGTCGGCAGGCTTCGTCGACAAATTTTTCCGCGGAAACGTCATCAACATGTCTACCGTCCCTGATTCCGAATTCTACTGCAGCTGAATTCCCCGTCACCATTAGCGATTTGGAGGTGGAGCCCGAAATTACTCACTTGCAGTATACGCTGATTGTACGGAAAGGGATTTCACGCGTATCCCCCAAGCGAGGCTGACATTGGAGATACAGAACCGAGGAAATCTGCCGGTCCTCGATGACTTTGAGATCACTTTGACAAATGGTGATGGCGTCATTCAGGACTGGGATCGGGTGGCGCACTTTGAGCGCTCTATAATCTCTGTGCAGACATCCTCGCAAGTTTCTTGGACCTACGCTCTGATAGAGCCTTCCATACCTGACTTTTTTACTTCAGCAAACCTTATCAACAATCCCATCTTTTTTTCAGCTGATGCAAACTTGTTCAGTGTTTCGGGGAATACAAAGCCTCTAGGAATTGAAGCAGGTAGTCTACGGCCATTCAGCACATTCAAGTTTAAAATAATTTTCGATGGAGGCCAAGAATTTGAATCCACCTCAGTAGTGGTATCCATCCGAACGCTTGAAGCACCAATCATCGGTCTCTCTGTGCCCTCAGTGACAAGTGGGACTTCTAATACGACGTTTACCGCCACTGCTGGTATTCCAAACAATGCTGGATTCACAGGATTCTCATATTACTTCATCATTACCGATGAGGCCGGGAAAGTCTTTTGCGTTGCCGGCTGCACAGGCTATGAAGTTGCTCATTTCCGAATTGGGCGGCCCGGAAACTACACATTGAGTGCATTCATCTATGATATGCAGGGAAAAGCACTGATTGACTCACAAACACTTGCTACAAATATCACCGTTGTGGAGGGTAGTTTGGAAACTAATTATTTAGCAACCCTACCAACATTGTTTGAGAACGGTGATGATAACACATGGACTCAATTAGCTCATGATGTGGCACTGATGCTGATTGAATCCGATCCGGCAGAGACCACAGCGCGGTTATTTGTTGGAGAGAGTTTAAGGCAAGATGCTACCTCTGAAGATGTGCTGGCAGCCAAGATGGAGGCGGCATTAAACATTTCACAGGGGGCTCGCAAGATCTTCTGCAGCTCCTATCCCAATTCGTATCATGGCAGCGATTGCATGTCTCTATCCGCCGACCTGATGCAGATGTCTTTGCTAGATGAGGAAACTGTCTACAATGTCATGATCGCCGTGCAGTGTTGTGTTGAAAATACCCCACTTCGCACGATAAACAAGATGGGTGCTATGTTTAAACCGTTTTTGGAGAATCTCAACAATATGGCGCGTACAATTGAGCAAGGTGGAAATTCACGTCGCCGTTTATTGCAGACCTCTGGCGAACCTCCTAACCTTCTTGCAGATATTAAGACCTGGACAACCACGCAGCTGTCTGCGTCTGTTACTTCTGGCCAGTTGGACGGTTATGTCACGACGATTTCCATCGGCGATGACGACAAGTTTGGACATGTTTCAATTGTAGTTGCTTCAAATCCTGGTCACTTACCTGTCCAGACGGTGAATGGAGAGCAGCGGAGAATTGTGTTGGGGCCCTCTGGAAATGAACTGTTTTACGCAACAGGAAGTTGCTTGTCGAATATGTTTTCCCCATCTTCCGATAGGCGGCGGTTCTTTGTGCTGTATTCGGTCGAAAACTTTTTAATCGACGGATTTCAAGACGAACCGGTTGGATCAAACCTTGCAGACAGACTGTACTGGCAACAGGTATTCGAACAAGGGACAGACGGGCGGTTTACGTCGATCGAGATTGCAAAAGAAGAAAAATGCTTTTGCTGGCGATTACCGATTCTCCGGAGACTGCAATTTCTAGAGGACTCTGTGGACTACATGGCAGGCATGTATTCTGTGGCAAACGTCAAGGATTTTGGCGTGGACGTGATAGAGAAGGGGACAGCCTACACATACGTGTACGAAGGTCAAGTGACAGGCAATTACGACACGGAGGAGGGATGGGTGGAAGCTTGCCAGGACCAGGTTGGCATGGTGGGATCGACACTGGTTTCCAGAAGTTCTCAAAATGCACTTGGCGACGGAAAATCTACTATTCTCGGGACGGGTGGCGCAGTCATTGTTGGGTTGGTTGTGGGCGGGTTGCTGTTTGTGGTGGTGGCGATGGCATCGGCTTGGATCTTTGCAACAAGAGCGGCTTCTGATGTCGCTGCTCCGTTGGCTGCTCTCGCTCCGAATGAGATGTACGTTGAGAGGGATGTGTACGGTAGGGGAACTATATTCGACGTCAACGCAGTATCACTACCATCGGCAGACCAATGAGGGAGGCAGAGGCAGAGGCAGGGGCAGGAATAGGATGGTTGATCTGAAAATTAGCAAGCGACTTAACTGATCCGTAAATAAAACTGGGATTGCACGCAACGGGTAGGCAGAGCGAGGGCTAGGATGAAAATTCGAAGCGGGAGAGCAGAGGGATATCGACATGATACGAATGTGGCGGGGCAGGGACGGAGGGCGCCTTGCGGTAAGGTAGTAGATAGTGCTTGGCGCAGTGCCCAGCGGTGGTGGAATGAGCGAAAGAATAAGCATTGCAAGACCGCAGCTTTAATTGCGCCTGCGACCTAGATTGAGGCTGCAGTCAAAGTCATTTGTGCAAAAACGAGTGCGAATCGGTTGGATGTTGCCCGAAGCACGGTGCACTGAATGGGCGCTCGGAGGTGGCAGAGGGAGGTGAGTGAGATACAGGCGGAGCGATCACAGAACCTCGCCCAGTATTTCTCCGCCCTGCCTCTGCTTCCTCGCCTGAGCGCAGTGCATAACGCCCTTGGGCGTAGAGATGATCCAGGTACCGAGTCCTGCGGAGGCGAGAGGCAATTCGTCGATGCGGCGGTAAACACGTCTGGACGGTTTGGACACACGTCTGATCCTTGTTATGGCGGCTTTTCCCATGTGGTCATACTTGAGGAAGATTTCAATTTTGTTAAACTGAGGGTCGCGTGGAGTTGCAGGAGGCACAACGCGTATGGAATCGATGTAGCCTTGATCGACGAGAACGTTGAGAACGGCGGTGGCGAAACGAGATTGTGGGTGAAGTATGGAGGCGCGGCGGGCGTTTTGACCGTTGCGGATTCTGGTGAAGAGGTCGCTAATGGGATCGCAAAGGAGGACACCCTTTCGTCCCATGGCGGTGGGATGTGGAGCAATAAGAAAGTGTGCTTGCTTGGATGGGTATGCAGCAGGGCGTTTTTCGGGACGACTCTTTGAGCGGGCGAGATCTCTAGTGTACTTTACTGTAATGAGTGAGGGTACAATAATGTCGAACACGTGTAGTAGATCGGCACTAGAGTATTCCCGGTTGAGTGTGCACTAAATGAAGTCTCAGAACAGAATAGTGCATGGTCGAAGTGGTTTAGGCTGGACAGTAGATAAATTTGTACAAGCTGGGACCTTTCTAGAAGTTTAATGGAATGTACAGTACAGTATTTCCAATGCAAAAAAACTTGGTCTTCACTCTATTTTATTTTTTTAAAAAAGTTACAAGTTATGATTCAAGTGTCAGTTGTTCGCAGGAAATTTAGGAGGAAAATAAACAAAAAAATTTGCAAGGCGCCACTTTGATAGTGCTAGGTAATGGCCACATTGGTCATTGCATTGTAACGTAAAGAATTGTAATCACGAGTGTCAGCTGGTGGCTGGTACATATATTGATTGGCCCTCAAATTGGGCGATTATAAGATTTTTCTGCATTATTTATTGTTGGCTGATATCTTGACGTCGTTGGGTCGTGATTTATTTGTATTTTTGCGGAAAAACTAAAAAAATTTGGACATACCGTGAGTTGACAACGCTGACGGCCGCAGGTAGTCTCGTTGATCATTTCAATGATGGGCACATGATATGGGACTTTGGAAAAGTAAAAAACCTTATCAGCGTGGCCTTGCCTGAGTTTTCGAAATTTGTGTGAATGGAGAGGTGTGTGTTTGAGGATAGTTGTGTCACTTTTTTGCGCCAAGGTGGGAAAGGCATGAATTTTAGACTTTATTGAAGCTTTACAAGTGTATGATCTGGGAGTGAAGAGAAGGTCATCAAAAGGAAACAAAAAAAATAAGGATTTTTCTAGTAACCCTAGGGAATTTATGTAATTTTTTAAAGTATCCAGGCGACAGTCACTTTACAGGCTAGTGTATCGCTTCTGGCGAGAGCATCTCCAGCCCAATGTTTTAAAAACTCAAGTGAGGTGGCTCAGTGAATCTAGTCACAAGATTTTATCGTGGAAGCTTGTGCATTACTCTGTATAAGTCTCAGGCGTTCTGTTGATGGCTCTGAATTAGTATGGAGCAAGAGCGAGATTTGTACTGCGTATTGTTTCATCCAGTCGAGTGAGATGACCAATGGAGAGATTGTTTTGCGGCGGCTGCCCTTGCACAAAATTTTTGTGCAAAAGCACATTACTGGATGATAGGTGATGACTGTATTGGCTAAAACGAAATTAGCGTTGTACTGTAGACATGTGTCTGGAGAAGACACACGTGATGGAGATGATCATACGCAATGTTTTGTAATACAAAGTCTTACATATGTAGGTGCCGCCTCGGTTGAAAGGGGTAAAAAGTGAATGTGACCAATGCATGAAACAGTTTTTTTTTCATTTTGCTTTGGTAGAAAACTGACAACGCTCGTACAAGTTTGGGCCAAACCATTCGGCACCATGTTCAGCAAAAGAGAATGATGGTGGATTGCATTTCATGTGCGGTTTGGCAAAGATACGGTAGTTTTTGAAGCAAAAAACTGTTGTCTTGTGGGGCTGTTGTGGTTTTTTTGTAAAAGGAGAAAGTGTTGAAAGTGTGGTATGCCACATGTTTCTTCCCCAGGACGCATTGGTAGTATTTTGAAAGGCAGTGTGTACCCTTGGAAAAGAGTGTAGCTGCCGTTAAAGATGAAATGATGAATCAACATTGAATGAATGAAACAGTACAGTGTAAGGGAGGTGAGATAATGGTAAGATTGGCAGTGGTCAAGTTGCTCTCGCGTCAACTCGACTACAGTAGTGTACAGTTGGGATCTACGAAATGTCTCTATTGCTCATTTGCCAATCCACTTTTGCATGGGTCAACCAACTTGTTTGCCATCTAGCATTCTTATGTTGTTCCTTTACAGTAGGGAATCCGGAACCTATGCTTTACATGTGCAATACTGCGCAGTGCAGTATTGTATGTATGAAAGCAAGTTGGATGCATCGATTGGAGACGAGGTGGATATCCCTGGAGAAACATGAACAAAGGTGAATCAAGAAATTTGCCTCATACGTTGCTCCGACTAAGTGCCTTACAACTAGTCCCAAGCCCGCCCGGGCCAAATGACCGCAGTTGAGTACAGTACGGTATGGTGCTTCACCAAGGGGGGGGATAAATGGCCCAAAAGAGAATGTCGGTGAATATTTTTGTTTGAAATGCAACGCAAATAAATTCAGAAATTTGGTATCGGAACCAGAACGGACAGAAGCGGCTCAAATCTTGGTTACCTCATTACTGCACTGTACTGTAGGGGTATTCTTTTCAGCAATTAAATTAAAAAAGTTGTCTGTCCATTGATTTAATAAATCTTGATTTAGCGAGACTAGGTGGCGACCAAAATGGATATTGTTTACGTTTGTCCATGCAGCATAGCAATGATGAGGAGTTTGCAAAAAACTGAATGACAGAAAATGAATCTTTCCAAAACAGGCCATATTTTTGAAACATGCTGCACATTATGTGATGTATCAAATGAAAAATGGTGTACAGTAGCTCACGGTACAGTAGTGGTACAGTCAGTGTACTCTACTGTCTGCATGATGTTTCTATTTATGCCCTATGCCCGTCGGATCCGGTAGATATTGACTATTTGGGCCAAGCGTAGATTCACAAAGGAAATGTGAATTGGCTCCACTCTTCTCTACGTCTCACTATATACTGTACTGTACGGTAGACTGTACTGGCAAGAATTAAAAAAAGGAAGAAACCTGGCCCAATGCTACCCAAACTGAGGCTCAGAATTGAATTTTTGATGGAGGGTCAATCATTTTACCAAATGAACTGGATAGAAAAATATCTGTGATTCATACCCTAGTTGGACTATTGATTGGCAAAAGTTGCCCCTTTCATTTCCATGTTGTTTTTAATTAAAAGCTAATGCGTTTGTGCATTGTATGCAATACAGCATTGTACAGTACAGTACATATGTACTTTGTGAGACTATGCTGGCCGGCGATTGCGCTGTACAGTACAGTGCAGTACAGTAGAGCACAGTACTGTACTGTAGTGGATTGTAGTAAACTGTACACTGTAGCATAGTACCATACCACTGGACTGGATTGCAGCAAGGCACACATCCCCTTGAACGGTCGGCCTTGGGTGTAGACGGGTACGAAGGAAAACAGCATGGGGGTAAATCACACCAAATGTTAATATCTGAGGCACGGCACAGCCGATAATTTGGAGAATAATATTAGTAAATCAGTACAACAATTTTGTCCTTTCATGGGCTGTTGTTGTGTTTACCTGCCTTGGTTTGACTCGAATCGCCTGGCAACTGCAATGAATGACTCTCTGAAGTGTTACACTACAAGCTCGATATTATTCGGGATCTGCAACCATCCAAATAGACATGCAACTGTTGCCTTTATTGCTATGCCGACGGTCATTTTCATTTCGTCCGTTAACTCGTTTATCATTTCCACCCAACATCCCAAAATCCCAATATAATACCGTAATTGCACCAAATTGCACTAAATTGG
Source organism: Kappaphycus alvarezii (assembly GCA_002205965.3). Lineage (NCBI taxonomy): Eukaryota > Rhodophyta > Florideophyceae > Gigartinales > Solieriaceae > Kappaphycus > Kappaphycus alvarezii. The sequence goes on from NADL03000599.1 coordinate 1,435,964, forward strand.
CAAGACACCCAGCAAGTGCAGTCCCAGACTTGATGGCAATAACGGCGATATACTTACTCGTAGTGTACGCCAACCTCTCTAAATTCGAGCCGTTGCTCAACATGCTTAAAAAAAGAAGAAAAAATTCGCTTCAAGCACTCCAACTTGTCAGCGGGTAGTGGCGACTGCGGAACGACTCACAGTTGTGGTACGCAAGAGTAGTACAGCGTATTATCACGACACTGAAATGCAAACGTTAAAGTGCACCCCAGGACACAGGATACTACCATCATCATCATCATCATCATCATTATCATCATCATCATCTAGTCTTTGCGATGAATCCATAAAAAAAAAACAATAGCAAGTTGCAAAATTGTTGCTGTTTATATGGAGCAGTGTCCATAATGATTCCACAGATTTCCAGCTAGCTTTCCACCTGTGCCCGTTTTTGGAACCACGTCTTCTACTCACAAACCATAGCCGACACTCGGACACCCGGACACCCGGACACTCCGACTCCCGACAAAAGGCACCAAACCGCCCCCAATCCCCCTTTTTCTATCCACTTTCAGCATCGGTCTCGAGTTAATTCTATATTCCATTTCCTTCCCCTTTTATCCTTTCTTTTCATTTTCTTTTTTTTTTATTGACCCATTCTCCCACCCCAAAACTGTGAGTGAGCGGCATTTTTTCCACCGATTCCTTCATTTTCCTATACATTCACCAACGCAAGCACCAGACCCCCCCTCCCTTACTCCCACTCGCAACATTTCTCTCCTCATCCGTCACGCACCACATTCCCCACACCCCCTCCTCCGATCCAACCCGTAACAATCCCTCCACCCACTCCCCCTTTACTCACGTCATGGACTTCGGCGAACGCGGCGCAGTCGAAGCCATGTTAAACCTCTCCCGCCCGCGCACCACACCCCCCACCCTTTCAACTCGATTCCCCCCTCCCGCACCCCCCGTCCTCCGTCCTCCGACTCAACCCTCAGCCCCTCTCTCTCCCCTCTCCACCCTCAACCCCACACCGCCCCATCCCCCTCCAACCAAGCACTAACCCTCCCCTCGCCCCACCGCCATGCATCTCTCCCAGCTTTTATCAAACTCCCCTCCACCCCCTCCTCCTCCTCCTCCCCCGCCCCCTCGCTCTATTCCTTGCCCCCACTCAAACTACCCTTTCATCCCCCTTCCTCCACTTCTATCACCGAGCCCGTCACACCCCCCTTTAGTCCACCCGTCCTCCCCTCCCTTACCTCGGTCCATCTCGCTCCAGTCTCTACCCCCATATCAACATCTCACAACCCGCTACTCCACCCGTTTACCAAGTCCCCAACTCCAATTCTCAACTCTTGGCCCTCCGCATGTTCCTCCCATCCACCTGGTCCTTATGACGCCATGGCCATGTCTACAGCAACCACGCATTCCATACCCGCCTTTTCGTCGCCACATCAACAGTGGAATAACGCACGCATCCCGTTGGATACACTGGTGCACGCGTCGTCGCATGGGGTTGCGTTGCGCATGGAGCATGCGGCACGTCCTACTTCGCACTGTGGAGTGTCGACGACGGCGTCTGCACTGGATGTGAGTACGAGTAATCGGATGGGGCAGGATGGTGGAGGGTATATCGGGTTGGCAGGCAAGGAGGGAGCGGGAACGGAGACTGGGACACAGTCGAATACCAGTGGGAGTAAGGGGAGAGGTGGTGGGGAGTGACTAGTCGGGGAGTGACCAAACGGCTGTACAAAAAGTACTATTCGAATCCGACACCGAGCTCGCATTGCCATGTATGTGCCGGACTTCTAAAGCGGTGGAGTTTGCGGTATGTGCGCGGATTGCAGAGGGTTTATGTCGAAAGGTGACGTGCTACAAATGTTTTGTCAAGTTTGGATGGGATTGGGCAAAGGCCAAGGATGGGTCGGATTGGGTGTGTGTGCATTGTCGAGGGGTGTGTCCAGAGGGGAGAAGTCAGTGCTTTATTTATTCTCGAGTGAATTCAAAGAGGGAGAGTAAGAGGGGTTTGAAAAAACGGGCTCAAATTGCAGAGGCTGCTGAAGTGGCGGCTGTAGAAGCGAGAAGGAGGGTTCGGGAAGTGCAAAAGATTGCTGAAGGGGGACGAGGTGGGAGTGGGAGTGGGAGTGGGAGGGGAGGGGACGGGGACGGGGACGGGTCGGGGAGGGAGAGGGAAAGGGAGATGTGAATATGGTGTTGAGGAGGAAGAGAGGTGAAGGATATAGAGTGGGCAGGATTGAGCGATGGTGGAGAGGGGGGGGGGTGAGGAGAGAGTAAAATGTGAATTGTTTTATGATGGGTGTTTTGATACTGTGAGAGATTTTGTTGCAGATTTGCGAAGAGGTGAATTGCGTGTGATGTCGATCCATATTGGAGCGCGCGATTGGCAAAGATTTTGTTGCAGAGTAGAAGAGCTTTTGTTTACTGTACTGTACTGTATTGGAATTGATACGTACAGTATATATATTTTTTAACCAAAAAAGAATTGGGTTGGCGATTTAGCGGCGACATGATAGGATGCTGTCGAGTGAAAGTGCTGATCGATGCATATCTGTACGCGAAAATATAAAAAGCATGTTAATGTTAATGTGACAGTAGTGAGCAGTACAGTATGATGCTCACTCGAGTAATATTGGCAGGCATGAGGGAATTTCATAATTGTAAATATATAAATAATTCACGCAACCCAACCCAACCTTGAACTGCCCTGTTACAGCTACAGCTACAGTATAGTAAAACACGTGTACCGTACCGTACCGTACTGTACAGTACATGTACTGTACATGAAAGTACAGTAGTCAGGTGGGCCAGCTTGTTGCGGGTGGCACTAATAGTGCAGAAACACATTCTGGTCCGCACAAATTCCCCTGCCCCATCACAATCATCATCATCCGCCCATCCGCCCATCCGCCCATCCGCCCGTCAGCCCGCCGCAAACCCTCCATAATTCACCACCCATCATACCCCTTTTCCCGCTTCCCTTCACCCCTGTCCATTTCCAGCCTCTTCCGCATTCCAAAAACCATGTGCATGTGCCACTCTCGCACATATTGTCAGCTCAACGTTGCATCCATCATTCACCCACAAACATATTTTTTCCACTCCAGGCGACTGTCAATTCACCCGCCCTGGACCCCCCCCCCCCTCTCCGCTTAAACCTCCATCACCACGTTTTTCGCCTTCGTCGTCCCAGCCCTATAATCCCATCTCGCGCAAGCCCCAATCCAGCCCAGCCCAGCCCAGCCCAGCCCAGCCCAGCCCAGCCCAGCCCAGTCCAGTCCAGCACAATCCACCTCCCCCTCATTTCGACCATCGTTTCTGTCGTTTTGCACCTGGTCCCACTACCCGTCTACCGCCCGATAATTATCCCTACGTGTGCTACCTTCTCAAAACCCCCTATTCGCACCAAAACTTGACCCCCACCGCACACACCCCAGCCTCTACCACCCCCGCCGCATCTCCACCAGTCGATCGCTCCTATGCCCACTTGCAACCACTACAAAACACCGTTTCCTCACCTCGCTCCGCTACAATCAATCCCCTTTTTAAACACCATTTCATAACATGTCAACCTCCTTGCTATTGGTCCAACTACGCTACGTTTCACACTTTCAAGCTTTCCAGTCCACACCTCGTCAAATTCCTCGTCTCTACATCGATCACCACCCAACATGCTCTATGCTCTTCACCCCGCCACTCCCCTTCCCACTGGTTCAATCCATCATCACGGTCCATCCGCGCATGCTCATTTTTTGGTCCCCCAGTTGAAACATTCTGACAAACTCCCTGTCAATCTCCTGTCAACCAGCCTATTTCAATACTCTTCCAACCACCCCACGTCCATTCAACAACACACCCCTTGTGCAAGCTAGTCTCATCACCGCACGCCTGCACACCCTGTTAAACCCATGACATCACCACTTGGAACACCCTCCTGACGTACTCCCTTTCTTCCCATTCATTCTTCACTTGCATTCTATCTTCTTTGTTGTACTCGTTCACCCACCCACGATCCTTGTCCTCTCACCCTGTCTCACCCCTCTATAATTCATCTCCAATAAGCTGCCCATGATGTCACCGCCAGTTTCAACACCATAACATCCAATGCAAATTTGCCCCACCGCACCAGTCGCTCCTGTTCGTCCAGTGTGGACACATTGCTATTTCGTCATGTGTCATCATTTCCTGTTCCACAGAGAGAAGAAAACGTAAAAGCCATTCCAACTGCATTCACATTCCTATTGCATGCCACCTTGCATACCTGTTCCACAACTCGTGGCTATTATGGTCATGCACTCCCGTATTGCCACATAATACCCCACCGCACTACCCATCTACAGCATATGCCCCTACACCCATACTTTATCCCCGTAGTACATACTACACTGGCTTGACTTTGGTTACCACAACCATGAAACCCTCGCTTCTTTAAACTATAACCGCATAACAGCCCTCACCACCATGATGTAATTCCCTGCTGTCCTATTTTTACTGCAATTGCCTCTCCATAATTTCATTCAACTCAACCTGCCCTGATCCATTTTTACACCCTTCCATTCACCACCTACCCTTCAAAGCCATCTTTTGATGCAATGCATTCCAACCCACATACACATGATTTGCTACCAATGAATTACACCGTTCCACGTACGCCTCGAAAGGAACGCCTCAGCCCTCATCACCAAACCTGATCCAAATGGCTGTCAATTCATGCCCACCCTCGCCTCTGCTTCGCCACACACCCTTTCATTCCCTCTTTGCTCTCGAATAAACACCACGTTTCATGCCCTCCCACACTGTCACTCGTATGACTTGCCGTCCAACATGCATTACATTATCAAACCACTGCTGACAGATTATCGAATCAACATTCCCATCCGCGTTACGCATGTCACCAATATACACTACACGAGTAGAGATGCCGTTTGCATAGCAAGTCTCGGCAAACCCCATGTGCCAACAACGCCTTTTTCGGGCATATGTCACTTTTGCGGTTTCCATTGATTACAAATTCAAACCCAGCAAGACGGGACAGCGCTATTTCTACTCTGTTCTTCCGCTTGCTGCCTGTACCGTACTGTCTGTTGTTGCTCATGCAAGGCACAAGGTGTATACTCATGTTCAGACTCGAGCATTGAGCGCACATGTGTGTGGCGGTGGTCGAGGGGGTGGTCGAGGGAACAAAAGTGAATGGTTTGCGATTGGAGGAATGGCGCTGGAGCTTGTGTCGGAGAAAGCTTTTCTGATCTGCGAGGAGTAACACTTTGTGGTTGTTGCGAGGAATCCAATGGACTTTACAGTATAGTCGGTACAGTGTAACCGGTTGCAGTGGCTGTAGAGCTAAACTAGCCTAGCTGTAGCAGCTACGCTACTGTAGTAGCAACTAAGACTTGTTGCTCAACAATCGCTTGTCCCACCTGCTGTAGACAAAAGGGGGGAAGGTGACCAGAAGTGTCCAGTTGTGGTGGATTCGAGGTTGTAACGACTTTTAAATTAACATGAACGTGGGTCTGCATTCTCATACTGTAATCGAAGAGTGGCAATATTTGTCGATGAGCAGCGAGCGGCAGCCGTGAATGAGGCAACCATACTGATTTCGTTGTGTTGCACATCACCCACACGAATTGTTAGCGCAATTCTACTAGCGTTGCGTTTGTGGAATCCGTGTTGGCGGCGTGACGCACTCGGTGCAAAGTTATGGCAGTACCTTGCTTTTTGAAATACAGACGATACATGAGTCGAAATGGCGCAGACATGAGTTCAATTGGTCTTGCGCTCATCAGCCTTGTCAAACTAGAAAAATTGCCGCGAGCCCTTTTCTCCAGCTTTTTGGACGGTTCGCTCGCACTTGGTCAGCTGGCGCACCTTAGCTTAACGTTGAGGCTGTGGGTCAAACGCCTCCATTGTGACCCTAGTAAATGAGCCATATATTTTGCGCTCTCACGCAAGTGGTGCTTGCGTTGAAAAAGTGGGGAATAAGGGGTGTATTTACTGTCGGAGCTCGGAACGCTAAGAAGCAAGGGAGTTTGTGAGGAAGACGTTCAATGCTGAAAAAGTACCAGCCTGATTTTTAGCGGTAGTTGCGGTCTTAAAGTTGTACTGTTGGTCACATTCAATCACTGGGTACAAGACATGCGCCCATCGGTCAGTCGACAGTCTATCTGAACCAATACGATGCTCCGGTGGTCTCGACAAGTTCCGGGTGGAAGTTTAAGATTACCAGCGAAACTCAAATGGAAAAGGGTTGTAACGTCCGAATTTGATTACCCGAAATCCGACCGGATGCATTTCTCCGCGCATTATGAAATTCCAGCTTGAGATGCCTGCGGGGAACAAGCGAGCGAAACGATTATAGTGCGAAGCTTGACTTCACCGTTCTAGTCTTTGCAATTGTCGTAAGGAATGCAGAGGTAGAATTAGTATGGTGAAGGGAGAATCTCGCTGCCATAGATGATTCGGCCGTCTAGATGTTGCGCTCTGTTTGAAAGTTAAGCTGACAGTCCGAGAAAGGATGTCATGGTTGGCTTGTTGAAAGCGAATTTCTTTTGTAGAAAATTATCCTGGGCAACGTAGGAACACTATTCTGCGAACAGAATTTGTTGCACAGTTGCTCCCAGCAGTATCGAGACAGGATTCTTTTGTTACAATGTAGTATGCTTGCCCCGAAGGTCCCAACAGCTCGACTGGTGATGCTTGCTACGATGGCCGCATATCTATTCGACAGGATTAGACGTATGTAATGGCAATATCTTTCGCATAGTGCAAGCAGACGGGCACCGATAACATGCGGATTCAGATAATATCAAGTGCAATCTGTGAAGGATATCGGCTGTTGGAAGTGACATAGGAATGTCCGATTTCGATATTATGTTAATCGACGAAAGCTATTTTGGCAGGGGTTTCGTGACCATTGAATGTTCACACTTGGAAGTTGCGAATGAATTCATGTGGAAGGGCTGGACCACCGCTTACTATTTGTTTCATTTGTTGTAGAAACTTGAGACGAAGGTAAGATTTTTCTTCCCTTTTTCCAGAGATAGTCGATGTACCGTAAACTTTACAGTAGTCACTGCAGCAGTGTGAAGAAGTTTAATGCATTCAGTGTGCATGTGAATTACAAATATTTCTAACACTAAGCTCCACAATTACTATTCACTCATGTTTTACTCATGTCTCTAATTCGGATACTGTAGCTTTCCTGTAGAGTACAGAACAATATGCCGCTACAGTACAGTACAGAACTGTACTGTATAGAGTTTGTCGAATCTTTGCGTACAGTAGGCCTAGGTGGAATCTTGTACGAAAATTCTGCGACGGTTCTGGAAAATGACATTTACGCTAAGTACAAAATCCCTTTTCCTTTACAAATAAGACAGGCATTACATTACGGTATTCCTACGGTATTCATGTAGCGGAAATACTGCGCTTATTTTAGTGTACAGTACTGCACTGTACTGTACAATACAGACAATTTTTGCCTCAAGTCGCACACGGCGCTATTCTGCTCGAATTAAATCTTTGTTGTATTCGATCAATCCAAATAAAATAGCGTACTGTACTTTTCAGTATTTCAGGAATTTGTTGCTCGGATTAAATAAAACAGATTTTAGCAGAGTGCTCCTCGCTTCAATTCAACAAGCATGGGGCGACAAGGCTGGGCAGCGTGGCCGCCCTACTGAAACAATCTACCAAAGTTTTTTCTATATCCATTTGACAAGATTACACGCCTTCGCCATGAGCCTTCTCCGCGAGATGATATGCGATAAATTAGCCCAGTAGTTACACTGAATACAGGCAATCCTCGCCTGTTGGACACCCAACTGTCAAGTCCCGTAGTGACAAAACAAGCTGACATTATTTAGCAAAAAGTGTAAATCCAGGAGCATCAGTGTTGTTAGACTAAAACTAAGACAACTTCGTTGCACAGCTGCAAGCCTGCGACGCGAGCAACGTCTTGGAATCCGCAAAGCGTAGTCGCCACAACAGTAGATAGAAAGATAGGGAACAGTATAACCGAGTGAATAGTTGATGATAGCTGGCGTGTGTGCCCCGTTCGCAGCGCATTCCAGTAGTTTACTGAGTGCACCAAGAACAGAGCAATAAAAAGAAAACGCTTGCCCCCTTCGTCCACGACGCGCTCGCAGACTAGTCTACAAGTATCGAGACTCTTAATTGTCCGCCCGTTCGTCCTCTAGTTTCAACTTCCCGCCTAGTGCAGACTTGCATTCTTGTCTCTATACCTACCTGAACTCCCACAAAACAACAATTCGCTAACGTCGCCATTCTCACGCCCGTTGCAACACCACGAACAACTCTCTTGCTGTTAAGGCGCACAAATCGATCGAGTATCATGCCCTCTGGACGTAGTGTCATCACCGGGTTCGTTCTATACTTAAGACGTCAAGTGGGAAGTACTGTACTCCAACAATGTAATTGTTGACAACTCTGTTGACATAGGAATGTCTATGCATGTGTACACACAACTACAGATGTGACACGTCTCAACGACAATCAGACGAAAAAATGTTATCTAAAGATGAACAAAACTATGGACTGCTACGATATCCCAATTTCTAATAGCTAGCAGGACAATGAATCCGTCTGAATCTCACAAAATTACCACTTCAACAACTCCACCTTTCTGGACGGTTATCACCATGTCTTCACAGTTTAAAAGATGCACGCGATGAGGGGACCAAGGTGGATGGGCGGGCTCAGTGAGAGCAGAGGGGGACTGAATCAAGATGGGGAGCGTGCCTCCAAACGCACTAGGTTTCTTGAGCTCGTCGAAACACTGCGCATCCTCCGAATACGAAGACTAAATGCTGGAGTTTGCACATCCCAGTCGCGAAAAATGAATCGAGAGCGTTGCATGCGCATGTAAGCTTATGGTTGCGCTCAGTCCTATATAGGTTAGGGTATCAGCCGATCCTTTTTAAATAAAGCGCTGCAGTACACCATACGGGTCATTGTGCTTTACATTACTGTACATGGGGTCCTAGCTGTTGCTGTTCTACTGGTGTTACTCAAGATAGCTCACTTCGAGAATCCGGCGCTGTCGTCGTCGCATTCTGTAAGTACATCACTTACACCCGGAGTTTTTCAACCCGTTCATTTCTCGGCTTGCCGAAATTTCAATGGGGGACTTTTCTTCCGTCCCGTTTGCTGGAGTAGGCACTAAGTCTGTGTTCACAATGGGAAATAATGGCAAGAGGACTTTACAAGTCGCTCACATCCAATTAAAAAATGCCATGTGCAAGTATGCAATTAGTCTATTTGAATTTGGTTTCATGGCAAGGCAGGACTAGCTCCCAAAACATTTCCTTCTGCTGCGTTTGGGGACTCCGCTTCCGGGATCAAACCAAGAACCACCTCTTCCTCCACCAACTTCGCATTTCTTCACTTCTGGATACCGCCGCAAAACAAATTTTGGTGCAATGCTTCAGAACGAGTCAAAAAGTACTTCGAAGACGCGTTAAACCCAAACTCCTGACGCCACTCGAGATATTGCCAATCAAACAGTACGTGCTCTTGACATCAAGTTCTCATTTGAACCTCAAATCTATTGCGAATGAGTCAAAAAACTACAGTCTGACTCTATTGTCAATCTCAGATTGTACTCTCATTCTTTTCCTTGACTATGAACACCGGCTATTGAATATTATCCTTCTACTTATTCAAAAGCATCTACCAGTGGGTCTAAAGCTACGCCTGAGTGCCCAGTGCGGCCAGTTGTAGACTCAAAGGCATTTTACCAGCTCTTACTTGTTTCCTTTGTCTTCGCATCCTACGGAGAAGACCTGATATAATGTATGAGTCAAGACAATCAACCTCTGCGCACCGTCATGCCAAGTTTCGAAGAAATCGATGCAGAACCATTGGCATCAGACTCATGCGAAAGCAGCGAGCGCATACCTGATCACAGTGCAGTAGATGTTCTGCGAAATCCCAGTAAGAGGAGAGAAAATAGAGGTGGTTCGAGTTCTCCCCAAACTAAGCGTCGTAAGACTGGAGTTGGCTGCGATACTTGTTATCTCCCCGGAAACCCAGGAGATGATTTGAGACCTATTAAGCTAAGCAGCCTCCTTCAGTACAAATAAATGGAGTTGTCCAGCAACGGAGAACGTTTTAAACCTTTTTTTTCATTTGTTTGATGATATCAAAGAATCCAATCGCAGTGATTCAGAGACCTCGTCTGTTGCAGATATGTGCAAGCACTGCCGTCTTGATTTTCTTCAATTGTTACAGTTCTATCATCTCCGCAAAGCTGAACCTGCATTCGTAACGCAAGAGCTACAAGACGGGTCCATGATAGCCAGAGTAGATTTCTTTGAGCGGCGAGGAAGGCATGTACGAACAATGTTGGACAATGAAGGGGTATCGAAGCAGTGTTTTTTACAAAACAAGGCCTCGCTTGCATTCAAGGAAGGTTCAATATGTCATCCATCCAGGCTCGAAAATGAAGGTGTGGCGACATTGAAGGAATTTTTTATAAAAGATTTCTGTGATCGGGTCGGTATATCCAAAAAGACTGCGCTGGATGTGTGGGATCTCCCTCTTGATGTGTACTTCTGCCCTATACATACTTCGAGAATGAAAAAGTAACTCGAAAGGGCAAAAGATTATGAGAAGCCCTGCTCAATTTGTCGAGGGGCATCCTGTGGAAGAGTTAAGAAGCGAGTAGTTTCGTTTAACTGGTCAAAGTTGTGCAAGGATAAGATGGTACGATGTGTCGTTGAAGATGAGGTTGCTATGTACACCGCGAACAGTTTTCGTCCATCTGATATACGGCAGCTTTGTGATGGGTGCAGGAGAGTTGTTTTGCGACAAGTCGACATCGACGCCGCGAACAGTTTTCGTCCATCTGATATACGGCAGCTTTGTGATGGGTGCAGGAGAGTTGTTTTGCGACAAGTCGGCATGGAGATAAAGTCGCTTCGCAAGCTCTCTGGCAACCCCCCTAAAGCCCCTCTCGACGTATTCAATTCAGAAAATGGTTTCGACCATGTACAGTCTGAAAGGGCAGTCAAATTGACAATACGTTTTGTTCGGGATCAACTTGGAAAAGAAAAGACCAAAACCTCCTCTGCGTTGAGCGACCATGTTGTTTTCCTCTCAGACGCAATGAAGTATTACAAAGCGGCTTGCAGTCGTACTGGAGAACGAAAACGTATGTTCAATGACTCTCGAACACTTCGAAAGTTTCTTTGCCTTTCATTGCCGCTACAGATATCCTTGCAAGGGTTGGTTCTCGCAAAGTGAGGACTTTTTTTACTGCGTTGAGTCCTTTGACAGGATTTCCGAACAAGCAAAGGGATCCAGTGATGAAGAAAATAGAATGAAACAATCAGAGTTTGGTTCTCTGATTGAAGACGTATCCAGATTCTTTACGAAGTACGAACGATTAGCGCTCTCATTTTCATGGTCTCACTCATTCTTCGTTCAAAACATGCCGAAGAAACTATGGAGCTGGAAGATGTCAATGAACAACCAAGAGTGGTTGACAAAACGCGCGAGATCTCATGCGAGGCTGCTGAAAAAAGCTGTGAAGGATCAATGGCCATTTGACCCAACTCAAGCTCCAGATGAGATGTAGTCTTTGCCGCAGAGAGAACTAACGATTACTGTGCGCACCTTGAAGCGGTTAGAATCAACGGCGTTTTGCAGATCAAATGGAATTGCGCGTGGTTCCCTGACAGTATGGATGCGTATTACCGCTGCTGGTAACTCCAAGAAGAGCTTTTTAGACCTGTTTTCTCGATTGGGAGTAACAGCATCCTACCAAACTATTTATTCATGGAAAGAGGGCATAGTCGCGGAGAGACAGTCCATTGGGCAATTCTCCACTCTTGACCGGGAATTTCTAGCAATTATTGGAATTGACAATATAAACCTTCGTCCTCTGCATCAGCTAGCGGTTCATTACATGACATATGGTGGGTTTGACGGGCTGGAAGTACAAGAACTAGATCCGTTACCTGGGTTTAGCTTTAGGGACTTCTGAGATGCGGCTCCACAGTCAGATCGAGTCCCAGTCGCTTTCGATATTTCCCAGTCAAGTTTGCGTAGCAACAGAGACAGTTGGATAGGAAAGAACTTTCCAAATCAGCAATATGCGGACATTCAGTCGATTCGTTACTTGGTTAGCGGCCTCGCTATCTCTCAAAAGGATATTCTAACATCTGAGGATGTGGTCACGCAAAAAAGTTTTCGTTCCCTTCTACTCGAGCCTTTGAGAGGCTACACAAACGGAAAATCGCGTGTCAAGTATGTCGACGTATCTCGTTGCAACGCAAACAATCCCGCTGAAATTATTGACAGACTGGAGTCAATCGAGTTTGTGTTTAATCCTCCGGGATCTCGTAGGTATGGTGAAGAATACTTTTTTTCGCTGTCCATGGCGACCAAACCATCTTCAAGATGCTTTTCGAACTTTGGTTCGATTCTTATGTGAAATGGGTTCAGGCAGGTGCTCCACGAGTTTTTGATCTAACTGCAGAAAATATGTGTAGTTGGATGGTGCTCTTGCCTGTTGGGTTTCACATTGACAAACAGGGGATTGTCCTACTGGTAAAGAAGTTTCTGCCGGGATCAGGGCTACAGGAGCTACTACAGTTCTCTGGCTCATCGCCAAGTATTCAAAAAATCTTTCTTTCATTTGGACAATACCGATGCAATCGCCGTTTCTTGGTTCAGATCCTTGTTGCGATGATTCTTCGCCTTGATTAATCTCTAGACAGAAACTCAACTGAATATTCTTCATCCCGCCGTTTATGCGTATCTCAAATAGACCGTGACAATGAGCTGCTGCCTAGTGAGGAGGAGGAACACGGAATGTTTTCCAGTGAGTTCTGCCTTGACCGCAAGCGCCTTAAGAGAAGCGAAATCCCACACAGCAGCCTGCTCGAGCTTGAACCGAAAGTTTCTCCATCTATCCTTCGTCTCAGTCGACGTTTTTTAGAAGATATATATGCTAGGGCTCAGAGTAACCCGAATATGGACTTTTCGGGAGACTACAGCTCATGGAGATGATCATTCCATGGCTGGCGTAAAATTCTTTGGCACGATGTGGACAGAAACTCATTCTAGATAAGTTTTACTTTGTTTTCATTGGCCTAATGCATAGGATCAACAAGATAAGGTACATGGAGAACATGTTATATTACTGTTATTAAGAAGGCCATGCCTAGGGTTATGTATCAATCTCTTTATGAGAAACGGCACTTCATCGTCAACATAAGTCAAAAATCAAACTCAACGGATTCCAATTTTCATCTGGATGAGTCCCAAGAGGTACTCATTATCCGGGATGTCAAGCGCGTGAGCCCGAACAATGCGAGCGTAATCAATTCCATTCCGCCATGGATTATGGTCATCGGGGAGCCTTCTCGACCATTTCCACCTCTGTCGGCCTCGTCTGGGCCTTGCAGCGCAACGAAGCTGAACTTGACTCTGAAAGTGTATCCCGAGGGGACACAGCATGCAAGAGGAAGTATGAACGCGAAAAACGCACAGCAACTAATATCAAACACATGCTTTACTTTCGTCAAGAACGCCAGTTGCTGAGTGACGAGCACATGGGACTTACATTCATTACAAACGTTCTTTCTGTTCCCCCCTTGGAACTGACACACGAAGTGGCGGCCTCTCTAAACTACTAAATGTTCTTTGATCTAACTGCAGAAAATATGTGTAGTTGGATGGTGCTCTTGCCTGTTGGGTTTCACATTGACAAACAGGGGATTGTCCTACTGGTAAAGAAGTTTCTGCCGGGATCAGGGCTACAGGAGCTACTACAGTTCTCTGGCTCATCGCCAAGTATTCAAAAAATCTTTCTTTCATTTGGACAATACCGATGCAATCGCCGTTTCTTGGTTCAGATCCTTGTTGCGATGATTCTTCGCCTTGATTAATCTCTAGACAGAAACTCAACTGAATATTCTTCATCCCGCCGTTTATGCGTATCTCAAATAGACCGTGACAATGAGCTGCTGCCTAGTGAGGAGGAGGAACACGGAATGTTTTCCAGTGAGTTCTGCCTTGACCGCAAGCGCCTTAAGAGAAGCGAAATCCCACACAGCAGCCTGCTCGAGCTTGAACCGAAAGTTTCTCCATCTATCCTTCGTCTCAGTCGACGTTTTTTAGAAGATATATATGCTAGGGCTCAGAGTAACCCGAATATGGACTTTTCGGGAGACTACAGCTCATGGAGATGATCATTCCATGGCTGGCGTAAAATTCTTTGGCACGATGTGGACAGAAACTCATTCTAGATAAGTTTTACTTTGTTTTCATTGGCCTAATGCATAGGATCAACAAGATAAGGTACATGGAGAACATGTTATATTACTGTTATTAAGAAGGCCATGCCTAGGGTTATGTATCAATCTCTTTATGAGAAACGGCACTTCATCGTCAACATAAGTCAAAAATCAAACTCAACGGATTCCAATTTTCATCTGGATGAGTCCCAAGAGGTACTCATTATCCGGGATGTCAAGCGCGTGAGCCCGAACAATGCGAGCGTAATCAATTCCATTCCGCCATGGATTATGGTCATCGGGGAGCCTTCTCGACCATTTCCACCTCTGTCGGCCTCGTCTGGGCCTTGCAGCGCAACGAAGCTGAACTTGACTCTGAAAGTGTATCCCGAGGGGACACAGCATGCAAGAGGAAGTATGAACGCGAAAAACGCACAGCAACTAATATCAAACACATGCTTTACTTTCGTCAAGAACGCCAGTTGCTGAGTGACGAGCACATGGGACTTACATTCATTACAAACGTTCTTTCTGTTCCCCCTTGGAACTGACACACGAAGTGGCGGCCTCTCTAAACTACTAAATGTTCAGTTATTTGGTAGGCGTGTTGCGACTTTACATTTACCCACAAAGCTGTGGCCTGTCTTTGGAGATCTATCGGAAGATGAAATGGAACGGTATTTTGACGTTGTAATGAGGAACGTGCGAAGCCCAATTGTTATGAGGAAGCATTTCACGGCTTCATTTTTATGGAAGTCAATGGCGAGAGTCATGGACGTAGAAGATGCACCAGGGACCTTTATGAGGAAGAAAGAAGACGTTTTGAAAGCCATTATGAAGCGTATAACTGAAATTTCGATGTATTTGGATAACCTGAACGCCATTTCTTTCGACCGTCAGCCTGTAAATGGGCAGCGCCGTACTTCTGCTCTTGGATGATACGTGAGATACAGAAAGTAAGACACATTACGTCTGCAGAGAGTTATGTTTATCGCGCAGAAGTTGGCAGTAACCGGCAATTTAGAGAATTTGGAAGGAGCCGGCAAAAACTGACATTCCTTACCCTTGTACAAGATGAGCTGGTAGCAGTGACCAGAGCACTTCAGTCTGACAATACGCCAATCAGCTTCGTATCGCAGAGGACATTTGCTTCTATGAATGGAATTAGGTAGCTTCACCTTGATATTTCGCCCCATGTCTTTGCTTGTCCAACAATCACGATGAGTTACAAGCAAATGTCGACTTGTATTAAGGACAAGATGCGAAATAAGCTATTGGATTTGTTGAGGACTGACAGTTATGTATACCAGCAGCTTTTAGAGCTTCATCTTCACGTAGATGCTGATGAATACCTGCCGCTTCCGACAGATCTCAAGCGCATTGAAGATTACTGTCGCCTTACTGGAAATAACCCACTAACCGTACAAAAGGCTTCTTTCTGTGCAAGGTCTGAAGAAATGACAGATTCTGTGATCGTTAACAGGATGGAATCAGAATCACAGGCGCAGCAGTTAGTGCAGATTACGTCTCCGAATAAACGTCTCGGAGAACGTAAATTAGATCAATTTCATGAGCTACTCGTTGATTTTCCACAAAACCAAGAGGCTTCTGGTTCAAAAAACAACGGACTGGAAATTACCGGGGCGACCGATCAAGACGATGCAAAGCGAGAACTATCAACTGAGACAGGAAAGAGACAGGGTCGGCGTGCAAAGGCTCTAGTCACTCCGCAGACAGTTTGGAGAGAATCATAGAGCTCTGAGATAAGTGACTGGGACGACTTCCAGTTTACAAAGAGCCTTCATGCCATTCTAATGGGAATTGCTACCGTCGAACTTTTTCAGGAAAAGGGAGAATCGGTTAACGTGTTGTTCCATAGGTGTTGTGTTGCCTCTGTTGGTGGTCGAAGTTTACATCTCAAAGGACTGACTTTATCAAGAGCTGGAAACGCTGTACTGTTGATTGACAGTAATGATGGAGACGATGATGCAAGGATGCCTGATATTTTTGCTCCATCGTGCTGTTGACTTATCAGCGACAATTGCATATCCCGGTGTCAAGACGGGGATTCTTCACATTGACAGACCGTGACCATGTTTATTCACTCAGTTTCAGTAATGACGAGGCCTAATTTCATCCGTAAGCTAGAGGCAGAACCTTGAAAAGTTCTCCTTATTTCCGACAAACAAGAGGGGCCGCTCATAACAGCATCCTCTTCTTTACTCAATTGCTTCTTTCTAACCCAACAAGTCGACGAAAAAGTCGTCCCAACAGACCTCCTCAGAGCTGCTTTGCAACGAGTTTCTATTTATCCTTCAGAGCTTTTATTACTGTACGCAATATCCGGATGCGCCGAGTGCCCCACTACCCGCCCAGTTTCCCAAAAAACATATATGAGAGCTTTTTAAGATGCAGAAAGCACTACAAACGTCTCCCCGATGAAAAAGAAGTTGCTTCAACGTTACCTTTGGACTCTCCAAACGAGCTTGATGAAGAAATTTGGCTGCGGATGGAAACTATGATTTCTTTTGGGCACTATATGCAAGGGGACAATACGTCTGACTTATCAGAATTTCTCTCTAGAGCTCTCGTTGAGGATTCTCTTGGCTTCCCCCATTGAGGAAGGCAACATATATGTGAGTAGTGGCCGATGCGCGATGTTCATTCGTGTAATGTAATGCCAGAGCGCTCAGATTTACGTCTTCAGCTGCGCAGAGTTGTGGCTACTTTCAAGTACTAGTTGCCTTCTGGGGACTCTGTGTGTGATAGAACGTCATTTCCATGTCTTCCTTGCTGTGGATTCATTGAGTTTGGTGAACCTCTGCATGAAACGCGAGATTCTCTCAAGCGAAGAGAGAAAGTAATGAAGCGTCTCCTATTGACATGTCGCTGCACCACAGGCTGCACAAAAGTTAAAGACGGAAGATCCCGTTGTTTCTCCGCAAAACATCTGTCCAGTGGTTTGTTTGTTTTGCAAATGTATTTCGAACTTCGAGTATCGTGGTGAATTGAGGGTCCAACCGAACAAGGAGAGGGCGCGCCCATTGATTCTGCTAGCACACTTCAGAGCCGAGCTACCACAGATGCGATTCAAAACGATGCTGTTGCAGGTTGCGCCGAAACTGACAATTGTAAAAACCAGGTTCCGGCGGATGTTCCACTTGGGGAGATTGGGGCCGCATTTTATGAGCAAAACATTGTCGGCTTGCCGGATGATATTGATCTTGAAGAAGATGCTAAGGAGCCTCTTGCTTAAGAAATAGAAGATGACTTTGACTCGGACCAATGCGATGATGTAGACCAAGTGGACGTTTCGTTTAGTATAAAGTACTGTACAGTACAGTGTACAGTTACATCATTACAGTAATCAGTAAAAACTCAAAATCTCCCTGTACTGCACCGTACAGTACTGTTCAAGGTTTCGTGGGTTTATGGCACGTGGACGGAGAATACCTGTCGGAGGGTTGAGTCTCTCTCAGCGTTGTACTCGCAAAGGAGGATCGGCACAAGGTACCTGCTTACCTCTCTCCTTCTCCCGGAGAGGGTCCGCTAAACATCTTTGTATTCTATTCCGAGCTCATAGTAAACCGCCCTACTAGACCACCATGACGCCACTCATCTCTCTCTCACTTGCATTCATCTATCACAGGCTTCTGCGGCTACATATCTCTGCGGCATTTTCATTCGGACCGATGACGACATGTAGAGTGCCCCCCCCCCCCCCCTCTCCCAGTGGCGTATGACGTGACTGTATCATCCCCGTTCCAAGAGAGCTATAAGTCAATGGCAGCACGAGAAGCGCGAGCAGTTGCAAACGCAGCAGGAAAGCGGAAGAAGAGAGACTTAGCTACAAAAGTGGCAGCGATTCCAGGCGAGGCGATGCCGGGACGATCAAGGCTAGGATGGGATTTTGTACCAATAGCCTTCGACTCGTTAGGAACACCCTCTTTAGAAACATCCAAGGTTATAGAGACATACGCGGCAGCAGTAGCGTCTCGTAGCGGATGCTCGACTGGGGGAGTGAAGACTCGCCTGTATCAGAAGCTTAGCTACTCAATCTGGTCAACATGTGCAGCATCCGTAATTTGTCGCGCACCGCAACACGCAGAGCTTAGTCACCCAATTCCAACTTAATTTTAAGTACTTTGCAACGTTGCACAATTGGACTGTACACCAATGATAAAAGATGAACAACCGTACTGATATCTTTCAGAATTAATTTCAACGTTGCTTTCATTTGCTACAGCTGTCCACGATCTACACGTATCCGTATGAATCATCTGTACAACTGTATAGTGCTGTAGTGGAAAAAGTAGAAAGTTGTAGCCTACTGTATCTTTACCGGTAAAATATTGCACATCAAACTGCGTCGTGGGCTACGTCTCGCGCACCCGCCACTGTCCTGCTGCAGGGCGCTTTTTGTGGTGCAGGAGTCCTGCAGGAGTCCTGCACCACAAAAGGCGCGGCGGAATTTGAACGCAAGAAAGAGCGCTACTTGCGGTGATTAGCAGTGGGCGTGTTAAACTCAAAGATCTTTCGAGAGCACCATCTGTCGGGCAAGGCCAAGGACGCTAGAAAGCCATCCCTGGCAGTTGGGCTCACCTCCGCGAAAGCTATCGCCCCTGCAGCCTTCCTACCGTCCAGCTCGACAACGAGAAAACTGTGCAGAAACTTCCTGCCGCCGCCAATCAGGGGTCCAGAATCGTACGCTGCCGCTGTGGACGCTCACCAAAAATGGCCTTCGTCCTGACCGCCGTCTAAAGTAATCCCGTTCAGAATGTTTTGCTCCCACCACATACCATCGCAAAAAACCCTGACTGATGTTAACCATGAGGAAGTGCAAGATGCAATTCCCCCCGGAAATACCAGCCCACAAGTGTTTCGCGCCTCGACGGGGCTTCCGAGCTCAGAGGAATGGGTGTACTGCGTCCCATACCTCGGACTCCAAAAATATATCGAAGCACGCGATTCTCCCAGTGGCCCCGTTGTTACTGCCAAGTCCCGCCATTCGCTCCCGCCACGCCATGCCCACGACGTCATTTCCCAGAAACATTAGATGTGTACGGCGACCACCTCCTGCATTGCTTGCATGGCGCCCAAAGGATCCATCGCCACGATCGCCAGGTGACCCTTTTCGCTAGGGACTTGGCCAAAGCCGCTCCCCAACCCGTGGTAGGGCCTCGCGAGGGACTTCGTCGTTCACGGTCAGACATACGGGCGATGGGAAGCCGCGGCGGGACTGACTTCTTGACGTCACCTTCGTCAACCCGCTTGAACCGTAACATAGGAAGATGAGAGAGTTTAACCCGCTGACCTCCTGGAACAAAGCTCGGACCGCAAAGCACAGAAGGTATCAATCATTCATCACGACCTCTGTCCAAAGTAGGCCCGTACCCGTGCCAGTATGCACCTTGGGAGGCTAGCACCTTGACGCTTATGCGGTGATAACCGAGATCTCGAAGGCCATGGCCGTGAGGGCTATGGAAAGGTATGGAAAGGTATGGAAAAGCGCGGGGCATGTTGATGCGAAGGCATGCTAAGGCCGCTGTCACGTCTAGCGCAGCCTGTCTCCTGGCTAGGCTCGAGCCAGAACTCTAACGAGTATTCTGCGCACTGTACCACCGTGTTCCTCCTCGGCCAATCCACGACTGCTTCATTTAGCACTGGAAACAGCTACCCATGTCTTTCTAATAAGAAAGCACCCCAATTCTTCCCCCTTTAAGGACAACAACAATGGAAACACATGGAAAGGTGATCGAAGTCTTCACTCAAAGGCACACAGCAGCGCCATAAATGTCCAATGCTGTATGCCTCATGGCTGGTGTCCACCCCATCTTCTTGGGAGATCTGCGCGCGCTGCAGATCATTTGATGTGAAAGCCTATGTCCATTACGCTCGATCCCTCAGGGAGCAATTGGGTCACCTTAAGGACCTTTACTGCTGGAAGATATATTCGATCTATCCTAAAGTTTTCCAGACAACCACAATCGAGTCAAAAAGGTTTGCCGACACAGTAATGGGGAACTACGTTCCCTAAAAGGCCGCCTTCAGTCCAGCCATCAAGCAGGCCGCATTGGACATGACGGCTGCTGTAGCGTGCCTTTGCATCAAAACCCCCCAACCTTTCCGTACGTCTCCAATGTCCTCACGGCCACGTTCCTTGCCACGTCATTTAGCACTGCACATGGATCCGGGTGCCACCCTCCAAGAGTGGAGATTGGCACAGGCACGAGCCTACCTCTGGTGAAGGTCGCGATAAAAGATTGATATCTTCTCTGCTTTGCATTTCGCACCCATTCAAAGAGGACATCGGGTTGAAGGCCCTCACTCTCCTGTTGGAGGGAGAGAGGGGATTCACGAGGGTAACATTAAAAAAGTCGGTCCCTCCGCTGCTTCGCATTGCTTGGATGTCCGGTCTCGTGCTGTGGAGACCATGGCGTGGCTCTACAAAAGGATAACGAGCAGCTCTTGCGAGGTCTTTTGCGAGAAGGGTTACTTGGCGATCATGTCGGTTGATCCTGTGGGCTCCATGCAAGCAGTGCACGAGATGACCGCCATGTACATCGAGTGTTTCCGGGCAATTCCTTCTCGGGCATGGCGTGCCAGGGTGAAAAAATGGGACTTGACAGTAGTATTGAAGCCACACCGAGAATCAGAGGTTCAATGCTTGTCTGGAGTCCGGGGCATGGGGGGCAGTACCCCCATTCCATCGCTCCCTGAGGGGCCGTAGATGCGCGAAACGCCTGTCTCCTGGGATCCCCAAGAGGAAATCGTTCTTGTACTGCCTCATGGATTGCGTCCGTCAAAGTCTTTTGCGATGGTGTTTTTTGCGAGCAAATTACACTGAACGGGATAATCCTAGTCGGGATGCAAGAGATCGACCACCTCCGATGAGCGTCTGCAGCTGCTTCGTATGTTCCGAGCTCCTTACTAGGAGCTGGGAGCAAGGTCTTGCAAAACTTGTTCGATGATGAGCTACGGTAGAAGCCAAGAATGCCGCGGCCGCTATGTTGTTCGCAGAGGTAAGCCCGATCCCAAGAGATGGTTTTTTTCGTGTCCTTGGGTTTGACCGATAGCTGGAATTCTCGGATACTTCAGAGTTTAGTACTCCCCCTGCCAATTTTCGAACACAGTCCTCGATCAAACTGTCGAACTCTTCCGCACCTTCTCCGGTGCAAGGATGTCGCACTACGCGCAGCAGATAGCCTACTTTGCAGACGCAAAAACATTTGCGCAGTAGCTGGAACGGCACTTGCATATTCTGAAGGTCAGCAATGGTCTCGAGGAACGGTCTGAGAGATAGGACATGGTTTGCAAAGGACCGTGTGGTGTATTCCTCAGAACCGACGGGGGCGTTCAGGACAGAAGTACCCTCGCTGTACTCTTGCTTAGTCCCGTCTGGGTAGACTCTGTATTGACCCTGGAGGGGCTGTAGGCCACCAGACAGTGCACTTCGGCAGCGACAAGTGCAGTCCTCGGCTTTCAGCATCTGCGGAGTGAAGTATGTCGATCGCTTTGACAAGTTGCTCGTGGCGCCCGATAATGTACCCGTCATCGTGGTCCCACAGTTGAAGTAACAACTTTGCCAGAGATCCGTCCTCCCCTTCCTGTGAACTGAAGAGTTCTTGTATTATGAGGATAATAGGGTGCAGCACCAGGTCGAAGAGGAGGCCTCCGAGGTTGTCTCCCTGTTGCGTCCCGTAGACGCTTCTTATGTTGTGACGACCTATCCATAGGAATGCGGGCTCGATTGCGTAGCAGTATGAGATCCAAGGCTGTAACCCTGGGAGTAGCTGTCTCACCGCGTTGAGAAAAGCGGGTCTGCTGCACATATTACAAGCGATCTTGAGATCGACCGTCAATAGCCCATACGCTGGATCACTGCCGTACTCCTGAACCACTCTTCTGATTCCGTGTACAACTGTCGGTACCCGACTTTGTCGCGATACCCACTTGAAGAGGTTGGAGGTAGTCTGCCGCCTTCTGGGACACTCGCTTGGTACAGCAGCTACCGACCAATCTGCGCAGCGTCTCCCCAACGGCGATCGGCCTAGGTAACATGTCCTTCTTCGCCAATGGGGTTAGTGGAGCACCAGCGATCCAAGGAGCGAAAACTGCTGGTGATTTTCCAGTTGCTAAAACATTAACAAGTCTCGTAATATCTGCCAAAAAGCTGGAATTCCCCGATGAGGATGGACATCTTAGCAATTCTACCAGGTGGCATGGCTTTAGACCTGAGCCTCCGGGAGGGGATCCTGGTTTAAACCCCCTGATAGCACCAAGGACCTCGTCTTTGGGACTGTCCGTTTATGATGACTCGCTTCCTCGGAACTGCGAGCATTGTAAACGCCAAATGGACAGGTTGGGAGACCATGCTGTAGACTTGTGCCCGTCTGGGTTCGGTCGCAAACACCGGCATAACTCACTTCGCAACGTCATCGCCGGCCGTATCGCCCGTGCCGCCGGCCTTGATTGCCAGCTCGAGGTCCCACTCCTCGTGCCCGGCACTGACCTCCGACCTGCCGACATACTGGTTCACCCACCAGCAGCTCCTGAAGGAACTGTGGCCTGCCCGATCGCCTGCGATGTCACCGTAGTCTCTCCATTCAAGGACGATGTCAGAACAAGAGCTACAAGGGAAGTGGGCGGTGCTGCTGCAATTGCACACCGCAACAAAGTGACGGACCTGGAGCGAAAATTGTCGCGTCGACTCCCCACGCCCTCCGATAACCCTACACAGGCCCCCGATTTCGAATTTCAACCGCTGGCCTTTGATTCCTTGGGTTCCCCTTCCCCCTGAAACCTTCCGCTTCATAGAGGGACTGTTGCCTCGCATTGCGAAAAAATTCCACACGTCAACAGGAGTTATCCGGACTCGGATTTTCAAGCGCATTAGTAGCACAATCTGGTCGTCGAGTGCACATTAGCCTCACGTCATGCCTCCGGATCGAGCAGCCTTCTTAGCGGAATTCCCTCTCTCAGAATGCTCGCGGGACGGCTTTCCGCTTCTAGGGGCCCCCATTGGCAACAAGACGTTCACGGAGAGTTTTCTCCGGTCTAAAATCGCTCAGTGCCGCCGCACCCTAGACCGCCTCCTGCTGGTCCGCGACGCCCGCGCCCGGTTCCACATGCACCGGATCTGTGCCTCTGCATGCCTCCTATCGCATGCATTCAAGCTCTCAGATCCGCGCTTAGCTGAGTCCGCCGCAGCAGAATTTGATGATCTCCAACGGTCATCATATGAAAAGTTACACGGCATCGCACTCACGGACCGAGCCTGGGACCAAGTCTGCCTCCCCATGCACCTCGGAGGTCAGGGCTTCGGAAGCATCGCCTCGTGCCTCCACGGCGCTGCCGCCGCCAGCATCATTGATGCTGCGCCCGCACGGCAGCGGACTTCCGCATACGCCACGCCGCGTGCTTGTGCACTAGCTTCTGGCCGCTTCCGCGGCGACCGGTCCTTCCTCCTCCGTCAGGCTGGGCCTTCTCTCCGCCGCGATCTCCGCGAAATCCATCCCCGGGATAGTCGACCTCTCGACCCTTGACCCTCCAACTCTAGCTGCTTCACCCACCAACACTCTAACCCTTCTCAAACGGGTGCAGCAAGAGGCGCGGGCAAGAGTACATTGGCACGACGACTCCTGGGCAAATGACCCAAAACCGACCGCCCATAGCGATGCAGACGTTCGACATCGCATCCGTGGCTTAGCGTTCCGCCGCAGAATCGCTGCGGCGTTTCTCTTCGCTCACCCAACGGCACCAACGAAGGCGCACACAACACACTGGCAGACCATGCTCCGCCTTCACCTCAGACTGCCAGTATATGATGACTCCATGCCCCTCAACTGCCAGCACTGTGACCACCCTTTGGACACCCTTGGGGATCACACCGCCGACCTCTGCTACCCTGGTTTCGGCTGTCTTCACCGCCATGACTCGCTCTGTTATGCGCTTGCGACACACGTTACCCGCGCCGCGGATCTGGATACTCGGCACGAGGTTTCGCTCCTCGTCCCAGGCACTGAGCCCTGACCCGCCGATATCCTTGTAAAACCCCCCCACCCGGTAAGGCCCAACGTTGCACCCCACTGCGTGTGATATCACTGTCTTCTCACCGTTCAAGGCCGCAGTTCGCACCAAGGCGACCCAGGTTGCCGGTGGCGCTGCTGAAATGGCCGCCCGCGACAAGGTTACAACTCTGGAACGCAACGTCGCCCAACGCCTCCCCGCTTCCTCAACTGGCCCATCTTCTGCGCCTTACACCCCTAACTTCACGTTTCGACCTCTGGCGTTTGATTCCCTGGGTGCCCCTTCCCCTGGTACAATTGCGTTTATCGAGGAGTTAGTTCCGCGGATCGCGTCCAAGCGTCACTCGACACCTGGTGTTATCCGCTGCCGTATCTACCAGCGACTGAGTTGCGCCCTGTGGTCATCCATTGCTCAAGCTATCCTGTTCCGAGCCCCAATGCGCATGGATGACGAGGTACATCCGGTTAGATCTTAGCCGTAAAGTTAGGACGTGCGTAGTCCCCAGTAGATACTGAATGCAATAAACTTCTTCCAATCTATTCTGTCGCGCATGTCGCTGCAGGTGGCCGACGTGGACCACCCGGTTAGCTCTTAGCTAGCAAATTGCTGGATCCGACTAAATTGCTTCTAGCAATATAGTCGGATCCTGCAGCGAACACCCGTTTTACTGAGTCCAAAAAGTTACTACTTTAGTGATCAATCGGAAACTGTAGTAGTTAGAAAATGGTCCACTGACTATGATCGTTTCATCGGGGGCCTGCCGGGGATGTTTCTCGATAAGGGTGTCGATAACATCACCGGTGGCTGGTGGAACGCCTAACGAGCGCAAAGCGTGTGCAGCTTTCCATACATACTTCTTTGGCAAGTCTTGTTGCCCTTATTTGTGTTGCCCTGTCACTGCTCCGAAGTGCAACGAGCTGATGCCGTGCGGTTTTTGGACTGGTCGAGTGCTTGCGCCTATAGTGTTTTGGAGTGCTCTGCGTTCCATAAATCTATTCTTTTCCCCATTTTGTCTGTAAATGAGTGCCATCGATATTCACTGGAGCAGGAATCTAACGAGTGAATGTTCGTAAGCATAACGGCTGGGAACAGAAATATTTTTGTGAGTTGCTCGTGAATTCTCAGCAAGACATGCGTTCATTGCATCGTCCGTCGACTTTGCATACGTCTCTGCTAGATAACCGCGGAATTTTGTCGGTATACTCAACATGACTGGGGCGTGAGTTATTAACACCTCTTTTAGAGAGGGCAGCGACTGTTCACAAAGATCGGGGTTCTGTGATGCGATGTTGGGCATCTGGTTTGGAGCTGCGGGAGCTGGGTCATCTGAAACCGGTACGAGTGTGGTGTAGTCGACCTCCTCCAAAGGTATATGTTCCAGGACAACCTGATCGATGCTAGCGATCAAAAACTGCTCTTCCGCCAACATTCCGTGATTAATTACTGCTTTTCCTCTCTGATCAGGCTGCGAATGACTATACTTCCTACCCAGACAGCCAGCCGACCGTCTTCGTTGTAATAGTCCACAATGACCCTCCGGTGCTAACAGGTGGCACCCGGAAGAGTGTACTCTGTTGTTACAGAGCTCGCGGGAACCGTGACCAGTAGCGCAATTGAGCGGCTTTCAAAGCTTCGAGGCAGTCCCTTGCTGCGACGCTAAACGTCGGCAGTAACCTCCACTGTGGCTTGTCTGCTGGCTGCGCTCCCACCGACATTCTTCCTTGGGATAGATTGTCCATTGTGTTAGCTTTCTACAGCAATAAATATTGTACTGCTTTTGTTGTGACGTACAGCTTCTGCTGTGACGTACAGTGTGGTTAGATCCCGAAAGGGTTTTTGCTGTGTTAGGTAGTGTACGTCTTTTAATTGAAAGGGCGAAAGGACGCCAAAGTTGAAACGAGGAGCTTAAGTAGAGTCCTCGGAGTAACGGCAGGCCTGCGGTCCCACCATCGGGAGGCAGAGCCGTGTGCCTATCATCATTGTTCCCATAGTGACAAAGAACGAAGCCGCGTGAGTTGCAACACTTTGATAGACACTTTGCGGATTTTAGCCAACATCTCGGTTACAGCACTGTACTTTAAATCAGACCCCCCCTTTCCCACAATGGTGGACTCGCTTCCAGCCCGCAGAGTATTCTGTGATAGGTTCATGGTACTTTTATGGAGGACTTCTTCCTCCGAAGCAAATTATGTTGCTTACGAAGGGAACACAGATGTGAAGAAGTCTTTATTTTTCTTCGACATTGTAGTGATGGCCGGGAAGCCCAGAAAGGAGAAGGTATTATCTCTCCGCGAACATGTAGATGGCCCCGCGTTCTAGTTCTACTACGATTCTCTCGAAGATCAGGGAGAGCTGATCGATGATGCCAAGAACCATGCCATTGTCAAGGGGATCGGACATTTACCTGGGGAAGAAGAGCCCGTGGACATCATCAGTCAAACATTGGAAATTGGCCTCGAGATCGAAGACATATCGGGCTCCTTGAAGAAATCGGAGCGGTTGTACGAGACGGCTGGTTTCGTTAATATAGCAAGATTCAGGCTACTTAGTACGTCCTAATATAGATATGAACAGTTGCAGTAGTTCCTGTCATTCCATTCCGAGTACCGATGAATTGCGCAGATGTAGAGAAGGATTTGAAAGACTTTGAAGCGAATCAAATTGCTTTTTACTGGTCCTAGCCTCGCATTATGGAATTCTACACCCAGTTAATGTAATTAGAGTTATCAACACTATTTTGTGTGGCACTTTTTTACGGCTCAACACAGAAACTGGCGTTATTTACAGTAATCCCCATAACACTAAATTAGGTCTGATTCCTTTAAAAATCTTCCTTTCGAAAAAAATAGTGTTATTAACATTAAAAAATGTTTCAGAACTCCGTCACTCATTTTTCAATCTCGCAAAGTACAATCCTCATCACCGGGAACTCTGTAAGAGGGAACATACTGGTGGCTCAGCAGCATTGAAATCCTTTTACTTCACTCAAAATTGGGATCAATCCCATCGAAGTTATCTCTGTACTTGACTATGATGTTTTGCAAATGGGGGAAGAGCTGACTTTTCTCCCAGATTCCAGTCGTGTTAAGGACAAGGCCGAACCTAATCATTGCTTTTCTCGCGTAGGAAATACCTTCCTGATCTTTCTGATTGTTTGCGTCCTGGACAGCGTTCGCAACGAGCTTGAGGAAAAACCTTTTACCGGGGTTCTTCAGGCATCCAGATTTTGTCCCATAAGTTTCTTGCGGCACATTTTTTTTCGAAAGCAGTACTTCATATGCTTACCACCGAGAGCTCCACGCACCATTGATCTTCTGAAAGACAAATGAGTCTGCAGGCTGAATAAGATGCGTTGCATTAGGCGGAATGAAACGAATCTCTGAGTTGATGCCATCCAGTGCTTCTCGTAACGCTGGGCCGATACTGTGAATGCTGCATTTGTCCATGAAAAAAATGCGCTTCTGACCGGAAGGTAAAGCCTTTGTGCAGCGAGGTGTCAGAATCCATTCTTTCATGAGACGAAGGTCCATCCACCCTTTCCGTCGGGTCCGATAACACACACCTGGCACATCATCTCGTACGCCACGGATAAGATAGCTACGGTACTTATTCGTAAGTAACATAAAGGGGTTTTCTATGCGAGCATTCCGCCCGCCAGAAATTCTTACGACCATAGTCATACCTTCACCCCCAGAAGTGACTTCGGCGTACCTAACATCTTGATCAGCAAGAAATTCAAGCGTCCTTCTCTTTTCCATGTTGCCGACAAAATGAGTTTCGTCTGCATTCTCAATAATGTCTTCATTGAGCCTCCCTGACCCAAATTCTAGAGCAATTCCTCCTAAGAAGAACGCCACATGGCGTTAAATATTATCTTGGGCCTGAGAAGAAACTTCTAACTTCCCTTCCTGTGAGGGCCTAGCAATGTTGTATCGATGCATAAATATTTGCATCCATTGTGGAGAGTTGCTCTTCATAATAGAATTTTCCGTCGAAGAAGACGCCATATTGGTGTTATAATCTTTCTTAGAGGAATTCTTGATCATGTCCAGAGCTAAGCTGCGCAGATTCTTCGCACTGAACTTCACTCAAAGTTTGCGAAAGCAGTCAAACTCACTGACTAGATCCGCCTGTAACGCAATTACCCAAGGCGATCGTTTACGCCCACGCCCGGATCTGGCTTTCGTAAGTACCCGCTTTAGTCCACTTGACGTCACAGAAGTGAAAGAGGTCATTTGGGGAATTAAACACTGTTCACGGCCTGGGCAATAGTCTTCGAATGCAACCCTTTCGCGCCACAGCCTCATCACGCGCATGCAGTTGGCCTCTTTTGACCCCTCGAAAAACTGAGGGAAATGCTTAGCCGTCTTTGAAACGATTCTGTCATGAGTCCTAAACGACTGACTTCTTCATTCATCCAATTTAGAATACCAATCTTCTGTCGGATCGTAAATCATTTTGACAGCAACGTTTATGCTCCCGTACCTCGGGCTCATTTGCGCAATTTTTCTCCTCTGCATCACGGATTCCACTTTCTTCAGTTCGGCTCGTCTCATTGACCGAACGAGACCGTCGAATATTGTTGAGAAGGTTCATTATGTGTGAATGTGATGACTCCATGGCGTGTGAGGGGCTTTGCATCCGAAGGGATGGTTCATCGTTCAAGTATAGGTATCGTGAATGGTTCCAAGCCTTCCAGTTCTCTAATTTCCAAGAGAAACAGCCAATCATTTGCGCTCAAAATTAGCGATTTCACTGGCGATAATTGTTGAGGATCCGATATTAGTGTCATTAACGCTATTTCCCCCAGAACTTTGGGCGCACACAATTAAATGTTGATAACACTAATTTAGTAATAACACTATTTTTTCATTAACACTAATCAAATTAACTGGGTGTAGTGGAAACACTCTTAATTCGTCCCGATGCTTGCTCGAGAAACATCGAGGATAAGGTGGATAACATGGCTGAAAGCCTGTCTCGCCTCACCCTTCTCGTCAAGAAGAAGAATGGAGATGCGAATACAGTTGCAGGACCATATTAGTCAGCCCTGATACGACACGCTCCTAGATTGAGCTCTTATTGTCGCGAAACTGGTTACAAGCATCTAGATACGAGAAAAATCTGCACTACGATCACTTTTGCACCCTTTGCGGCCGATTAGAGCTTTCTGGGGCTACATTCTGGTCCGCAGCGAGAAACAAGGCTTTAAGTGCTTCGGAAGATCACATAAAGAAAAAAAGGGCTTCGAGTAGGCGATTAGGTCAACGTCTCCCGTGAAATTCAATTGGAAACTGATCGGGAAATCGAAGAGGTCATCAACTTGACGAATATAAATGCCGAAAAGGAAGCTTTGACGAAACATACCCGTCGAGAAGATCAGGGTGGGATGTCGGTATCCCGTCTAATGCATAATCCGCAACAAGTACGAATTATACCTCCCGCTCCGCCGGCAGAAGAATTTCGTGTTCCGGGTCGGGAGAGGAAGCAGAAAAAGAGAAAAAATAGGAACGAAGGATTCAATCAAGCTTCATGAATACGTCGGAAAGTACAACGTTGTCATAAAGCTTACAAATGCGTACTGCGGGCCCACGCTCGGTCATCTTCTTCGTATGGATGTTGATGGAGCTGCAAAGGTAATAAGAACGCTGTTAGAAAAAATAATATGCCTCGAATTGCTGTTATGCCGATAAAGGACCGCGATTGCCGCGATTGGTGCAGCTTAAGGTTTATGGTACGGTAGTATGGGCGCTTTGGGACCCTGGAGCCATACCGGACGTAATTACTGCGAAATAATCTCAGCGCCCTTAGCTGTCGCCTAACAACGCGTCCTAGAAAATTACCGTTGCAGAGATAGAATCTCCTGTATCGGCTCGCTGCTCAAGGTTCCCGTCATCTTTGGGGACCAAATGGTCAAAGTGAACTACTTGGTTGTGGAGAAGTCGCATTTTGATCTAATTATTGATATCCAGACTCTCTCGGCTATGCGAGCAAATTTTGGTCTCGGAACCCAAAGCTTTCGTCTACAAATTGGCTCTGAGGAAGTAGTGCTGCCTTTGAAGCACGATAAAATAGACGTCGAGAAGGAGCAGATGAAGGGCGAATAGATCGGAACGTCTAGTGAAGATATCATCTCTAACTCTGACGGGGGTCCCGCCCCCGGCGATACCTACGTAGAAGAAGTAGTCCTGGCGATCCGTGAAAAAATTTACGAGAGCCCCGGAAACTTGGATAAATAACCAGGCGATAATCAAGTAGCCGCTATCGAAGAAGAGGGCGAAGAAAAAGAGAAGGCGGAGATAGAAGGGGCAGTCATGTTGTATTTCAATTCACAGGCCTTACAGTTTTACACGAATTTACTGCATCTACTGTACTGTGGATTCAAACCACTGGTAACCTTACAATCAGGGCTACTAGGCACTTTTCTGTAATTATATTTTTCCTTACAGTTCTGAACACAGAGTTTGACCCCATTGGTACACTTGGAATAGTTACGGGCGAGTTGTACATTGCGATATTACATCACTGCTTTACCAATCAAAAGTTGCCTTTCTATCCCATGCAACCTGGACCAATGTAAGTCTTACATCTTGTCAGAGTATGTCACTCTTGCGGACTACAACTCTGAAAGCGATACTTGCGATAGTGTCAGGGCTGTTTTACGGGAAAACCTTTGCATTCGCTACTGTTAGACTACATTTTCCTTTAGTATATATCTATCTATAGTTCTATATAAACCATGGTTTGGAGCGGCCGAGCTTAACCAGCCGGACTCAACCAAAATTTCAACAACAGTTCAACCTAGATCTGCTCATTTACGCTTAAGACCCCAAAATTTAGAGCTCTTCTTGCTCATTATCCTTATGAAACACAAGAAAGCATAAATAAATCAATACTTGGCACCAATATAGTCGCATTGACGAATAGGGAGCTCCGCTTCGCATCAGTACCGAAGAAATATGGAATCAAGATCAAGAAAGAGACCATTGCCTATCGCAGGGCTCGTCTAATGTCTCCGCGCCACAACGGCATTGCTCGGAAGCAAATCGACAACATACTTGATGCAGGAATCATTTATCTAGCATCTTCAGCCTGGTCTTTCAATGTCGTAATTGTGCCAAAAAAGGAAGGATGAAATTGCTTTTGTGTAGACTACTGTAAGCTCATCAGTCGAATGAAGGTCGACTGCTTACTGTAGCCAAAGATAGAAAAAATATTCGACGATTTGAAGGGAGGCTCCGTCTTCGCAAGTCTAGACCTCTTCCCAGAGTACTGGAGGAAACGAATGATCGAGTAATGTAAGGAGATTGTTGTGATTATGCCCATAAATCACCAAATAACCTGACAGTATCCCTCCAGTAACCTGTACCAAGTATTTACACTGTAAGAAGACATCAGTACAACTGTACCCACGCACCAGTGTAAAACATAAGATCATACCTCTTTGTACCAAGCCAATGACATGGAGCCATCGTGGCTATCTCGCGTGGCTCTCGAAACATTTCGGACACACCAATCAGCAACCACTTTATGCCTCCTTGCCAATTGGACCAATGGGACTTTGCCATGATGTTTATTGCTTTCGGCTACACTGATGGCTGCTACATGAGCCTTCAGGATCTTGTAGTTTGATACCTCTGGGGTCGCTTTTTCTAGAATACCTTTGAATTCAGTACCGTTTGCTTACAATTTATCTCTGCTGGTGTTGAGTATTTTTTCTATACAAACCCTGGTCTGATGTTCCGGCCTGTTTACCGGAAGCAACAACCAACAGTTCAACCATCGATTACGTTTTGTGCGCTCAACACCCCACAGAGATGACTACCTTTGTGTGCCTCTTTGTCTCACATTAAAGTTCGAGGTGATGCTATCTGGCCGGATAAATGCGCCGTATTTACGACAGAGAATGACGTATTATATCATGAAAGATATACTATTCGTTCAAGTATATTTGGAAGACGTCGTTTTGTTCTCCAACACTATCTAGGAGCACGTTCGACACCTTCACATTGCCTTCGAATTTATCTGGAAGGCAGGACTCAAGTTAAAAATCACGAAGTGTGCCTTTGCGAAGTCTACTGTCAAGCTTTTCGGCCATTTCATCGACAAGGAGAAGATCGGTGCCATCAAGGGGGCACAAGTACCAAGGAACATGACTGGGCTGCGGATATTTCTCGCCTTAGTTGGTTATAATCGCCGCTTTGTCATGGAATTCGCAGTTACATCTACCTATCTTCACGCCGCAACTTCTGTAAAAAAGATGTTCAATTGGACAGAAGGGATGAAGGAGGAATTCGAAGTGCTCAGAGAGAAACTCACATCCCTGCCTGTGGTGGCCGACTTCGACGCGCAGTTCATCGTGGAAACAGATGCCTCGAGTTCCGCCATGAGAGCAGTGTTTGCTCAAATGAAAGAAGACGGGAAGATAGACCCCGTGCAATATGCAAGTCGCACCATGAGCTTTGCCGAGCGGAACTATTCCACATGTGAGAGGGAAGCGCTTTGCGTGATACTCGCTATTAGAATGCTCCAAACGTATTTTATTTCAACGGAGCCTTCAAATTCTTAGCGGACCATCAAGCCCTTCAGTACGCCATTGAAAGGAAGACTGGCACGATGGCTTGACGTTCTAGGCGAATACGAGTTTGATGTGGAGTATCGGCCAAGTACGAGCAATACAGCAGCAGCCTACCTTTCACGGGTGTTACAAGGAGGGTTGGGAAGCGGCCCGAAGTTCGACGAAGGGTAACTTGTTTCTGTGGTGTATTTTGTTCATTTTCGTGAGAGTGCGACAATAGAACAGTACTTGATTGATATTACTCGCTTCATCGAAGGGCAGAATATCCAAGAAAAAGATTTGGACAAGCGCCGCTCGATAAAATGCGCCGCAAAGTACTTCATGGTATGGGACGAAAAATTACTGAGGAGTAAGAAGAATAGCCCCCGCGCGATAGCGGCAATCAAGAACAGGCCCGGGATTCTAAAGAAATTAAACAACGAAGTTGGACATTAGGATACGGAGACAACAAAAAAATCGGTTTCGACCGATTTTGGTGGCACCAAGTCCATCGAAACGTTCAAGACTACGTGAAATGCTGCAATAGATTTCAAAAGGCTGAGCCACTCATCCCTTATTGGATAAAGTTGATAATTACGCTCACGAATATCTTCAAGGCCTTCTCTGCGGACTTCGTCGGACCCCTCCGACGGTCAAGGTTGGAAATAGATGTCTTTTTATCGCTGTCGGGCATCTTAAGAGTTAGAAGATTGCCGCTGCAACGAAGATCGCATCCGCAGAAGACGCGACCTCATTTGTGGAAAAAGATTTCATTTACTTTATTGGTCCCCCGAAGAACGTTGTATCTGAAAATTCTGCATGTTTTACCGCCGCTACTCTCGTTGAATATGTGAAAAAGAATGGCGCCGAGTGAAGCAATGCCCTGGCTTATGCCACAATGTGAAACAGACGCGCAAAAGGGATGGTTTGCACTATCAAGATCGCATTTAAGAAGGTGGTTATTGGACAAGGGACCGAATTAGAACAGTGCCTTTCCCAAGTATAGTATACCTACCGCCGCCGACGCATTAGATTAGGTGTCTCGCTTTTCGAACTCATGTTATGGGTGGTACCATGCATGGATCCATCTGACCCCGTTTTTTTGATACAAAATACTTTGGTGGAGCATCGACGGCTAGAGATATTGGCAACATTGGAGTTGCGTGCAACGAAAATCGATACAAAGATGCAGCGCTTTGGTAAGGAAGATGAAGCGATACAATCCCGAGAGCTCAACGTAGGCCAATGTGCCCTGCTTGCGCATGAAAAAGCCCTTACTTCGGTTAAGTGGCCTGCTTTCCTGCCCCAATTTTTTAGGATGTGCCGCTAATGGAAAGCCGCGCATCCGTGCTATTGGTTAACTTCATACGGTGTTAGGTATTCCAGGCGAGCCATACATGCGAGGCGCTTGGTTCCATACACCCTACGTCCTATGTTTCTTACAAATTAGCTTGTGAAGTTTCCCTCAACCACTTTTTATTTGCATTATGCATTATGAGTGATTTATTAAAATCTGAATACATTTGGACATACAGTCATCTCTCCTTTCGTATCTCACAAACGAAATGCGGAACTATATGGCGTCGAGTAACCCAATTCTCATCCCAGACTGTTAGATCTTTACCGTATCTGACACGGTTCGAAAAAACTAGTACTTTCTTCATGTTGACGTTCGGACGAATTCAATTCATGTAGAAGGATATTGGAGTGCGGTATGGTGAAGAATTGGAAGCGTTATCGGAATGAGGTAAGGAGTTATAGCGCGGGAAAGTTTCACCCGCGCTTCTGCGCGCGGCCTTAGCCATGGGCTCCTTGCGGGAAGGTTCCATCCAGTAGACTTCTTGGCGGTTTGGTTTGTCTTCGACATCACAGTGATCCAAATATGTATTTTTTGAAAAGGCTCAGAAGCCGTGAACCTCTGCTTGGAGATGTAAATGTTTGAATGAAATGGAATAAAACAGAGACCATTTGAAAAGTCAGGGTCTGCAGCTATCAACTGGAAGCTAAAACCGAGGAATGAGAAGAATCCCCGCTATAGAAAATTGTAATGTTCGGATAGACTTTATATAATGCCCTCTGGGGCAGTATTAAAGCATTATTCAATTAAAATGATAAGCGTGCAGAATAAAGTAAAAGCACAAAGTAAAACAACTGAAGGTATTACAATTCACGTTGGGGAACGAAAAAGAGCTCAATAGTATTAAAATACTAGTAGCCATCTCGAGTGTAAACTAAGCATTATATAGGAGGTAAATGGAAATAGGAACCTTCAGTGGCCAGAGGCGAAGATCAGATGCCCTCTATCAGGAGATACTATCCTGTAGATATTTCTCTATTGCGGAGATCGCAGGCGCACTTATTTGTAAATAAAGAAACCAAATAGTTTATATCATGTATATTTTTAGTACTTCAGAGTCGATATCCAGATAGGCCACGTAATCTAAAATTAAATTTATGCTCTCACTTAAAGGCTTGCACACGATACTCACCAGAGCATTAAAATAATTGTATATTGAAAATTTTTGTTAAAATTTTGATCTTGACTCCACTTTGAAACCATGAAGATTTCCCTTCGCCTGGATAAAGTATATTTAGTGGAAATTGCTGACACATACATCCGGGTGTGGTTGATTTAAGTGTTCGCCATCTTAGAATGGGGTTCAGTCAGCAGGTAAATAAATGGGTTGCATTGTTTGTTTTAGACGAGCTAATGCAGAGAAAAGGCATAAAAGCAACATTTAATTTTGATTCCACAAAAGCTTATTTTTCTCAGCTCAGTTTAATACGCCAAAATGTTTGTCCCCGAATATAGTCAATGAGTACTAAGTTTACTTTTCAGGCTTTTGGGCCCCAAAATAGTCAACATTAATATCTACAGTTTATTTATGAGCTTATATTTGAAGTGCCTACATTATTCGAAAGAGCAAGACTGCAAACGTGTTAAAACGTGGTAATTAGCTTATGATATAACTCTAAATTTTTATTGAAATAAAGTTGCTTTAGCTTGAAATCAGTGTGCAGCACTTGATCTGATTTCATGAATACTCACAAAAAGGAATTTTCTAACTGAACACGTTCGTATGATTTATCTTGATTAGAAGTAAACGTAAAACTAAAAAGGGGTAATAATTTTTTTAATGAAAGGTATGTAGGTTCACGAAACAGCGGTTTTTTAAAAAGCCTTTCGAAAAATAATGCAACCTTTGATGCATTAGTTGTACACAGCTCTTTAGTTGCTGCGGCCACAACTAAACCAAAAACTTGATACTTGTATCATATTTGTATCATATTCATATATTTTCCTCACTTCCCATCGAGCAGCACTCACACAACGATTTCAAATGCCCCAGCATTTACTTTTAGAATTTTGAAGATATTTAATATGAACTTCGAATTATTTGAAGCCATTTTTGGGAGAAAATGAACCATATTTGAAACAGAGGAACGCTTTTATTATTAATCGGTATGTTGTCGCCTGTTTTTGGCTGGTGGAAGCGATTAAATACCGTAAATGCCAAAATCAACCCATGTAAATTCGATTACATCTATGCATTCTTTGAAAGTTATCTGGTGGTCAATCAAAATTAATGAAGAGATCAAAAAGTTATTTTAACGAAATTGGCATTATTTCTG
The DNA here is from genome assembly GCA_002205965.3 of Kappaphycus alvarezii. Lineage (NCBI taxonomy): Eukaryota > Rhodophyta > Florideophyceae > Gigartinales > Solieriaceae > Kappaphycus > Kappaphycus alvarezii. The sequence continues at coordinate 1,472,444 of NADL03000599.1, forward strand.
TTATTGTCATTGTAAAAATTTGATGAAAGTGTTCTGTTATGCGCAGTATTTAAGGAGAGAATAACTTTTCAAAGATCAATCAATTTTAGGAAATTATGATGAAACGCTTTATCCCGACTGGTGGTGAAATTTTGTGTAAGGTAGCCACTGACAGCAGTTTCGGGACAGACTCTTAAGAAGCCATACAAAAATTAGGGAATTTTTTGTGGAAATAGAATGATGGGATGAATGCGGGACAAATCAAGAATTTTTCAACTTGAATGTCAATATTCAAGTATGTATAAAGTATCACGTAAATAATTTAACGAAAAAAATAACAGATAAAGGAAGCGAGCAATGAATTTTCAATCAATATCCAAATTTGTCGATAAAGCTTACCAATTAGGGCTGTAAACATATTTCCGAGTTTTGAAGGGCAATGTCTCCAAAATTTCCGAAAGTTGAAATCAGAGAGTATGTTCTAGAAGTAAAGAAGTACGATGTGTTTGCTTTTGTTCAAATAATGGGAACCTTGTAGAGACTCTACTCTCAGAATTAATAGTGCACAATTTTGGATCATATATTAGCCAAAATTGATGCAAAAGAGCCCACAAATCGGATGGCGTAAAATTTGCCCTTTCTTTAAAGTTTCAAGACAAGTAAATCAAAGCTTTCATTTCTTATATTTTTCTCCACATATATTGTCAGCCATCAGCACGATTTTTATTGGGCATTTATGAGATTTTCATTCAGAAGTATTCCAACTTGAAAATTCAGTCGTGCAGAGGCGCAAGTTCTTATAAGGAATGTGTAGTAAGGTTTTTCGATCATTTAAGTTTTATATAGTATCTTTCAACATGAGTGGCTGCATTTGTAAGTATTACTTTTTTTGTACCATATAAGATTTAGTAGACCACAATTCAATATATAGGATGCTCGAAAATTTTTTTTCTCAATCTTTTAGTAGTATTACATCACCATACTTACATATAATCACGTTTCTGCGATTGAGAACAGAGAATTGCAGAGATAAGCCATTAATTTGAGAGCAAATTTAATATTGGGATTCTTCCCTGAAGCCCGTGCCATTTTTTAATCGTAGAGATTTTGAAACTCGAAAAATCTAAACAACTAAGGAGAAAATGAAAAAAGAGAATAGGATTTTTAAATAATTCTCCAAACAATATTTGATACCATCCAATCAATTACGAAAATAAAATGGAAGTGACCATAGAAGGATTCCCATAGTGATTTAATACCCTCAGTGCATACTTTTAACATGAAGCATGTTTTTACACCAAATTAGAGTATTGTACTCCCACATCAACTAGATAAAGATTCATTTCAAAAAAGAACTCTGTTAGATTAGCTTCTGCATAAAAATTTCTCATCAATCTCAACGAAATTCAGTGGTGCTTAAATAACTGTGAACTTCATATCACGACTGCTCAGAAACTACCCTTCTTCCGTGATTGGATTGAATGAACTAATATACACGTAGAATTTGGGTTGCATAATATAATTTATAACCGGTTATTACATTTCGGCAACAATGATCTATCTCTAAATTAGTTTTGCATTAATGATGGGCGAAAATTTTTCTGATCCCAGTAGTTAATCTAGCGAAATTCACCACGAAAACAAACCGTCTCTGCGACATATTTGAAAATTGAGAGCAAGTACAGCAATAAAGAACAGAAAACTAATTTCCCTAACGACTTAAGTTTAATTCACCAACCTTACTAGTCAGAAAGTTAAGTCTATGTACAGAAACATAGTTCATGGTAAATTAATTTCTTAAGAGATGAATGGAACACAGCTTGTACGGCAAGAAAGAATACTCCCATTGAAAATTAATAAGAGAAATTTTCTATGTTCCGTACTCAATCGGATATAAGAGCACTTAAAGTACAAGAATATTTTTTTGGAATGTCTTTTCATCACATTTCGGGGGTTTTTAGACAGTGACACTTAAGAAAATGTAAGTCTCTCAAAAATTTCCGAAATTTTGACTTTTTACTGCAAAAAAGACTCATGGCTTGTAAAAAATCATATGGTGGTATGAAAAGATGATTTTAAGTAGATTTAGAACACATTCGATGACCCGATTCAGTTTTAATGAAGCCAAATAAAGTTTTTGGGAATTACAGGGTCTTGGAGCCTGTGCCATATGAGTTTATATGACTGAAAAGGACTCAGGGATCAACCGAATCCTGTTTTCTTTTGATTTCTTCTTTCAGTAGTAGCCTGACCAAATTAAATCACTTGTTGCGGACATGCTTCAAGTTGTAATTTTAAGATCATCTACCTTGGGTGGTTCGTAAGTCTGTCAACCTGCTCTGATATGGGAACGTAAATTTTATCCAAGATCCGAGAAGACTGGCTCTTCCTGAACGAAATCGGCTATGGGAAAGCAAACATGATTTTTCGATGTGTATCAGACTGACTCTGAATTTTAAGAGCTTTCGTTTCTCCGGAGGAGTTTAAATAACTCACATCTATCGGCGCCTGAATTCTTATCTAAGAATCCACATTGCTTAGGTTCACCTGATACTTTCGGTATAGCCGAGAGTATATTTTCTATATCTTTAGTATAGCATACACTTTCAATGAAGCATATACTTCGGTTAATGTCTCTAATTGCTGAGGAAGTAAGTATCAGGACGGTTTGTCAATGATTACTTCCCAAAAAAAGTCCTCGGTGGCAGCTTTTTGTTCTGTCTACGGTCCATGAAATAACTACTGCTCCTGACGCCTTTGAATGGTTACGGTTTCCCCGTTGACTTCAAAAATTTCGTCACGGCGTACATGGATTTCTTAGACAAGCTTATCGACATATTTGGTGCCCAGGGTGGCGATTGATCCAAACTAATCCATAGCCCAGATTATTTGCCTCTTCTTCGCACTACCAAAATGAGATTCTGCGGCTATGATTTCAATCGTTTCGAATAAAGATTTGATCATTACTAAACGTTTAAAATATCACGACTACAGTCGGCAAGGCAACAATGTCGTTTGGCTAGAAAGATTTCTTGACCATGTTCGGTCCCTTCCCTTTGTCACACAATGGGCAGTACGTTTGGAGCTACTTTTAGCGCCATCTAATTTTGGCTACAGTCTTTTGATTGTACCAAGGCAGAATTGAAGAGACCATACTATATACTATTTCACATTGATGTAACGAAGGAAGCCTAAAGAGCGAAATAGCACTCATTTTTTCTTTGGGCGGACAAAAAAAGGTTTAAAAAGGTCCAAGGTGATAGTTTGGGAGCTTTTTTTCGCATTGGTCTGGGGAATGTGGGATTCCCCCAGATGTAGGTGATTTTGCGCGGATTTTGGAAGATAAATAGCTCCTGAGTCCAATTAATCTCTTCATTTACCGATTTTCACCCTAACTTGGGCGTATTTGACCAATCACAGGCAGATATTTGGATGCGGCGCGTACCAATTGCATATGTTATCTCCCTGCGGGCGAAAAACTTGATGCTGAAAAATTGCCTTCGGACACTGCAACAATTCGCTGAACTTTGAAAGGTATACCCTGGATGGACTTCCTGGTACTACGTGAACAACATAGTTGAACCGTGTATGGTCTAATTTCCTATTGTTGCTTTCATTCCCAATTCTGCGGCACCAGCTTCGTGCTTCCCCTCCTCCTCTCTCGCGCGGCACCTCCACTCAGAGCACCTGACCGCGGTTATCTCACTCCCTTCAGTACCCAGATTCGTCTCCGATTTCTTCGCCTACTCGTCGATCACATGAAATGAAAGGTAAGAAGAATTTCAGTTCCACGAGCCACAAGGCTACAGATCGTCCGAAGAAGAACAACGTCGCCGAAAATGCCTCAACACGGAAGATTCCGAACTTGAAGGGCTCGCTTCTTAACAGATTTACAGTTGCAAACACTCCCACGCAGCCACCTGACTCGAAGAAAAGATGATTTTCCGCTCCTCGTCGAAAAATGGGTTATTCGACAAGAGTTTTCCTACCGCATGGTTGGCCCGATGAGATAAATATATTTGGCGTAAAAAAGCAGGAGAGATTGAAAATTCAGTAGACTGTGACTAGAAAGAAGCCGTTCCCGAGCGGCAAGCGAAACGTCGATGTGACGGTCGTCACAGAACGCTTCAGATACAATCATCAACAGTATATATAGATACGCAAGAATTGAAGTCAACGATCGCGGCAGTACCGACAAAAACGCCTCTATCGTCGCTCATAAAGTCGAAGAGTCATCATATTCGCCTATTGTGGATTAATTAAATTATTTTCACTGACTCTCGAGAAGAACGTATCCAGTACCGAAAAAAAACATATGCGCCGGGATTCGAGTGAGGAGAAGTACATCAAAATAGGCGCTGCATATTTGGCGACCCATGCTTCGTCCGGTAATTACAAAGAATATGCCAAAACTTTGGTGCAAGTTGCTCTCGCCCCACTCAATCATGTGTTTTTCTGGCCGTTCTACGTTGGAATGATTGGAATGTTGTTCATTTACTATTTAAAGGAGCAAATCCTCCAGAAAACCTTCAACCTCATAAGTGTAACTCTGAAACACGGGCAGAAAATTATTAATGCCGTAAAGCGACTCCTTCACGCACTAATCTGCCTGCGCTTTCCGGTGACGTCAATCCAAAGGCTGTTCAGAAGCCAGAGTAACTCGATCTTCTCTTCAAGTTCAGACGAGAGATGGCAGTGAACTTGATCTTTACTGCTCAGAACAATGGAACCACCACCCTCCACCGTGCTCCCTACGAGACGGTGAACCATTGCCTTCGAACGAAATTTATCAAGCCAGGATTCCTCAAGAGAAGTTTTGTCGTCGAAGCGGCTTCTGCCATTTACTCAAAGATTCCACTGAATACAAAGTTTCACCTAAAACAGGAAGGCATTAATACAGGAATTTTGATGGACTTCATAGATAGAGATAACCTGACCGAATTAATAGTTAGAAGAATTCACCTTAAGCACGTCAAGCTCAATAAGTTTCGCGAAAGAGTTCGATAATAGTTCTTTTTCTGACTAGGACTCATGTAATAAATCGATACTGTCGTTGATTTTGAGTCCAATATCAATCCGTGCTATGATGCCCACTTGGACTCAGTCTCTCTTACCGATATTATTTTCACGGGTAAAAACATTGAGGATATAAGAGGTCACAAACTTACCTTGCATTAAGTCGAAGTGAACGATAAGAGGGAAAACTATGAAGAAGCGAGATCAGGGAGCATTAAACGTGAGCTCAACTTTCTCAAGACTTCCCTTGCTGTCTGTGTCAGCCTAAAATGCTATGTGTTGGTAGAAGAGTTCTTGAAGATATATCCACATGCTCTCGAGGTCGTGTTCTGCTTGGATAAATAAAAATTAAATGAAATGCGTAGGTCAAAGATAGATAATTCCAATTAAATGAATGATAAAATTACCCGAATAGGACTTAGAAAAAAATAAAATAAACCCGATATTTATTGTTAGCTGATCGACGAAGACATTTCGATGTCCCGTGCCTCTTTAAAATTTTCTAACAGGCTAAGACTATTTATTCTATAGATCAGAGTATAAAAGCTACAAATAGGATTCCAGCGGTATAATAATTTTTGTAGACTAAATTAAGGCTCTGTAATAATTATAGAATAATTCTACAAGTGAGGCTTAATCAAAATAATAGTAATGAGCTTTAAATAAAATTACAGTAATGATAAGTGTAGAATTTGAAAACTAACTGACAGACATGCAAATTGCTTCACTTGTAATAATTTAGAGTAAAAATAGATAAAATTATTTTTCGTTATTTCTTATGGCAAATGTACAAATACTTCTACAATGTAACCAAAATTGATGGATACATTGTTCAGTGACATGGATTTGAGGACGAGATTTAATTTAAACTTAGCAAATAGTTCATTATGCGCATCACGAAAATCCTTTGGTAGAGCTCGGTGACCATAAGTAGAGATAGGCATAGTATGGCCTGTATCAATTAAGAAGAAACAGCATCATTACCATTTAAATATTTTGACATCTTAAAAATTTGACCATTAAGCACGGATTCACTTGTAGAGGCTACATAGAGTTTTAAACAAATATAAACGTTTCGTAATATTTTCCGTTTCGACTCAATCGAATTATTGTAATGTTTGCGGGAGACAATAAGACAAAATTAATCACTTTTCTTTTAAGATAAAATTTGAAAATATCATTGCCAAGTGACTGGTCTCCTATAGTACTGTAAGGGGCCCAAAATAGCGTTATCCATAAAGTTTCGAAGGAATTAATATAACCTTCTATTTTAAAGAGGTTACTATCGTTCCGGCAGAAAAATGGTAACTGAGTCCATCTAATATATGAAAAAATCTTAAAATTTCCACAAAAAATGATCCACACACACTTATTCATTAAAAACAGGAGATTTTGAAGTCATTGATACTGCTCTAGGATGAGAGGTTTCTTTTTGATATCACAAATTTTGCATGAATCAATAATGTTTGATAATTATTTTTTGCATTCATCGTCCCAAATAGAATTTCCTTGTAATAATATTTTTATGTCATCATAATTTGAGAGAACACATACATGTTTGTGGACCTTATTCAATATTTTCTTTTTCTTAACTTAAAATTTATTTTTTGGTGTATTAATATTACTGGGACAAATTGCAGATAAAAATGAATTTCCAAATCCATCGGTTTTTATAAATTTTTTCCCAGGAACATAACAATGGTGACTATGATTTACCAGTGTAATATAATCGATTAAATTTTCGGTTGACATAAATTCGATACGATTGTCCTTCATATGAATAATATTGGGTATTATTGTAACAGTTCTTCCAATAACCAATTGTGATGATCCACTACTTATGATATATCTGGTTTTAACTGCACTTAAATTGTCAGAAATAGCTGATAAATATTAAAAAGCGAATATTTTTCTTTTTTCACTCGAATAGGCGCCATTTACATATTGCCAGAAAGGTGTATCTCGTACAAAATAAGGGAGATCATCCAGAGTTCAGTCCAAATCGGGGATAATATATTTACAAAGAGTTCTTCGCTCAACCATTATCATCCCACTGTACGGTGCTCCATCGTCAAGCATGAAAATTGGATAGAATTCGTTCGATGGGGAATCAAGTACTGCTTTATCCATGCGAAATGTTACGGAACCAGGTTCCTTTTTAATTTTAAAATTTTCCGTGTTTTCCTTTTTAGATGAAGAACATTTTTAATTATTTTTCCCACCCTGTCACTTATTTTTTTATCGTTGGTCCAATGATCAATTTCTCCACATCGGTCACAACTTTATTTTCGCTTCACAGCAGCAAATTTTTCGGGGAGTAGTTTATGCTTGACGGTCCGCTTGAGACTTTCCCTCATGTTAATTCTGACTTCTGAGCAGACTTCAAAGCGCCGATTGGCTTTTTGAGCTTGCTCTTAGTCACCGGACTAGACCAATAGGCTCGTCCAAGGTAGTTTTACCACCAGAGACAGAATTGTTCACAGGCTGCTTCCCGGCCGCTATCCCTCCGTTGCCACCATGCCTCAGCACAATAGGGGGAATGAATTCCTCAGAAGCAGACCTATAAAATGTCCGCTGCTGATAGAAGCCCTCAAACTCTATCAAAGAAAGTCCCAGGCGCAGCGGAGAACCGACCTCATATCTCAGAGCGCCTTTGGGCAAGGCTTTTTCTCACTCTCCAGCATGATTTACGGGAAAGTATCAGTCTCCATTCCAGCCTCCCACTCCAGTCTCCAAATGAGAGCCACTTTGTTCTGTTCGTGCTGCAGCAAGCAGGCAAACAACCATGCCATGAACATTAAACTGGAGGTTTCCATCGACTCCTTCGAAACGTTTGGCCTTTTGCAACTTCACGCAGTGCCCATCATCGCTGACACTAACAAGAAGCGTTGGAGATGCGCACACAGACCGCGACTCGAGAGAGTATCTCCCGGAGAGATGGAATCCTCGTACTACTCTCGAGCCATGGAGACGCGAAGAGTATTTCCAGTCTTCCTCAGGGTCTTTTGAATAGTACAGGGTCTTCTGAATAGTATTTGATGCCATTTCTCTGTGTCTTAAAGACGATGAAAACAAACCACCGACAAAAACTTTCAGTCATGGAGCCTTTTCAGCGTCACACTTTCCAGCCCTTTAGAACATATCCTTTACACACAGGTACACGCAAGCTGTTAGCAGCCCTCGAAAGTTGTTTCAGACAGGTTGTATTTTTTGAGCGACAAGTTTCGATTTCATATCTACCGCGGCATGCCTGCTCGCTGGCATCACATAGTTTACGCAAAATATTTCTGAAATAGATGTGACTAAAATAAAATCATGTTTTTTACACGTTGCGGATTTCTGAAATAGGATTTGAAACTGATTAGCGCAAAGTGACCCCATGGTGAAATCGTTACTTCAATTAGAAATGCAATAAAATTCAACGTGTGGGATAGTTTTGCGGGAAACTTATTCACGCTTACCATTCAATTCCCAAACTTAAGTCCTTCACTGCCACCCAAGCGGCAAAGATGATCGACGTATTTTTATCCAGCTCCCCAAATGCCCCTTACCATCTAACGCTTCCCCTTACCCTACAAAACCTGAACCGCAGGGCGTGGACGAAAAAAACCCGCACCGCTATGCCAAAATTCCCCCTCAACACAGAAGAAGGCATAGCGCTCTCTCACGTTTACAAATGTGGACGACCTCATAATTGCGCGCATAGTTGTAGTCGCTAGGGCCCTCCTGGCTGGCTTCGGGTAGATTTCGAAGTGCTACAGGCAGGCCGCCAAAATTTCGAATAAGAATAAGGAACTCTCATGAATCGTGACGGTGAAGAGCACTCAAGACCGCTGCAAGAAGATTCAAGACTCATATGATAAGAAAAATGCAGTTGAAAGAGGGCTTCCGGGAATCGGAGGGCAGATGGGAGAAATCCTAGAGCAGTTGCTGAGCATGATGGAAGAAGCGCGAGAAGACATAGAAGAAGAGAAGAAAGCATTGAAAGAGGCCGAGGCTAAGCGCGCAGAAGAAAAGAGCGAATTAGACGAGAATTAGTCAAACCTCCACTTGTTCGTAGGGCTATTGGCAGTGATGAGGGCGAAGATGGGAAAGAAGATGAAACTGCGAAGAAGAAACGGCGCGCATCGAGTTCGGCTTGGAACGAAGTTGAGAAAGAGGTTGGGCAGCTAGGAGCGGCTCTCAAGGAGACAGATATGGCGAGCATGAACCTTGAGAAAGAAACGCTAAAATTTGAGCGCGAGCGAATGAAAATGGATCAAAAGGAGACCAGGAGGGAGCGCGAGATGCGTCGCGAAGAGCGCGAAGGGCAACAAGAGCTTGAGTTTGAGAAGTTCAATCTATTACTACTAGCTTTGAAGCAGACTGAAAATTAGAATTATGCGACTTTGAAAGTACATTTATCATTTAGAGTTGACTTCATTCCTATAAATATTCGCCGGAACCCAACGCGCGGCGGTTCCCCTAGGACCCCCCTTTGGGGGCTCTGCCGCGGGCCCCACTGGGGCTGTGCCCCAGAACCCCTCTCTAACGTTATCAATAAAACACTTTTTAGTAGTGCTTATGGCTAACATACCCTTCCAAAAATGGGAGGTCAAACCTAAAGTACTGCTCAATGTTGTTCGTATAGACACAATTACGCATTTTCGTGAGTAAGACAGCTGCTTTGTACATCATAGCGACCGAAGACCCTCTTGGGCGCATCTTTCGTTTTTATTCCACTGCGGACCAATAAAGCTTTACTTCTTTAAAGTACCATTCCACTGTTACCCTTCCTTTCGACATAGCCTTGTTAAAAGCCTTATTCGCATCGCTGAAAAAGGATCCCTGGAACGAATTTCTCAAAAAGAAACGCCTATTTCGTCCACTATCCCCGCATAATGCGTACCGAATACCATTGACAATAATCATAGACGGTAAGCACTCATCCACACCGCTGCACATGTACAGTGTCCAGTCATGTCTTCGTCCTGCTGTCGACCCCGACGCATGCAAAATTAGTCCGTCAGGAGTGGTTGCTGCGTGCTATTTTAGAGTATGCTTCTTCTTATGGACATTTCAGGCTACATTCTGCACAGCGCTGCAAACTGGTCGGGCGATAGCAGTAAAGGTTTCATCGATAAATCCAAACAGTTTATTTAGACCCGGGAACTTCTCCTTAACTGCTTCCGCGTACACTTCGATTCGCTCGCTAAGAAACGTAGATGGTATAATGGCAGTAATATAATGCCCTCCAACTTCCTTAAATTGCTCAAATGATTCCCAGAAAATGTCTGAGATGTGATATATGGCGACTAGACAGTAGTTACATATCTCTTCATTTGGCTGGCGTAGCCAAGCGCCTCAGAACTTTACAGGTAGCAAGAAATGGACCAGTTCCACATCTTTTTCCATTAGTGTGAGGCTTGTACCATGCAATTAACTCTACCATTTTACCAGCATCAGCTTTTTTGAACCGAAAGAGGGAAGTCAGCAAGCATTAGTGAGAGAATTATAGTTGAAGCTAAAAACAGGACGTAGAAATATGTTTAGAGCGCTGAAGATAGCGTCTATATTCACCGCTTTCGCGATTATCTCTCTGTTAAGCGCAGCAAAACGACTGAGCTGGAACCTAAAGCATGAGAGGAGGAAATACAGCGCCTTGCGATAATATCAATAGCGCATCTGAGACTTGACAACGCGCGGAATCATTACAAGCTGTGTGATCTTTCTTGCGTCCTTGGTGATTTCGATGCTGAGAGGGAGGTTGAGTGAAGGGGTATATGCTAATACTCCTAACTTAGTCACATTACCAAAAGCGTAAATACCAATTTTTATTTCTGTAATCGTTTCACTAAAGTAACTTTAGTTAAATCTTAGTCACAAACGTTGCAGAAATATGTGTGCGTAAACAATTTGTTGTGCCAGAGATGAACTTAATAGAATCAATATAAAGCCGGCCTTGTAAGGAATTTATTTAGTGGTACCCAGTGACGACTTTTCACGCAAAACGCAATCCAAGCAGCATTGATAAAACCAAATATATCTTCTATACATCAAAATAACCCAAAGTTCCCCCTAGTTTCGGCTTCTGTTTCATAGAAGATTTCATGCTTGAAAAATGGATTTCTTTTGCATGAAACAATAAATTACAATCAAATCATGTTAGAAGTTACTCTCGATATAGAGAATCACGCGATACAAGCGACTACTATTAGACCTTTTTCAAATTTATTCATCATAGAGTTGATTAATTTAATTATTGAAAACACAGTACATTACGGTATTAATAGTAAATTCGTATTTACTGAGAAATTACTCAAAGCCCGTCTATCTTACAATAAGATAAATATCCCCATATTTGCCCTGCAAGTACCCGCGATTTAAGTAAATACAAAACTATCAATTTAAAGACCTGCAGATTCAGTCTTCTCCGTAGTGACTCTGTAACTATGTAATTGGTCTATCTCTCCCCTTCCTGCAGGGATTTCTCCAGTCCACACACGTGACTCTCCCAAACTGAACACCGAGCCTGTCCCCATGCGCTCAGTTCCCACTCTGCCGACAACAAAATGGTTACAATCAGCGCCACAGACGCAAACGCAACTATCGCCCTTCTTGCGGAGCGAGCAGCCTAACGTTCTGCAGAGCTCAACGACTACAACTCAGAACCAGACAACCAAGATTCTGATGAAGAGAACGACAGAGAGTGTCATATGTTCGACTCGCTCTACGCAGCCGGCGATTCAGCTACCATTTTCGAAATGACAAAGTTCAACGCCAGGCAGTTCCAAATGATTCGGGACAAGTTTTCCGGACGTATAAAAAAATTTCATAACGTAGGAAGAGGGAAGCGCTCGAAGCACACCGGAACAGACTGTCTCTTCATGATGATGGTAGTCCTTAAGCATGGCGGAGCATGGGATTTCCAAGCAAGAATCTTTGGTATGAATTGCCCTTCGTTCGAACGTCTAATGATGTCCTTTATGCGCAACATATCAGAGCAGATGTACGACTATTGCGTTGAATCTTTTCTTGAAGATAAACCGATGCGGAAGATTTTGGATGATGGCAAATCTTTTGCTAACTCTCCGTACGCACGATATGCAACGGACGTCACGTTTCAGCAGGCTAATCGGCCGTCGGGGAACGTAGAAGAAGGACGTCGTTATTTCAGCGGAAAACATAAGTTATATGGGTTCAAAGTTGAGGTGTCCGTCCTCCCTATTGGAATGCCTGTTGGGTGCAGTAACAGCTTTCCGGGATCAGTTTCTGATATTGATATTTACCACCGCATGAGCAAATGGCATGACATTGCTTTGGGGAAAACAGAGGACGATACTGGTGTAATGGACCCAGGGATTGGCTCACAGGAATTTCCCAATCATTGGGCTGTGTTGTGCGACAAAGGGTACCAGGGGGGATGGAGTTTACACGGACGGTGCATCCGAAAAAGAACCCTCAGAACAGCTATTTCTCGAGGGAAGATGAGAGAGGTAATCTTCTCATTGCCTCCGATCGAATAATTGTTGAAAACTACTTTGGTCGCATGTGTAGTTTATGGAGCATCATGTTGAGCAAGTACCGTTGGGGCGAGGGAATGTACTTATGCATTTTTAAGATTTGCCTCGCACTGACAAGCTCTCATGTGAGTTGGGCTCCTTTACGGGCTGCAGATCAGGCATTTTACCACAAGGTGAAGAACAGGCTCTACAAAATTGGAGAAAATGTGGTCATTAAGCGTTCCCGAGCGCAAGCAAAATACAGGGCAAAACGTGCAAGACGAATGGATGCGCAGTACCGCTCTAGAGGTGGTACTATAGGCTTTCTTGCCGAAGATCAAGATGAGGATACTTTAACTGAGTAACTGCATAGTTACCGGTAAATTGGGTAATGATTTGTTTTTAAATAATAAAAATTGACTTTCAAGAAATACGGTAGTAGGTACAAACATGACGCAACGACAACTTATTATCTTAGCAAGTTTCGGGGAGACTCAGTAATTTCGAAAATATCCGCTAATTGCGTGTTTACCGACAAACTGTAATAAGGATCTATTGGGCCACCAAACAGGGATGCTCCAAATCCTAATTAGAATATGTGATCTGTTGCTGACATGATACAAACAACTAAGACCTTGTCTTATTCGTTCCCACTGAACACTGCCGGTGGGCAAAACATGCACTTCGTCGTGACAATACAGCCAGGTGCTACCCCTATTACGTTCAGTATCTGTCTGCTGCAGAGACAGTAGCGTCGCTCCCGGGCGCGAACTCACCTCATTCCCACTCAATCTCCCGTGATCGCAATCAACGTACCCTAATCATGCGAAAATGCTTCAGAAACTCCAAAAAGAGAGCACCATATCTTGAGCACGAACGAAGAAGGATCAAAGGTAATATCTGAACTATTCAACTATCTCCGGTGCAAGTATACGTTCAGGGTCACGTTTCCCCGGCAAAAGCCGATCATATCACGCACAATCAAGAAAAAGACATGCACAAAAACATGTCACCATCAACAAACATTTCGAACTCGAAACGAAACATGGAAAGACATTTCCCCAGACTTAGAAGCAGCGTTTTTCGAATGTATTTTAGGTCAGCCAACCTGTCACCATTGCATCGATTCGATGCTTACAAAACGAAAAGGAATGAGACTGCAAGAGCTAGCAAACGTTTATAAAGACAAACGTGAGAAGCTCTTACTGCCATTTTCGGAAGGCTGGCTAACAAATTTCAAAATTTGGGACTTCAAGTCGTATTTGTAGCACGGAAAGCTATATATGTAAATGATGAGCTTTTGCGGGCTCAACTACCGTCTTTAAAAAATAATTTTTCGAGCTATGCTGCGAAACATGTGTTTAATGATGATAAAACAGGGTTATTTTACCTACTGTCCCCTGGAAAGTCAATTTAGACGTAGAGACTGCCGACCCAGAAGAAGGAAAAGAAGCGAATCACTTTTCTTCATTGTTGCAACATAGATGGGAGAGAGATGCTTGAGTTGATGTTTACTGGTACGGGTCGGAAACCCAGAGTGTTCAAAAAAAGAGTTGTAAAGAGCTCGGACTTGATTATCACGCTAACAGGAAGGCTTGAATGAAAAACGCGCTTTTCGTGAAATGGTATGAGCGTTTCCAGAACTATATTTCACAGTTTTCAGGACGCTTAGGCTTGCTTCTCTTGGACAATCATGCGCACGGAAGGTGAAGGAAAGGATGCGGGGCTCGTGTTGTTCGCGCAGATAATTCGAGATTAGCGTGCGAAGTTAGTCAGTTGGGGCGCTAATTCTGTCTAGTAGGAAATGTTTGTTTACTGTATGATATTGATAGGCGAGGTAATTAGGCGTAAAGGAGATAGGTAGCCATGGAAAAGAGCTGGGGACTGGCTGGGTTTTTAGGAAAGCAATTTTTAAATATGGTGATCATTCGATATTTGATTCTGTAGAAAAACATATTGAAAGGCCATTGCGTATGTCAAATCGTTCCTCAACACAATGGTGTTGTTTCTGACCAATTTTTGCACTGACGGATATGTTGCATCGCATTCTGGCAATCTCGGTCAAGGATGAGAGAGATCGGTGTTGTTTCTCTACGCACAGAAATCCATCGGACCTCGGTGGTCACATTCAAGTACAGTAGCTAACAGTAAAATTACAGTAGCGCAGCCTTTTGTTGTCCCTTCAGACGGGCTCATATTGTCCCTCCTAGGCCATTATTGTACAGTATCTAGCGTCGCACTACAGAGATTTCTAACAAAGGAATATATGTTTCAGTATTTGCGTATTGATTAAATCTCACTACAATACTTGAAGTTACAAATTTTCAATTGAGTTACAATATATGGAGAGTAGAAATGGAGACAATCGATGATTTTGATACAGTAAATGAATGCAGTGCATGAATGAGTTGAATGTAAATGTAAGAAATTGATGCTCTTTTTTGGCGCTTCCTTTTTTTCATGCGGTAGTTGTCAGTACATATTCAATAACAACTTTATTTTTGTTCATTATACGCATTAGTCAAGTAAATTTATGACATAATTGCACAATTCTCAGTAGTTTCTTCGCAGAAATTTCGAGAGCTGAGGTATGCAGATGGATTTTCAGGTCTTGCATAGACAGAAACGGTATTTATCTTGCCCCCATCCCTCCCGCTGTGCGAAGAAAGCGAGTGTGACTTACAGGCGAAGTTAAATTTTCTTTCCACTAATGTGCTGAGGACTTTCTTACACAAGTTGCTTCTAAAACTACGCTTTTTACGCTTCCTCTTTGATTGGCGTCACTCCTATTTCGTAGCTACTATTTGCGAAGTTCTCCGGCGAACTGCTAATCTTGAATCACCCTGATTGTTTAAATAATATCAGCTTGCTCTGCTGGTCGTGGTGCTTGTAGGGTGGTATAACTAAACCTCGATCTCTTCTGTATCTCGTATGATGAGCTGCATGGTCCTCGAGCGGATTTATTTTGGATCCTTTTCTTCGTTGGCCGTATAAAAAATCTCGTTTACTCACTGGAAAACCGAGAGAATGAGAAACCTCCTCAATACTGTGCCTCTAGACGAGAGCTTTGCAGTGTGAAACCTCTAAACGGGGGTTAATGGTTTCAATAACTCACATAGAGTCTGTTTAAAATTCCCCTGGAGCAACAAACTCCGATCTTGGAGCTTAAGGTAGCCTTTGTTCCGAGTCTGAGTTTGATTCCGAACTTGTGCTCTCGCTATTTGACGACCGAACTTCTTTTGCATCTTCGTCGATGAATTTATGACGAGGGTGGTCTGAGCTACTTGGATAGCGGTTCTTTTAAATAGTATCAGTTCGTATTCTCCACCAGCTATGAACGAAAAATAAATTATCGAAGTGCCTTCACTACAGTAATCACTCCAAGTTTCCCCTCTCAGTCAGTTGCTACGCATTTGTCTCACCTGTACCCTACTCAAGCCAAGGAACACAGTAGAAACATACCGGAACATTTTGTCCATTCTCCTCGGCTATATGCTTCCTATATACTACCTTAAATCAAAAGTCCACCGTAGAGGCAGATCAAGATAGGTTTATCTACTTATTCCAGCGAAAGTGAAATTTGGCCAGGGTTTCTTTCAATAATGGCCAATTACAGAAGCTAGAAGTCCGATATGGCCGTATTTTACCCCTTTTGGTCTATTTTTTGTGATCGAGCCTCCGACGATGTTACGAGAGCGTTACTCTCAAACCACTCCGAATGCAGGGATGAGCTAAGAGTGGAACTTAGTCCCACTGTATGTTTGTTGCAACAGCACGATAATAACGTCCACTTGAAGCACATTCACAGGTGTAATGTTTTCATTGTAGTCTATGTTACAGTGTGTGATGCAATGTTATGGTGCAGTTTGGGAGGCAGTCGGAGTACATATAGACATCTAGGCTCGATTTCAAAAGAAATTCAGGCCTATTTATTGAATTTTCTCTCAGAATGACTCCTTCGCCAGTGCAGTCAGTCGAAAGAGGAAAAATAATCTCATCGGAGGTTCTTACAGATCAATCTTAGGGCAATAGTCTACCTTATTTAAAAAAGAAGCCACTAGAAGCGGGCCTTGTCCCAAAAAAATCCGGATCAAATTTTTTATCTTGGAAACACAACAATGTATTGGCTAGAGTTTAAAAGATGACTTCGCCATGTAAAATCTGGATCTGCGAGTGGGGCAACGTAAATAGATAAGGCCAATACGATCACCTGAAATCAGTGTCAACTTTCCTCCTTCGTCGTTCGTACATATACAAGAGTGTTTTTGGTCAAAACCTGGGAAAAAACATACACTTATGAACTCACTTCCTCAAGCAAGATGATATGGAGCTGTAGTTCAATTCGCATTGCGCAATTTTATCGTCTAGGTACACAATCCCGTCATACAATGAGAAACAATGCACACACAGCAAGACTTACAGGATTTTTGCTGTCCATATTTCTCTTTAATCACCCTTATGTGCAGTAGCACAGCTCATCGACAGCATGGAGAAGCTGTGGTGGTATAGCGGGGTAAGTTCCCTGGACTTCTGAGTGGTATAACTGTCCTCCTGGTTTTAAGGCCGGGTCGTGATCCGCGGAATGCTAGTACCTTGACAAGAATCGATTCAAAAGAAGAGAAGATTCGAGGGGTGTAAAACCGGACAAGAAGCGTCAAGAAGTAAGTCAGCATCGCTGAGTATCTCCTTTGGAAATAAGGGTATAGTAACCAACGACAACCTTGAAGTTCTTTTTTATATATATACGCCAGGATCCGAGGCTCAAAGTGTGAGTAAATATCACAGACTAACAATGAAATGGTTAGGATAATATGGAATAGAGAGGGGAAACTAGAAGGGGAATCTGGCCGGGTAAAGATGGCTATGACCAAAGTTGCCGTTGGCAAGTTTTTTGCAAAGGCGGAAGTAGGAAGTCAAGTTCAGAGCCAACACAGGGGTGTCTGTTTATTCTGGGGCCCCAGTGGCCAGGTAGGTATGAATACTAGTTGCCTAAATTAGAGCTAGGTACGACTGCGAGATAGGTAAATTCAATGTCAGCTAAGTAGTGGACATACAAGTTAGAGATGAGTAAAGTCGATATTTGGCCAAACAAGCGCCATTCACCTGCGATAATATCGGGTCGAAGCCGAGGGCCGAAAAATAATGATTGCACGCCCTCGAGAGCTCTCGGGTGAGTATTTAGTACCAAGACCAATTGTGGTCGACAATCGAAAATTGCCCTTCCTTTGTAGTGCAATACCTGCTTGTAGCTGTGCGCCAGCATGAAAAAAATGGATCACAAAAGATCAGTAAAACAGCTCTGCCGGTGGCATTACAGTACTGGTGCCAATAGCACTACAACAGCACACAACAGGAAAGTGACCAAGGTAGCGTCCATACGACCATCCTCTTCGTCGGCAGCTTCGAGAACCGTCCACCCCGGCAACAACACCACTAATTGCAACGCCAGGCTCGCACTCCCGCGAATAAATTCTCAGACTTTTCCGCGACTATTAATTCACTCATCGCCGCAATGATTGAAGAAAGGAGCGGCAGAATAGGATTGAAGACGAGGTCCCAGAGAAACGAAGAGGAGCAAAGTCATGGGAACCGAATACTACATCAGAAAGTATTGGCGCAGAAAAGTCATCCCCAACTGATGAGTAAAGTCATAAAATGGAAATTTTCGGCGACAGAGTTGGAGGACTTCAGAACACATACATTCATTTCTGCGAGCAACTCTCGACCATTATTTCAGCTTCGTTCAAGGCTTAATGACGCTGATTTTAAGAAATCGTGCTCAATCTTCACTACTGAAACCATTCCATACAATAAAAAAAGATGTCTACCAGTCATATCTTCTCACTTGGTGCAGTTACATCCAGCTTCCAGTAGAATGGTCTCTTAGAACCGAGAACCACTGTAAAATTACCTTCTACCCGTCAAAGTATTATATCATACCGTTTCCCTACAGAAGGCCTATCAATAGGACAAATCGAGGGTATTGCAGTCAGCAATCAGTCTGAAAGAGAAGTTGAGTGCACCTGTCTGACCGCATTAAAGCTATGCGAAGATAATAGCTGAAAGAAGGAGAAGAAGAAACAGAAAAAGTGGTGATTTGTCGTCATATCTGGAACTTTGGAACCCAGCTGGGGACAGAAGAACCAAAACGTGCGGGGAACCTGTAAAGGAATCGTTGCCGCAAATGCTGTTCACTTTCAACTCTGCAGTTGATCTGGCAAGTCATGTTAGCAGTCGAAGAAACCGTCGTAACATTGAGGACAGGAATAATTATTTACCATTTGGCATATAATAAAGCACAAAAAATCGCTCATTTATTTTGCGTCGTGTACAAGTTTGTATATGTGTGAAGATATTCACAGGAGAAGCGTACCAAAAGCCGAGCACCCCAGGATCTAGGGAGTTTGGACTGTATTCAGCCGATCCTACAACCGCCCCCGCCGGACGAGCTGATTATGCATGCCTATTTATCTCTGTAGAGAGAAGTTCTCCTTTCGAAAGCCGGGGGGTGATATCTTCTATCAGACACGCACATAGTATTCTCGAGGCAATGGCTACGAGTTCCCAAGAACGCGCTGTGCTGCTAGGCGGGGCCGCTGGGGGAAGCGACTACGGGGAAGGTGGAAACGCCGCCAATAAGCGCCGTGTAGTCTGGGTGGCGCTCAAACCAAATCGTCGCTATTATGGAGAGGTGGTCAAGGCACGAAACGTCTCGAAGTTATTGGGAGAGGGTATTTTATTCGACCGTTATGTCTTCGTACCGGTGACGCATATGGGGTACATTAAGCCCCGGGCAGATGCATTCCTCGCTGATCTCAAGAGTAAGGACATTCGGACCGCTAAAAATGGGAATACATCAACGCTCCAGGTGTGCGGTTGGAGTTGTGTTTAATTCCGTTGAAGGTAACAACGACATCAAACCCAACTCCAAAGAATTAGTAGGAAACTGAAGCTGGCGAAAACGACGTTGAAGGCATCGTTGGAGGTATTGTCCATGAGAGACCAGTACTTCAGAAACATCACGGAGCAAGGGGTAGAGGCGGCCACGCAGATGGATTTCTTGGTCGAGCAAGGTCATGGTGCATTCTTCTCGGAGCCGTAATGGACGGCGCAGGAGGTATTTACGACAAAACTGTAGGTGGAGGCTGCGAACCAGGTGGCTGAGGCTAAGGCTAGACAAGAAAGTTCGAGGCGAAGGAGCAGTAAGGGCAGTCCGGCGTCGACTGCCGATGATGAGTAATTTCGAAGAGCGCTGGGAGGGAAGGGCATGTCATGACGACCGCGGGGGGAAGTCGTCATGGCGGGGGACGGCGTCAAGGGCTGATACATGGGGCCCGGTTTTAAATGCTTCGGACTACGTGGTGATGACCATTCAGTATGGGATCAGAGACAATCCAACGGTGCCTTTTTTCGGAGGGTTTGGTGATTGGAGAGGTACACCGGACGAAAGAGGACGAGAAGTCTACGACAGAAGGGTTGAAAAAAGGGGCACGCGCGCGGATACTAGAGGATATGATGAAGGAGAAGGCAGATCGGATTGTATGGGAGGGAAAGATGGTTTCAACATCTTTCGTGGCATGGGAGAGGGATAGAAACGAGAGCAAAGGACCGAGGTGAAGATGGAAAACGAGCAGTCGTTTGCAGTGGAAGTGGAGAAGGGGGATTTGATCACGTCGTGGGATTTCAGGAGCGAGAACTCCCACTTTTATCTCTACCCGGATGTCCGCGACTACTTCTTGTTCGGGTAAAATGGGCACTTACACCGGTGCGTTCCATTACAATTCGGGTGGGGCAGGTCGGGTTACTGGTTCTGCCAAATCCAACACCAGTTGGTGAGATAATTGAGGGAGCAAAGAGGTACCGGGAGCTGCTGTATATTGATGAATTTATATTAAAACTATCTCTGCAAGGCCGAGAAGACGCGCAAGGTGTTGAACAGGCTGTTCAGGGAGCTGATGTTGGCGAGGCACCAGAAGAAGTGAATATGAGGAGGTTCGAGGCTCGCATACATAGGGTATCTGCCACTGGAAAAGAGGTTGGGCCCACTATCGGCTCTCCAGTATGTTTCTGCGATATCCAGATGCCATGTAGACTCTGGGTAGCCGTCTCCGACAAGAACTTCTGCTCGGAAAATGTTCTGGCCCAGCACTGGTAAGACAGAGTTGTTTGGATGTTACGCGATTGTGCTGTTTCCGTATTTGTTCTAATGCTACTCAGTGACGATTTCCCACATAGCTCCCCGCCAATTAATCTTCACAGAGTACGAGGTCATTCAAATCGTGTTAAAGAACCGCAAGCGAAAGCCCACAAGTCGTCCGCTCGTATTGACGTATCTAAGCAACCAGAATGGCCGTACTCGGTTCGGGAGCGCCAACAGGACGTGCTGGTAAAGTGGATACGCTTGCGTCCAACGAGTGAGGGTTTCTTCAATTTAACGGCGGCGGAGGGGCTCTGCACGGCTAGCTTGGGGAGCACACTTTCGCGGTTCATTGTTGAACCGGGGTTGGTACCTCCTCGAGGGTGCTACTTCCTGTCACGCAGATTGAGGGCTGGGAGTTTTAATGAGTTGGTTAACCTTCAGGTTTCAAGATCACGGATAATGCATCGGATGGATTGGGCGTCAGAGTCGGTGTTCCAGGTTTATTTTGATAGTAATATAACGCTTACTCCGGCTTCTTCGTGGTTCTTCGGGCACCTTTCCAGATGGGGGTGAAGCGAGCCTCCGGGATGGGTGTGGTCTCTTCGCGTCGTTTTCACGTGTATATGTGTGTAAGGTTATTTACAGGAGTAGCAAGCCAATAGCCAAGCGTCCCAGAATCCGGGGGGTAATGTATCTTGGACTGCATTTAACCGATTCAACGACCGCCCCCCCCCCGGCCGACCTAGTTCGGCATGTCTATTCGTCTGCCATCCACCTTCCCGTTCGGGGCAGTTCAACATGTCTCGCTCTGGTGAGGGTCCTAATGGTCCCATCGGTCCAAGGGCTTTACGTGTGCGTTAGGGGGGGGAATTTTTGGGTTATTTTAATGCATGGAAGATCTGGTCGGTTATATCCACGCGGATAATGCGTTATGTGGGATAAGTCGTCGCTGATGGGTAACACTACAGTACATGACCTTCCGTACAGAGCCGGTGTTGCTTACAGTTTGTATGAGAATTTCCATGTGATAGAGTACAGCAAACTAACATGAATCTTCAAACTTTGAATCCCCGTGTTCTGTTGCTAACATTAGCTGTGGTGAAGCGCGGCAGTAGTAGCGGGTAGAGGGACAGAGCTAGAGGGATGAGCAGCCACGCCACTGCACACACGCAGCAGGGTTTAGTCGTGTAGGCAAGGCAAGAAAGAAGGGAACAAAGACCCTCACGAGGTTGGTTGAGTTCCTTGAGTTCGGCGACCCTCCTGGCTGCTAATTAGGTTTACTGGGTGTTGCTTCAGTACCCAACAGACGATCCATCCGTGGTCCCCCGGGTGCGCCTGCGATGCCACTGTAATTTCCCTGATTTGGGAAATGACTAAGCGGCAACCGAATCACAAATCCCGGGAGATAATCACATTAGCAACTCTTTCCGCGTACAGCCGATCCTTTTGATGTTGCGTACTCTACCTCACTACTCCATGATAGCCGGGACGGATTCATACCTGAGGTTGCAGTAGCGCCGTATTAGTTACGTGAGACAACAGATGAAAGCAATGCAGCGAACTATAAAACACAGCCCGCGACGGCATTCCAAGCGAAACAGGGGTGCGCGTACTACGAGACCTCGGCGGGCTAAAAACCGGGGAGTTTCGGAGATAGGCGTTGTGAAACGAAGAGGTAGGCGGACGTTTCTTGTAATCCTACCAAGAGAGATGTTGGGAGACCAGACAACAGCCAGGCCGCATTTGAGGAGACCACTCGCGGGGCATGCCATCGTGAAAGAATCAATCTGACCCACGAGAAGTGCACCATGGCTATATTCCCAACAAGTTTTACCAGGTCTCTGACAACGGAAAATGCGCCCAGATGCCATCGCCCGAGAGTAGAAAACTGGATTGGGTAGGAGCCTTGCGCTGTGGGGCGATGCAGAAGTAAAGCGTAAGTACCCTCTGTGCTCGTGTGACATAGCGGGTTTAAGACTAATAAGAGGGTTGAGGCTGCGAATCGTGGCATGAGTGTCGTAAGACTGCGTATTGAGCTTGGCAAGACAAGAGCACTGACCTTGCTCATCACAGTATCTGAAGCCAGAGAGCCTGCGGCTGCGATCCAAAGTCGGTTTACATTCCTCGTTGGGCTTTAGGTGCAGCCGTAATTCTTTGATTATGTCTTTGTCAAGGACACCCCCGACAAGCTGCGCATCGAGGCTTCCACGACGTAGTCAAAATAAAGCGTTGTGTTCGATGTGCAAGACGGCAGGACTAGCCGCAAAAAGAAACTAGTAGCTTTCAAACGCCGAAACAAATGTACACAATCTGAAACGACCCTTCAGCGTCCTGCGGACCCAATTTGGCGTGGAAGACGGCTCTAAATGGAACGCAAAGTCCCTCGAGTCGACAGGGGCGTTCTGTCGCTGCGCAGAACTACTGCACTCAAATGCTGCCAAACAAGCGCGGGCTCGCGAAAGATCAAAACGTTATGTAATGGCTGTTATAAAAAGAGACTTGTCAATGCTACTCGGAGAAGACACGCACTACTGCACAATGCCTCACCAGCCATGACGCTTACTAGAGCCGCGTAATTTTTCTCAAAGTAAGCAGCCTCTGACGTTGTGCTGGCCAATTCTTTTTGTATAGCGGCTCTGTTTTGGGGGCACTTGAAGATTGAAGGCGAAGTTGCCGTCGGGTTCCCGCTTCCTCTTGCCGGGAAGAATGAGGGATCTAGTATAGGGATGGGGTTTTTGACTACGCAAAAGAGGCTTTAGACGTAGGTGACTGGAATATATGTGTAGACGAAGCTGAGATCATGTCGCTCTTCGTTGAAATCGTATCGGCTTGCGTTTCGATTTTTGAAATTGCATTAGTTTATGTTTATCGGAGGAGGGGTTAAACTAGATTTGCAGTGATGTGAAACGTCAGATGGTGGATTGCCAGGGTGCGCAGGAGAGGTTTACCTTGAATTGATAGGGTGATTGTCTTTGGCGAGTAGAGTAGTACACTGTACACTAGTCATGGGTGCGATGGCAGTATCTGGGATGTAAAGGTGTACTGACATTTGCATTACAGTGCCATTCAGATAGAGGTCGGGCAAGTACCAGCTTGGGTGTCTCGGGAAAGGAATTTGAAATGTTTGTAAAAGGGACTGATATCAGAAACAGATGTTTGCGTCACGCATGCTGCCGAGAGGCAATAAACTGGGCTGGAATTGCGCAGTACTGCACATTTGATGTACTGTACAGTACAGCACAAATCTTAAATATCTCGGGGAGCAATGGGTAGTGCATTACACTTGGGATTTAATTTGGAAATTGGATCTAGAAAGTAAGCGCAATTGATGTGGACGTGGGCAAGGTATTGAACTCGAGTGAAAGTTGAATTTGTGTGCCGGAGTTTCATTTCCTCTTGTTCCGACGACGTCCTCTCAATTGAATCGAAATGTGGCTGAAAATACTGTTATGTTTAGGTTGGTTGACGGTTCCGTTTTAGATTCCGGGAGGACGGTAAGCAATGGCAACTACCAAAGTAGCGATCTATGAAACCCAGAAAAGATATATACTGAGTATGGGGTGAGTTGTTGTAAAATGTCTACGCTATGATTGAAATTAGGAGAATGTTATTCACTTTTGAGATTAAATTTATGAATCTGATTTCAATCAGATTACTTTCAATCGTGGCAGTGGAAAGTTGATTAGATTTCATGCTACGACACCATGGAAAATACAGTACACTGAAATCGTTGCGTCTTTGCTAATGTTGAAAAATGCCTAATTCCGTCAACAATGCTTGACGTCAATGTACTGTCCTGCACAGTACATTATTCTTCTGTACACAGTACTCGAACCAAAAAAGTTCACTGTAGTACGAACTGCTATCTAATAATAATACTGCAGTGCCATGTTGCACTTGCAGCTCGATTGCAGCAAAGTAGAGGACCAGCGGTGCAGAGCGACCTGAAAACTGTGCAAAGTTGCAGCGCCTACAGGCAAAGATCCAGTGCTTGATCCATTTCTAGAACCACTGCACTGGCAGCTGCTTGTCTACAGGCCACAATAGCAGCGCTTTCGTAACTAGTTGACGACATCAGCACGGCACTCTATTATACAACTTTAGATACAGCAAGCGGTAAAATCTCAAGGTACTACACAAGATGGAAGGCACTAGTTAATTTCCGTGCAGCATCATTCTGTGCAGTCTGTGTTTATAGAACAACAGAATATAGAATCTCATTGAAAGTGAGTGCAGATAGAGCCGGCGGTACAGAGTGGAACACCAAAGCAGCGTGACATCATCATACAAAGTTCAGGGATGCATACCTGTAACACAACTACACAGTAAGGCAGCAGAGGAGGACAGGTTGAATTCTTTAGATATTGAGCTTCAACTCCCAAATCTAGGCCCCTTGCGCTCTGTGTGCTGTCGCATAATCCTTTGAGGTGTCTCTAGACGAGGAGCTGGACCTATGTCATCGACGTCACAAAATTCAAATTGCAGGGCAGAAATTACTGCTTCAATGCGGACAGATGAATTGGTATTGTCGCTCAAGGTCGCCGACTGCAAGACTTGAAAATCGAGCTGTCCAACCTGGTGAATAGCTGCTGCTATGTTGAAATTGCCGACAAGAAACAAAGTATTTGCATCAGGGTCTAGTGCAAAACATACGAGGCAAAGTTGCGTATTGCTGTGAATGAGGGCGAGCAACTTTCCTGGTTCTGTGCCGTATTTAATGGCAATAATGTTCCACGTGCACCGTGATCGCACTGTGCAGTACTGTACTGTACCTGTAATACAGAAATTCTGGTTGCAATAATCAGGGGTTGGACTTCTGTACAGCTGTTGTGTAAGCACGCAGCAATATTCACAAATAAGAAATTCAGCTTATTTTCAGTGATCCATCTGCCGCGAATACAGTGTTTGGAATACAGTATCAAGTTTTTGATGTCTTGTCGATCACCGAATCGTTGGAACAAAAGTGGACAGTTCAGCCAAGTACAGTACTGTACTAAACTGTACAGTGCAGTACCTGTCCAAGGACCTCACTTGGCCAAGCCGTTTGATGGATTTTTTGCAAGTGCCTAGAAATATGTAGTGTACGTGAGTTGCCCATCGCACGAGAATGCAGATCTTTTGGAATTTGGATGGACAACAAGGTAGTCTGTAAGCTTCGATACAGGCCAACACTGAGCACTTAATGTACAGTACTGTAGCCCGAATTCTGGCCATGTGTCAGTCATTTTTTTTGGCGGAAATTTCAACATTTTGCAATGTTGTTGATACGCTGTAATCATTTGGCGCTGTGGGATGAGGCGCTATTCTGTCTCAAGCTTTGGCGAGCCATAGCCAGCTAGGGAGAGACAACAGCCATGCATGTACAAAATGTACGTAATCCAACCTGTCCTGCAACATACTCAACAAAGCAACACGTCGACGTCGGTATAAAAGGTTACTCTACCAAATATACACAAATTGGGAACATGAAGCTAAAGGTTATGACATGTGTGCCTTTGTTCCTCTGCCCGCGACATCGCACTGAAGCGACAAGATGAAGACTGTGTCAAGCACTGCGAGCGGCTGTTCCAAGAGCGGATGGTGGCGCTCCTGCATGGAATAAGGGCGAGGATAAGGCGGTGAAAAGCCAATAGGGTGCCATTTCTCTCTATTCTTACAGTAGAAAAGTGCAACTGTCGAGCCAAGGTTGCTAGGTTGGCTGGTTTTTTTAAAACAGTGCTTACAGAATTGTCGTTTGATTTGGGGTTCGTTTTTGTTTTGAGGTGGATGGCGTCGCTCAGGAACTTGCTGTACTGTACAGTTCGTATCATATGCTCGGCTGATTTGAGAATTAGTTCAGATTTGTGGTAAGGTTCAATTGGGCTACACTAGGGCAGCTGCAGTTTCCGTGTATACAGTAGTGTAGTACTGTACAGAATGGTACAGGAGACTCCCTGTGTGGCCTGTACTGTACATGCTGTATGAGTTTGTACAGTACAGTACAGTATGATACTGTGGATAGCGTGGGATGATAGGGTCGGAGCGGTTTGGCCCTCGTCTTTACTCGTTTGGGAATGAATGGATCCACGTCTCTAAAGGTGGCACATTTTAGTATTAAGATTTGTGTCTGGTGCGGTTTGGCATTGACGATGAGCTATCTTTTATTTAGTGCTTACTTTTTGTACCGACTTTGTATGGACACGGTGCATGTAGAAATTTCTGGTGGCCTTTGATTTTCTGTTTTGATTAATTTATATATAATACACGCAATGGAGGAACTGTTGAGGGGTAATGATAGGTGGTCCTTTTTTGAAGGTTATTTTTTATGCAGATTTTTATGGTAGAGTAGGACTTGATGGCATCAGCATAACTTGCAAAAGTCGTGGCTTGCAATTTTGATGGGGTAAGGCATGTACTGTACAGAAGTGTACGGGAATTTTACAGCCAAAGTAATGTAGGGTCAGCAGTGCGTAGAAGATCCTCATCGAGAAGTGTACAGTGTGACATGAAATTGGAAAAAAATTTGTGGGTATGGCTGACAGCAAGGGGGGTGTGTTGAATTGGGATGGTATGGTATGAGGGGCTGAAAAGGAAGCAGATTTTTGAAAAAAAAATATTTTTGCCATTGGCGTGACATCTACTGTCTATGTACAGTACAGTAGACTAAAAAGATACGGAATTGGTATGTAGCACAGGTTTGGTTTCTTTTCGGGAATGCAAGTTGAATTTCTGTTAATATTCTTTCAGTTGGTGCCAGGGCATTCAGTAGCAACGAGAAAATGTCGGTTGACGGACTATTTATTTGTTTTCTTTTATTTTTTTGCTTATTATTCCCAAATTATGTACCCATCGCAACTTTAGCCCTTTGATAAGCTATATTCTTGTCATAAATCACGCCCTAGTGCCCCTGTTTTTAGTTCAGCGGCAAACAAAACATCGACTTCAAGCTATTACTACTTTGGGCCAAGGACCTTCGCCTTCGCGTCCGCTGAAATTCGCAAGCCCTTTTTTTACTTCTTTTCCCCACACCCTCCCCGCCGCTCGACCAACGCCCTCAATCTCCAATCCGCTGTCCCTCCCACATCCATTTTTTCCCGCCCCTCCCCCAACCACCTCCGCCCTCCCTTCATCCGCACGAGAACACACCCCTGACCACCACTCTCGATCCTGCTACACTCCCCGCGCCCCTCACTCCGTCCCACTCCCCCGATACGTCTATCCCTGATCCCCTCGCATCCGCAATCCGGCATCTACACACGCACTAATCCTTCCTTTCTCAGGGCCCGTTCCCTTCCTTCAAACCGTCCCTGACCCGTGGTCCTCATCCACTTGCACCTAACATACCGTCCATTTCTGTCCCTTTACGTCATTTAAATACGTCTTGGGCCTGTCCCCGCACTCCGTCCCCTACGCATCCCGCCCAATATTTCCGCACCACGTCCTACTTAAAAGCTTTGCAGCCAACTTTTCATTCCAATTCTCAATTCCCCAAACCCCCGCCCGCATATTTTCCCTTCCTAGGTCCATCTCCCTTACTCCTTCCCCACACCGTCTTCCCTCTTCATTCCTACCATTCTCCCACCAACCTGTACCCGCAAACGCTATCATCATTTCTCCAACGCCATTCCAACCCCCGACTCGTGGTGTTGCAAGTTCACTTGCCAACCCGAGTCCTTCCCGTTGACCTTCCGCCGTGCTCACCTCCACCGCATGTGAGCGGTACATCCCGCTACCCATCTCGCACATTCTCCCGTTCGTGGTATCGTCGATTGTTTCGTCCCGTCGTCACCCGCCCCCTCTAACCACCTCCATTCTCTGTCAACCAATTCTCAACCATCCCACATCATGGCCACCCGCACTCTCAACGCTCACGGCTTTGTCGCCCCCGTGCCCGTGCCTGCCGCCGCACCCTCGGTCCTTGTGTCCGTCTCCGCTGTAAATCAACGCCCATGCCCCCCAACGACCATTCCTCGCCTTCGAGTACTGCTGTCCCGGTTCATTCCATCCCGCGCTTGAATGACTGTGATTTTCTCGTCACCGTGCTCGAGTGCTATATGGTGGATACCATCCGCTGTAATGAGGACAAGGAGCGCACAGATGCTGTCAACTGCTACCGCTTTGCTCACCACACATCGGAGCCCTCTGTTTTCCATGCGTTGCAGGCCCCGTCGATCACTCCCATTGAGTACTTGAGGCGACTCGCTAGATACTCGTTTTGTTCCAGATCGGTGTTTGTGGCCGCGTTTTTCTACCTGGACAGGATCGCACGGATGGACGATGTGGATTTGAGGATTAACTCCCTCAGTGTGCATAGACTATTGCTCACTGCAGTCCTATTGGCTACAAAGATGATCGATGACGTCTTGTACGATAATGCACATTTTGCAAAGGTTGGAGGATTAGACGTCAAGGAGCTTAACATGCTGGAGTTGGACATGCTCAAGGTGCTCAACTTTAAATTGTTCATCAAGCCGGAAGAGTTTGAAGCGTTCGAGGAGCACTTGCTGGAGCGTGCAATGTCAAGTAGAGATCCAGACTTTATGATGCTACCGGGGCGGTTGAGAAACTTGGGTTACGGTGTTAAGCCGATGCGAAAGATACCGCTGCCGTCTTCGCCAGCATCAACCATGGATGTGTGTTTCTCCGCAGAATGAACCCAGAATAGCGGCTGTACAACAAGGACAAGGTTCTAACATCTAGAAGAACACGAGCAATCCTCAGTGGTTTGGGGGTAATAATAAACATTCCCGAGACCTTTTGACGTCAGTTTCAGCACGCATAGACGTGAAATCTGCCGTCCACAACAGCGCCGTAGAGGACCACTGCCGCTCCAGAGCACGACCGTCACCATGGAAGGGACTCCCGCCCTCGACAAGGCAAACTGCCCGGTACGAGGCACATGTTCCCCTTGCTAGTTAACAGTGAACCGTACTGGAGCTCACCACGCGAAAGAACACACCCACTAAAGTCCAAATAGATCCAAGTATCCTCCCGCCCCCAACTGCCAGTCGCTCTATCTCCATCCCTATGCTCGCCCCACGCTCTCCTTGCCACGACAACACCACACGACCCATGGCAGAGAACGCTGTCCCGCCCCCTCTTCCGGCGCATACACGTCGCGTTACCCGCTCCGCAACTTGTCACGAGAAAACACGGTTCATCTGCAGCACCCACACGCATGCAGCTCCCGCGCTCGCGCCCGTCGTCTGCAGCACTGTTCACGGGACGAGGAGGTGCGAATGAATTGGTGCACTACTCGCAATACGGAGGTTGCTGGGCGAGGGGCATGACATTACGTGACGAGGAAACAGCGGGCCAGGACTGGGCGAGATGCGGGCATAGTGCGTCTGGGCTCGAGAGTTGCATGGGTTGTGAGGGTTGAAGGGAGCGGAGAATGGGCCGGGGGATGGACGGACGGGCGGGGAGGGGAGATGGGGGCGCGGGCGGCGGTGCGTTTGTGTGTGGGTGGGTGGGGCCTGGAAAGGGGAGTGGTGGGGTGGGTTGGGAGGCGGGGGGTGAGTGGGGTCACGTGATGTGGGGGTAGAAGTGGGGAGGTTGATTGCGTCGGTTGGGGGGGGAGGCGGAATGTATGGTGGATGTGAAGGGCGGTGGGGATGGGGGCGTGGTCGTACTGGGGTGCTTACTTGGCCGCGCGGAGGGGACTTGTTGATGCGGTGTTTGGTTGAGTTGTGGTTTCGATGGGTGTCGATGGTTATTTGCGTTGAGGCGCTACTTACATCATACTTTCTTTGTTGTGACACTCCGAATGGCAGCGTGTTTACTGTTGAGGTTATTCTGGCCCGGGACTTTGTTGGAGACCTTTGTGTTGGGGCTGATGGAAACTGCGTATTGTTTCAAGGATCTGACTTTCGCACTGCTCCGTTTCTCTGTCGATTGCCAAAGTGTACTGTAGGTCGCAGAGGCGGCAGGAGTCATGTCGGCCCTGGTCTGTTTGACGATTTGCGCCGGAGCAACTCGATGGTACGATTGTGCGGATTGTGAGGCTCCATACATAGCACGCGACGCTAATTCATCCAGAACTGGCTAAGGTCTCAAACCAGCACTTGCTGTACAGTAAAGTACAGTACGCACTTGCAAGGAGCCCCTATTTTGGGGCCTCGATACATCTACAATTACAGTCCTTTATTGTGCCGTCGCTCTGTTGCGCAGGCTCGCCTAGCTGCGGAATCAAGTACTGTAACATTATTGCACTAGGACAAAATGCTCCTTCGTTGGAAACAGCCAATTCGACGTTTGATTGCCGACATGTGTCGAGCTGAGACAAAGACAAGCTTTTTGAGAAAAGTACATGTTGATACTTGTTGCAGCTGCTGAAGTAATTGCGTTACAAACTTCCCTGCGCGCATTGTCGCCGTAGAGTGAAAAAAACAGCGATGATGCATCGCCATTTTACATGAGTACATTCTCGCGGGGAATGGCAGAGGAGTGCAGTTTTCCGCCTGCAAATTCCTACCAACTCGTAGTCATGAAATTCTGCAGCGAGCTCTTTGCAGTCCTCGGGCTCGGCTTTGGCATTCTACTCAACTTTCAAGTATTCGTACCCACCCTCTACAGCAACAACATCGCAATGCTAAGGCTGTACTCAAAGGTCCCGTGCAGAATTAGACTACTCTAAACAGGGACGTGTGGCACCCATTTAATCCGGACAACGTCGCCGTGTTGGTGCTAATCTAGTCCAAGCAATGTCGAGGAGCGCCGCGCCTGTAAAATTCTCAATGTCTAAATCACATTTCCACATTTATGACAATGCAGCGGCAAGAGAAATACCAGCTCCGCGTACTTTTCCGCTCATGTGCACAAATATTACGACTTTGTCACCGTGTTTAACGTTGCGACATTTTTAACTCAACATCAACCAGTCAAGCAGCCGCCCGAAACTTGCCTCGTAATGATTTCACACGATGTGAATCTGCATTCAGCTGGCTTTCGCTGGCAGCAAGTTGACAAGTTGGTTGCGGGCGTGTGGTCTACGTTAGCATTCATGATGCCCACCATTGGGAATAATCCTACGGGTTGCACTTGAGATGGAGAAATTGCGGGGTTTGACGGGTGGGTGTGCTGAAAAAACAGGCTGGTATTTGTCGAGAAAATGAGAACTTGAGGTACGTTGCCGAAGGTTATGATATGGTGGCGCTGAGAATGGCATGTGGCGATGATCTTTTCGGAATCTTTGGTTGCAGAGATGGCATGGGGAGGCAGATTGGATGTTAGGACCAAACGGTGCAACGGGATGACCATTGCGATTCAGTGGCAGGCGGGTGGATGGATGAGAGCGGTAAATATCTGTGGCAATGTTTCAGTTGGCATACTAATGTGCTTCCGTTTGTGGAGATTCTACGCGTGGCTAACGACGGATTGGCTGCCAATACTGGTGGCGATGCGTAGTGCATGGTGGGGGATAAGTCAGGAATAAGGGATAAGTGTGGGCAGAGGCTGTTAATGGCGCCAAATAAGTATCGAGGATGTTTGTAATTAAATTCTTTGTCATACCGTGAAAAGCTTGTTCTGTACAATATTGTACCGTACATTTCTTGAAACTGTACGGAAATTGAAAACGTTCCGCTGTCACGCTTGGGATTTAATTCTCCGTCAAACGTGTCTTTGGCATTTCATTGCCAACTACAAACACTCTCGAGCAGTCTACACTGCCCTGCCCTTAACAAGCAATCCAAGGACACAACCAATCGAAGGGATCGGCCAGGGTATACAAGGCCGACGCCATCGCCAGCCTCTTGTCCTCCACCCGTGATGCAAGCCACATCCGTACTTCCTCACAACAAATCATCAACTCTTCAACAACATGGAATCATCAAACAGCCTTTTCACGACTCAAACTGCCAAAGCACACTTCAAAGTTACCCAGGCCACTGTTCCTCCTCCACGCAGTCCCACCTTCAGCGACTCCCAACCTACATTACCCTCACTTTACATTTCCTGATCGGACCTGTCCAGCAAGATCTCCACAGTCGATAGGCACACCATTTCCAGACTACCTTATTTCCGCTACTGCATCCAGACTAAAATCCAGGCAATACTCCTCATGCACTGCCTTGTCATCGTACGCTCCATAAGCGCGTACATGCGGCCAGCCAATCCTTCACCCTACAGCATCAGACGCGTTTAAACACGAGGTTTATTCAATTTGACAAACATTCGGTTCCCTAAAAACTGTGATTCCCTTCCATCCCGTCGAGCTGCCATCCGGAGACACCTTTTTCACAATTACAAAACGTAGCCACCAGCCACCTACTCTTCCAACCTCCCGCTGCCTGTCGCAATCCGTCACTGCACTTGCCCAGTAATGCGGCCTGCTACTGTCCAGTACTCTTCACTGAAACATTGCACAAAAATCTATCAACCCATCTCACAAACACTCCCCTAAAAATGTTCCATCGCCGCAATTCTACCATCGTCACAAAGATGCCCAAGTATCAACCTTGTTCCAAAACTGATTCTCGTGACTTCTGATTCCCGCACCCAAAGCTTTGCACGTAACCAACAATATCACACACCATCCCCCGAGGATGTCTTTCACTCGCAACTGGGCCACCTTCCAACACCAGTCCCCATTGCACCGCATCCTCTCAACCACTCTCACCCTAGTTTTCCTACAACCTGCCAAGCAGCCAACATCAACCGCTGCAGTCCAGTCCAGTCCACCCCTCCACACGACCACAGCCCCCTCATCCCGTGCACCCTACTTCACACCCCAAAATCCTATGCCAAAATTACTCGTCCTCCGCCCATCTCCCTCACCACGCGTCTTTCCCTCGCTCTACCGCCCCATCCCACCCCACCTGCTCACCCTCTCCCACCATCCGTTGCTCACCCCTTGCGCCTCTTGTTCCGCCTCATTCCCGACACACCATCCCAACCTCTCCAACCATTCCACTCTCACCACTTGCTCACACACCACCCCCCTAACCAACCCCCCCTATACACCGCCCATCTATACCACCCCTCCCACTCCCTCACCACACCCCTCCAAACATCCACTACTTTCCGCCATCCCTCCCGCCCCACCTGTGGACTCCACCCCACCACTGTCCCACCCATCACCCCCATCGCCACCACCAACGCCCCAACAATCGCCCCTCCGCTCGGCCCCTTCTCTTTGCTCCGTTTCGACCTCATCAATTCCACCAACGCATACCCCTCATCCAAACATTCATGAATCAACATCCTTTCATCCCACACCTCTCCGTCCGTTTCCTTCACATCCCTCGACCATTCCTCCTCCACGGCAACCGGAGGTAGCCCCTGGGAATGACGCACCCATGCTCGGATTCTATTCAAAGTGGCGCGCGTACGCTCCATGTATAACACCAGTTCCTCATACTCTTTCGCGCACATTGCGTCAATGGACGGCGGTTTAGTGATAGGTTTCGCGTCCTCAGCCATGGATACACGTGGTGGTGGGATGAGTGCTCGTTTTGCGGCGGCGTCGTTTCCGAAAATATCGTCGTCGATAAGAAGCGTGTGATGAGGGGCTGGTGTTCGAAAGTTTCGATTGCCGCCGTGTGCAAGTTGCTCCCAGGAGGTGATGGTGTTGGTGGCAGATACGGCGACGTATTTATACTCAAAGTATGAGTCGGCGGGAAGGGTGAGGGTTACGGTGAAGAAAGGAGGGGTGAAGGTTAACGGAAGGGGGGGCGTCTGGTTTAGAGACCAGCTGGAGAGGTGAGGGGAGCTCCCGGTCAGCGCTATACCGCTGCCCCAATCGGAAGGGGGCGCTCGTACACGGAAAATTGTCGTGCAGGACATTGCGCCTTCGGCGGGACGGGTGCAGGTAAAGGCCGCGAGACTTGGTGAGATGATGAGAGCTTTTTTTCTGTAATACCGTAGATCGTCGCACTCGAATCATTTTCTGCGGAACGAGTTGAGATGCACGACAAGATACTGTGATTTTTGGAAGAAATCTCGAGGAAATTCTTGATTTTTTGAAATGCTTTACAGAGTTGACAGTAGCATAGTAGTATTGTACAGTACAGTACAGTACTGTACTGTACAGACAAGCACAGCATTCTTTGATGTCTATCTGAGATTTTACCAATATGTACGCTGCCAGGAGTGAGGCAGGTTCAGAGGCTAGTACGGTTATACTGTATTTCAGTGCTCTGCAGTGTATGTATTTGATCCTCGTCGCCAATTCAACATTTCCATCGCACCACCACTTGGGGGCAAGCAGAATTGCGTCACTTGATGTTCTTTCTCTTTAAAAAGAAACTTTGCCGGCAGATGAATTCTTGCCCATTCAAAACAACCAGTACAGTACAATGATCAGCCTTGCAAAGAACGGTACACTGTACCGTGCGTTGCCCACATGACATCAGTAACAATCCAAGCTCAAGTTTTACTAATCTCGAATTTGCGGGCCAGATTGCTGCCGTATCAATGGCAACAGCTCTATTTGTTTGAATCCCAAGCTTGTGCGCGCCCATTTTACAGACGTCCCCTACAACATCACATCCACAAACCATGTCCTTTGCCTTTCCTTTACCCAAACGCTCGCTCCCATCAACAGGAGTCCGAGTCCCCAGCTCAACCACCAAACACAGCCGCGTCGTTTCGTATGTAGTTCATTCCTCAACTTTCGGCATTCATCCGTGCATTCTCTCAACGCCTTGACCACATCCTCATTCCCAATTTCCTCGTTCTTCACTACCTCTGAAATTCCTTTTCCACTTACAATACTTGCAGAAATCTCGTTCCCCCTACCCACCAACGTATCCCTGGTCAGTACATTCGAAGTTGGTCTAAACTTGCGAACCTGACCAAAGTTCTCAGGCGTCAATTCAGAGTCCTCACTTTCCGAACCCAAACTCACGCGTCCTGTCACATCCGTTGCATGTCTGGAATCCCTCATGTATCGCTCCACAGCCACAGCAAGTGAATCACTTTTTGTTTCAGACAGTGTTGTTGCATCATCTTCTCCCCTGTTCGAATCGCATGACCCGCAAAATGATAATTTTCGCGAAGAGTTTTGCAAATTCGTTTCCGATCTCTCCAGAATCGGGCTCTGAAAGTCACTTCCTGGAGATTCCTTCAGACTCAACCCACGACTGTTACTTTCGGGTGTCTTCAGTATCGAGGTGCTTGCCTGCTCATGCCACGCAACAGTAGGTGGCGTCGGCGCAAGGGGTGTCGAATTCAGAGCGCAATTCTCTTTTCCTGCAAACAGTGTCACTTCATATCCAGCTGATTTAGGACTGATATCGCCTCTT
Organism: Kappaphycus alvarezii; assembly: GCA_002205965.3. NCBI lineage: Eukaryota > Rhodophyta > Florideophyceae > Gigartinales > Solieriaceae > Kappaphycus > Kappaphycus alvarezii. The sequence goes on from NADL03000599.1 coordinate 1,508,284, forward strand.
TCTGGTGACAGCTGTTCTTGCACAGAGTCGTCATTGTCGCAGCTTGCTGCAATTTCTAGTGCCTCCTGAGTATCAAGAGCCTCATCCACTTCCCACCCAGCTGATAGGGTTATGCCCTTTAGAGACTCTGAGCCGTGCTGAAGTTCTTTCCTCCTATAAAGAGGTGGCGCGTGTGAAGGGCGCCTATTCGCTGACACTGTGCCATAGTCACTGCAAGTATTTCCTTCCCGCATGTGTCCAGGCGCATGATCGAGGAGCCTCCTGCCATCCTCCTCGCATATACATTGCGAGGATTGCGGAGAACTGTACATGCTGTCATCGTCAACCCAGTCAACTTCTGTTTCGCTTTTACCTGCTTGACGGTTGTCAGACGATTTCTGAGATGTTTGCAAGCTTGACTCAGAGCCCTCTTTGGGTATGGAGGTTTCAAGTCCCTGGATCGACTGGGAAGCTATGAAGTATTTGTTAGGAGGCGTCAGGACCGCCAAGGACTCCGTTGTCACACTGCGACCTGGGCTGACGCCAGACTCTGCCGCGTCAAATTTCTGTTTCCAAGAATAGGAGGTCTCTTCAATAGCTGCATTTTCCAGGGCTCCAAGCACTCTGGATTCATTCTTACAACTCATTGCACTTTGCTGGGAGCGTACATCAGAGCTTACAATATCCGACACCTTTCCGTTAGGATCTCCCTCGAAAGGACGAAAAGCAGATGCGACTGTCCTGTTCGCCACTCCACCTGTATTTTCAAGTGTCTCGTCACAGTACGAAAGAGAAACTTGATGGAACGGCATAGTTCCCTGTTTGTCATTGGTGGCGTTCAAAGTCGGGGACGCAGTTTGTTTTTCCACAACTAAATCTGCGCTGTTGCTGACATGCTCACCCTTCTTCTGTCCCAAGGCCTCTCTGGAACTCTGCGCATTTTGTAAAGAGGACGGGGATTGCAAAGACAAATCTTTCTCTTCCCCCGGCCCTCATTCATCGCATGTTCATTCAAAGCATGGAGTGATTCCCCACGCAACTTTTGACCAGTCATCAAATTCGCATTGCAAGGAAATTCGTTCTCCATCAATTTCGGAGTCTGATCCCCACCGGTCACACCCGCTGTATTTGTTTCAGACTCGGCAGGGGTAACAAAGCTTAATGATTCGATTGCAGAATTGCTGTCAGCTTGACTTACCGAAGCATTTTGAGCTTTGAGAATGCCGTGATTCTGCGTCACATCCTCCCCATGTTTCTCTCCTGCCCATAACTTATGATCCTTTCCTTGACTACATTCTGCACTCTTGCATCCATGGTCTGCGGCAGCCTGTGCCGAAAGGGTACTATTGCCACTTCTCGGCACGCCCGCTAAATCGCTGGTCTGCAGCCCATGCCCTGATGTGTGATTTTCCGCACGCAGAAGCTCAGCTGCGGAAGTTTTCGTTTCCACCTCCTGTTTGGATGCTTTCCATTCCTTCCCAATGGTTTCGAATCGATTCGCTTGGATATCCAAGATTTCATCCGCACTGTTTCCACAGATAACCTTGTTCAAACGTGCGCATTCGCGAGGTAAATTGTGCTCAGTCTCCGCAAAGTTGAATTGTCCATTATCACTATTCCGGGCTGACTTGCTTGCGTTCATTACAGCGTCGTTATCAAGAAATTCTTCATCCGCAACGAGTACCCCTGGCAGCCTGACTTCCGTGTATGATTGCTCCGTCACGACGCCATCAATATTCTTTTCCCTTTTGGAGATGTCTGCGTTAATTGCTAACACTGCTTCCAACCACGATTCGTCATCATCTACCACGGCATGCGTTGTTTCCTCGTCTGCAAATTGTTCTTCTGCGGGAGCAGCATCGGCACAGTCAAGAGCGCCGCTGGTTTCGGTCACAAAAAAGTTATTCTCCGCATGCACAGAGACTTCAACTGAGGCGAAGCCCGCAGGTGATTCCTGGGCGATCACGTCATTAGTCCTCACCTGCGTTAAATGTTGATCAACATTTGCTGCAACCATTACTCCTGTTTCTAGCCCGAATTATCATCATCGACTAGCAAGGCTTGCACTACTTTTGCGTCCGCACAACTTCCATTTGGCAGGAGGTTGTTGGCAGACTTCGGAGCACCGATGGTTTCAGAGGCAGACATGTCGTCTTCCGCATGCACGGGAGCATCAATCGGTATGGAACTCATTAATGATTCCTCGGCAACCCCGTCATTCATATTTTCCTGCGCTTTTGGTTCATCTCCAAAACTCTTGGATGATTCCTCGGCGACCACGTCATTCATATTCTCCTGCGTTTTTGGTTCAACTTCAGATCTTATGGATGATTCCCCGGCGATCGCTTCATTCATATTCTCCCGCGGTACAGGTTCATCGTCAGGACTCAAGGATGATTCCTTGGCGACTACACCAGTCGCAGTCTCCTGTGTTTTAGATTGATCGACAGAGCTCAAGGATAATTCCTCGTCCACTACGTCATTCATCTTCCGCGTTTTGGATTGAACTGCAGAACTCACAGAGGATTCCTTGGCGACCACCAAATGCGTTTTAGGTTGATCCGCATTTATTGCAATCACTTGCGCCGTCTTGAGCATCGGATCGTCGTCATTGACTAGCACGCCTTGCGACTTTTCTGCGTCCCCACTCTTTTCATCTGCGGCAAGAGATTTGGCAGAATCGGAATCGTCAATGGGCTCACTGACAGACAGGTCTTCTATCGCGTGCACAAAAACGTCAACCGATGCGGAACTCCTTGATGATGCTTCGGCAGCCACCTTATTTGTTCCGCCCTGCGTTTTGGATTGATCCTCATTTGTTGCAGTCACTGGCTTTCTCTTAAGCTTCAGATCGTCATCATCGTCTAGCACGCCTTGTGCTATTTCTGCGTCTCCACTCTTTCCATCTGCCAGACGAGGTTTGGCAGAATCGAAAACACTAATGGTCTCTGTGACAGACACGTCTTTTGCCGAGTGTACAAAGACGTCAACCGATGTGGAACTCCTTGATGATTCTTCGGTGGCCACGTCATTTTTCCTACCCTGCATTTTAGATTGATCCGCGTCTGTTCCAGTCACTAGCGCCGTCTCCAGCCTGGGATCGTCATCATCGACCAGTGCGTCTTGCGATGTCTTTGCATCTTCACACTCTTCATTTCCTGCAAGAGGGTCGCCACCGTCAAGGACACCGACAGTTTCGGTGATGAACATATTGTCTTTCGCATGCCCGAAAGCATCAACCGAATCAAAACTCATCCTATGAAACATCTTCTCATTGAATTCCAGTTGGATTGTTGTTGGCGACGTCTCACGATCCTCATCCGTTCGCTCTTTGTTTTGTATTAAGGCGACGGTTTCGGGTGCTTTCGCAAGATTCTGATTCTGACCCGCATTGCTCTCCACTCGTTTTATATCGCCGTCTCCAATTTCGGTGATCAGCAATTCCTTGTTCCTGTTTACATCTTCATTCCCTTCGCCTTCCAAGGAAGGATCCGGCAAGTCACAAACTGCATCCCCTATTGAACTCGCATCCGAGTCGTCATCCTGAAAGAGACGCTCGACCCGGTTCATTTCGTCACCAATCTCAAAGTCCTGATCTGCAACGATTCGCTTCAACAATGTAGCTTCAGGAGTGACACCACTGGAATCACAGTGATCTATGAGAGGACTATGGTTGATAGTGCTGTTCCCAACCATCAGCCTGCTCTCCGGGGTATTGATGTCATCAGTACCCTGTTCGTTTGTGGAACTTGTTCTTGCCTGCAGTGGTCGAGTATGAGGCATCGGAGTAAACCACAAATCCGACGAGGCCGGAATTGCATCACCGAGATCTAGGTTTGGCTTTCGCGGGACAACCTTATTGGATGATTCTTCGTTAAGGAGGCGAGGATCCTGGATGGGTGTGAAGAATTGGGAGGAAAGGCCAGGGGATAGCAACATGCTTCTCCTCCGATTAAACTTAGGTGTCAACTGTTCTGCACGATCGAGAGCTTTCGAAAGGGAGTGGCGTAAGCGTTGAACACCTGCTTGAAGAGCGTGAGACTCATCAACGTCGGAGGGTGAAATATCGGCGAGAGTGTGATATGCAGCGTAAGCAAAGCCCTTGCGAAATGAAGCGAAGGTTGCGACGGATTTATCAGATGGAATGAGGTGAGATCCGAGAGTGGTACGGGTTGGAGACGCGGTAGGGAGGATTTGGAGGTCGAACATTAGGGACTCGACATGAATGAGTGTGGCGGGGTTGAGGGAGGAGAAGAGGTTGCGTAGGACAAGGTCATAGTCGGCTGGGATTTGAGCGTAAATGTCCTCGAAAAGAGAAGCGGAAGTAGGAGATGGCATGATGGAATCGTTGGAGAGGGACGAAAGTAGAATGAGATGAACGTTTTGTTTGCTCACTCAAAAAGTCGTTGGGAGTTGCGTTTGGCCAGATTCGTTGAGTCAGAATTGAAAGCGGATGACTGGCGCTCTGGTCTTGTTGCGTTTAGAGGGGCGATAATTTCTACTGGGCAGCCTGAAGATCTTGGTAACAGTCATAGAGCGCGATTTGCATCAAGTCAAGCCAAAAGAAGGTTAGAATCATCGTTGTCCTTCAAAAGCATGCCTGGGGCTCAAGTTATTCTGCAAGCGATGCCGCCAATTTTGTAAGATTTGGCGCCATTGAATTTGAATTTGAACCATGTACAGTACATGTACACGAGCACGTCTTGATGCGCGTTTTCGTTTCAAAATTTGAAAAAATTGCACAGGAGTCACTAAAAAACCTTCACTCTGGCACGGCACAAAAACTGATGCCGACCCCCAGGATCGAACTGGGGACCTCAAGAACTTCAGTCTTGCGCTCTCCCAACTGAGCTAAGTCGGCTTCGCTTCTGATGACTCGAAAGCCGAATTTCGTTTTAAATAGAACCAAATCAGACGAAAAAATCCACGCATAGTCCCCCTGGATCCACTGCATCATGCCTCCCCACTCCCCCAACTCCCATGACTTCCCCCCCTTCCTGCGGCCGCCGCGCCCTCTCCGTCTCCCGCGCGGCCGCCCTCTCCGCCCGCATGGACCGGGCAGACGCCTTCCCCTGGATGCGCGCGCCGTACGCGGTCGTCGCATCCCGTCTTCCACCCCGCCCATCCACCCCCTCCACGCTGCGTCCGTTACCATCGGTGCAGCTCCCCGAAATTGACCCCGCTATTGGCCGCAATATTCTCAATCTCCCGAAGGCGCGCCATATGATTGGCCACCCGGAAGATTTTTCCCAGGCTGACCTTGCCCGCGCCCGCGCCCTCCTCGCCACCGTCACCGACAACCCTTGCCGCCTCGACCCCCGCACGGGCGAACCCGAACCCGTTCGCCCGCCTGCCCCCGACCTCCTCCACGTAGGGTTCGCCCCGTCCCCTACGTCCTCCTTCCCATCGTTCGACACAGCACACCGCCAGCTCTGCTTGGCCGCCGCTCTAGCCAAGACAAACCTGCCCCCCTTCGTCTTAGTCCCGCTCGTCGGGAAATTGTTCTACTTATACTTTCCCGCCCCGGCTCGCCCTGACGTTTTCAACGTCCTCGCTCATCTCCGTCTGACGTATCCGGACCTATACGTCGCGCCGCTTACGCTCACGCAGCACTGCTCTACGCTGGACATCTCTGCCGCCCAGGGTGTGGCCACCCGCCTCCAACGTGAAGCGGCTCGCCTGGTGAGCCCCAAACTGCGCTCGTGGGTTGCCCCCCACGTCCGCAACGCCATGGCGATCGCCCTCCGTCACGATGCCCGCCTCATTGCTGAGGCGCGCCGCCCGACCCGCGGGATTCCCGCCCGCACGCCCGCCCAAACACCGGCCCCAAATCCCGTCAAACCCACCGCCCCGGCCCCGACCAAACCCGTCCCGACCTCACCCGGCCCCGCACAAGCCCCTAAACGCCCCAACGGGGGCACACCATCCTCCCCCCCTGCCGCTCCCCGCCCCGCCCCTCAACACACATCCGACCTCACACTTCGGTCCCCGGGCTCTTCCCCGTCGGCGTCAAAACGCCGATGCCCCGCAACCGAAGACGCCCAGGCGTCGGAGTTTCTTATGGTGCCCAACGCACCTCTGGCGCCCACGGCCGTTCTCCCTCCCACCGTCGCCTCCGCGGCAACGATGGGTAAGGAGTCCGCATCTCACGTTCCCATGCAGCCGTTGATGGCTGGCATACAAGGTGCGGAGGAGCCCCACCATCAGCCAAGAGGCCAGTCGGCCTAACTCCGCTCCTCCCCACCATGGATCCGGTCCACCCTATGGAATCGGACCCCCCGCCGCATGATACATCGGCGTCATTCCCCTTGCCCACTCCCCTGGAAATCCTCTCAACACCCTACCGCGACACGGATATCTTCCAAGATATCCCTGCTCCCTGCCTCACCCAATTTATCCTCCTGTTTATCAAGCTGGTCAAAGCTGCGGCGAATGCTCGTGGGGAAGACGCCACTCAACGAGCATTCCTTCACCTCCACATGCTGCCCACGGCTGTCCTCCGTCGCTGTCTTCGGGGAGAGCGCGGATGGCGGGACCCCAAGAGCCAACGGATCGCCCTCCGAGAACGCCTCCGTCGTGCGCACACGGGCTCGCAGTGGGGAGCACTCTGGGCCGAAGCTCTCGCAGCTCATCAGGCTCGTCTAGAATGGTGGGAAGGAAACACGCTGTACGCCCCAACAGTCCCCGGCGACATCGGGCGCGCCCGTCGTGCAGAGGCCCTTTGCGCCGATGCGCGATATGGTAAGGCCATGCGCGCCCTCCACAATGGACCGCTCCCGACGTCAATGACCCGGCGACGATTCAGCGACTCCGGGACCTGCACCTGTCCCCGCCGAGCCCTGTCTCGCCGCTCCCGGAAGGACGGCTCCCGCCGCCCCCGTGCATCACCGAGGCTGCTGTGGAACACGCGGTCCGCGGCGTCCCGCGGGACACCACCGCCGGACCCGAACGAACGCCGTCCCGCTGGTTTCACCTCCTGGTTAAGACTCGCGTCAGTCCCGAAGCTGGCGTGACCGGTCTGCGTGTCCTGACACAGCTCGTTTCTCGGCTCGCACGGGGGAACTCCCGGACGCTGTGCTCCCCCTCGTGGCAGCGGCGACGCTCCTCCCGCTTCAGCCGACTCCCGACAAGGTCCGCCCGATCGCCATCGGGTCTGTGCTTCGCAGGATAGTGACGAAGGCACTGCTCCCGGCCGCAATAGCCGATTCACACTCGGTTATGTCGCCGCATCAGACGGCCAACGGTGTTAAAGCCGGGTTGGACTCTATTGTACACGACACCCGCACGACACTACGCCGCTTCTCCGCCACCCCGAACGTCGCCACGGTCCTCATAGACGCTAACAACGCCTTTAACCGCGTTGATCGGCAGACTATGCTGGACCACCTACCAATGCTCGCCCCCTCGCTAGCCCGCTTCGCAAACATGATCTACGGCCGAATGCAACCGCCATTGCTTGTCCCGAACCGGGATCGCACCGTCATACCAAGTGCCCAGGGCACCCAACAGGGTGACCCGGCCAGCATGTTGTTGTTCTCGCTAACGATCCAACCCCTCATCCGTCGGGTTGCTGAGATCCCCAACATTGCTCTCTGCCAATGGTACGCCGATGACGGCACGATCGTCGGGAACCTTGGCGCCATCCGTCAGGCGCTCAGGCTCCTTGCCCGAGATGGTCCCACGGTTGGCTTCCATGTCAACCCACGAAAGACACGCATATACTGGCCTCACGTCATGCCGCAGGATCGAGCAGCCCTCTTAGCGGAATTCCCTCTCGCAGAATGCTCGCGGGACGGCTTTCCGCTTCTAGGGGCCCCCATTGGGAACAAAGCGTTCACGGAGAGTTTTCTCCGGTCCAAGATTGCTCAGTGCCGCCGGACCCTGGACCGCCTCCTGCTGGTCCGCGACGCCCGCGCCCGGTTCCACATGCACCGGATCTGTGCCTCTGCATGCCTCCTATCGCATGCATTCAAGCTCTCAGATCCGCGCTTAGCCGAGTCCGCCGCAGAAGAATTTGATGATCTACAACGGTCATCATATGAAAAGTTACACGGCATAGCTCTCACGAACCGAGCCTGGGACCAAGTCTGCCTCCCCATGCACCTCGGAGGTCAGGGCTTCGAAAGCATCGCCTCGTGCCTCCACGGCGCTGCCGCCGCCAGCATCATTGATGCTGCGCCCGCACGGCAGCGAACTTCCGCATACGCCACGCCGCGTGCTTGTGCACTTGCTTCTGGCCGCTACCGCGGCGACCGGTCCTTCCTCCTCCGTCAGGCTGGGCCTTCTCTCCGCCGTTTCGCCCTCTCCATCCCCGGGATAGTCGACCTTTCCACCCTTGACCCTCCAACTCTAGCTGCTTCACCCACCAACACTCTAACCCTTCTCAAACGGGTGCAGCAAGAGGCGCGGGCAAGAGTACATTGGCACGACGACTCCTGGGCGAATGCCCCAAACCCGACCGCACACAGCGACGCCGACATTCGACATCGCATCCGTGGCTTAGCGTTCCGCCGCAGCCCCGCTGCGGCGTTTCTCTTCGCTCACCCCACGGCAGCTACGAAGGTCCACACCACACACTGGCAGACCATGCTCCGCCGTCACCTCGGACTGCCAGTGTATGATGACTCCATGCCCCTCAACTGCCACCACTGTGACCACCCCTTGGACACCCTCGGGGATCACGCCGCCGACCTCTGCTGCCCTGGTTTCGGCCGTCGTCACCGCCATAACTCGCTCTGTAATGCGATAGCGACACACGTTACCCGCGCCGCGGGTCTGGATACTCGGCACGAGGTTCCGTTTCTCGTCCCGGGCACTGAGCTCCGGCCCGCCGATATCCTTGTACAACCGCCCCCAACCCCGGAAGGCACAACGTTGCGCCCCATTGCCTGTGACATCACTGTCGTCTCACCGTTTAAGGCCGCAGTTCGCACCAAGGCGACCCAGGTCGCCGGAGGCGCTGCTGAACTGGCGGCCCGCGATAAGGTCACAACCCTGGAACGCAACATCGCCCGACGCCTCCCCGCTCCCTCAACTGGCCCATCTTCTGCGCCTCACACGCCGAACTTCACATTTCGACCTCTGGCGTTTGATTCCCTAGGTGCCCCTTCCCCAGGAACCATTGCATTTATCGAGGAGTTAGTTCCACGGATCGCGTCCAAGTGTCACTCGACAGTTGGCGTTATCCGCCGCCGTATCTACCAGCGACTGAGTTGCACCCTCTGGTCATCCATCGCTGAAGCTATCCTGTCGCGAGCCCCGATGCGCATGGACGACGAAGTACACCCGGTTAGATCTTAACCGTATAGTTAGGACGTGCGCAGTCCCCAGTAGATACTGAACGCATTAAACTTCTTCTTCACGTTGACGGAGTACGGGCGCCCAGGGATACATTGCAGGAAGTCACGGATTCGCGGCAAGGCTTGTCGGACCAGGAACGCTCTGTCACCCCGGTATCGGTGACCAGAGACGGCGGCAGAACGTTGCGTGGTGTACGATGCCGACCTCTCACGTGCCGGAACCGCGTCGATGATACTAGCTGCGACTGAGCCGTGTAGAAACGGGGAGATGAGGGTGAAACCCTGACCTCCGTGTCGAATCGGTAGCGTGACTTGGTCCCATGCAGCGTCTGTGAGGGCGATCCCGTGTAGCTCCGAGTAAGACGACCTCTGCAGGGCGTCAAAGGCTTGTGCAGCGGGGGCCGAGTGTTGTGGGTCGGCGAGCCGGAACGCGTGGGTGACGAGGCATGCCGACGCGCACAGCCGGTGCATGTGGAAACGGGCGCGGGGGTCACGAACGTGAGTCAGCAGTCGGAGGGTGCGGTGGCACCCCTCGACCTTGCCCCGTAGGTATGCGTCGGTGAAGGCCCGGTTGCCCATCGGCGCTCCTAGGAGCTCGAAGCCGTCGCGCGAGCACTCGGACAGAGGAAACTCGCGGAGGAATTCCGTGCGGTCCGGCAGGAGCGTGTTTGGCCAGTGAATGCGCGTCTTCCTCGCGTTGACGTAGAGGCCGACAGCCGGACCCTCAGCCTGCAGGAGGCGGAGAGCACGGCGCAGACCCTGGAGTGTCCCGATGAGGGTCCCGTCGTCTGCGTACCATTGATTCAGCACGATGTTGCTGTCCTCGGCGATTTTCCGTATCATGTGAACAACATCATGCCTCCCCACTCCCCAACTCCCATGACTTCCCCCCCCTTCCTGCGGCCGCCGCGCCCTCTCCGTCTCCCGCGCGGCCGCCCTCTCCGCCCGCATGGACCGGGCAGACGCCTTCCCCCTGGATGCGCGCGCCGTACGCGGTCGTCGCATCCCGTCTTCCACCCCGCCCATCCACCCCCTCCACGCTGCGTCCGTTACCATCGGTGCAGCTCCCCGAAATCGACCCCGCTATTGGCCAAAATATTCTCAATCTCCCGAAGGCGCGCCATATGATTGGCCACCCGGAAGATTTTTCCCAGGCTGACCTTGCCCGCGCCCGCGCCCTCCTCGCCACCGTCACCGACAACCCTTGCCGCCTCGACCCCCGCACGGGCGAACCCGAACCCGTTCGCCCGCCTGCCCCCGACCTCCTCCACGTAGGGTTCGCCCCGTCCCCTACGTCCTCCTTCCCATCGTTCGACACAGCACACCGCCAGCTCTGCTTGGCCGCCGCTCTTGCCAAGACAAACCTGCCCCCCTTCGTCCTAGTCCCGCTCGTCGGGAAATTGTTCTACTTATACTTTCCCGCCCCGGCTCGCCCTGACGTTTTCAACGTCCTCGCTCATCTCCGTCTGACGTATCCGGACCTATACGTCGCGCCGCTTACGCTCACACAGCACTGCTCTACGCTGGACATCTCTGCCGCCCAGGGTGTGGCCACCCGCCTCCAACGTGAAGCGGCTCGCCTGGTGAGCCCCAAACTGCGCTCGTGGGTTGCCCCCCACGTCCGCAACGCCATGGCGATCGCCCTCCGTCACGATGCCCGCCTCATTGCTGAGGCGCGCCGCCCGACCCGCGGGATCCCCGCCCGCACGCCCGCCCAAACACCGGCCCCAAATCCCGTCAAACCCACCGCCCCGGCCCCGACCAAACCCGTCCCGACCTCACCCGGCCCCGCACAAGCCCCCAAACGCCCCAACGGGGGCACACCATCCTCCCCCCCTGCCGCTCCCCGCCCCGCCCCTCAACACACATCCGACCTCACACTTCGGTCCCCGGGCTCTTCCCCGTCGGCGTCAAAACGCCGATGCCCCGCAACCGAAGACGCCCAGGCGTCGGAGTTTCTTATGGTGCCCAACGCACCACTGGCGCCCACGGCTGTTCTTCCCCCTACTGTCGCCGCCTCGGCGCCACAGGGTCGGGAGTCCGCCACACCCGCTGCCATGCCGCCGTCGTCCGCAGGCATGCAAGAAGTCCCACCTCCGGCCCAGGGACCCGCACAACACCTCCGCTGCCCCCTCCCTCCCCCTGTCGGCGCGTCCGCAATGGAAGGAGTGCGGTCGGGTGACGGCTCCTCCGCCTAACCACCCTCCTCATGGAAATCTCCACCCCACCCCCTCCTCCCTCCTCCTCTGCCTCTCCCTTACCAAGCCTCGAAGACATCCTCCGCACCCCATACCGGGAAAGGGACATCTTCCAGGATATCCCATTCCCATGTCTCAAGCCCTTCACTCTCCTTTTTATCAAGCTGGTACAAGCCGCCGCCAACGCAAGGGGGGACGAGGCCACCTACCGTGCTTTCCTGCACCTCCACATGCTGCCAACCGCTGTCCTCCGCCGCAGCTTGCGCGGGGAGGACGGCTGGCAGCATAACAAAGGTCAACGGGCCGCTCTCGGCGCCCGAATCCGGCGCGCCCATACTGGAGCTGAGTGGAACGCGCTGTGGTTTGAAGCCCTGCGCGCCCATGAAGCACGCTCTGAGTGGATCCAGCAGCACCGCCCCGCTTACGGCTCAGGCTCCAGCGACGCACGGCGCGCCCGTCGCGCTGAAGCCCTCTGTGCAGACGCCCGCTACGGCAAGGCCATGCGGTCCCTGCACAACGCTCCACTAGCCGATGTGAATGACCCGCACACCATCCAAGCGCTGCGTGATCTTCACCCCGCGCCCCCGCGCCCGATCACGCCCATTCCCGAAGAAGGCCTTCCTCCTCCACCATCAATCACGGCAGAAGCCGTAGAGCAGGCTGTTCGAGGTATTTCTCGTGGCACGACCGCGGGACCGGACCGCACGCCGGCACGCTGGTTCCACTTACTAGTCAAGACATCGGTCAGCCCGGCCGCCGGGGTGACAGGGAAAAGTGTGCTGACGAGGTTGGTGACGCGGATCGCGCGTGGGGAACTGCCGGACTCGGTCCTGCCCCTGCTCGCTGCCGCAACATTACTCCCGCTACGGCCGAAACCGGACAAAATCCGTCTTATCGCTGTGGGATCGGTCCTCCGCCGCATCGTCACCAAGACGCTGCTGCCGAGCGCCATCGATGACTCTCGAGACTTCCTCGCGCCATTCCAAACGGCCAACGGTATCAAGGCCGGGATGGACGCGGTCATCCATGACACCCGCACCCTGCTTCGCCGTTTCACTGGTGCGCCGCATGTTGCCACGGTCCTCATTGACGCGCACAACGCTTTCAACCGCGTTGATCGCCAGTCAATGCTGTCCCAACTTCCAGCACTCGCTCCTTCTCTGGCCCGCTTCGTGAATATGATATATGGTCGTACTCAGCCACCGTTGCTTATACCGAATCGCCAGAACACGGTCATCTCGAGTGCTCAGGGCACCCAGCAGGGCGACCCGGCCAGTATGTTGCTGTTTTCCCTCACGATTCAACCACTAATCCGGAAAATCGCCGAGGACAGCAACATCGTGCTGAATCAATGGTACGCAGACGACGGGACCCTCATCGGGACACTCCAGGGTCTGCGCCGTGCTCTCCGCCTCCTGCAGGCTGAGGGTCCGGCTGTCGGCCTCTACGTCAACGCGAGGAAGACGCGCATTCACTGGCCAAACACGCTCCTGCCGGACCGCACGGAATTCCTCCGCGAGTTTCCTCTGTCCGAGTGCTCGCGCGACGGCTTCGAGCTCCTAGGAGCGCCGATGGGCAACCGGGCCTTCACCGACGCATACCTACGGGGCAAGGTCGAGGGGTGCCACCGCACCCTCCGACTGCTGACTCACGTTCGTGACCCCCGCGCCCGTTTCCACATGCACCGGCTGTGCGCGTCGGCATGCCTCGTCACCCACGCGTTCCGGCTCGCCGACCCACAACACTCGGCCCCCGCTGCACAAGCCTTTGACGCCCTACAGAGGTCGTCTTACTCGGAGCTACACGGGATCGCCCTCACAGACGCTGCATGGGACCAAGTCACGCTACCGATTCGACACGGAGGTCAGGGTTTCACCCTCATCTCCCCGTTTCTACACGGCTCAGTCGCAGCTAGTATCATCGACGCGGTTCCGGCACGTGAGAGGTCGGCATCGTACACCACGCAACGTTCTGCCGCCGTCTCTGGTCACCGATACCGGGGTGACAGAGCGTTCCTGGTCCGACAAGCCTTGCCGCGAATCCGTGACTTCCTGCAATGTATCCCTGGGCGCCCGTACTCCGTCGACATTGGCCCATTTGACCCAAGCCTGCTTGCTGCCAAACCATCCAACCTCCAAACCTTCTTAAATGGTGTGCAGCAGGAGGCACAGGCAAGGGTCTACTGGCGTGATGACTCATGGGTGACACACCCCAACCCGGCTCAGCACAGCACTCAAGAAGTTCGACATCGGATTCGTGGCCTGGCGTTCCGGAACAGCCCCGCCGCCGCTTTTCTCATCGCTCACCCCACAACCGCTACGGTGGTGTCCTCGGCGCACTGGCAGACCATGATCCGCCGGCACCTCGGCCTCCCCGTATATGACGACTCCCGCCCGCTCACCTGCGCCCACTGCAACCAAACTATGGACGCACTTGGAGACCACGCGGCGGACCTTTGCCCTGCCGGTTTCGGCCGCCCGCACCGCCACAACTCGCTACGCAACGTTTTCGCCTACCACGTTGCTCGCGCTGCGGGCCTGGACTGCCAGTACGAAGTCCCGCTGCTTGTCCCGGGAACGAATATCCGCCCCGCGGACATTCTGATACAACCCCCCCCCTGCCCACAGGCCAACAGGTCCGCCCCATAGCCTGCGACCTAACCGTTGTCTCGCCGTTCAAACAAGGCGTGCGCACAAGGGCCACACAAATGGCCGGCGGCGCCGCCGACATTGCCCACCGAGACAAAGTCAAAGACCTGGAGCGCAAACTGGTACGCCGCATCCCCCCCCTTCGCACAACACCCTCCAGGAACCGAACTTCAAGTTTCAGCCCCTGGCTTTCGACTCCCTGGGTGCCCCATCCCCCGCCTCCATTCTGTTCCTCGAAGACTTCATCCCGCGCATCGCAGAGAAGCTCAACACAACCACAGCAGTGATCCGCAGACGTATTTACCAGCGCATTAGTTGCACACTGTGGTCTTCTGTTGCAATGGCGATTCTATCGCGAGCCCCACTGCACGTGCCTGACGTGGAACATCCGGTTAGTTCTTAGCCGTATAGTCAGTCCTGCAGTGTATACGATAGATACTCAATGAAGTAAAATACACAGTACAACGTTTGCCACGTGTGAGGCGACCACTGGACCATAGCAACGAACGTTACAACTGCTGAGAATGATATTTACTCATTACGTACTCTCGATTTCGTCGTTGCGGCATTGTCACCCAGTTTCATATATCAATCCCTGGTCATGGCTTTATTTTTTGGAGAGGCTTTCCTTCAGTGAGTATTTCCTGGGAGCGGCCCAACGCCTGTGACGTCACCATCGTTTCGCTGTACATATCTGTCTCAGTCACGGCAGCGACGAAAACCGCTGCAGGCGCCGCTACCAGGGCCTACCGACGCAAAGTCCAGGAACTCGAGCGCAAGCTTTCCCGACGCCCGGTACCGCCCATTGACAACCCCTCTCACGACCCGGGCTTCCGTTTCCGACCCATCGCCTTCGATTTTCTCTGTGCGCCATCCCCGGCCACCTTTTGTTTTCTAGAAGAGTACGTACCGCGCATTGCGGCCTGCTAGCACACCACGGCTGCTACGATTCGCACACGCATCTACCAGCGACTCAGTTGCGCGCAGTGGTCATCGGTAGCTATAGCCATCATATCTCGGGCTCAACTGCACGTTATCGACGTGAGCCATCCAGTTAGATCTCAACTAAATAGGTAGTCACTGCACACGCCAGAGACTTTTGAGTAAAGAATGAGTTATCTATTCTGGAAGAGTTCATACCGCAGATTTGAACCAGATACCCCACCTGTAACTCCGCTATTCGCACTTGAATATATCAGCGCCTGATGATGATGTTGATGAACCACTGTAAGCTAACACCCACTCGCCTCAATCCGTAAGGGAAGATGTGGCCTCACTGAAGGAAATGACATTACTTTCCAAGTACTAAACTATCCAAAATAGTTACTGTAGGATTGACCTCCTCGTTGCCCCGATTGGGTCGCCTCAATTCATGGAGAACTTTCTCAAAAAGAAAATAAGTGGCTGCCAGCACACATTGTCGCTGATCGATGGGATCGGAGAAGCTCGTATTCGGTTCCATCGTCACCAGGTGTGTGCTTCGGCATGCAAGCTTCAACATGTGGTGAAGCTAACTCCTCCGACTGTGACAAGTTCTGTTGCTCTGGAATTTGACGAGGAGCAAATGGAATTTTACTCCCGCCCCAATAATGTGCCTATGACTAGTGCAGTTCGGCAGCAGGTGACCCTTCCTCTGCGCTACGGCGGTCACGGTTTTACACTTGTGGCGACGTTGAATCTCGCAGCATACGCGGCGAGCATAATTGACGCCGAGCAACTGCGAAGCCCCGACGAACCTGGTGCGTCTGAACACCGTGCGGATACATACGCGGAAGCGGACGGACACCTCCTGGAGTTTTTCCGAGGGCTCCATCCGTCCCTCTCTAACGGAGATGGCGGTCTTCCAGAAACACTGAAAGCGGCTAGCCTTGCTGCCAAGCCCGATCATTCACACAACATTCTATATCGAGCGTGGTGCGAGTCGGCAGCAAAGCTGTTCTGGAAGGATGATGAATGGAAGAGGTCCCCCAACCCCGCAACACACTCGGAGCCTGATATTCGGCGCAAGATCCGCCGTCAAGCATATATAGAGACGCCTGCAGCAGCCTTCCTCACCGCGCACCCGTCCGTGATCAGCGGAACGTACGACAAGATGTGGACCGTGATGCTACGTCGCCACCTGGGAGTTCGTGTTTTTGATGATACCGTGCCACTGAGGTGCGAAGAGTACCACAGGCCCCTGGACCACTTAGGAGACCATGCGGCAGACTTGTGTAACAAAGGTCTCGGATGGACCAACAAACACACAGCGGTTGTCAAAGTATTTGGCCGTGAGCTGTTCAAGGCAGCAGGAGTCGGCGTTCAATACGAGGCGAAGTACCTACTTCCTGGACTGAACGCGAGACCCGCTGACATTCTGGTGCACCCGCAGTCGGACGCAGTGAATACCCCGCCTCCTCTCCCAGTGGCGTATGACGTCACCATATCTTCGCCATTCCAGGCGAGCTATATGTCAATGGGAGCTCGAGAAGCGCGATCCGTCGCCAATGCAGCAGAAAAGCGGAAGAAGAGGGAGGGACTTAGCGGCGAAAGTGGCAGCGATTCCTGGTGAGGCACTGCCGGGACGTTTGAGGCTAGGATGGAATTTTGTCCCACTAGCCTTTGACTCCTTGGGATCACCTTCCGAGACAACGGCCAAGGTCATCGAGCAGTACGCGGCAGCCGTCGCGACTCGTAGTGGATGTTCTAAGGAAGGAGTGAAGACCCGGATCAATGAGAAGCTAAGTTATGCAATATGGTCGACGTGCGCGGCGTCCATAATGTGTCGGGGCCCGCAACATGCAGAGTTTGGCCACCCTATTCAAACCTAATTTATTAAGGTTTGTTTTTCAGCTACTTTAGGGGTCTTCAATGACTTCGCTTGTTGCACCCAAGTAGATCATTGGTTTTTAAAAAACTGTTCGATTCTTTCATACTACGGTACTACTGTAGGATATGTAGTATCTTCTGGTTGCTCCTGAAGGGTCACTAAAAATCTGCCCTTCTTGACTACTTTTATGACGCTTTTTGTTCTTAGTTTCTATTTTGTCAGCGACTGTACTCTAGAGTTATTTTTAGCTATTTTCTACAGTATTTTATTTATTTTTAATTATTGTCGGCCTAGCGCGTGTGGTTCTGGAACGGTTGGCCACACCCGCGATTACCATATAAACTGTGTTGGCCGTTGGAGGAAGGTGGGCGAGGAGACAGGATACGACTACAGAAAACACTCCCTCCTAGGATCGCCAACACAATTTTTAAAATTTTCCCCCATCCGACCCTATCATGGTACTCTTGTGGAGAAATTCTTCCCCTGGAGCGACTTCCATCGGTTACACGGAAACAGCGATATGAAAAGTTCTTTTTCTTCTACGGCAATGTTTTGATGGTCGGGAAGTCCAGTCGGGAGAAGGAATTATTCCTCCTTGGATACCTAGAAGGCCCCATGTTCGAGTTCCACTACGATTCATTCGCAGACCAAGGAGAGCTGATCGAAGATGCCGAGAACTACGCCGTTGTCAAGAAGAAGTTCTTCGAACATTTCGTAGAGGAAGAAGAGCCTCAAGAAATCATCTGTCAAGCACTGCAAATAGGCCTCGAGATTGAAGACATACCGAACTCCTTGAAGAAATCAGAGCGGTTATACGAGAAGGCAGGTTTCTACAGTATTGCAAGATTAGGATTACTAAGGACTGCTGCATGTCAATATGAGAAATTGGAGCAGTTCCTGTCGTTCCGAGGGCCGAATAATTGCGCCGATCTTATGAAGGCTTTGAAGGACTTTCACGCGAATCGAATTACGTTTTCCGGATCCTCGCTTCAAGTTATAGAAGTGCCCGGCAAGGCTCTTAGTTCGCCCTAATGCTCGCTCAAGAAACATCGAGGACAAGGTAGATGCCCTCGCTAAAAACCTGTCTTGCCTTACCCTTCTCGTCAAGCAGAAGAAGGAAAATTCCAATAAAATCGCAGGACCGTCTTCGTCAGCTGAGAGGGGAAATGCTCCTATATTGTGCTCTTACTGGCGCCAACCCGGTCATGGGGCATCTAGATGCGAGAATAATCCTCACCGAGATCATCTGTGCACCCTTTGCGGTCGATTGGGACATTCTAGAGCTATATGCTGGAATGTACCGAGAATTACGGCTTCCGGTGCTTTGGAAGATCAAGAAAGGAAAGAAGAACCTCGAGTAGCATATCAGGTCGACGTTGTCCGTGAAAGCCATCCAGATACCGATGAAGAAATCGAAGAGATCGTTAGCGCGACGAAGAGAACTACTGAAGGAGAAGCTTTGCCGAAACAACCTCGTCAAGAAGATCACTGGAGAATTCCGGTATCCCGCCTAGTGCATAATCCGCAACAAGTACGAATAACTCTTCCCGTTCCTCCGGCAGAAGAAATCCGTGTTTCGGGCCGAAGGAGGAAGCAAAAGAAGAACAAAAAAGGAACAAAGGTTTCGAACAAGCTCCAAGAATGCGTCGGAAAGTATGACGTTGTCGCTGAGCTTGAAAACGCCAACTGCGGGCTTACATTAGGTCAGCTTCTTCGAGGAGATGCTGACGGGGCCGCGAATGTAATAAGAAGGCTGTTAGGAAAGAAGAATATGCCCATAATTGCCGTCGTTGCTGATAAAGGGCCACGCTTGCTGCGAGTGGTGCAGCTCAAAGTTTATGGCACGGAAGTATGGGCGCTTTTGGACTCTGGAGCCGTATCGCACGTGATGTCCGCGGAGTTATCTCGACGCCTCTACCTGTCGCCAAACTACACATCGAAGAAAATTAACGTCGCGAACGGAGATAGCGCTTCCTGTGTCGGGTCGTTGCTCAAGTTTCCCACCACTTTTGGGGACTAAGCGGTCAAGCTGGACTACCTGGTTGTGGAGAAGTCGCCATTTGATCTAATTATTGGTTTCCCAACTCTCTCGGCCACGCGAGCAAATTTAGACTTTCTGACCCAAAGCGTTCGTCTACACATTGGCTCGGAAGAAGCAGTACTGCCCTTGGAGCCCGATACAAAAGCCGCGGAGAAACAGCTGATGAGGGGTGAAGAGATTGGAACGCCTAGCGAAGACTTCACCTCCGACTCTGACGCTGGTCCCGACTCCGCCGACACTTCGGAAACCGAATTGGTCCTGGAGATCCGGGAAAATATTTACGAGAGCCCTGGCAACGCTGATAAAGAGGTAGCCGATAAATATGCCGCCGCCGTCGAAGAAGGGGGCGAAGAAAAAGAGAATGAGGAGATGAAAGGGGCACTTCGAGCCCGTCTTGCTCATCTTCCTGAAGAAACACAAGAAAGCATAAATAGCTCACTCTGTGACACTGAGATAGTCGCATGGCGATCGAGGAGCTCCGCCCCGCATCGGTACCGACGAAGTATGGATTCGAGCTGAAGGACGACACCCCTTTCCACCACAGAGCTCGTCGAATGTATCTGCGACGTAACAAAACCGCTTGAAAGGAGATCGAAACATGCTTGATGCAGGAATTATTACTCCAGCCTCCTCAGCCTGGTCATTTCCTGTCGTAATTGTGACAAAGAAGGAAGGCCAGCCCCGCTTCTGTGTGGACTACAGTGCTCTGAACCGACGAAAGAAGGCTGACCGCTGGCCGTTGCCCAAGATCGAAAAACATTCGATGACTTGAAGTGAAGCTCCGTCTTTACAACCCTGGACCTCTTCGCAAGGTATTAAAAGATCCGCATGAGCGAATAATGCAAATAGATAACTACCTTAGTATGACGCTTTGGCACATTCAAGTTCGAGGTGATGCCCTTTGGTCTGATGAACGCGCCGTCTACATTCCAGCGAATGATGGATTACATCTTGAGAGATATACCATTCGCTCGAGTATATTTGGACGACGTTGTTGTGTTCTCCGACACGATCGAGTAGCATGTTATTCAACTTCGCATCGTCTTCGAAGCTATTGGAAAGGCTAGACTCAATATAAAAATCACGAAATGTACGTTCGCAAGGCCTAGTGTCAAGCTTCTCAGCCATTTAGTTGACAAAGAAGTAGTTCACGTCGATTAAGAGAAGTTAAATGCCACCAGGAAGGCATCAGTACGAACAAACACAACTGAGTTTCCGAGTTTCCTCGGCTTAGCCGGTTATTATCGCCGCTTTATCAAGGATTTCGAGGCCATCTCTGCCGCTCTTCATGCCGCAACTTCCGGGAATAAGAATTTCAGCTGGACAGAAGAAATGAAGGAAGCGTTCGGGGCTCTAAAAGAGAAACTAACATTCCCGCCGGTGCTGGCCTTCCCCGACTTCGACGCGCCGTTCATCGTGGAGACGGATGCCTCAAGTGTCGCCGTGGGAGCAGTGCTTTCCCAGAAGAAAGAAGATGGAAAAGTACACCCCGTGCAATATGCAAGTCGCACCATGAACTCTGCCGAGCGGAATTATTCCGCGTGGGAAAGGGAAGCTCTTGCAGTCATCCTCGCTGTTAGGAAGTTCTGGCAGTATTTGATTTCAACGGAGCCCTTCAAACTCATAACTGACCGTAAGGAACTTCAGTACGCCTTTAAGAAGAGCGACATCCACGGAAGATTGGCACGATGGCTAGAATTTCTAGCCGAATACGAGTTTGAGGAGGAATATCGTCCGGGCACAAGGAATGGAGCTGCCGACAATCTTTCACGCGTAGTGCACGAAGGGCTCGGAGCGGCCCCAAATGCCGATGAAGGAGACCTTGTTGGTTCTGTGAACTCTGTGTACTCGTCCGAGGCTCCCGCAATAGAACCATATTTGATTGATGTCGCTCGCTACATCGAAGGAAAAAATATTCAAGAACAAGATATGTGTAAGCGCCGCTCGATAAAACGCACCGCAAAACAATTCATGGTGTGGGAAGGAAAACTGCTGAGGCGTGCGAAGAGTAGCCTCCGCAGGATCCCGAAAATCAAGTACAGGCCCGTGGCGAGCCATGCTGCGAGGACACTTGAGACTGACCGTTTACGATGACTCGCTCTCTCGGAAGTGCAAACATTTTGGGCCCGCCATGGTCGTCCTCGGGTGTCATGTGTATAGTGATGATAGCTGCTTTTCGGAATGACTCAATGATGAGTCATCCAATTTCTAGTACCGAGAAAGAGAAAATTGACCTCAAAAGGACAGGCATACGCGTTTGTTATGTTTGTTTTATTTGACCGTGTCGGAATTGCAAAGAGGCGAAAAACACCCGACAAGGTAGTTCTGCTATGTTTTTTTGTTTCATTTATTCGAACGGTCGGGAAGTACGTGGAACTTCTTCCTCCAGGGCTTCAAGACGAAATCAATTTCATAGACAACAGGTAAAGCGACAAATGGATAGATTATTTAAGAAAACGCACGGCATAAAGTACATGTCGGTTCAAACAATTGAGGAAAACAGATGTTTAGCAATAACGAGGAATTATATTGCTGAGCACTTGACTTGATTACAGGTGGCACTGGAGAAGTACCCAATCAATGATCCAGCTTCATTTTCAACATTGACCAGTATGTCGTGTCTCTGGGACGCATGAAGAAACTAAATGGCCTTAAATTTGTTGTAATCGGGGATCAAAAGCTGGTGCAGATTGGGATAAGAACAAAAGTAATCCTGGATCAAGTCATAAGTATGCATGTTGTCTCTGCAGATAGAACGGCGTACAAAACAGTGATCGTTTTTTCTGGAAAATGCGCGATACCCAAAGGTCATCAGAACCTATCAGGGCTGACTCGCAGTAGTAAAGAACTGTTATCTTCAGCACAGGACCCCAGCTGGTGTAGAATCAGACATTGTGTATAACTGGGCTCAGAACTTCTCGAGCGAGACATAGAGATTGCGTGAAGGTATCCAGTACTTTCTCTTTTTACTTTATTCTTATGGCTCAAATGTTTAGTATAAGGCGTTGAAGTCTTTCAAAGAGAACCGGGTGATTGTTATCACTTTGCACTTGCACATATCTCATGTCACTCAGCCATTATATGTGTCGTTTTTCTCTTCCTGCAAAGCTTACATTGGGCATTTAATCTCGCATCTCGTTGCAGAAATGTTTTAGATGCCTCCGATGTAGTAGGCAATATTCGTTATGCCTACTATAAATCTCATAGTAGTAGCAATCTTTTTTCCTGAATTTATCGCACAGATGTATGATATGCCTCCATTTGTGTATGCAATCCAGAAGATATGGAGAAGCACTTCATTTCACGTTTTATCTGTAATAAAGTCCCCGTTACAGATTTATTGCAGTCGTTTTCCATAGTCGTAGCCTCTTTTGCGAGGAAAATTTTGAACAAAGCGTTTCGATTAAGATTAGAACAGAGTGAGAGGCAAATTTAACATCAGCATCTGTGGTGATTGCGTTTAAACTACGAGAGTTGAAGAAGCGCCGGAAAGAGGGTGAGAACAAAGCGGAAAAAGGAGCTAAATGAAATTATCGAACCGTATCGCGAACCACGCGAAAATTAAGCCCGTCTGCTTCATCTTGGTCCTAAGCGGAGCGGATGGCGCGACTTGTAGGATTGGACTCGAAGTTTTAGACGGTATGAGCGAATAGTGAGCGCGTTTCCGCAGCGATGAAATAGCACCCTAGTGCACGGATAAATCTCAGAAAATCTCGTCGCTATTCTCCTTGATTATTAATTACCTAGTTATCAGAACACCTCGAATTGGTGAATCCCTCCCATGTGGGATGTTTTTGGGTGCATTCAATCGCCTGCTGGTTCTCTCTATTTCTTTTTTCGTTCATAGTTTTATATTATGCTTTAAGGAGACTTCTTAGCTTTAAAACGAGTCATAAACACTCAAATTGAGTGATATTTTTATAAAATATTGGATTTACTGTGCACTTCGGCAGATTTTTAACTGAAAAATGTCGAATTGGGCAGGCAGAAGTTACTGGTTCTGGCTTTTGTCCGTTTTTTCCCAGTTACAAACGAAACGGAAAATATTCACGAGTTTCAAGGAACGAAAATGTGCGGAGAGTATTCAAATTATTGAAGTTAGGAAAGTGGCCCATTCCAACCGTACAGTACTAAACAAGATACATCTATCACAAAAAAGAGACTTTAAGCCAGTCATGTTTGTGAAAATGTCATCATTCCTTTTTGTTTACTCTTGGTATTAAATATAGCGACAGTTTGTCCGGATTGGTCATTGTGCGGGGACGACGCATTTAAATGGGGGAAAAAATTAAACAAAAAATAACATCGAAATGGGAGATCTAGATGTAATTAGATGCTATTTTGTACTGTCATAGCTCCTTAGCTATCTGTAACTGTGCGTTCACTAACCCTGATGATTTTATCGTTTTGTTCTGTAGAACCCATGGTTTATGTTTTATTCCGTTAATTCTGAGATATGCTTGCATATACTACGTATCACACTACTGTAATGATGCACTATGTCCACAGGAATCCATGTATTCCAGCGTGGAGTGCAGCCAGGGTTATACTGAGAGGACCGACGCACCCATTGTGGACCCGCTCCTGACACCCGAAATTTCACTTCTTTGCCTTTTTCTGGCAGCTGACAACTCGCAAAGAGGCTTACAGGTATTACAGTACTGTACCATTCAACCTAGAACTTGACCGTTATGTCTAATCACTGTACAGTGCTGTAAGCTTGAGCCGATCTACTTTAGATCAGATCAGCTAGCAAGCAGGTTCAGGGTTACACACTCACCGCCGTCTACATGTCTTCTAGAAACTTCCTTCGATCAACAGAAAGAATCAGTCGACTCGCCTTGAAGTCTATGTAAGCCCCGGTCTCTCGCCATCTTCTACCTGAGTAAAGTTCCTCACCACCTGCTCCCCTCTCATCTCTCCTTCTCGGTCCCTCACTCTTTCTACCCTTCTCTCTCTCTCTCTCCTGCTCTCCCGCTCTCTCCCTCACTCTCTGTCTGGCTCCCTCGCTCCCCCTCTCTCGTTCTGTCCATCAATTCCTGCCTCTACATTTCCCTATTTTTAGCTACCCTTTTACTCATGTCCATTAGGGCCGTTTTCCGTTATTAATTTTACGAGCGCATTATTAATAAGTCAACGGAACATAAATTCTACAGTAAAGTTGTCGATGGCCGACCTAGACTTGTGATCCCCGTCCATTGGCCAATCATCCTTGTTCGTACTCTTCCCTTGTCCTTCTGCCAGTGATCGGTTAATCCCTCTATCTCCCTCAGTACTAGCGTCTCATTACTTCTCTATGTTTGGGATTATCCCATATCTGCGCTCGGATACTCGTTGTACCGTCGCGAACATCTCTTGGTTTGCTACACCAAGCCACTACTATTTTTTCTTTTTATTCGTGATCTCCAGAACAATTACCCTTCTACGGGAACTGCAGTTCCTTGATGACTTGCACGTCTCGTCCGCCCTCTGACACTACACACCCCTTTCAGCCTTAACCACAACAACCCGAAGGCTGTCCCTTACCAACTTCGAAAAGGGTCAAATGTTAGCTCACTATGCCAACTGCTGGAGCCTTTTAGCAGTTGCAAGGTTTATTAACGCTCCAGATATTTTATACACCTCCTAAAGGATTCAAATCGATACGGGGCAAAAAAATTCGGGCGATCGGAGTAAATGATGGATATAATGGTAAGACTTGTAATTAGTGAGTCTTTAAGGAGAAAGCTTGGAAATTAAGGTTTGTTTAAGGCAGTGCAATTGACCGTAAAGCCTCGCTGTTTCCGCTTGCTGCTGCTGAAGCAAGCAAATCCTCGATTCAAAAGAAATGCGTGCACGCAGGCAATGACTGTGAGACATGAATTAATTCATCCAAACTGAGCAAGATAAATTGACTTGGGCAGAGTGTAAGTGGGAAAAAACCATATAGTCCGACGAGAAGAAGTTTAATCTAAATGGATAACACCTTTTGGTGTAGAAATAGTATGATCTTCGAAGGGAAAGTAGTGATTACCGGAGTGGCAGAAAGGTGGTGAAGGTTGATGGCTTGGGATTTGTTTCCGGCATAACAATCTCGGCGCTCGTAATTCTACACTGTCTAAAGGCCGGTTCTAAGTATTTGAAACGCTTGAAGACCCCTGCTTATTTTTTCGGAGATTTTTCCAGTTCAATGGCAGTTTATCAAGACGGCGCTCCATGTCATCGCTCGAGGGTGGCGAATAAATGGCTCGAGGACAATTATATTTCGCTTTTAGACTGTCCAGTGTATTTTCCTGGCCTGGATCCCATTAAAAACTTTTGGGGCATACTGATCCGAAAGCTGTATGCCAATCACCGTCAACTTGAAGACGATAGTTCCCTTATTGAATGCATCTTTGATGCACGGGGAAATATTTCGTAAAAAACGCTTTAAAATTTGGTTAAATCCATCCAAAAGCGCTGCCTGAGCGCCATTTATGCAAAGGGTAAGAATATAGATTAATGTATCCAATCAAAAAAATACAGGTGTTTGTTCCAACGAATTCTCTTTCATAATGTTGCTATAATTATTGCCTGGCTGGTGTAACAATAGGGATAATTTTCACGTTATTATTTCAAGGTTTTGAAGTCTCTCTTTTGTAATAGACGTATTATCAGTGGAAATGTGCGGATTACAAAGCGCCATTGTCCCAATTTTGATATTTCAGTAAAGTCACGGACTAAGACCAACTGTTGTATATTAGCCACCATTGTACTGGAAGTAACCAGTACGTACAGTGAGCTCCAAAAAGATTGACCCACATGTTTATCTGGAAACGCCGAGGCCTGAAATATAATAGACTTATCGACTAAACGCTCCAGGCAAAGCTGTGCATAATGCTGGGGTTTTAACTCGCATAAAATAATTTTTAAAACACATGAATAAAAGCATATTTGCGAATGGGCAAAACTATAGACTCAAGTAATCCTTAAACGTCTATGTCACAGTTTTTTGCCTTTGTAACGAATATTTGCCCCGATTTATTTAATTGCAGAAATGCAGCATCTCTGCAGCCATTTAACGAGGAATTGAAGCATTTTCTCCGAAAAGTTGGTCCAGTGATGGATGACAGACTCTTCGAGCTCTTAAAAAGATCAACAATGCTTTCAACCTTTGTAAACCGCCATTGTCACCATCCCCTTAAGATTCTCCATTTTTTAAGTGGGAAAGATGCAACAGTTTGTCCTAAGCTTGAACATCTTAGTCCTGAAAACACTTTATGCTTGACCTAGAAACATGAATAGAACATTTTTCCTGTAAATCTAGTTAACTCTGTATTTCATTGCAGTCGAAGGAAGCATATTGCCTTCTGAAGCTTTCTGATGATTCTCTGAGTTCTAAAATATATTTAGAAAAATGTAGATCGTATTATCCATAAATGAAAAGAAATTCCAAACCATGACACTCTCACAGCCCTTTTTTCTTTAAAACACCCCTCTTTTCTTTGTCCGTATTGTGCCAATGGTACTCAAACTCACCCGGTATATCGAGATCAAACTTTTTTTGGTCTTGGAACAGCACGGTTTAACACTTCGAAAACTCCCATTTCGTGTTTCTTTTAGCACAATCGACTCTTTCAATTATATCGACTCTTTCAATTATGTGCTTCTTACCCAATAAATTTTTCTTCATCTGGCGGTAACTAAACTTAGCATCTGGTTGACCAATTCTCCGAACTTTTCTTCCGGAAATATGCAAGTTGAGTTCATATGTCTGGTACAGGTCAGGCACATTCATGCGCTGAGTTTTTTCCATTTATTATATTTATTATTGCCTCAGTGAAAGCTCGGGGCCTTCCAGTAGGATTTGAGGTTCCATATCTTGCTTTATTATTCAATATATTTGCGATACCTGTTGAGAGCGAGTAAATTTTTTTCAGTTGCTCTAGTAGTGATTTTCTCGCTGGCAATGGCTTCAGTTGCCCTTTTCCATTTCTCTGGAAATTCTTGCACTATGCGCATGCTTGAGATCGCTTTCTTTGCTCTGCAGCAGCCTGGATTGATATAAGAATTACTAAATCGCCTTTAAACTTACATAAGGTATTATTCAGCATTTATTTTCTTTAGATTTTCGCAAAATAATGTTCTGAGTTTTATATTCATGCCGACCTAAAAACAATTTTCTGACTAAACATTTTGAATTTATTACGTAAAGCAAATTTCACTACCACCTCTACATTTTGCATGACCCTGTCTTTCAGTTCATGTGTAATTCAGGGCGTAGCCATGTCTGCTTCCAAAAAACCCTTGATTATATATTTTTTGGACAAATTATAAGACAAAAAAAGTAAAGGGACTCATTCGGAAAAATGGAGAACAAGATAAAGAGCGTTTTCTGCCGTACTCTTCACACTTCACCAATTTTCACTAGAAATTTTTCACTGCTCGCAAGAATCTTGTGTACTGTAGAGTACTGTGCGCATAATAGGCAAAGTGAACAAATTTTTTAATCTTTATATGCTATAAAGTTACAAAATAAATGCAAAATCCGAAATAAGGTATACATATTGCGGTCAAACGTACCGTACTTAATCGGCGCCATATTGAGAATCCGCCAAAGCCACACTATATCAAACAAAATTATTCTTCTCTAGATAAGTAATTAGTAAAAAATAGCCTCTTTACAACTTCATATCAAATTGTAATTCGCAGTTTATGCAAATGTTATGGTAAATTAACTTCTTCTCTCTACCCGATTTTTAACATGGCAAGCTGCGCACTTACGTCTGCTAACTCCCCTGAGCCTTCAAGTCCGTTAACTCTGCTTACCTTTCTTTCTAACCTATCTAGATGATTGCTTCTCTCGCCTTTGCCACATTCGGCGTGCCCTTATCATGCTTTACAAAATGACTAACAGAGCACGCCACCTTCCTGTCGTCCCGTTAAGACTGCTTTCTGGCTACTATTCTCGTCGTAATGCACCAAAAAATTGGTTAGATCATTACATCAAGCGTGGCGGTCGCCATTTTTACATGCATTAATTCGAATGAAAAATTCCCGTGCATGCATTTAGGATGCTGTGGGGTAGCTTTGAGCCCGTAATTTTGCGACCGAGTAAAACTTTTCCCCTCCAGGAACCCTAGTACTACCATGGAATAGACTGTGATCCGTTCAAATGCCGCTTGTCGCAAGCTGTTGTTAGTCTGACATACCAGGACTCATTATCATATTTGACACGTTTACATACGACTGCACTTCCCGGGTAGTCACATATCGCGGGAACATATTGGCCTTGTAGCCAAGGAACCATTATCACAAGTGACGAGTGGACACAATACAGCAATTCTCGGGGTTTCAACCTTAGCCCTAAACACAATCACACGGACTCGGAAGTCCAAAAAATAATTCCTGTCAAAGTTACAGTATTACATATTTCAACACAAATGTCGACGCGACCGTAACAACGTGACCAAAACGGAGGTTATCACTTACCACTATACCGAGAAAGTTCACTATGACTTGGAAAATCGCCCGTATCACTACTAGCATAGCCCCTGCTGTGCCTACCTGTATCTCGATCTGCCACAAACCGAATGCTTTTCGATAAAGGTAATCGCTCTACTTTTTCACCATAATTTGTCAGTCTCTTTTAGCTGTTCACTCCGCACGAAAATTGCCCTTCCAAGTCCAAGTGCGCACTTTTCAATTCGGGGTTCGTCAAGAAAATCTTTTCGCCTTAACGGGTATCGGCACCTCTTATTGTACCTAAACGCCCTCCAGCTGTGTACTGTCTGACTTTCGACTACCGCACTTTCAATTCTGTCATTCAAACCACGTTTCGGCCAATTCCCAACATCGAAGCTGAACTTGCTGACACACTCGGGCCCAAGACAAATGCGTTCATTGATTTTGCGGCTGCTATTGGCATGCACTTTTGAATGAAGATAGGTAGCCGCTCTTCAGCTTCTCTATTCCCGACAGTTTTGTGATGCCAACATATACGACTCCAGACGACAGCACTTCGGCTGCTTCCAAGAAAAAGTGGTACAATGCTTTGTAGGGCTCAAGAGGA
The DNA here is from genome assembly GCA_002205965.3 of Kappaphycus alvarezii. Classification (NCBI taxonomy): domain Eukaryota; phylum Rhodophyta; class Florideophyceae; order Gigartinales; family Solieriaceae; genus Kappaphycus; species Kappaphycus alvarezii. The sequence continues at coordinate 1,537,288 of NADL03000599.1, forward strand.
ACTTCGAGGAATGTATTTATAAATTTATGGTCTTCGCCAAGAACGGATCCTACCTACTCCTTATACTGCACCGCTCCTTCGAGATGTGCAACGAAAATATTCCTGTAATTTACCTCCCAGAGCACGACTTCTACCGCTCCAAAATCAGTCTTTATGATCGCATCATAGATGCAAAAGGTATTCCCTTCAATACCAAGAAAACCGCTCCCCTTTTGTATTGAGGGCCACCGCCGACGGCTAGTGAGCTATTTGAGTATTTCCACGGCTTCAACAGTATATCTAAAGTATTCCACATTTTTATGAGTGCGGTGCAATCCTACGACGTATTCTTGAAAAAAAGTACGCGAAAGCTGCAGGTGTCCGCAAGAAGAAGTCCATTGCAACATTTTTCTTGCCGATCTGGGCTGGGAGGGCAAACATTTCGACGATTTCCTCGATTTTTATGCCCAGCTGCAAGAATCTACCCGCTTTAAACATTACAACCCCTATATTGTTCTTTGTATTCATATTGTCGCCTCAAAGAAGCACTACAGTTTCTGAAACGCAATCTGACCATCTGGAACTAAGGAAGCCTTTTTTGGATCAAATAAATCACCTACTTTCATTTTATAGCTACTTTATCTCTGCTGTAGAGGCGCGCTGGTACACCTACAGACGCAAAGACTAACTTCGAACTGCAACGCTGGCGTGGGTAATTATCCAATAGTATTAAAATTACCCCATTAACACGTAGTAACGGAAGAAATGATCTACTGCCATACCGGCCAGAGTCGCTATAATTTGGAAAATCGTCCGTACCATCACCATCACAGCCCCCGCTGTGCCGACCGGCATCTCGATTTGCCATCAACCGAACGACAAAGGTAAACAAACTACTTTCCATTCTAGTTTCTCATTGCCTTTGTTAACAGCTCACCTCATTGCCTTTGTTAACAGCTCACCTCATACCGTAAGCTCCTGTTGCAGTCGACAGAACGGCTCCTGGTGTATATTTGGCACCTTATTTTTCCATGCCTTTGAGCATTATTTATGAACTCTCTACCTTAATTCAATTATTCATGTACTATTTATGCGTTTGAGACTGATACGAAGCTCCTATCTTAGAACTCTCTGATAAATAATCTAACTAGATTATTTCAATACTACTCTCCTCAACTTAATATTTCTGGGATATTCATATTTGATACATTACTGAAACCGATTTTCCCGGAGAGACGAAAAATATTTTAAAGTTCTCCGTACCGTGGAGGGTTGTAAAAAATTTAATTATTGCAATAATTTTCGGACCAGATTTTGTCCACATTATAAATTCAGTAGACGGAACTACATTACTTTTGTAGGTGTAAAGATATATAAACGAAGATGAAAATTTTATATTACTAGCATAGCGAGCATAGTGCTCCTGAGTATTTCGCGAAAATTGTCAAGAATGAAGGAAAAGATTTTCATACTAAAGTAAGTTTCTAAATTGTGGTAATAGTACATAGTGTATATCTTTTCCTGTATGTAAATTACACATATTCACATGACGCGGCAACAATTACTGAGAAATTTCTATTCCTAGATATATTTGCATTCTTTGCTCGAAATATGGATATATGACATTTTAGTTGTTATTTAGTGTCCAGAATTCACAGAAATTCTGGTCCAATCCTAGAACATTCCAGAAAATGGGTCTTTCATTTTACAGGTTTTGAAGGCGATCAATCCATGGACGCTGTCTGGATGTCAGGTGGTAGCGTATGTGCGCAGTTTTCGGTTATTCAGCATGAAACAAACGCAATAGCATTTATCTTGAGATTTCGTAGTTATTAGAGGAGTTTCATCCTCCACACTCAGCAGTAAAGTTGCTATGGCCATGGAGAGTATGAATTCTTGATGAACAAGTTTGTCCGTTTATATCAGTGACGATGGGTAAAGATTAATGCCTTCGAAACTACACGGTAAAATATATTAATATAGTTCTCGTCTCTCGACCCGGGTCATTACTGAGAGCATTCAATCGGTCTGTTTCTGGGATGCCAAGGATTGAAAGCTGACAATGGTCACATCAAGTCCCTGCGTTGTGGGTAGGAGTATGGGTTTATAATACCTCGCTTTTTTGCCTTTGTAATATGATATAATGTTCCTATTCTTTAATCTTAACTCATCTAGTAACAAATTTTGCCATCCAGCTTATTTCTTATCATTCTTGATAGGGGTAAATCGTCGGGAGAAGAGATATTCAGAATCAACCACCCCAAGAAGGAGGTGTTGCAAGCGACAAAAGTGCTACCGTGGTATAGTTGAACGAACGAAAAGGAGTGTATAGGGAAGACAGTTGAATGGGCTACAAGCAAGTATGGAAGGGGCAGGGTCTACCACCTATGCTTAGTGACTAGGGTAAAATAAATGCTTCTTGGGTCTGAAGTTGACTCTCAACTTCCTACTACTCTGGACTTGGCTTGAAGTTGTCTGCCAACTTGCTTGACCTCTCCATGAGGAAGCGGTTTACTCAGCTTATATAGACTTTTGGCTACCCCTAAAGTCCGAACAAAACTACAGAAGGTACCAGGAAATGCATACAAACAATTTGTGTGGATGATATACTCTAAACAAAAGATACTTAAGAAACTAACAATCAATGAGGTCCTCTTATTTCCCATTCTCTAAATCAGATCCAAACAACTCCTCTAAAATATCCATGCTGTCCAAGCAGTCCCCACAAATATCTGCGAATGGCTCACAGCTCTCTATTCCCTCCTGGGAGATATCTAAACTACTAAAGATATCTCCATCCGGTTCCAGCGTCGGCACCACTTGATCCATACTCTCCAGTCCAGGCCCCACCAGTAAAACACTTTCCATGCCCCCATTTCCCTCCTCCAACTCGTCCTCGTCCTCGTCATCCTTTTCTTCCTCCTCTTCATCCTCATCCTCATCCTCATCCTCATCCTCATCCTCCTCTTCATCCTCATCCTCATCCTCATCCTCCTCTTCAACCTCATCCTCCTCTTTAACCTCATCCTCTTTCCCCTGAGTCTCGTACACTAGCTCAGGGGCTAACCATTCCTCGAAGGACTCCCCGCTCTCCTCCTCGACTTTCTCAGTCTCATCCTCACTTACCTCCCTCGCCTCTTCTTCTATGAAGAGGCGGCGAACGAACTCGATGATTTTCTTCTTTGTTTGACGCCGGATGTAGTCGTCGGCATCGGTTGGCCCGTAGGCGGCGAGACGAAGGCCATTGATGGGACGGGAAGGGCGGTTTTTGGAGATAGGGACAGAGGGGCGATTTGACGTCATGTTTCTGTAAAAGGGGTGAGCGGGGTGTGTAGGGGGACAGGAGTGCTGAGCAAAATGATCGTGAGCGTTTAAGACTTGGAATAAAGGTGTTTAAATAGGCTCCCGGGGCAGGTTCTATAGATTAGAAATAGGTAAAATAAATCTGCAAGGGATTTTTGTAGTAGTGCATTTGCGCCCTTTGTCTCAAAAAAAAGATTTTGGAGGAGGAGGTAAGCAAAAAGGGAAAAAGAACTTAATTCGGGATCGATTCAGAGGGGTGGATACAGTGTAAAAATATCTAGATAAAATGGAAGTAAATTTGGAGAGGACCGCGGTAATGATAAGCGAGGTTCAGGGAGGACGAGGGAGGACCGGAACTATAAGCAAATTTGGACAAGGATAGGTAGTACAGTAAACTGAAGGTCTGTAGATGACGGCGACAAAAAAAAATCTGCGCCTAACAATTCTATTGATTATTTGAAGTTTATCTGCTACAGCTGATCCTTTAGGTGCTTCAAATTCTAGTGTGCTCGAGCTAGCAAAGTACGGCGCTAGAAGCAATGTATGAATAGTAATCTGTACGGGGCTGGAATTTCCGTAGTTTAATATTTGGAAAGGGTAATGAAAGACATCCACTGGAGCGATGAGCTAGCAACACGCAGGAAATATGCAGCCACTTCCGGCTGCATAGCACACTACAGCTGGAGTGGAGGGAAATCATCAACTAGTGATGTTAGAGGAAAACTCAGGACCGCTGCAGCCAACACAGCTTGGAAATCATTAGATAGCGAACTGTAGACTGTGTTCCAATCGCAACTTCCTCACTCTCCACTGCACATCATTGTCTATTTAATACGCTAGCGTGCGTCTGTTTAGTAAACGTTGGGGGGCATCGAGCCCGACATCCCATTTTCATTCTTATCAGCGCTTACGACCGAAAGCGCACAGTGATTACTGCCGATACTAGCGATTGTATCGCGAAAGTGTTCGATCAACAAAATGACGTCCGCTTCGAAGCCCACAACACATCATGGAGAAGACCATGACTACATTCTTCAACAACCAACCTCTGTAGCATTCTCTGTTAGTCATCCTCGACTGAGTAATATGAATTCAAACTCGATTTGCGTCTTCTTGAGACAATACGACCAGTATGTGAAGGAAGCAACTTCGCGCGCACTGCAACTGGCAGTGGTGGACTCAACAACAACAGAACCAGTTCGACCAATCAATTTATGCTACTGCGAAGACCCAGAATGGCTCGAGTCCTGCATCGAACTGGAATACATCACTGGCGTGAAGGACATTCAGGACCTTGCGGATGATAAGCTTCGCGTTTATCTGTAATCCGAGGCCGAGGAAGATAAGGACACCATCACCATCACTGATATCGACTCGGTAGTTAGGCGCGAACTGCAAATGGACATGAATGACAATTTGTCGAGATCCAAAATGAAGGCGCTATTCACCTCGAACATCTCAATTCTTCGCAGAAATGTTCTCTCTTGGGTTGTCAAAGATCATCCCAAGCTTGCTGTCAAACACATTGTTTCTGCCGTGAAGCCTGCGGTCTTGAAGCAACGACCAGAGACCGACCCTGAACTGGTGTACGCCGCCTCACGAAATAATTTCAAAGGCTTCATGAAACATGCAATGTCCGTACCCGAAGCCTTCCAAGTTGTTGAAAACGGTCCGCCCACTCGAGTCCGCGATTATCGGAATAACAGAAGTACGAGACATGGAAGCAGCGCGGCACCAGAAAATACCCTGCAACAAAACTCGGCAAGCGCAAACAGCCAATGAGGAAGACGTGCACCACCATTTTGCCCTCATCCACCCTGCAAAGCAGTAGGTGAGCGCCATCGGATTGATGATTGTCAGAAGGTCACAGACGAGGAGAGGGAATCTCTCAAAGCCGCAATTGTAGCCAAGAAGGCCGCGGATGGTCCGGCACATCGACGAGATCCCAGGAAGCCAGATGGAGCGGCAAGAAACCGCCAACCATCGCTAGAATTCAACCACTCACGAACAGGAGAACCTCCAGTTGCTCAGTAACTGTATCGGATGGGACCATGTTCTTCGACTCAACTGGGCGCTGTGATGATTTAAATGACGACAGCATTGTTTCGCCGAAGTTGGATGAGTCGGCGGCCATCAAAATCATCGGTAAGATTACAGCTATCAAGAAAGTCTCTCTGTCAGTGGCACTCAAGAAAGAAGACGCAGACAGTGCTCAGATGTTTTCTTTCTCAAGAACCTGGACTGTTCCAAGAACCATTCTACATCTCGCTTCAGGAAATTTAGCTCTCAGAAACATTTCTTTCTTGGTTGCTGACGATGATTTGGCATGTGAAGATCTCCTCAATGGCAGATCAGTATTGAAACATCTTCGTGTCGACACCAATACCTTGTTCGACAGTAACAGAATTGCCCTCAATGGTTCAGACTGCTCAGAAGTAGGCAACCCCACATCCCAGACTGCAACTGGCTATGTGAGTCATCTCTTGCCCGTAAGGATCAATCGTGTGTCGAATGAAGAAGACCCCCCACATCACGCAACGGATGGATCTCGAGTCTCGTACGACAAAGCACGACAGGACGACGACCCCTTTCCGGACCCAGCGCTACTCGACCCGGTGGACGAAGATCAACATGATGACGTACATAATTCTGCGGAGAATGTGATCAACGCTGCAGTGCAAAACGGTCTTCCCTCTAAATAATCTAGGGTGTTGGCCAATATTGTACAAGAAAACCTCAACATCGTTCGTACATCACTCTCTGCAGGTCCAGCTGCTGAGGTCGCCCCGCTGAAGATCTCTTTCACCCCCGACGCCTACCCAGTTCGCGTCCGCCTTCGAAAGTACTCCCAAGAACAAAGGAAATTTCTGCACGACTTTGTGACTCGTCTCGTGCAGACCGGAATGGCTTATCCGAAACCGTCCTCACCCTGGGCATCCACGCCTCTTCTAGTGCCTAAACCCGGACCAGCACGATTTAGTTTTACCGTTGACTTGCGAACCGTCAACAAATTCACTGTGAAGCATCAGTACCCTATGCTGAACATAAAACAGGAACTTCTGAAATTGTTCAAAGCACGTTTCTTCTCATCAGTCGACCTTTCTCATGGTTACTGGCAATTTCCGCTCGATGAGGACTCACAGGTGCACCAATCGTTCATTACTCCTGATGGGATATTCTCACCAACCAGGGTCCTTCACGGGACAACCATTTGCGACGACGCATCTTCAGTCTGCACTCTCTAATATCTTCCCAAAGGAACTACTGCGAAAACTACTCTCCTAGATCGATGACATACTACTACACAGCACCACAATTGACGGACTTCTCAACGGAATTCGTCTTCTCTTCCGGACATGTGTGCAGTTTTGTATCCGATTGCACCTAGAGAAATTCATTCTGTTCGCAAAGTCCATTCGTTGCTGTGGACGAATTGCCTCCGACGATCCCAGTCAGCTAGAAGGCTAATTGAAGATGGAAACCCCGACCACAGGAGCCCAATTGCAACAATTTGTGTGCGCCATGCAATGGGTCAAGACTGCCGTACCTGGATTCACAGCTCTGATCTCCCCATTACAAGACTTCCTGGAAAAGTTGTACTTGCACGCAGGAAAGCAGACCAGGGGATGTGTGGCAGCAGTACCATTGCAGTCCTTGGGGTGGGGCAAAGTAGAGGACGAAGCATTGGGCAACTGTAAGAAGTCGCTTGCAGACAGGGTCACCTTGGCACATCTTGATGAAAACTAACGACCCTGCGTCTACACGGACGCATCTGATACCCATTGGTCGGGCATTGTCACGCAGGTGCCACTCGAGGATCTTTCGAAACCGCACAAAGACCAGCGTAATACGCCACTGGCGTTCTGCCCAGGTCGTTTTGGCGCCACCTAACTTGGCTGATCCACCCTCGAGAAATAATTATTCGCAATAACGGCCACCCTCGAAAGGGTACTCTGGCTGGCCGCAACTGCAGCGGGATTTGACCTGTTTACAGACTACAAAAATTTGGTTTTCCTCTTTGACCCTCTCTCACTGCTGCCGGACATGAGTCAGTCTTCTCTGCTTAAGGTACTTCGATGGGCCGTGCGTCTGAGCGCTTACTGCTACTACACCTGTTTTCACATCCATGGCATGGAAAACGTCTGAACAGACATGCTCACTCGATGGTGTACACACCCGATTGTCCGACGTCTCGTGCAAGTCCCAGTCCTTCCAACTACCAGTTCAGAGACCTCCTGTTGGCCCTCGATGACTGAAATTGCCGAGATGCAAAACGCAGAAGCCCAGCATCGTCATAGCTATTTGAAAAACATCGATGGGCTCTGGAAAACGGAAACAGGCTCAATTTGGATTCCCGACGCCGCTGGAGACCTCCAACTCAAGTTTTGCATCATTTCACACACCGGACCAAGGGGACACCGAAGAAGAAGAACTACGGCGAAGGTCTTGAGTTAACAATATCACTGGAAAACTCTTGAGGAAGATGTTTGCACGTTCGTGAAAGATTTTATTCACTGCCTCTCGACACTTGGTGGTGAAAAGGTACCACGTCCTCTCGGGACTGCAGTTCATGGAACGAAGGCGAACGACTTGCTCCAGTTCGACTACATTGAAATTGGACAGAGCCAAGCAGGTCCTAAGTACATCCTCTTGCTACGAGATGACCATTCTGATTACAAATGGCTTTTTGGAACACCAGCAACCTCAGCCGAGCACGCTGAGCTAGTCATAATTGACTGGTGCGCAGCCTTCAACGTGCCTCAAGGACTCATGTCAGATGGACTCACACATTTTGGCAACGAAACGCTCAGAATCGTTGCCAAATCTCTCCGCGTACCACATCATTTCACCCTACCATACACGCCGTGGAGTAATGGTGCTGTCGAACGTCCTGGTAAGGAAGTGGTTCGTACTTTTCGGGCTCTTGTATCGGAGCGCCAAATGGAATTTTCCGAATGGCAGGACCTATTGCCCATCATCCGAAGCGTTTTGAACAACTCACCGTCTCCTCGAAACAATGTCGCACCCATCACAGCTTTTCTTGGGATGGATCCTACTTCGCCCATCGCAACCTTTCTGCGGTCAACAACTACGCATCCTGTGAATATTACCGAAGCCCAGCTCGAACGGGGAATGAACATCAAAGCCTTGGAAGACCGCATAGCCGAGTTACATCCCTTGATCCACAGTACACTACATCGCAATCGAGAGGCATCTCGGTCCCAAGCATCGAAGGGAAAGCTCCCGAAATTTGAAACAGGTGATTTAGTGCTTGTAGCGCGTGATCAACTTCCAGCCGGCGAGAAGCTGGCACTACGCTGGAGAGGTCCAAGGCGCATTGTGCGAGCGCTCTCAGATTATGTGTACCAAGTCGAAGACTTACGGAACAGAACATTGGAAGACATTCATGGAACCCGCCTAAAGTTCTATCACGACGCCTCACTCGATCAAGAAGCGATTATGTCTCATTTACTGTCGTCGGAAACTGGTATGGTTGTTGCAATGCTACTCAATTTGATCGAGACAGAGGACGGCCTATATGTGAGGGTTCGTTGGAAGGGACTCGAGAAAGATAAGGACTCTGATAGGGGTAAATCGTCGGGAGAAGAGATACTCAGACCCAACTACCCCAAGAAGGAGGTGTTGCAAGCGACAAAAGTGCTACCGTGGTATAGTTGAACGAACAAGAAGGAGTGTATATGGAAGACATTTGAGAGGTTTACAAGCAAGTATGGAAAGGGCAAGGTCTACCACTGATGCTCTGTGAGCAGCGTAGGAAAAAGGTTTCTTGAGTCTGAAGTTGACTCTCAACTCCCTACTACTCAGGACTTGGCTTGAATTTGTCTGCCAACTTGCTTGACCTCTCCATGAGGAAGCAGTTTACTCAGCTTATATAGACTTTTGGCTACCCCTAAAGTCCGAACAAAACTACAGAAGATACCAGGAAATGCATACAAACAATTTGTGTGGATGATATACTCTAAACAAAAGATACTTAAGAAAGTAACGATCAATGAGGTCCTCTTATTTCCCGTTCTCTAAATCAGATCCAAACAACTCCTCTAAAATATCCATGCTGTCCAAGCATTCCCACAAGTATATGCGAACGGCTCATAGCTCTCTATTCCCTCCTGGGAGATATATAAACTACTAAAGATATCTCCATCCGGTTCCAGCGTCGGCACCACTTGTTCCATACTCTCCAGTCCTGGCCCCACCAGTCCAACACTTTCCATGCCCTCTGTTCCCTCATCCACCTCGTCCTCGTCCTCGTCCTCATCATCCTCCTCTTCCTCCTCCTCCTCCTCCTCCTCCTCCTCTTCCTCTCCATCCTTCTCCTGAGTCTCGTACACTAGCTCAGGGGCTAAACATTCCTCGAAGGACTCCCCGCTCTCCTCCTCGACTTTCTCAGTCTCATCCTCACTTACCTCCCTCGCTCTTCTTCTATGAAGAGGCGGCGAACGAACTCGATGATTTTCTTCTTAGTTTGCCGCCAGACGTAGTCGTAGGCATCGGTTGGCCCGTAGGCGGCGAGACGGAGGCCATTGATGGGACGGGAAGGGCGGTTTTTGGAGATAGGGACAGATGGGCGATTTGACGTCATATTTCTGGAAAAGGGGTGAGCGGGGTTGCGGATGGTGACAGAAAGGGTAATCAGCTTATAAAATTGTTGGCGGTAGGGGTGATGCTTCAGCGACAATGCTATACCACTTTAAATAGGGGCATGTCTTCGGTAATCATCATGGTCTTGGTCAAAAAAAGGCGATACTGCGGCCTCGGATTTGCATGAATTCGGGGCATCATAAAAATCTGCGTGATAAAATATCGGAACTGAATTTGGGAGGCGAAGTGACCACGAATTGAAAGGGGTCTCTTTGAAGGGGGAGGACCAAATATTCAAACATAAAATAGGAAATGGAGTTGTACAGTGAATTTGGATTCATAAAGGAAAAAGATATTCAGAATTTGTTTTGGGAAGACAAAGGTAGGACGATTGGTCAAGGACGGATTTCAAGGTGCGAAGAGGACCTTTTTTCGTTCCGACAAAACCCTTTGTTTCTCCTACGACACACCGTGCTCGAGGAGAAACTGCCCAAACACTGTTGGCATCTACGGGGATCTCATTTTTCACTGCATTCATGGAGATGAGCCTCTCCATGGCTTCGGACTGCCGAAGTCCAAAGGCGCGCGTCAGAACTAAAACAAGGGTTGTTCGCCCACCGATTGTAGAAACAAGTACATATGGGCAGCACAGGAACAGGGTCGATATCCACGCTGCAGGTCGCAATGGGGGTACCGACTTCTTCCACGTCACTTTTCTGAGCCCTTTGGCCACCTCGCCTAGAAGAGCGAAGCGCTTCAGCCCGCTAACATCTCCGAATGCGACAAAAAAAATCGAAATGCAGAAGATATCGGCAGTCCCTCGCCTTGTACACAAGCATTCGGCTTTTCCCAGTGCCCGTCTTCACCCTCGGCTGATGGCATCCGGAAACACATCCGGTGATCATAGAAATTCAAAGGGACGTCGCCATGGGACCAGTGGAGACTTTTGAGCGGGGAAAAGTTCGGATAGTTAAATATTTGGAAAGTAGGGGCATCTTCTAAAGTGAGAGGATGCTGTCCGTTTTCATGCCAAGGCACGCTGCGATAAGCATTACTTCAAATGCGACTTCTGTTCTAGCTGGCCTCTCGCCGGTCTTTTTGTGAAGCATTGCTGAAAAACCGCCTAGGAGATAAGCATTCGAGCATTCCTTCCAAGGAAGGGGATTTTGGGGTTATCTTAATGTATGGAAGATGTGGACGCTTGTATCCACGCCGCTAGTGCGTTGTGGGGGACAAGTCGTCGCTGATGGGTAACAATAAATAACATTCCTAACAGGGCCGGCTCAATGCCAGCGAGCAGCCATGCCGCGTTAGACATGACGGCCGTGGCAGCGTGCCTTTCAGTAACCACCGCTGTAACCTTCCCATAGGCCTCCACGTTCCGCGCGACGTCGGTTAGCACCGCGTACACGTCTGGGTGCCAGCGTCCGAGGGTGGATATTGGGATAGGCACAAGCCTTCCTATAGCAGGAGGCGCGAGCAAGGGTTCATACCGTCTACGCTTGGTGGATACTGCTGCATTGAGGGAGGTGAGTGGATTGAAAGTACGGACTCCTTTATTGGAAGGCCCAAGGGGATTGACGAACGTGACGTCAAAAAGGTCCGTCCCTCCGTTGCCTGGATATCCGGCCTTGTGCGGTGAACATGTCCTTCCGAGTAATAACCACCAAACAGTTCGACCCTGTTGAGATCATGTTCCTCAAATTAACACACTACGCGCGACCTGCAATTCGAACATTGCAATTGAACATTTCGAACAAAATGTACGGTACCTCGTCTGCATTTCCTATGATAAGAAATCTTGGGCATGGCGTACACGTATGCTATCGTCCCAACCCACACTCATACCCGTATTATTTATTCCTTAGCTGCGGTAGAGCTCGAGGAGAGCGGAACAGGGGGCCGCCATCTGATGTCTTGATTTCATCTATCCTGGCACCGCTACTTTGAGAGCGTATATCATACCCATTATTCCATAGTGCGGTTGTCCCGTTGTTCCTCGTCTCCTCCTCTGCTTTTCAGAGCCAAACAGTGTATGATCAGACCGATGCTCCTTCGACATTCCAATTATGTCATAATTTACACAAAAACGTCGTCCCAAATGATTGTGGTCCCATTTTCTCCCTTCGTCTCTGAATTTGGGTTATGGTTATGGTGAGTAAGCACAGGAGATTTCATCTGTTGTCGGTCATTTTCATCCCAAATTATTACAGTCCCGTTATCGCTCGATAGTTCAGAATTTGGAAATTTACTCGGATTGAATGTTGGCTCCTGGTTATTTACCGATATTGAATCGAGAGGTTGGCTCGAATCGTCGTCGCCCAGAGGAACCCGTTCCCCTGCTACAACGGAAACCATGTTCTTTTCCTGTAGTACGGATGTATGGATGTCATTTTCGGACGTGGTTGTTTGTGATCGCAAGCTACTATCATACGTGAACACCGAGCTGTTATCAGTTATTAGTCCTGGCTGAGAATTGTAGATTTGAGCATTCGAATCGTATAGTTCATCCTCTGGCACCTTATTAAACCCGTTTCTTGAATTGTCCTCCCAAATTACCGTTGTTCCTTTTTTTGTCGGGGTATTGACCTCTGATCCCTAGTCCGACTTCGTAGAAGAGGGGTTGCGATAACCATGGAGGATGCTAGAAGCAAAGGAAGAATCGTTGCATGGAAATGGGTGCTGATTTGATATTTCCGCACCATAGTTGTCGACGAAAATGTGAAATGAGTCTCAAAAATTTTCTTTCTTCGGTGCGACCCTTGTGGGTGAAGCTATTTCATTAGATTGATCCGCCATTATATACAGTAGTCATCAAAGAAAGACTGCTTAGGTCTCCCACAGCGCAATGCTTTGGACCAGAGCCGTGCATTGCCGTTATGGTTTTCATTTCAGGCATCTGAACTTTTAGCGTTTGGTTACAATGTACGGAGCACGATGACATCTGGGTCCATTTTAGCCTCACTTCAAGTACACATGTGACGCGTTGGAAGTTAAATCCAGCAGCAAGGTTCCTTACCTCATATCAAAACAACCCTAGGATTGCCTCCCAAGAAAGAACGATGCTAGTGCCCAAGGACTACAGCAAAGGGGAAAGTGTGGAGTCGTTTCACTTTGAAAGACATCGTGGCTGTTATCCAGCATGAGTACCCGTGTACACTTTATTGTGGTGAAGCATTGCGGTGTGTCGGAATAAGCGAAGAGAAGTACAATATTGTCAAAGAATTATTGTTGTTTGCACACTTCACTGTTTCCGTCTACTGATCTATGCAGAAAGTAACCCCTTTCATATTCTAGTTACAGTGTTTTCCTGCGAACCCCTCCAATATTCTAGTTACACTACGTTCTTGCAAGTTCCACCATCCTCCCTATATTCTAGTACAGATTTACGATCTAGTTAACTTTCAAGAATACAGCAATGAATTTTACATTGCCTTGACATCCACTCTGCAAGTTTTCCTGTAGCCAACATCTCAATTACTGTACAGTAAATGAACCCCCTTTTCCCTCTTTGAACTATTGATCTTATTTCCGGGGCGCATCGCATCTGACGTCGCCATGACGTCCCCATTTAAACAGTCCTCACTCACGAAAGCGACGCAAGTTGCGCTGCCGCCCTCGGGCACCAACACAAGGTCCTAGACCTACAACACAAGATGTAAAGGCGCCTGGTGCCCCCCTTCCAGCTCTCCCGCGACCCGGGCTTCCGATTGTAGCCCATGGTTTTTGGTTCCCTCGGTGCTCTTCTCCGGAGACTGTGTTATTTATCGAGGAGTTTGTACCCCGTGTTGCCAGGAAATGCCACACTTCGGACACTACTATTCGCATGAGCATCTACCAGCGTATGACTTGAGCCTGGTGGTCGTCTGTGGCTATGGCCATCCTGTCCAGAGCCCAACTGCACGTGACCGATTTGGTGCATACAGTTAGCTTTTAACTGAATAGTCGGTCAGTCGGTGCACAGTCTTCATAAGTAATGAGTGAATATCTCTCTCGGGATCAGTTTGCACAATGTAGATCATGCCACCTGTTTTGAAAGCAAGGTGAGAAGAATTCTACCCTTCGCGCCACACTCACAGTAATCTAACACCATTCACCCCCATTTGCAAAGAAATTGAGTGTCTGCAACTTAGCTTCACTACCCGCATAATGAGCCTCTAGGGACTCCTACCTCTTCCTCGCCGTGAAAATTCTTGGATTCGCTGACAGAATTGGTGAACGTTTTGGCTCCCGGGAAAGGCCTAATTCCACTCGCACCGTAGATTGCCGGAGCCTCACTCACACCGCTTGCAAAGAAAGACATGACCCCGGGCTCCATAGCAGTGGGAGAGACTCTGTGCGGGTAAATGAATAGCTGCCTCGCAAGGGGGTTAACGAGAAGGCCGACGGCTACTTTCAGCCTCTTCAGGTTGGCATCGCCACAAAAGCAAGAACGGATAATTTAGTTCACGGCGTTCGGTGCATTGTGAACAAGTTTGGAACCAGTTCAGACTACGCGCTTCCATCGTAGATCCGAAGAATGCCTTCAACATGTGCAGCCGCGCCATATTCTTCAACCCCGTTCGAAATCCTTTCCCCCAGCTGCTTCCCTTAAAATTGTATTGCCACATCACCGAACCAGCGTTCCTCTAACAGGCTTCGAGATTACGGGGAATGTCGTGGGCACATAGCAAGGAGACCTGCTTGGCGGGATACTCTTTGTCCTTGTGCTCCACCCTACTGCTCTGAAGATCAAGGAATTACTGTTGGCACTCGGGGAGGAGGATACAGGGTTGTATCTACTTCTTTTGGAGTTGCAGTATCATGACGATAGCCAAATTTCCGCCAAACACATGGCCGTACTCAGGGCGATCGAAGATCTCTCTTCCTCTGGACCCAAACTTCGTGGCCTTCATCCGGCAGTCTTGAAATGTAAGGTGTGGTGGCCCACTGCCCCTTACGAGACTGTTCAGCCCGTATGCCCCCCTGACATGCGACAGGAATACAGCGTGAGAACTGTAGTTTTAAATGGTCCAATCGGTTCCCAGGCGTTCATAGAATATTACATTCTGGGCCATGTACACTCCCTCGAGCCTTTCCGACACGCTGTTATACAGTAGAGATTTGAGACGCGCAGGCTTCATTCCATTTAATTCCTATTGGGGTCAGTTCGGTTGGTTTACTGCTAGTGGTGCAGAGGTTGAAAGTCCTACGAATTCTGGTTCGAACTATGATTCAGGATCTACGGGGGAGGGGAAAGGAGGGAGCTCGTTTACTTTGACAGATGTATTGGTTGTAACCCAATCACATTACATATCTGAGTGTTACATTGGATGCATGTAGTGAGAAACCTTAAAAAGGAACCTCAAGGTCCCTCAACAGACAGGCTGCATTGGACGTAATTGCTTCTGCAGCGTGCCTTTGAGCCAGCACGGCCCCGACCTTGCCATATGTTTCCGTGGCCCTCACAGCCACGTTCCTGGCAATGTCGGCAAGCATAGCATATACGTCTGGGTGCCAACCGCCGAGGGTAGATATTGGTACTAGCACAAGTCTACCTCTGGCGCAAGTTGCAAGGAGAGCGTAGTACATCCTATGTTTTCAGTGCTTGCCGCGTTGAGGGATGTCAATGGGTTGAAGCAACGCTCTCTTCTATTGGAAGGTGTTAGGGTGTTCACAAAGGTTACATCGAAGAAGAAGATACCCCGTGCGCTCCCTGTTGCACGAATATCGGGCCTGGTACGGTGAAGGCCTTCTCGATGCTCGACAGCCGGGTGACGAGCAGAATTTGCAAGGTCTCGAGCCAAAAAGTCACCTGACGATGAAGGCGGGTGATTCTTTGTCCCCGTGGAGGTAGTGCATTAAGTGGTCGCCATAAAGGGGAAAGTTTTGGGTGTTTTTACTATTGGACATTCGCAGTCCCCCGCGCTACGAATAGACATTTACATATCCGCTGCATACGGGCTTCACAGTACCGATATCGCCGTCGACGTTACTGTTGCCCACCCCTCCGCACGCCGCCACATTTCGCGAAGTTCGGTTACCGCAGGCGCTACCGCAACACTCGCAGAGCGCGAGAAACATCGTCATTACGGCACTTACTGCAACCAAAAAGATATCCTCCTCTCCCCCGTCGGGATTGATACCTATGGCGCCTTGGGCGACGACGGCAAGGGTTTTTTCCGCCGCCTTGCTTCCTTCGCTGCTTCCCGTCGCGGTTCCTCCCCTCAACAGGAGCTCCGCGACTTCGTTACCCGTTTTGCATTTAGTCTACAAATAATGCAGGCGCGACAGGTTTCTACCCGCCGCCCGCATCCGTAGTTAATTTATGAATACCCTCCGCACGCTTCTGTGCGACATTGTACAACCCATAAAGATTTACCACCACTATTGGAAGATACATTCGATCTATCCTAAAGTTTTCCAGACAACTACATAAATGTCAAGGGTTTCCCAGCAATTTGTTCTTGGGCACTTAGTGCCGGGAGTGAATTATCGGGGCTTGGCAGTAATACCGCAGCCATACCGAGAACTCCCGTGGGTTAATGATTGTTTGGGGTCCGGGGCACGGGGCGCAGTACACCCATTCCTTGGCACCAGGAAGGGCCGTACTGGCGCGGAACGCCTGCCTTTTGTTGTCGCCGAGAGGTATTTCTGCTTGCACTAATTCATGGACTGCATCGGTTAGTTTCCTTTGCAGGGGGAGAGGTGACCTATTAATCTAAAAATAGGAAGTGGGGACAGAGACTACAGTACATATCTGGCCCAGCCGTAGGCAGTACTGCTGTACTACAGCTGTGGCTAGCTAGTGACACGTATTTTGCAATGATTCGTCATAACAGCCGTGTATCGGAGGACGAACGATAAGACACGTGTACGCAAGGAATGAAACTCAGAATAACGGTGTTTCCCGCGCCTCTCAGCCATATAGTTGCTAAGGTCTTAGAGAGCCTTGAGACTACATTTTCCAATTTGTCCATAGATGACGATGGCGATGGTGATGAGCTCTGAGCCTTGTTGGTCGCAAGCCGCGGAATAGTATGCTACTTTCTTCCTCTCGGCACTGTCAAGAGTAGACGCACCATTGTCGGCGAAGTTGCGGTATGGGGCAGAATGGAGGCTGACAATCGTGACATCCAAGGCCACGAGAGATGGGGCGAACAGGAAATCGCCAATGACTAAGTCGAGTGCTCTCCGCTTATTGCGTCCCTTGTGCATATCAGCTGCGAGGACACGCTCCCGTTTGACGGAAAGGGAAATGGCGGGGTGCGAGACTGTTGCATAAAAGGTCGCTCAGGCGGTTGTGCCGGCGTACCGCCCCGATACCACCCTTGCATATAGCAGCGTGATGTTCGAGCTCGTAAAGGATAGTCGGAGCATCGGAATGGCTGGAGAGGCATGTGGGGCAGGGTTCTGAGCCGCGGAAGACCGGAGCTCCGAGGCGTGCAGAGACCATCGTACGCCAGATCTCGCGGGTGTATACAGACCATTGGATGGGTGGGGCAGAGTGGAGGAAGGGTCTGAGGCGGTGGAGGACTGCACCGAGAGAAGGCGCGAGCAGTGATGGTTGTAGTGGTGTGCGGGGAATGACTTGCGTAACTTCACCAGGTGGGATTAGTACAGATGCTCAGTAATAGCGTGTTGTAAGGTGGTGGTAAATCTTAATGGGTAGTACAATGTCGCACAGAAGCGTGCGGAGGGTATTCATAAATTAACTACGGATGCGGGCGGCGGGTGGAAACCTGTCGCTCCTGCATTATTTGGCGACTAAATGCAGAACGGGTAACGAAGTCGCGGAGCTCCTGTTGAGGGAACCGCGACGGGAAGCAGCGAAGGAAGCAAGGCGGCGGAAAAAACCCTTGCCGTCGTCGCCCAAGGCGCCATGGATATCAATCCGGACGGGGGAGAGGAGGATATCGTTTTGGTTGCAGTAAGGGGGAAAATGTTTGGGTGTTTTACTCTTGGAAGATATATCCGGTCTATCCCATGGGTTGCAGTAAGTGCCGTAATGACGGTGTTCCTCGCGCTCTGCGAGTGTTGCGGCAGCGCCTGCGGTAACCGTACTTGCCGAAATGTGGCGGCGTGCGGAGGGGTGGGCCACAGTAACGTCGACGGCGATATCGGTACTGTGAAGCCCGTATGTAGCGGGTATGTAAATGTCCATTCGTAGCGCGGGGGACTCCGAATGCCTAGATGAGTTAGGAACCTGGTAGAGGAGCGGATGTTCGACGAGGGCGACGATCCCAACTTCCTTGCAGTCGCGGGCAAGAACGTTGCGGAGGATGTGATGACGACGAGTCATTCCGTCTTCGTATTTGCAGGTCAACGCGTGTTGACTACTTGGATCTAAGACGGGTGCAATGTCGGCCGAGCGGCGGGAGCAGACCGGACAGAGAGTAGATCCAGGGAATAGCGCGATGCCGAGACGTAGAGCCAGAGCGACCTTCCACGTAGAAGAGGACATGTACGTACCGCGGTGGGGATGAGGAAGCGAAGAGAAAAAAGATGAGGCGGAGGATGTGCGCACGGAGAGGAGCCGTGCTCGGTCGTAGACTGCCGCGGACGAGGACAACCTGTTTTAAGGAGCGAGAGGTCGTTGTGTTCAATCCGGGGATGGCCTCAACCAGTGCCGCGGTGTCTGGTTTGAGCAAAATACGCTAAAAGGCATATTCCTTGGTGGCAAGCAGGGGCGCGACCTATTCCTGTAGGCCTCTTCGGCGTCCCCGCATGTCCTAAGGTCCTTAATTGACGCTGGCAGAATTGCGCTGCACAGTTTGTTAGTGGCCGAAATAGAGGCAAGGAAGGCAGCGGCTGCAGTGGTTGTCGCAGAGGTAATGCTTAACCCAAAGGATGTTTTCTTGCCATCGATATGTTTCACAGGGAGCTGGTACACCCGAGATACGTCAAGGTCGAGTACAACCCCAGCCATTGTTCGGAAACAACACTACATCATGCCATCGAATTCCTTGGCTCATGCGGTGCACGATGGCGGCAGTATCCGTAGCAAATAACCAACCCTGCGAACCCCCGGGTACTGGCTTCTAACAGATTTCGGTGGTGCCGTAGGCCACCAACTACCCCAAGTGAGAGTCTTTGCGAGCGACCAAAGTGCTGCAGTAGACGTTAGCGGACGACGACGAGGAGTGGGTATGAGAGCTGAGTGACTGCTCTAGTAACCAACTCTAAAGGGGCAGGCTCTACCACTCCGTTGAGAGGCTAGGGAACTGACTGAAGGTATTGGTTCGAAGTTGACTCCCAACTTGCTCTCCGTCTCATGGAAGAAGCGATTAACTCAGCATGTGTAGACTTTTTTCCACACTAAAATCTCGATAAAACTACTAGAAGCACCAGAAAAGTAGGAAAAGACTTCATGTAGACGAAAAGAGTTTGATAAAAGATACGTGAAAGAATTTGAATGAATCCACTCCTCGAAAATTTCATCCTCTAGGTCAGAACCTAGCAATTCCTTTAAGACATTATAAGTACACATGTAAACCTTACACACGCCCGCGGATGGCCCTTAATTTCCTACCCCTCACTGAAACGAATACTGCTCACCTGAAGCCCTTCCAGACGGGTCCATGGCTGGGACCACCTGATCCAACCAATTCAATCCATCAATTCCTCTCCCATATGACCAGTTTCGGCATACCCGTCTACATCCACGGACTCCTCATCCTTTTCATCTTCTTCACTGGGCTTTTCCTCATCCTCCTCTCCTTCCTCCCCGGATTAGTCCTAGGCCTCCTCTTCTTCCATCCTGTGGACCAGCTCTGGGGCCACCCAGTCCTCGAAGCACTCCCCTGCCTTACCATCATTCTCCTCCAAGTCTCCTCCAATGATTCCTGTGCTCCTATCTCCACCAGGCGACGAGTAACGAGATCCGTCAGACGTTTCCTGGTTTGACGACGGATGTAGTCCTCTACGTCGGTTGGGCCCGAAGAAAATAAAGGAGAGATGGTGATGGGGGGAGGATGACGGGTTTTGGAAATGGGGCGAGAAGGAGGTAATCTGTACATGATGGCTGTCAAGGGAGGGGTTTGAATTGTCCAGTTTTTGTTGTTGTAGGAACTTTGATAAATTTTAGACGGCGCCCGAAGTGATTAAATAGCGCCCAAAGGTCCATATTAGCAGGCCCGCTGGATCAAAAAAGTAGGTGGAAATTGATTATTGGAGCAGGTAGCGAAATCCCCCTTTAAGAGGGTGATTTATGGCATTCTTCACCTGTAACATATTTATTATGCAAAAAGATATTTAGGGGCAGAGAAGATCAAAGAAAGAGAAAATTAAAAGAGATACTTTCAAAGGAGAAGGCAATCTCACATAAAAAGGGAAACGAGAAAAAAGAAAAGAATGTAAAGAAATGTATATTTTGTCGCGTAAAAGAAGAATGAAGTGGAGGGAGAAACAAAAGAAAAGCAAATGAAGAGAGAAACGTAGCGGGAGGGAATTTCTGAGCGTAAAGCGAAGCATTCAGTTCAAAGCTTAAAAAAATGCTTGGATTAATCTTTTGGTGGCTGGGAGAACATCCAATGAGTGCAATACTTGTGCTGCTTTCCCATACGCGCCTTCGTCTTCCAATTTTGTGGCTCTTCTGATGTTGAGATTTTGCTGCTCAGGGTGAGGTAACGCTGTTGTCGCACGCGTTCAGGAAAGCCCCTCTGCATGTTTCCAGAGTGTTACATATTGTCCAGCGTTCCAAATTCCTATTATTGATTGTTGAAGGAGGTAGGCGTCAATGTTGTTTTGATACTGTTCTTTTTATCTTTCTTCAACAGGGCAGTCGATCCCGGATATTTATGCTAAAACACCAAGGATAATCTACCACTACCTAATGATACAGCACCAGCCCAAATAGGTACGTAGAGTCCATTAATTTTGCGTATCCCTCAATAGTGAGGCCGTACTCTAACAGTACGGAAGGACCGGGGAACGGCTTGGGATACAGTTCAACCCAACGATAAACCTGAGCCACAATTAACATCATGTCAACTCAGATACGTAAACATATTGTCAGATCGTTACCACGTCGTGTAACAGATTGTCAAATTCAAAACATATCATCACAAAATTAGATATTGATAGCGATGTTACACATCTATCAACACTCATCCTTAACTGAACTATCAACTGTTGTGCTTCTTATTCCCAGCTCAATTCGTAATTTCCTATAAAACGCTCCAGGTAATGCTTTTGCCATAATGTCGGCGACCATTTGCTCAGATGGGCAGTGCTTGACCGTTACGATACAGTTAGATACAGCGTCCCTTACAAATTGATACCTTATGTACACATGCTTCGGCATCTTCTCTGCCTTAGACCACTTGAATGCAGCTGTATTATCTCCTAGAATGATAGTAGGTGTAGGGTACCGCAATGTTTGCTGAAGCAGTAGAGTTCACATACCCTTGGCCAACATCACGCATTCATAAAATGCGATATATGCGGCTTCGCGGGATGAAAGCGCGACACCAGACTGCTTCTTAGACTACTAGATGACTGGAATTATGTTCATCACGATTAAAGTCCCAATTGTTAAGCGCCTTGAGTGATGACAGCCAGCCCAATCCACATCACTATAAGCAACAATATCAGCGAAACCAGCAAGATCACCGAATTCAGTGTGCAGACCAAGGTCAAGAGACCCACCTAAATGCTTAAACACACTCTGAAGCTTCCCTCAGTCATCCTGAGTTGGGCAACTATACATCCTTCCAAGTAGTCCCACTTCCGTACTTATATCAGGTCTAGTACGGGTGGTAAGAAACAGTAAACTCCCGATTGGCATCTATTACTTGTGACTCCGTTCATCACGCAGAAACTTGGAGCTATTTCTCGTTACTGAATGCTGGGATACCATGAGTATTCCAACACTATGGCAGTTCTCCATGCTAAACCTTTGTAATATTACCCTTGTAAATTGTGATTGCCGCATGCACAACCCATGGTCATGCCACAGGAATTCAATGCCTAAGAATGACTTCACTGCTCCAAGGTCATTCACTTCGAACTTAGACACCAAAAATTTGCTTCACCATATAAACCGAGTGATAACACTGGCTCATCACAAGGATATCGTCAATATAGATGAGGATACACACTTCTTCATCTTCAAACTTGGCAACGAGGAACCAATCCTCACCTCTAACATGATGAAACCACAATGACAAAACGCTGCCAGTGAACAAACTCAGGCATATTTTGCAGCTTTCTTAATTCCGTAGAGTGCTTTCACCAATTTTAATCCCGTACCGGGTTTCAACTTGATAGTCATACCTTGCAGTGGTTTAACAAAAATCTTACTGTTCGATTCAAGTGTTCCATGTAGGAAGTGTTCCATGTAGGAAGGCATTATTGACGTCCAAATGATGAACTGTAAAGCCGCGAGTAAGGCATGACAGTGCGAGTCGTACTGTCTAGAAATCCACTACAGGTGCGCATACATCGTTCACGTGCCCCCCTTTAAACCCTCTTAC
This sequence comes from Kappaphycus alvarezii, assembly GCA_002205965.3. NCBI lineage: Eukaryota > Rhodophyta > Florideophyceae > Gigartinales > Solieriaceae > Kappaphycus > Kappaphycus alvarezii. The sequence goes on from NADL03000599.1 coordinate 1,559,628, forward strand.
GACAAGCCTTACCTTGTACTTCTCGATAGAACCGTCTACTTTCCTTTTAAGGTCGAACATCATCTTTATATCAAGTACCTTTGCCTTACTCGGTATCTTTTGTATACTTCAGGTACCTCTGCCCCGGATATTGTCCATTTCTTTGTCAATGGCCTGTCGCCACTTTGTTCTATCTGGGCTTTTCATAGCTTCCTCTATGTTTCGGGGTATTTTATCCCTACTTTTTGCAATCATTTAAACTTCTTCAGGGGGATAGCATGTTAATGCATCCCCGATTTCTTCAGGGATCAACCCATCTGTTTCTTCTGGCGCCATCTCCTCATCATCGTCAACCACAAACTCAGAATAATCTGCATTTTGCTTACTGGGATTATTAGTAACCACTTGTTTTTCAGATGGCTGGAACATAGAGATTGGCTTACTCATCTCATCCAAGGCTTCAAATACCCTCGAAGCCTGTCTTCTCGTCCATTCTCAAGCCGGGTAGACATGCTCGTTAAAACGAACGTGTCGAGCATGTACGATACGATTTTTTTTCAATATTCTAGACCCTGTAGTTGCAGTGGGAAAGGCATCTTAGCAATATGGCTCTCTTTGACCTTTGATCCAACTCCCTCTTCTTCGGGGATGTTTTTTTGTAACCAAACCTCACACTCAAATACTCGGAAGTTTACCACATCCGGTTTTTGTCCTGTCAACTCTTCATAAGGAGTCTTTTCCTGTAGTCGTCTGATTCCAGTAATTTTCCGCATATTAGTTGCGGTCACTACTGCCTCACCCCAAAATTCATTGGACAATCTCAAATGGATGAAAGGAGTCCTAGTAATTTCCATGAAGGTTCGGTTTAGCCGTTTTGCTATTCCATTCTGCTCAGGGGTGTATGGAGCGCAATGCTCCCATTCTATGCCCAGATCCTCCACCTCCCTTTGGAGAGTTACATACTCCCCGCCATTTTCAGAGTACAGCGTTTTAATCAGACAATTAAATTTTATCTCCACCTTAGCCCTGATTATCTGGAAACATGATAAAGCCTCTGATTTGCTCTTCATCAGATGAAACTGTTTGAACCTTGTGTTTCCATCAATAAAAGACACAAAGTATCTATTCCCAACCATGCTTTGAACTGGCACAGGCCCAAAAACATCTTTGTAAGGACTTCGCCTGGTTTTGTATTCACGGTACTCCTAGTTGCAAGTATAAGATTCTCTTGTTGCCCCATGCTGCATGGGGCAGAGCCCACTTCCTTCAGGGCCTTCGCTTTCATGTCCAACCCCCGCGCTGTATTGTTGCGTGAAATTTCGTTAATCATGGCCTTATTGTCGTGGCCAAACCTCAGGTGCCACAAGTCAACACCACCCGCACGTTCTCCTGCCAGGTTGGCTCGCTCAGCGAGGGTCTCATTCCCTATAACATATAAACCATTCGTCAGCATACCTTAACAAATATTATGCCCGTCCCGAGCGATCGTGCATAATTCCTTCCCAAAGGAAACATCATATCCTTCGGCATCTAGCTTGGGGACCGAAAGCAAATTTCTTTTGAGCATAGGGATAAATAGTGGATTCTTCAGTTCTAATGACATTGCACTCCGATATCGGGTTGCGCTCGGAATAAAAACAGAGCCCATTTGACGTGCTGACATAGTACGTTCATCAGCCATCGTGATAGTGCGCATATGGCATTTCTTCAGTGACGAGAACATGTCTTTATTCCTGAGCATATGCGTACTAGCACCGGAATCGATCGCAATCGAGTTACGGTTCTGGCTCCTTGTGTTCACGATCATGGACTTCTGCAAATATAAATTTCACTTAACTTCAGGGGGTGGTGCAGAACCCTCCGGCACGTCCTTCTCTGTAAATCGGAAATATTTCTTATAATGGCCCTTCTTGCCACTGTTAGAACAGATCCCCTTCACTTTAGTCCTCAGTGCACGCTCGGTTTTAAACCATGGAAGAGGCGGCTGTTTCCCGCCATCGGCTTGGGATGTAAGTGTACTGTACTCTTGAAGTAGCCTTGCAGATTCCTTGTACCATGTAAGCTCTTCATCTTTCATGGTTTGAGGTGCTATAATGACAGGACCATACGGAGACTCACCAGTACTCCCGAAGCTTGCCAATAACGTGGTAACCAGCATTGATTCACTTACTGCACTCCTCAAAACTTCCAAACGGTTTAACAACGACTCCAACTTGTCTATATACTCATAAATCGTGTCTAACTCCGTGTACCAACAGTGCTACAGCTCGATTGCAGTTGGACGCGGGTAGCCGGGCTAACCGTGCATACCTTTCCTTCAATTTCGAGTATATTTTAAAAGGATTTTTCTTCTCCCCCGCCGCTGTCCTCAACGGCTTATTCCCCAATGACTGTATTACACACATACGAGATTTAGAAAGCTTGTTCCTGACTCTAGCAACAAGATCTGTTTTATCCTGATCTCTCATCAAATTCTGAGTCACACAGGAAAGTAGATCCTTAGCCTCTAGTAAAGCTTCAAATCTTGCATTGACCATAATACGAAGTCTTCATCTCGTTTTGCACTGAACTTAGGCAGTCTCTTTGTCGAGTCATCATCCATGATTGACATCAGATGAGGGGCTAAAACATAACCTTACAGATGACCTCGCGATGCTACTAATTGTTGATTGTGGAAGGAGGTAGGCGTCAATGTTGTTTTGTTATTGTTCTTTTATCTTTCTTCAACAGGGCAGTCGATCCCGGATATTTATGCTAAAACACCAAGGATAATCTACCACTACCTAATGATACAGCACCAGCCCAAATAGGTACGTAGAGTCCATTAATTTTGCGTATCCCTCAATAGTGAGGCCGTACTCTAACAGTACGGAAGGACCGGGGAACGGCTTGGGATACAGTTCAACCCAACGATAAACCTGAGCCACAATTAACATCATGTCAACTCAGATGCGTAAACATATTATCAGATCGTTACCACGTCGTGTAACAGATTGTCAAATTCAAAACATATCATCACAAAATTAGATATTGATAGCGATGTTACACTTCTATCGACATCTATCATTTCCCTCAACCAGCCGGGAGATAGACAACTAGCAATCTTCCGTTGAGGAGCTTGAATGGGGCATAAATACAGTGTTTTACGAATAAAGGGACATTTTTAGCAACGAAAATGTAACCGGTAGCCCAAAAGCAAGCTGAATTGGAAGTAAAGACCAATGCAGTGTGTCGTTGAAGGAGAATGCCCCTTACAATTGAGTGTTGATCAAGGGGCCAGCTTTCTACAGATCGTGCAACTTCTCGGCTCGTGGAGAAAGCATCGGTGCGCCATCCTCCTAGCGTGGAGATAGGAACCGGGACGATCCCGTTCCTACCAAGTAACCCAGCTATGATATTCTGTTGTTTTCGTAGCTTGTCAGTGTAGGCCGCGTTAAGATCGTGAGGGAGCTAAAGGTTCTCATCCTGAGATGAGAAGGGGTGGGTTCACGAAACGGGAAAAGGTTTGGGTGTATTAGTCTTAGAAGAGATATTTGATCTATCTCATGGTTTTACAGACAAACAAAATCGACTTAAAAAGGGTATACCGACACAGTTCACGAAAGTAACATCCAAAATAATCTGTTTCAGCGAATCCGGTCGCATGGGGAACAAAAGAAAGGACCGGACCTTGATTTCCGGCCCTGTCTTTGGTTCCCCATGCGACCGGATTCGCCGGCGAGATCACGTGAATAACTTTACGGTATTATTACAAATGGTCCGGTGCATGACCAAATATTATCGTAGCTAACTGCTAACCGTGTGGACCACGTCGTACACGTGCACCGGTGTACGTATGATGGATGCGTTCGCTTTAGACTACCGTATTGTGTAACTGGTGCGACGGTATGCGCGGGTGCGAATAACAGTGACCGAAGTGTTCAAATTTCCGGAGATGCGCGGGAAGAGGCCCTCAAGTAAGAGGCTGGTAGCAGGGGAAGGCGTCATTGGGGAATCGAAATCCAAGGATTAGAAATCGATTTTGACGGAGGGTGTGAGGTTTTCGGAGGGGAAAGGAAGGCGACTAAATATTTTGCGTGCCAAATCGGACCTCTCATTGCGATGCGCCACGGCAGCAGCACTGCCAGCCTCGTGAGTGGCCCTAATGCGGATAAAGTCCTTAAAGGACGATACAACGGTGATGTCCCATGCGATTGGGAATGTCACAGTGCCGGCAGGTGCAGTAGGTGGATGTAGCAAGATAAAAGCACCTACTTCCTGGACTGAACGCGCGACCCGCTGACATTCTGGTGCACCCACGGTCGGACGCAGTGAACACCCCGCCTCCTCTCCCAGTAGCGTATGAAGTCACCACATCTTCGCCATTCCAGACGAGCTATATGTCAATGGGAGCTCGAGAAGCGCGAGCCGTCGCCAATGCAGCAGAAAAGCGGAAGAAGAGGGACTTAGCGGCGAAAGTGGCAGCGATTCCTGGTGAGGCACTGCCGGGGCGTTTGAGGCTAGGATGGAATTTTGTACCACTAGCCTTTGACTCCTTGGGATCACCTTCCGAGACAACGGCCAAGGTCATCGAGCAGTACGCGGCAGCCGTCGCGACTCGTAGTGGATGTTCTAAGGAAGGAGTGAAGACCCGGATCAATGAGAAGCTAAGTTATGCAATATGGTCAACGTGCGCGGCGTTCACAATGAGTCGCACCCCGCAACATGCAGAGTTTGGCCACCCTATTCAAACCTAATTTATTGAGGTTTGTTTTTCAGCTACTTTAGGGGTCTTCAATGACTTCGCATGTTGCACCCAAGTAGATCATTGGTTTTTTCAAAAACTGTGCGATTCTTGCATACTACTACTGTAGGATAGTATCTTTTGGTTGCTCCTGAAGGGTCACCAAAATCTGCCCTTTTTGACTACTTTTATGACGCTTTTTGTTCTTAGTTTCTATTTTGTCGGCTACTGTACTCTAGATTTATTTTTTGTTATTTTCTACGGTATTTTATTTATTTTTTAATTAATGTCGGCCTCGCGCGTGTGGCTCTGGAACGGTCGGCCACACCCGCGACTACTATATAAACTAAACCACCCGATCCTTCGCTGCAGTATTACAGAATTGTATTTTTCAATTCGTTTCCTCTAGCGCATATTTCATATCATTAATGGCTATAAGCTGGCGTGCCCTTACCATTTCCGCGCTTTCCACTGTATGATATTTTTCAAACGGCAGAGGTATCATCAATAGACTAGTCGGTTATGCCCTGTAAGCACTTTAAGAGTAGTCCGATAGACCTCGTAGATATATTTGTTTCATAGCCCCGCTAAACTTTTCAGCGGTGTTTGATTCAAAGCGTTCTGCTCGGCCTCAGTTAGTGACGGACTTTCTTTAGCGGCGAGCCTCGTCTCACTAAGTAAAGCCCGACGAGCACACAAAATCTCTCTGCATACTCTCTCTACTGATCCATTTGCACAAGGAGAATAGGCTGCTGTAAAATGATTACCGACCCTTAGTTCATCAGCAAGTTACACCGGTAGTCTATTCTTAAAGAGGAAGCCCTAGTCACTAATGAGCTATTTCATGCCCTCAAAGACTCCTATTTATTGACTTAAAAGCCTCCTCAGCTGACTCTGATTTACAATCAGTTGTGTAACATAGCCAAATATCTGAAGGCGGATCTTCCTTAATGATAAATACCTATTTATTAACCTCGGTTCCGCTGCCCATGTAGAGGAAGTCCACATGTACGACCTTACTTGTGACTGATCCGTGCAACTCGTGTCCCATCGGTCTTGATACGGTTTCACCTGATATCATCAATATACAGTGTAAACAGCCGCACACAAACCGTTGCACATAGTGCTTGATTTTTGGCCACCAAAACATTACCAGTGCGACACTTAGAGTAGCATCGATTCCTCGGTTTCCAATGAAACTAAAATGAGATCCCACAAGAACATTGAGCTCCTTGTTGCTGCTTGGGATCTATATCTCTTGAAACAGGGAGGGGAGCAGCCGGGGCGCTGCTAAAGGAGTAGTGGAGACGATGGCAGTGGGTTTCAGAAAGTTGGGGGCAAAGGGTCAATGGAGTGTACTTGGATTCCCAAAAGAATCCAGATGAGGCCCCTTTTATAAACAGTACTGTAGCTCTACTCTAGAACTTCCATACTTGTGTTAAAGCAGTGAAACTTGCTAGAAAGTAGAGGTGTGACTGTATAATAGTAATACCTAGAAAATATCTAGAAAATATCTAAGTAAATGAAAATGACGTGGCGCTTCACGTCAAATGAAATTATTGAAGGAAAATAAAACCGCTATCTGGTTACATTGAGCTTCTAAATTCATCCAAGACGATGAAATTTCTCTGCTAAACCACTGTGTAAGAGAGAGTTGAAATAAAAAAGCGACGAAGTCTCTATTATGCAGCGGTGTAACAGAGAGATTGTTACATCTTTCCTCATTGTCCCGAGAGACCTTCAACTCCTAACTTCAGGCAAATTTTAAGTCTCTCCGTCGGGGCTTTTCTTGAGATGCACGGTATGTATCGAATCTGAGTACAATTCTTCTTATATCATAGGAATTAATTTTGTCGCTTAGTATTAACGATAGGCTGCAATTTTCCCCCTATCTTTGTCGATCCGGTGGCCCTTAGTCCGTGTTTCTGTTTCAGTATATTTGCAAATAAATTATCTTCCCCTCCCACTGGATCGAGTAACTAAGTCGTGAGAGGTATAATACCCAGCGCTGAACTTTCGTGACAATATATCTGCCCAGAGAGGGCTCCTAGGCTAATGGGGAAAACACAAATACTAAGATGAGATAATTTGTAAATAATCGCACGTATGTGTTTACCATTAGTGCATAATACATTTTCGCACATGTCTGGAATACCGAAAAACCTGGAGAACTCTCTCGAAGGTTGTCCAATTCAACTCAGATCCTTTGAAGCTGGATTAGACAATAGCCAAGGAATCGTGACGCTGTTGGCTTATTGGGGTACAAAGTCGCTTACCCTCTATCTTCGTTTCAATTACTGACCAATAGAGTTCGCAACTCTGTCTTCTTCGGAGTAGAAAAGCATCACAGTCTTCTGCAGTCGGGATTTCAACTGGCCCCGTCTCTTTGATAGTTTCCGTACAGTGCACTATGGTTGCAAATGATCGTATCTTAGCTTTTGGTCGACCATACATACTGAATTCATTCTCCAATCTCACCAGCGAATGAATTGATTACATTACGACTTGGATACAAGCCTCCTCTAGCACCTCTATAAGGGAGTGAACAAAGCATTGAAAGTTAGGAATGGCAGTGGACATCTATTTGCACCAGTAAACGAATTGTGCCAACTAATCCGCCACAGGTGGCATTTTAATTTCCTTAAAGGCTTCCAAGTATGTAAACTCCACCCTGAAGCCATCCGATGACACTATCATGCCACAAAACTTTAGTTTTTTCGCATATAACACGAAAGCATCACCTTTAATGATCAATACTCAGGAGACCGCTAGCGCCATATAGCGCATGGTCTGGGACTACACAGCAGGGGCAAAATGGGTGGTCTGGTCAAGACGCCGCCGGTTAACGGATGCAGGAACGTATTGGACAATCAGGCATACGAATCTAACGAGGAGCGAATGTTTCTCGGCGGCAACAGGGGTGCCACGATTGCTGGCGAGAAAGTGGGCGACTTGTTGCACGGCTTGATCAAACCCGGGTCCAGTGCAACCATAGACATCAGCAACCATGGGGTGAAGGATCAGTCCGTAGTATTCGCAGAAAGTATGGTAATGGTGGCGTTTCTCTGATTCTTTCTTGGAGATATGGCCATGTGTAGGACAAGAACGAAACCCGGATGAGTGCGGACTGATGACAGAGACATAAAAGTCCTGCGGGCTGGAATATAACACGTAATTTCTTGCAGACTAGAAAAAAACGCGTTTGGCGCATATTGTGAAAAGGCTCTCGAGTAGCTGCAGCAGCTTCATTTTTCGCGGACATACAGGCTAAAATCATCTATCCAGGCCTTCATATTCTACCGTGGATCTCGAAAAAGCGGTTCGATTGTTCTTTGAAAATATGCAGCAGCATTTGCTAAGGTGGCGTCACGCTCTTGGATGCTACTATTCTTGTAGGAATGATAGTAACACACGCTCCTTAAGAGTCATTGTGCAGAGGCAATTTCCACTACCCCGATACCAAGTTGATACTTTCAAAACAAGTGCTACCAGCAAAATCATTCACTCGCTATCAAACTCCGGCATTGGCCAAGACTGTCGTGCTGTAGCTGCGTGGCCGGGGGTATGTCAATAAGGAGCCTGTACTTGGCATTAGATCACGGTTTAGGTACCAATAGGGGGCTGTCTCTCGTGAAGCCGTTTCCATTTATTAAAAATTCCAATATCTTTGGACATTGTTTCGTCGCCTTGGATATGATCCGACAAGTACCGTCGGACATGTAATTCTATGGGTTTTTGCCCTGAGTGCAAACGAATCTTCATTGATTCCACATCGGCTGGTGGGGATTTTCCCAGCCGAATTCGAAATATTTCCTGTAGCTCCGGAGCAAGTCAGCCAACATTTGCGCGCCAGCCTCCGTAATATAGTTGCTTCTGGCTTTTTCGAAAAGTGCTCCGAATGTTGTGTCAAGGACATGCTCAGAGTTCTCTCTATTTGCCATCTAACCAATGTGGACCCTCGTTGCTAGCGCTTTGAAATATGCTCCCTATGTCAAATTCCCTTTGTAAGAGAATACTTCAATTAGAACCTGCTGTGATATCCACAACAGCCTCATGAAGCATCTCAACCTTCTGCATTGCATCGTCTGCTTCGTCGTCATTTATAATCCACTTCATTCCCCTACAAGCCAAATTGCTTATATGTCGAGCTCTTACCTGCACATCAGCCGTCATAGTTACGCTGCACCGCAGTGACTTCGCTGATGTCAGATCATTTGAGAATACTCTGGTTCGTTGCAGAGGTACCTTTTCCAAGCGATGATCTACATGAAGACTGTTTGTTGCTAGTTGGAGCGACGGGATATTCGCGTCCGATCCTTGACTGGCGATGCAACTATACTTTACGGTTCCGTAGAAAAACATGGCGGAGAAGAGAGACGAGTATTTACCTAAGTTTTCACCGCATAGAAGATCTACATGGCCATCATTTCCGGACCTCTCCACTCCTCTTTCGCGCTTTTCCTTGCGATAATCTTCAAATAGCTGCTTGCGCTCAATCTTGCCTGTCAGCGGGCAGTGTCGCATGTGATGATTCCCCTTGCAAGTGGGATTTATAAACTCAATCTCTAGTGGGCTTTTACCACCTGGAGTCCTGCTGTGCCTTCTTGCACGGATGTCTTGTACTCTTCGCCTTTGCTCCCTGCTAGTGAATCAGTCTTACTGTCTCTGTTTTTGCGAGTTCCTCTCCACCCGCGCTGTTTCCAGTGCCCATTACATCTCAAAGTGTAATTCAGACTTGCTAGATCCGATTACCTACTACCACTCAGGCTTTCAACCCGATGCCCGATGGCCTCGGAGTAGTGATGGTCAGATTCCTGTGCATCTATCTTGCGTGTTTCCGCTGCGATTATGCGTATGTAATGGTGGAAGTTGGTATTGAACTCGTCTCTGCGGAGCGTTAATAAAATATGGATGCCACAAAGGAGCTTTACATGCGATAAAGGTTTCAAAATATGCTGCACTGCGAGCTCCGTATTTTGAGTCACAAAACGGTCGTATTGGCTTTTTTGTAACCCATTTGTGTACCGCAAGAACAAATTGCAAACCTGCTTTCCCACGTTAACCTTTTTCGTTTGTTTTTCACCTTCCGAATGTCCACAAGGACACTCTCGCTGTGGCCCAAGTCGTAGTTAACAGGACTCAACCTCGTACGAATAGAGGTATACTGCTTCAGCTGCTCTTAGGTCAACTCATCTACCGTCCACGCGTCAATATACAGAGAAATGACAAAAATTACGGTACACTTACGTCGAGGGTCCCTATTTGTTGTTACTGTAGCCTGCAATTGGCTGTCAGCATTCTTCTCTTTCATCTGACGATAATAAATCATTCTGCATTCTAGATGCTACAGAAAATAGGCAGTATCTGCTCCTGAGTAAAGAGGACACTCAATCGTTTCCACTATTTTTTGCTTGACAGTCCCTTTCCCCAGCATTTCTGCATTCATCTCCGCTAGCCACGCAGCACGGTAACAGCCCATTCTTCACTGCTCGACACACTAATTAATGTTGCACTAGTATGCTGGCACGTGCAATTTATGGTAAAAAAAAAGATCTCCGAACGCTGCAGTGCAAAGAGAGACTGTTTTTTGCAGTACCTTACGTGTTCCTAAATTCCTTCTTCCTCCTTTTCCTCCGGTGGCGTTGATTTTTTTCTGCTCATGGCACATTTAAGCTACCAATCTGTCTTCATTCTACTAAGGAGCTTACGTTTAACGGCCTATCTACTTTCCATGAAGCAGAGGACGAGCTTCGAAACGAAAGGCGGACCTATTATCCCCTAACTGGTCGGTCTGGGGCTGAGTGCAACCATATCGGTTTGCCTTACGGGAAAACCTTTTCGGTTTGCCTTAAGCGCCACACTTTTCGGTTCGCCTTAAGCGCCACCCCCTTCGGTTAGCCTTAAGCGCCAACCCCTTCGGTTCGCACTCGCCTCATTCGACTCCCGGCCCTCCTATGAGGGATCAGTGTTGAGGACAAAAATAGTAAGTTTTTACCACTTCGGGGTGCCCGAATCGGAACAAGTTGACCTCTTTGATCTTAACTAAATACTATCCCGCTCGATAAATACTTAGAGAAAAGTAAAGGCCCCGCTACAGTAGCTTCTACCCTATCTGCACGGACTAATTACTGCTGACGCAGAGGTGGCATCACAGGGCTAGATCACAAACCACATACCGTTCGAATAAATGAAACAAAAAAAACATAGCAGAACTACCTTGCCGGGTGTTTGTCGCGTCTTTGCAATTCCGACACGGTCAAATAAAACAAACATAACAAACGCATATGCCTATCCTTTTGAGGTCACTTTTCTCTTTCTCGGTACTAGATATTGGATGACTCATCACTGAGTCATTCCGAAAAGCAGTTATCATCAATATACACATGAAACCCGAGGACGACCATGGCGGGCCCAAAATTTTTGCACTTCCGAGAGAGCGAGTCATCGTAAACGGTCAGTCTCAAGTGTCCGCGCAGCATGGCTCGCCACTGCACCCCGAACACTTCAGTTTCCATAGTAACATGGGCATATAGGAATGCGGCGCGGGAAATTTTCAGAATGCGAGACCGCGTATCTGTAGCCGCATCTCTGCGGCTGTGTGAATATCTGCGTTCGAAGACCTGGCACTTTCGTCGTCAAGCCAGTGAATCTTGGCTGACGCCTCCTGCTGCACAACTTTGAGATACATTTGAACGTTAGAGTGTATTGCGGCGGGGAGGAGCGTATCAAAGGAACACAGATCGACCGGTAGGGAATGTCGAGGATACATAGTAGAAACTAGCGAAAATGGCGGCCAGCTTGGCCGAGTAGGAAGGCCTTGTCGCGGCGGTAGCGAAATATGCTGTGAGCAGTGGAGCGGGGTCCGATATGGGCTCCGTACCTGACGCGGGCTTGTGATGCTCGCGGAGGTGACACCATATGGGAACATCGAGATGACGATGGTCGCAAAACCACCATGTCGGAGGGGTAATTTTACCTGACCACGCTTTGTCTGTTAGCTAAACACTATGAAGCTCGGTAAAAGACTTCAGTAGCAGCGTGTCGAGGAACTCGGCGGTCATAAGGTCATCCCATGGATCAGCGAGTTTTAAGGCGTGGACATCCATACAGGGCGACGTGTAGTTGTACCTAATTTTCGCGCAAGTTTGTCAGTACCTCGCATTTAGAGCGTATCACATACCGAATGCCCGTTATTTGAACAAAATCGCACATTAAAAGAAACCTGAAAGAGACCGTTACGCCTTTGTTGCGATATACAGTCCATAAAATTCCATTGCAGTAAAAAACTTCAGAGCTTGAGGACATGAAACCATCGCAATAGATCCAATTCTGCGATCAAATCCGGATTTGAGATCGCATTGAAGACGTTCCAGGTTCTCAATATCAGGGATTGGAGCAAACCTACATGAGCAGTGCCCATGATACTGTGAAAATCCCCACATGGATACAACTCCTACGACAAAACTCGCTCAGTCGACTTCAGGAGAAGCCAAGAAATATATTGTAGCTACTGGGAAGAGTGGTGACGATGTTCTACCAATCGAGAAGCCTACGACACCATTTACTAGACCGCAGGGTACTTCTGGAGCGACCGTCCTGCCAGACGTAGATGGTGTTACTATGGTATCCCGCGGAAGAGGGAGGGGCCAAAGGAGAGCTCTGGGTAGAGTTACGAGTGAAGTTCGGGGTGAGGCAAGAGGAGAAAGGGGAGTGAAAGAAGTAGGGAAAGAGGGAGATCGGCCTAAGGACATGGGACGAGAACTTTGTTGGAAGATGCGAGTGCGGATTGGGAGCGAAGCGAAAAAATTCAAGCACAGTTATGATGGAGCGAGAAGTCTTTGGAAGGGTTCTGCAGCATCGCACACGTCTCTTTCGCAGATCTGCCATGAATAACTTAAGGCTTGAGTTGGAGGTAAAAGAGTTGCTGCAGACTCGGTGTGGAATACTTTTACTGTTTATGAATAGATTTGCACGGAAAGTTTTGGAATGGTTAAATGAGTAGGTGAGGCATGAACCTCGAAGTAGACTATCTGGCTCAGATTTTACATTGTATGATGTTTATCGTTTCGTTCCCATCTTTTTTTCTCTCACACAACTGGTTTCAGCTCGTAACATGCGACCTCTATTTTGAGACAAACAGGAAGCATACCACCTGATTTGGAGAGTATGAGATACATCGCGTCTCACCTTTTGGCGTACCCAACCACCAGCCGGGGGACAAGTGGACAAACCAGGTGGAATTCTCAACGAGATCAGACCCAAAATTTGTCAGAGTTTGAAGCAATTCCTTTCGCTGAAAGCAGAACGGTGTTTTTCGAGCCATTGCACATGATAATGAACGCCAATGATGACTTGTATGGGAAAAAAGCGGCAGAAAGTCAAGTGACAAATGTTGCACCGTTCAAGGCCAACAGGAAGGGACACACGGCAGATTCAATTGCGAATGCTCTATTTAGGATAACAATTGCTGTGTGATTTAGAAGAAGAGGAGGTGAGCAGGCTGAATATGTTCAAAAGTTATTGAATAAACTCTTGGAAGGTCCGGGAGAAGAATCGTTGATAGGGTCAATCCTGACGGCTGAGAGAGGTTACGGGAAGGAGTCGATGCTTAGAGTCTTTATGGGGTTTGGTCTATGTTCGGTATTTATCATGCCAGAGCATTTTTTGTGATTCCATCCATTTTCTGCTAAATCTTACTTTTGTCTGTATCGAGAGGATCTCCAGGTGGAGTCGGAAACGCATAGAGAGGGATTGGGGGTGCGTGCTGAGGAAAGTGATAACGACTTAGAGGCTAGGGCGCGGGGTTGAGATGGTGTAACCGATTTAGGAGCTGGTCTTGGTGGAGGTCAAGCACAAGGAACTGCAGATGTTGCCAGGAGTGGTGGATTGCAGGCACACAGTGCCAGTAGTAATGAAGTGACAGATGGTGGTTCATCAACTGTAGCAGAGGGAAACGATGAATTGAAAGAGGGCGTATGACGGACCGATTCCCTTGCTATTGATAGAAGGAAAAATTTATCGTCGACGACGGTCCGGAGCTATGTCCAGAGGTTTTATTTGCGTCTAAAGCACTAGCTGGTGTTTGGACGAGAACAGGCAGTAATTGCGTCACAGCAATTGCAGTATGTGAGCGTGGCACAGAGAAGTTTGATAAGCTATTTAGGCTTATGTACACGGTGCCAAGTTCTCTGCAAGACAGTATGAATACTTGGATAGATGTTCCTAAGTCAAATGGTTCTTTAATCAAAACACCCTTCAGTAGCACGCAACAATCAAAAGAGGAGGAGAAAACGATGAGAAATATTGCAGAGGAAAAAGTGGGGTCGGTTTGTCATGTTCTGAAATTGGGGCAACATTGCGCTGATTGGTTTATTCTTCGGCAGTTTAGGGTCACAGGGACAAATTATGGGATAATTTTAATGTCTAAATCCCGAGTACGATCTAAACTTTGGGTGCAGGGTGATGTTAATGACAGAACTTTGGGCTAAAGGTTCTCGATGTTGCACGCATGGTGTTTTAGTTCAAAATTTTCCACTACAGCCATAAAAAGGGGAACACTAAATGAGCCGGCAGTTGTAAATTCATTGGAGAAGTTTGATTCTATCAATTATGTCTTCAATAACTGCATGCTTTCCATGAAGAAAAACCATACATAGCTTGCTTGCCAGATGGAATTTTATTTGTGGCCATTGCTGGTTTAGATGAATGAGCAGATGCATCAGTGTTCGAAGATTTTGAGGGACAGCGAATTGTAATGGATTCTTTTGAGATCAAAATTAAGATAGCATCCTCAGCATTTGGAAACACTATTCAATTCTCTTTAGCGGAAGTAGTTCGAGGCACTTTCAGTGATGATTTTTTAAAGAAGCATGTGCCTCTGGACCACATGCCTCAAGTTATTCTACATTCCGTTGTGATGCGCGTTGATTTCTCATTTCACGCTGTTGCGGCTGAGACTTGTTCATTTTATACTGTTATGCTCAGGGTGATACCAGGTATTAGATCTATTATTTAATGGAGGCAGTCATTTTCATGGCCAGAAACCTTGTTGAATGGACCTATTGAGATGGCTACAACGGTCCTGTTTTTGTGACTGGCGAGTGCAGAGAGAATATGGAACAGAGACACTCTTTTTGAAAGTTATCAAAAAGCACGTTGATGACAATTGATGCTTTGTACCTTTGAAAATTTTTGAAAAAGCTGCGCAGAGTTTCTGCTCTAAAACGAAAGGTGGAGTAGAAGGGTCCACGAAACAAAGGGCAATTCTAGGATGCGTAACCTCTCATTTTAAATGGGATCGGAAGATTGTCTCTCAAAAGTTGAAGGCGCTGGTGATTAATGCTTTTTTAGCATGGAAGATGCTTCAGAGACAAGATCATTTAGAATCAGATGATCTCTTCCACTCCATTGAGAGTTACAGTAGCACATGAAACAAAGTTCATCCAACCGCTGAATTTATGTTTGATGTTGCGCAAGAGTTGTTAAGCTATGCTTCCAGCATGCAACTGAATGAGTGAAGCGAAGATTGCAGCGAAGCTGCTCCTGCGCCGACCAACACGGATTCTAAGCGTCTTATTGAACTGGGTCAATCCATGAAACTTAACAAGCTGCACTTTTGCAAGTCTCCGGACGGCATTCCACTTCGCCTCCCTGTAAAAGGCCATCATACAACTGTAGGAGCCTTACAGAACTGTAACCTGTATGTCGTTCATTCTGAAGGTTACAAAGGCCATCGAACCATGTGGAAGTGTCAGATTTGCTCTGTGCATCCATGTCTAAATATCCCTCCTGGATACAGAAAGAGCTGCTACTAGATTCGGCATACGCAGAAACATTTACAAGCGCGACGAATCCCTCCCAAGGTCCCCTCTGTATCGCAGAGCGGAGAAGATACTAGTGGTTCAGGACCTATTTCGGTAATTCAGGGGAGCGGACAAGGGGCGAGCTTTGGAGCAGGTGAAAGGAGCTCTGCTTTTTCGGGAGTGGAGTAGGGTAATGATTCTGCTTTGTTTCGATCTAGCATAGGATCAAAGTCATCGAGTAGGTTGTCCTATGGTGGGAGAACAAATGAAAATTTAACAAAAAGGAGGAGTCAGGGGTAAATCACCGCCTTATGGAAGCCGCAATAGCTATTGATGCGAACAAACGTCCGTAGGAAAACCACAAATGTATATTTGATGTGTGATTTATCGCACATAACCCAATTTTAAGACCGTTCAAGGCTGCCTAGTAATCCTCACTTTCACAGCTTATCATTTTTTTGTTCAAAATCCCGATCACTCTCAAACTTGTTCGAGATGCCAAGGACACTCCCCTGAACAACCTTATGTGCCCAGTTTTTTGGATTACAGAAAACTGTCCTAACCGCAGCCGGTCAAAGTTAATGTGCGGGAAATCGCACATTAAAATCTGGCATTCGGGATATCTGACTTGTATTATCTCAAGGGTTTCAGTAGTAGGCCAGAGCTAGTTTAATTTTTGTTCTGGGTCCCTCCTTTTATTCTGAGTAAATCGAATAAAATTTTTATCAAATTTTTCTTGATTTCTGCTTGAAAATACAGAAAATCGAAAAATAAACTGTGACCCTTCTACCAGAAACAAATTGAGAAAAATAGAACAACAAGAGAATCCCCAATAATCCGTAAGAAAATAAACAAAAAACTGTAAGTCCGAGAAAATCCTAGGAAAGTAGGAAAGAAAAAGAGAAAATTTCAAAGCACCTAATCAATATTAGCTTGCACTTGCCAAACAAGTTTACTCAGCCAATTTTAAAGTCAAGGTAATAGACAGACCATTGAATTGCATCAGTTTCTTGCGGACTGAGGTAAGGGTTACGTTAAGGATAGTTTGATCTCCTGCGATGAACTAACGTCTCGCCTCCTTGAAACCTTTCCCGTCACCTTGCTTTTTACGGGACGGATTCTGAGAAACCAATCCACTATTCGTAAACTATTTTAGACCTTACCGCACGCAGTTCTCCAGTGGTTCGTCATGAGTCCGCTGACCTTTCAAAGAATTTTGCGACACATGCGCTCTGCCATGGTGAGCTCGACAACCCATTGGACGAGATTGTCGCCTATTTCAATTCTCTTTCGTCACCGACAATGTTACCTGTAAGAATAGCTCCCAACTCCATATTTTCCACTCCCAAGTCCAAACAACCATCAATACCTTCAGAAGACAAGACCTCGCACCAAGTGTACAAGCCATTCAGAGAAGAAAAGAATAAAATTTCTGGTGGCCTAACTCAATGTTGGAACGAGTTTACAGCGCTATACAAGTATGACTACGAAGACTACATGTTCAGTGACGGGCAAAAGTTCAAGTATATCCAACACTTCCGTACAGTAAATGCAGATAGGTTCTGCATAAATTGATTTGACGGTGTTTTTGAGCATTATTCTGAGGCGCTGAAGGCTTTGGAAATTGATTATAACCTAGTTTGTAGGAAAAATGTAAATAAATTGTATCTTCTAAACATTCATTTTTACCAGTATATTTCTCTGATTTGTGCTATTACGGATGAAATAGAGAAAGTCTACAAGGAAGTATCCAAGCTCATTCCCTATGCACCACCTCACTGCCGTTCAGAAAGACACAGAATTGAATATATTGAATATGCAGTTATTGTGTTTTTAGAAGTTCGTGACCCTTGCAGCAGAGCAAATTATGGTGAGTTGAATTACAAGTAATTTTACAATCACCTCATTTCTGTCACTGACTTTGAGCGAAAGGAAAAATTTCGACGATTGAAGGATCAGAAGAATCCAAATTTTACATCGATCTTTTTATCCCTATTCATGATGAATTGTCGGCAAAACAACCCGTGTTTGAACGTCATCAACGCTCTACTAAATCCAGCAGTCACTATAGTAGCTCATATAACATCGGCAGCTACAGAATGCCGAAGGAAAAGTGCCGTGATGATATAATTTATAATATTTGTTTTAAAGAGGGCTAAATTATATCACAATGTCGCCATTCAATGGCTATGAACGTTTCTACAAAATTTCTTAAACACCAGGGAGGCTTATTTGAGTATCCAACCAAAGCCAATACTGCAGTACAATCGGCACTCATTCTGTACTGCCACCTGCAGAGCTGGTAATGGGGATTTTTCTTTGAATTAACTTCTTTTTACAGATCATACCACTGCTATCCGCAGGTACTGCACTGTATAGTAAGAGATTTTCTCTCGACTGCCGACCACCATCGTTCTTGGTAAATGACATTTACCCGAGTGAGCCCGAGGGCGCGTGTTCCTGACCACTCGGTCCCCAACTTGGACCTAAAATTTTCGCAAGAGAAAGTCACTTATTGGACTAAGTGTTAACTTTGCTCCTATCTAACATGGATTTCTATTACTTGGCTGACATTTACTTTACCTAACCCTCAGTTGTAGATAACCCTAACCTAGCTAGCTATTATTTATACCTCCCTGGCCACTATGTCACCAGAATAAACAACCACCCCGGTGCTAGCTCTCACTTGACTCCCAACTTCCCCCTTTGCAGCAATTTTGCCAGTGGGAACTTTAACTATAGTCACGTTTATCCTCCCGTGTTCCACTTCTATTTCCCATATTATAATATCCCTTTCATTGTTCGTCTGTAATATTTACTCACACTTTGCGCCCCGGACTCCGGCGTCTATATACAAATTGGAACTTCAAGTTTGTCTTTGTTGAAAACAATCTCATCTACAAAGGGGATACTCAGCACTGCTGACCCACTACTGCATTTACTTTTGCCTAGTATTGTACCACTGGTATACAAGGTTCTTTGGACTCGAATCTTCTCGGGTTTCGAGCATTCCCCGGATCCCGTCTCGGCCTCACGACCCGGAGGACAATTTGATCCTCCAGCCGTACAAGGAATCACCCCGCTCTACCCCCATAATATTCTCCTCGCCAAAGGCGGACTGTGCTACTGCACCTCAGTATGATTAAAGAGAAATAAGGGCGGCGAAAACCCTGTTAGTGTTCGTTTGTGTGTTGTTTTTTCATTTTATGACGGTATTCCGTAACTAGACGAGAGCAACTGCGGACCGCGCATTGCACTACACTACAGTGTAATCTTGGAGCTTTATCAAGAATTGGATCATTGAAGTCGATCAGTTGACGAGACATGCTACCTGCGGAATATTTCAACGAGGAGGTCCGCGGTAATCCGAAGCGCGAATCACGAAAATGATGGCGAAGATAAAGATGAATACGCTCATGTTCCTGAATAGTTAATCTGGAAAATTATAATTAGCGACCGAACTTTGTTGAGTCACGATTATTTTCAATTCTTGGTACTCAAGCAAGCCAAAGTGTTCCTAAGAGAGAGCAAAATGTAGAATAACGAGAAAAGCATCCCAAATCTAGCGTTAAGTTCCTCACTTTTCCAGAGACACAAAACAAAAGGGAGATCAAGGATATTGAGTTCCATGAGATTTATACTCTCAAAGGAAGCAAATTGTCCAAATATTACAGCTTCGAGAAATCCCACAGCGTACTTTTGGACTTTGGTTCCGAAAAAAAATTTAGAATTACAGGCAAACTCATACTGTTACCTAGCCGACATCAGAATGAAACGAAGGCACGTCTCAACTGCTTAAAACTTTGGTTATCACATATTTACAAGTACTTACTTGATTCCTAATTCGCTTTACAACACCTGACGGCGCTTTTATGCAGCTACTTGTTGATTTATTTAATTCCTTTTTTACATTTCTTATTCGTTTAGGATTTCTATATGGATTCTGATTTGTTGCCGATACAGTCGAAAATCTTATTGTCTCCAAGATACAATGATTTTATATTCTAGGTAAGCGCAAATGCGGTAAAAGTTTTAGGTTTAATGGAATTTTCCAAAGTCCTATTCCTATCTATATTTCTTTCATCCATCTGATTCGGAGCTATACAACCTGAATAGCAGAGATACAACAGATGAGGAAACTCCTGCGAATCGATATTTAACTACGGAAATATCTATACAACGGAGAACTTGTCAACACTTTGAGAAGAAACCCAAGTCAATTCAATTTTTTACGCGCAATAGAATGCAACGGACAATAGAATCATTTCCAATCAAAGACGAGCTCTTGATGGTTTTTTCGTGATAAAAAATCCTGTACCTTGAATATTTAACACACAGACACATTCCAGTAACGCTGGTTGCCCACACATTCCAAATACGGAATAGATGTGGAACTCATTTCTTGAGTTCCGGGTTACTTTTTTCTGGATTTCCTGATAGAAATAAATTGTACCATTCGTATTCAATATGCTTCCAAAGCGTGTAAAGAGCTGGAAGAGTCAAACGGCATTAAATTCAGCCTGTTTCAAGTCAAAATTCAAAACTCCACTGTTTCAGGTGACCCATGTCATAATCTAAAATGTCATATCCACTAGGGGATTCGCAATTCACATCTTCATGTTGAGATCTAATTAGCTCTACGTCTCTTCGTTAAGACTATGAAAGATATGATGTATCTAGAAGGACCTGTTCCATCTTTACTTGTCTTTTTAGTTATACCGAGGTTTCTAGCAATGAAAATTGATCTTTCAGATTAAATGTAAGGAAGGAAAGCGCTCAGAAAAAGAGTTGAGATGGAAATGATATTTTAGCCCGGACTTAGGATTGCACTGACCTTACTAATCCCGATTGCAGCACATCAAGATCTAGATATTGATCTAGAATTTTACTCCTAGCTTGAAAAATACAAGCAAAACAAATGGAATCGATCTTAAAAAGTTACAAAAAATGGCGATAAGCTGATCTGCCTTTAAAGAATGGGATAAGCTTCACATTTAAAGTCACAGGTGAAACTGTGGTTGAGAAATTACTTCCTGTACTGAAAATTGTCTACTCCAAAAGTTTTATGCTTAATGTCTTTCATAAAAATGAACTAGAAGACACATCTAATCCTCGAGCCAATTATCTAGAGCCTTTCAAAGCCAAAAAGAAAGAGAATAACTGGCCACTCGCATGTAAAACATGTAAAGTTGTAAACAAGTATGAAATACCGAATGATGCGAATATAATCCGTTCGAATTTCGCTGCTTCCATTAAAACCTATACCATAACGAATTACATGCACAAGGACGGTTCTTAGTGCGAAAAAGAGAGATAAAGAAAAGAATTATCTCGTAATTGACACCACAAACCATACACTTGCTCTCCACTTCCTTACTGTTCGCAATTGCCGCTAAATTTGGGTTCATAATTTGATCTCTAGATGTAAAAGAGACATCAAGTACTTAAAGTCCGATCAGAAAATTCAATTGGGTAGAGTTCGTTTTGACTACCCAAAAAATGTTTGGTTTACCTGACGTTCATATGTTTCAGTTGTGGAAACCTCTTTAAAAGTTATCGGATTCAGAAGATTACTATAATCCCGCAATTATTTCAAACATGGAGTAGTATCTTGGTACAATGCCTACAGAAGTGTATCTTGCCTTCTTTGCAGAGCGCGTAGATTCGAAACTGAAAGGATTAATTAAAACCTGTGTAGACGATTTTCTGCATTTTAGATATGGCGAGTTCTTGCATTGATTGCAAATGAATCTCGAAATTTTTGAATCGAGAGAGATCTAGTTTGATGATACTTTGTTTGCAAGCGTAAGAGTAAAAAGCAATATTTTGAATTCGACCTAAGTCAGACACAATATGTAAAATAATTACGATTTCTGGTCGTAGTCGTCTTTATTTCTGAAATATAACCTTTAAGGAATAGATTGGCGCGATGTAAAAAATACAAAGTCTGGGATATGCTGCGTCGTGAAAATAGCTGAACAAGTGACTGAACCGAAATTTACAGTTAAATCAGCTAGTAAATAGAACAAAATTAAAAGTAATGTGCAGAATAGCCCTTTTTCTTCTTTTAAATATTCAAAGTAAGAAAAATATTCATTAAGTGTAAAAATTTATTCTGATTCATCATTTTCAAACAGCGATTACAAAACTTCTCAACTTGGCTACATTTTTTCTCACTGACAAGACTGTAACTTTCAATGTAATGTTCCAAGCTATTATATGCAAAATGCTGTAGAGTGACGATTTTCAATCTCAGTGGTGAAGCTTGCGCTTTCATTGACGCCTTCTATATTAGCTACATGATCAAGCACGACGTTTGATCCTTGCTTGAAATCAAAAATCCAATAATCTCAATGTTTGCGGACTTAATGAATCCTTTTGACATTATCACCAACTTTTCTTTCACTTTAGAAAAAGCCTCATGAATTATGTTAATAGTGTGTGAGATGCATACAGTGAAGAGGAAATATCTAATGTCAGATTTTTACGGATTGTAAAAAACGCGCTGATGCCCTTAGAGAGACTGCAAGGTGCGATGCACTAAATTAAATTCCAAAAACAAATTAGTTTTATCTCCCTGCTCAGCGTTGGTTAACTCTTAACTCAAGACGGAGAATAATGTTTCTGGATAAATGGAGAGAGTGTTGAAACTAAAAGGACTTTTAAATGCAGTAAAATACACAAAATCTATTTATGATTTATTTAAAGTCTTGCAGTATATTATTTTGCGCTTTCTAGTATTTCTATCCTACTAAATCTATATTTTCCCTATCCAATCACACTTTTTAGCTATTTTTGCTAGGATCATCTAAGTTTCAGGGTCACCAGGACCATCTAAAGGACTTTACGATAGGGAATGCTGGTAGTGACCAGTAGGTGTGCTAGAGATTGCGGACGGCATCTGCTGTTTCCAAAAAGTCTCGCCACCTTGTCTACGAAAGTAAAAGAAAGGACAATACAATTTTATTCGACAAGCTCAACTCGTTCAGACTAAGCAACCCCGTTTTTTACTTTTTAGACTCGTCTCCAACGCCTCCCGTCTGCTTTTTCTACTTCGCCTCTTGAATTTTCGCGACGCCATGATCATTCGGCCATTCCGTGAGGACTACGGCAAGTTTATCGTACAGTACTGTAATAAAACTGCCATAGTGCAGTCCAGCGACGAGAAACGAGCCTTTCTAGCACTCACCATGAGCACGGTCCCGTTATGGTCCAAAAAAGGGGCACTAAATATTGTGAAACCAAACTGCCGTGTTTGGAAATGGAATGTAACCAACCACTTAGCATCAAAAACTATCTCACGCCGACTGCTTATTATAAAACTAGGACTGCGAATGGACCAGTTACGTGTACACCAATTGAAAACTGAACCGCCAGATAAAAACGGCACAATCGACCGGACCGGCATGAAAAATAGGGAGACCAAGTCTGCATCGGCAGCCTTCGTAATAAACTGGTCCAAGACCACAGCAGAACTGAACCGTCATGAGTATTTGGCACATGCAACTCAACAACTGGCTGTTTGTATCAACAGTAAATCTGAAGGCTGCTAGTTCTTCTATATTCTATAATAGTCTAGACTATTGTAGACAGAGTAGAATAGTCAACATTATCCTACATAAATGTGGACAGAGGTCTGTCCGAATTTGTGTTATAGTAACTTTTCTCGTACTTCATTTGAAGGATAAGTCACATAAACACTAATCGATGTTACTGGAGACCAAGTTCCGTCAAGGGGACTGATTACGCAAAGTAACGCACGACCGGACAGGAAAGGCGAGTGAGAAGTATAGAACATTCCAGACCAAAGAAAATACCCGCTCGGAGGCAGTAAAGTCGGAAATGCGCCCAGCGCCAGTCGACACCTTAGGTAGTTGTAATTTGCTGAGCGACCAGCTGGGTTAGCTGGGTTAGCCTGTCACTGATAAAAGCAAAACTAAACCGTATTCAAGGCTGCAGAAAAGAATCCGGTGCAAGTTTGCGCTTTATAGACACTGTGCGCCGGAGTAGGCGCTCAGCATGGGTTACGCTGCCTTCACGAATACATTCCTACGCAACAAGTTAGAGGGGGAAATTTGGGGTGTTTTTAGTCCATGAAAAATATGGTCAGCTGTTCCCTGAGGGATGTCGTGATGTGGTTAAAGGCTTACAATGCAACGGATTGGCGGGAAGCCGTCAAAACACTAGAAAACTGTCTGGAGGCAAGCCAACAGGCACTCCGAATTGGACATCGCTGCCGCCGCGGCATGACGCTGTGTTAAGACTGCTTTGACCTTTGCGTAGGTCTCCCTTGCCCTCGTAGCGACTTTGCGTGCGACGTCGGTTAACGACGCGTGGGCGTCCGGGTGACATCCTCCGAGGGTAGAGATAGGGACGGGCACCAGCCTACTCCTGGCGGAAGACGCGATAAAGGATTCGTATAGATAGAGGGGTGCCGTCGCATCCTGGCGTTGCTGGAAGGAATCAGAGACTCCAGGGCCCGCTTCCACATGCATCGCCTATGTGCCTCCGCATGCCGGGTGCTTCACGCGTTTCGGCTTAGTGAACCTCAGCACGCCGTGGAGCCTGCAGCGGAGTTTGTCTCCTTGCAGCGATCCGCCAACGGCCCGCTGCATAACTTCCCCCTCACCGACGACGTCTGGGAACAAGCATTTCTCCCCCTCCGTCTTGGGGGGCACGGGTTCTCCAGGATTGGCCCCGCACTGCACGCGGCTGTCGCCACCAGCATTCTGGACGCTGCCTCCGCCCGCTTACGCACAACCGACTATGCTACACCCCGCTCCGTCGCCGTAATTTGGAAACAGGCACGTGGTGATCGATACTTCCTAGTCAACCAGGCACGCCGGCCCCTGCGCGATTTCGTACGCCGGATCCAAGAAGATCCGCTTGCCACCGACCTAGGCGTCTTTGACCCCGCCTCTCTTGCTGCCATGCCCGTCAACCTGCAATCTCATGTAAATCGGGCACAGAAAGAGGCCTGGGCAAAGGAGTTTTGGGAGGACGACCTCTGGAAGAGGGTGCTTCGTCCGAGCTGCCACTACGAGATGTCCACACGTCGCCGAATTCGAGGCTTGGCCTTCCATAATATCGGTGCTGCGGCGTTCCTATATGAGCATCCCACCACTGCGACGAAGGTGTCATCAGAGCACTGGAGCATCATGCTGCGCAGGCACCTTTGTATCCCAGTCTACGCAGACTCGGTGCCATTGAAATGCCACCACTGCCAGAAGGACACGGGCATCCACGGGGACAATGCCGCCGACCGCTGCGTCTCAGAATTTGGACGCATTCACCCCCACAACTCCGTTCGCAGCGTGTTTGCGTGGCACGTCTTCCGCGCCGCCGGCCTTGACTACGAGTTTGAAGTTGAGAATCTCCTCCCCGGTACGGACTACAGGCCCCCTGACATTCTCCTTGTGGAAACCCCCGTGACACTGAATCTGGCTTACCAGACCGACCCATTGCATGCGACTTCGCCGTTACGACCCGATTCAAGCAGACCTCAATCATCAAGGAGACGCAAAACGCCGGTGGGGCTGCCGCCCTCACTCACCACCGCAAGGTCCAGGACCTACAGCACAAGCCGTCATGGCGCCTAAGCTCCCCCTCCCTGTCCTCCTGCGACCCAGGTTTCCGATTCCAGCCTCGTATTTTCGACTCACTCGGTGCCCTTCCCCGGAGACCGCATTATTCATTGAAGAGTTTGTACCACGTGTAGCCAGGAAATGCCACACCTCGGACGCTACGATTCGCACAGGCATCTACCAGCGTATCATTGGCACTTTGTGGTCGTCGGTGGCTATGGCCATCATATCGCGGGCCCCACTGCACCGTGCATGTGGTCCATCCAGTTAGTTCTTAACTGAATAGTCAGTCAGTCGGTGTACATTCAGGATAAGTAATGAGTAAATATTTCTCTCTCTAATTGCATGGAAACGCAGAAACGCTATATCCACTGTGACTCACAGTAGAGCTCGAGGCTCTACCCCTGCTCTTCTCAGTACACATTAACATTTTCTCTGGACAGAACCTATCGGGGCATCTCGGGAAGTATCCGTATGCATTTCAAAAGCTAAATACCAAAGCACTCCCCATCTCTACCTAGTTACTTCAGCTTTCTTCAAGCTAATGTGCTTCCCTTGAGGGATCCCAGGGGCGTGCATAAGTTTGTATCTCATGCTTGCGCATGGGGTCCAAGCCACGGCCCGCATATATCTTTCTAATCCATTGGATATCTAGTAAAGTATGTTTACTTACCAATAAAGCTTATTCCAAGATTTCAACAGCACTGAAGCTTATATTGTTTCATCATTCATCCGCAACATTGCCTCGTCTAATACTTGGTTCGCATGTGAGAACGTACTCTCACTTGCCACCGACAAGGTCTGAATAGCTAAAATTTCCCTTGCAAGCGCTGCAATATTGGGGTATCGTTCTTGATCGTTTTTCCACCATTGCAAAGGGTCCGTCCCTCTAGCTGAACATGACGTTGCCCTTTTATACTTACCTATCTCATCGTTCTCAACAACATCAACTCTATTTTCATCCACCAATTGCTCAAAAAGCACTTTATTTGCTATTTCTCCTGAATGACCAACAATTTTTTGGTCCTGGTAAGAGATCCGGACAAATATTCGCAATAAATCTGAATCCGATATGATATCAGAGACAAAGCGACGACCAAGCACCTTGGCCAAGTTGACCAAATCAGAGCAAACAAGCCTTTCATATGACTCCAGCTTCCGCAACATTATCTGCGCAGTTGGAACTAAGACTTGGTTGTCGCCATTAGCAACATTCAAAGCCTTCCTATTCAAAATATAAAACGCCTTACTAGACATACTGATGGTTATATAGAAAGAACATGACTGCAACTTTGTTACAGTTTCCGCTGTTTCCAGTAATTCACAGACCTTAGCCGCCTTTTCCCACTCAACCTCCGCAATCATCAAATCCGCCAGGTCTTGAACCCGATGACATACCGCGTTAAAAATTCTTCGGGCTTCATAAGCAGGCTTAATCATGCCAAATGTTGACGACCATCTGTTCTGGACATCTATGACTGGAAGCTTAACACGTTCACCAATTTCAACTCTCACATTATCAAAAAGAGCGCGGCGTTTTACAGACGATCTCATTGAGTTAATTATTGATCTAATTGTTCCAATATCAGTTCTTATCATGTCTAGACATTCGTCCACAGCTATATTGACCACGTGAGCGATACATCGAACATGAAAATTATCAATATTTGAAGAACAGGGACCTTCATAAATGAGTTTCCCTTGCAGCTTGGACACTCCACTGCAAATGTCGCTAACGTTTTCCGTGGTGATTGCCCGTACTTTGGGAAGGATATCCCATGGCGATATAACATCATACAAAAGAGCACAAGTCGCTTCACATGTGTGGGGGTTGCAAACCTCAAAAAGTCTAGAACTATAG
Organism: Kappaphycus alvarezii; assembly: GCA_002205965.3. Classification (NCBI taxonomy): domain Eukaryota; phylum Rhodophyta; class Florideophyceae; order Gigartinales; family Solieriaceae; genus Kappaphycus; species Kappaphycus alvarezii. The sequence continues at coordinate 1,586,577 of NADL03000599.1, forward strand.
ACTCAACCTTCCATTCCGAATCAACTCAGTGAGCCGTTACAACCATGCAATTTTTGTAAACTTTTGAAGACCAGGCATCACTGGTCATACTTATCTTGCCAGGGACGGCCGCTAGAATCTATTTAATTTCGAGAAGACGTTCTCGATGCATTTCCATTAATCGACGGCTTACTGTGAAACGAGATGGTACTTTGAGGTCAGCACCAAAAAGGGATAAGAGCTTCAAGAACTCCTCGTCTTCTACGCAGAGAAAAGGCAGGCTCGAGTTTACAATCCACCTACATATTCTGCATAAAACACGCTCCTCATGTTCCTTCCTCGGCATTTCGACAGTTGTTACCAAGCTGCCCTCTGGTGTAAACACCTTCTGAGAAACGGAATCTATCAAAAACCCATGTTTCCGGGAATGTTCTCTGAGTGTCGATGTACCACTATTGATGCCGTAGTGTACTGGACAACGAACGCATTTCTTCCGGCACTCATGCCCCACAGTTGTAGTAGTGAAGTATTCATGCACATCAGCAGTTGAAGCCCTGCGTTTTACGGAGAAAGAACTACTGCGTTCCATTTTGTATCTGCATTGCTGATGTAACACGTCTTGTCCGCTTTCTGAACCGATCGGGCAAGATCTGAAAGGTCAGCTTTATAATGATTTTTTAATGCTATCCGGCCAGTCTTTACTTTGAACGTAAAGACTGACTGGATAGCGGAGATTATGCTGTGCTCTCCGCGGAGACCACAAAGTTGCGAGACCGCAACGTAATCTCCGTGTAGGGCGCAACGCAATGTGCTGACACATGGGTAAGCGCAAATGGTCGGAATAGGACTTTAATTGACTCCCGGAGGCCTTGCCTTTTTTTCCGCGATACGTACTGACCGCTTAGGTTTAGTGATGTTGATCGACATTTTCCTCCAGTGAAGTACAAAAAGCGAAATCATCTATCTCGGTTACATTTAATTTATATTATGCACTGTACAGTATGATAAATTTTGTTTGCAATGATACTCGCGAGCGTATACACCGCGGTCGAACAGTTCGAAACGCGCTTCAGAGCGAAATGCTGGACCGACCGGATTCTTGCGTTCTAAATTGTGGACCGAACCCTTTTATTTTTTCTTTGTAAGAAACCGCCCATTATTTTCACGGGCGGAGTTCGACCGGACCGAAATAGATTCTCTAGTGCCTATTATCTATCCGTCATGGCACTGTTCTCATATAAGGCACACTTTGTCCTCATATGAGGACAAAAAAAAGGAAGTACTGTACTGCGGTAGTCAAATAAATTTTTTTGTCCCAATATTTATTAGTAAGAAAGTTGGTCTGCAAGGAGTTAGTTACAGTATTTTTCGATTTACCGACGTACTCAAGATGCAATAGCTTCCAACGTTATATACTCCCAGTCACTTCTTCACATCCATCACTGGGATGGTGGCCTATGGTGCGAACCGTAGGTTGCTGACCCAGAGATCGTGAGTTCGATTCTCGCTGGGTTTCTGTAAGAAGTCCGAAAATTCCAACGGGAACTCGACTGCTTGTGAAAAAGTTGCTGTCTCAGTGCGCCATTAGGCATCCACTTGAACATGAGAGAGAATACAGTGACATCTCATAAAGGGATAATTCAGTACGCCATAGACAGCAGCTAACTTCGCAAGTCAGATGACGCAAGTAAAACTAGTAGGGAGCTATAGAAAGAGAACTCATTGATCATTTCTTTCTTTTATAACAAAAAGTCACACTATTTTATATCAATTTGGAATCCTATTTGAGATACATATGATGTTTCTCGCGCACGTGGTCCATGAAGTAACACGTTTTTGTGCTGGCTTGACAGATATAAACATCACCAAGGCCGTTGTCACGGCAAGTAGGACAAAGAAATTTTGACTTACTGACCCTTACAAACTCGACAGCGACCTTGGTAAGATGCGTTAGTATACTGACCATTGTTAAATTTCCTCTTCTTGCTAGTTACAGCAAGATGAGTTCCAATCTCTGAAACAGGGTCCAATATCTCGTTGTAATCCTCATTTTCAAAGCAGTTAGATGCCTTACGTGATATCGAATCAAACTTGTTCTCAATGAGTTCTTCGGCAAGCATCTCATAAAACTTGGATTGTGATAAGCAGAGTCTTGAACCGAAAAAGTGCTTGTATAGGGAAAATTAGTCAAAAATTATGATCGATAGGAGAGAGTAATTGACCCTGAGCGACAAATATTCCAATTCCAATTTCTTCCCAATTCCAAGGGTATCTTGCCTACATCTGTTGTGACGATCGATTTGACAACACGCGTCGTAGTACCTCTCCTCAACATCTGGAGCTGCAATCTCGAATTCCACTTTCCTTGTCTGTCCATCCACAGTTCTCCATCTTTCCATACAAATTGGGGTTCCTTGATTGGTTGTATGGAAACTGCTGACGGCTGACGAAATATACTCGTTCTCTATCCATCCACAACACATCCATTAAAGCTTTTTTGGTGTCAGGATTCTTCGAAACCGTCTAGATATGATCTCCGCTCTCCGTGAGCTCCTGTGATGATAATTGTTGCATCGGAAATTCCTTAACATCATTCTTGACCACGCCAATAAATCTCGTTCCACATCTCATCAAGGCTTCCGCAGTTGACGCCGCTGCAAAAAATGAATCCCCACATACGACGCGACCTTTCTTCAGCCAAGTTTGAACACGACGAAGTGGAAGTGCGGTGGTGTGACAGAATTGCTCTGTGAAGTCACGCCTAAAGCCACCCGTTTTCTCCATCACGAGCTCCAATCTCAACATTATTCCAGGCTAGCCACATGTAGAGGCCTTCAATTCGCAGCCATTCTCGGGCTTTCTGTTATATGCATCGTAATGTAGGAATCCTTCTTTGATCGAATCTTCCCCGAGACCGTAGCATCTGCTAATACTTTCATCGACGTAGATATGAGAAGATGGCGTGACATATCGCCTGCGGTGGTCATTAATGTCCTTCAAAAAGTCAACTTACCAGAGACCATCTCAAGTAATCCAAGGGACTTTCCTCCCGTTCAGAAGTGTGACTGAATCAAATGTTTGCCAGAATAAGACCACACCTTCTACGTGGCATAATCTTTCAGAAGGTCGGTGCTCGAAAGTACTTCGATCAAGATTCACTCCAGAGGTCGCGGCAGTTTGAAAATGAAAACCTTGTCATTAGTTTGAGAATCCCAAATAATTTCAATCTCTCTCCTGACGGGACGGGATGATTTCCAATGGCATCCAATCGATCATTTGTAAGGTTACGCATGACGTTTAGGTGACGGAGCGGAAACATGCTCATAAAGCATTCAAATGGCGATAAATCTCGGGGACCACAGCCATACGGAAGAGTATTACCAGAGTAGCCAATTATTTTGCAGCTTTTCTCGGACATTTTTTCATTAATAGAAGTGAAAACCTCCTGGTTGGTCCATGATCGTCCATGAGAAAAAACGGGTGCATCTGACTGATGCGCGGTGGAATTATCGGAATTCCCATCTGATGCCGATGAAGACGGTTGAATAGCGTCTAATACTCCATGTACCGCTTCGTTTGGTAATTGAGCGGTTCCTTCCTCTACTACGACGTCTGTCGGAGGTAATCCCGCTTTGATGTTGACAATCTTCAACGTGACAGTTTTGAGACGGTCACGTATCTTCCAGCTTGCCTCCACTGACTTCCTCCTTCGACCGCTTACAATGTGGATGTGAACGGCAATGATGGTTCCAGCGAGCAATTTCATGTTCCAAGCTGACCCATAAAGCGCTTACATTCCGCAGCTGACGTAACAAGGGAAGCACGGCAGTGAATAGGATTTCCTGGAACGGTTCGTGGATCCATTTTTGTGAAAATTGAGGGGAAATTGATGGGTATCGCGTCAGGGAAAGTTGTTCCTGCGTTGAGCAGAGTGGGAATTCTCGAAAAGTTTGTTTTGATCGAGGATCCACATGTTTAAAAGAGTATGTGGGAACTAAAAAGGTGGCTAAAAATTTTGTATTTAAAAAATAGTTGGTAAAAGTTGTCCTTACATGAGGGCAACGGTCCAGTAGACACTACAGTACACTGGATCTATTACAATGCATTATTCTAGCTAAAGGACCACTTTTTTCACCGTGACCGCCTTGAGCCAGCTTTTTAGAGTAATTTAAGAGGTATTACTCGGCACCCTGTAGGATATTCCGGGCCACAACCGACCATATTTTTCAAATATTAAATCACCCCACATTTACCCCCTTTTTTCACGGTTTGACTGGTTCGATAAACGGTTCCGTCAGACAGTGCTCATCGTGACCTGGCGCGGCTCACAAAAACCTTACAGTACTGTGGCAAGAAAAATCGTAGAATGCTATGGACAACAGCTGACGAATGAATTTGTGCCAAGCATCGATCACATTGACCGCTGGTTATTGTCGAAGTCACTGCCAATTGTACAGTAAGTTCACCGGAAAAGCGCGCCACATTCACACCCCACAGTACCGTACTGTACAGTACAGTACTGTACTGTACTGCACACTTCACAAATGACAGCGCATCCCTTCAGATTGCCTGTGATCTTTCTCCTAGCTACGGTAGTATTACGGACTTGCCTTCAAACAATAAAGCGTCATTCTTCTTCTAGAATTACCTGCTACCGGGATAATTTTCACAGCCAACGCGCGTCAAAACCCCAAACTACAGACTTGCGCTGAGTCTTCCGTACTTTTGCCAGCATGGCGTTCATAACAAACAGCGTGGCATTTCGCCATTTGAGCTCAAACTCTTCGTCATTTGCACCTTGCGGTAAAGTGCGAAGCAGGCCGCAATCTCGCCGCCCCAGCACACGCGCAAGTTTTCCAAATTACGTGGCACCTCAAGCCAGTTTAGCTTCCCAGAAAGCTCTAATATTTGATTGCGATGGGGTAATAGTCGAGAGCGAAGAGTTGCACCGAATTAGTTACAATCAATGCTGGGAAGCAGAGAAGCTCGGATTTGAGTGGGACACCGCATTTTACGAAATGTTGCAAAACTCGATTGGTGGTGGAAAGGAGAAAATGCGGTGGTACTTCAACAAATACGGATGGCCCGACGCCCAGCCGGCGGATGTAGCATCTCTTGTGGAGTCTAGAGAGGCTCTAATTTCTCACTTGCACAAAGAGAAAACGAGAATGTACAAAGATTTGATTTTGTCCGGGGATGCAAAGGTGCGACCTGGGGTTTTGCGTTTAATGGATGAAGCGGCGGCGCGAGGGTTGAAGTTGGCGATATGCTCTGCAGCCAATGCGGAGGCAGTGCATCTGGTGCTCGATCGGTTGGTCGGGCAGGAACGACTTGCCAAGTTTGATCTCATTTTGGCCGGGGATGTTGTTCAAAAGAAGAAGCCAGATCCGATGATTTACAATGTGGCTCGTGAAAAATTGGGGGTAGCTGTGGAGGACTGTGTTGTGATTGAGGATAGTCAGATTGGATTGCAGGCAGGAGTAGATGCGGGGATGAAAGTTGTGATTACACATACGCCGTATACCGCGTCGCAAGAATTCATAGGGGCAATGGCGGTGTACCCGGCATTGGAACAGGAAAATGGGGATACGGTGACTGTAGATTCGCTGTTCCCAGAATTGGCAGCTGCAGTGGTAGGAAAGGCGTAGCGTTGCAACTGTTTGGGGAAGATCGTGGAAGTGAAAGTGGGCGGAATTATTGTGATGGTGATGGGAAGGGGGTATCGCGGTGGATATGTTTTAGGTTGTCAAAGGATAAACCAATATGTGGTAGAGGAATGAGGGAACATTTTAATGGCATCTCAAACGAGGTTGTTCGCTCGCACCGTGCACCGTACGAGATGTTCTGGGGCCCTGGAAGGAGAATTAAGACTGAGGATTCTGCAAACATGGACTGTGATGTGGCCCCTCGTCCCTCCAGAGCAGTGGTTCGAGAATGGTAAAGCGGCCAACATGGCAACACCCAAAACCGTAGAGGGAGGGAAATGTGGGGTGATATAACATTTGAAAGATGTGATAGGTTGTGGCCCGGGATATCCTACAGGGTGACCAGTAGTACCTCTTAAATTTCCCTAAAAAGCCGGCTCAAGGCCGCCCAGCAGACAAGCTGCGTTGGACATTACGGCCGCCGCAGCGTGCCTCTGAGTAAGAACCGCTCGGACCTCACCATATGCCTCCATCGCCCTGACGGCCACTTTCCGCGCGACGTCGGTCAGCACCCTATAAGCGTCTGGGTGCCAACCTCCGAGAGTAGATATCGGGATAGGCACGAGCTTACTTCCACGGAGGTTGCAAAAAAAGATTCATATCTTCTATGCTTAGCAGAGACGGCCGCATTGAGGGAGGTGAGCGGACGAAACGTTTGCGCCCTCCTGTGTGTGGGCGCCAGCGGGTTGACGAACGTCACGTCAAAGAAATCCGTACCTCCTCTGCTTCCCATCGCTCGGATGTCTGGCCTCATGCGATGGACCCCGTCCCGCGGTTCGACGGCGGGGTGACGGGCCGCTTTCTGCAGGTCTTGCGCAAAGAGGGCCACTTGATGGTCATGCCGTCGAGTTCTCTGTCCACCATGTCTGCAGTGAAAGAGGTGATCCCCGAAACAGTCGAGGGTTTCAGGGCAGTTTCGTCTCGGGCACGGGACGTCCGAAGGGAACAGCGGGACCTGGCAGAAGTATTGGAACCGCACCGCGAATTCACGGGGGTCAATACTGGTCTTGAGGCCAGGGCACCAGGCGCAGTACACCCATTCCTTGGCGCCCGGGAGGGCCATAGAGGCGCGGAATGCCTGCCTTCTTTGATCACCGGGGGAAATGCTTGCTGTATGGATTGCGTCTGTTAGATTCTCTTGAGATGGTGTGTTACGTGAGCAAAAGGCACTAAATGGTAGAATCCTTGACTGCAGACAGGAAAGTGACCAATTCCGGTGGGCGTCCAAAGCGTCGTTGTAGGTGGCGAGGTTCCTGATAGGAGCGGGCAGAACAACTTTGCACAACCTGTTGGTGGCCGCGCTGGCGGCGAGGAAGGCGGCGGCGGCGATGTTTTTGGCGGAAGTGAATCCAATCCCAAGGGAGGGCCGCTTCGCATTCAGTGATTTCACTGGAAGTTGAAGTTCACGGAAGACCTCTGAATCCAAGACCCCCCCTGCCAGTGTGCGGACGCAGCGCTCCATCACATCGTCAAACATGGCAGCGCCCTCGGCGGTGGACGACGTCGGGACTACGCGCAGTAAGTAGCCGAGTTTGCGGACTCCGAAGCAATTTCGGAGTAGCTGGAACGCTATTTGCGTATCCTCGAGGTCAATGATGGCCTCAAGGAACGGTTTGAGGGACTTCACGTGCGTAGAGAAAGTTCTCTTGGTGAAGGTCTCTGTGCCAATTGGAGCGTTGAGGACGAGTGTGCCCTCACTATACTTTTGTTTGAGGATATTCGGATAGAGGCGCTGCACGGACTCTGGAGGGGCCGTCGGCCACCAGACCTTGCATTTTGGCAAAGAGAGGTGCAGACCCCTGCTGGTGGCGTCAAGAGACGAGAGGATTTCAACTGCGCGGCGGAGTTGATCGTGGCGCGCGATGATATACCCGTCATTATGGTACCAGAGTTGGAGCAGCATGCGGCCCATTAGTTCATCTTCCTCGTCTTGGGAACTTAAGAGTTGTTGGATCTTGAGTACAACGGGATGCAGAACCCAAGTCGAAGAGCAGGCCGCCGAGGTTGTCCCCTTGTTGCGCCCCTTGCATGCTTCTGATGGTATGGCGACCGGTCCACAGGTAAGCTGGCTCGAGAGCATAGCAGTACGAGACCCACGGTAGTAATTCTGGGAGGAGGGTCCCGACAGCCTTCAAGAAAGCAGCGCGACTGCACAGGTTAAACGCGTTTTTCAGGTCCACAGTCAGCATGCCGTATGCGGAGTCCGTTCCAAACTTTTGAACAACCCGTCGAACGCCGTGCACAACTGTGTCCGTTCCAGCTCGAATGGCTATCCCCATTTGGAGGGGGTGAAGGTACTCGGCTGCCTTCGGGGTAGCCCGCTTCATGAGGCAGCTGCCTACCAGTCTACGTAGCGTCTCACCTACAGCGATTGGTCGGGGTGTGGTGTCCTTGTTAGCCAACGGCGTAAGGGGCACGCCAGCTATCCACGGAGCCAGATCTGCCGAAGCTTTACCTGCGGCAAGTATGTTCACCACCACCCTTGTGAGTGCAGCTAAGAATCCACACTGTCCAGATGAGGATGGTGCTCGCAACAGTTCAACCAGATGGGATGGCCTAAGGCCGGGACCTCCGGCAGAGGATCCGGGTTTGAAACCTCTGACAGCTCTCAGGACGTCCTCTTCCCGCGAAGCTGCGAAACGGCCTGGTGGTTTGTCCCAGAGAAAATTCCCTCGTCCCGTTTGGGGGCGGTGTCTGGGGATGTTTGTCGAGCAGGGCCTGAATGACGCCAGGGGTTGGTGGGATGACACCTCCCGAGAGTAGGGCTTGGGCAGCCTTACCAAATGCCCCCTCCGTGGCCAGTCTTGTAGCCCGTCTAATATTCAACTAATGCTGGTCGCTGACAGTTGAGGCTGTCCGTGAATCAGAAGGCCGTTGGGTAGCTGCTTCCCACAGCCTTGGTTCCAAAGCGCTATCCGCTCCCTCATTTTGTCTGCAAGAGACTGTTGTCGGTTCTCGGGTAGGTCGGAGTCGGGGTGGGACAGTGCGGCGAGCATGACGGCGGGGAACGGGTATAATTATGTGAAAGCGTGCGAAGCTCCCGGGCCTCCAAGACTGGCAAGTGGGAAACGGTGGGGAGGGTCCCACGGTGTGCCGCGCGCACGGAGGCAGCTTAGGCGGGGAGAAGGAGGGAAAAGGTTGTAGTTGAGTGGTGACCACATATTCCTACCAATCTTCAGACCGTTAAGACTGCTCGCTCTGCAAAACCATGCTGCTATGCTCTCGAGCCAGCTTACCTGTGGACCGGTCGCCATACCATCAGAAGCATGCCAGAGACGCAACAAGGGGACAACCTCGGCAGCCTGCTCTTCGACTTGGGTTCTGCATCCCGTTATACTCAAGATCCAAGAACTCTAAACATTCCCAAGACGAGGAAGAAGAACATGCAACCTACAGTACCTGTTGAAAACTCTCTAGCTTCCGCAATAAACGTATACACGTACTGTAATGCAAGGTCTGGTGGCCGACGGCCCCTCCAGAGTCCGTGCAGCGCCTCTACCCGAACGTCCTCAAACAAGAGTATAGTGAGGGAACACTCGTCCTCAACGCTTCAATTGGCACAGAGACCTTCACCAAGAGAACTTTCTCCACGCACGTGAAGTCCCTCGAACCGTTCCTTGAGGCCATCATTGACCTCGAGGATACGCAAATAGCGTTCCAGCTGCTCCGAAATTGCTTCGGAGTCTGCAAACTCGGCTATCTACTGCGCGTAGTCCCGACGTCGTCCACCGCCGAGGGCGCTGCCATGTTTGACGATATGATGGAGCGCTGCGTCCGCACACTAGCGGGGGGGTTTTGGATTCAGAGGTCTTCCGTGAACTTCAACTCCCAGTGAAACCACTGGATGCGAAGCGGCCCTCCCTTGGGGTCGGATTCACTTCAGCCAAAAACATCGCCGCGGCCGCCTTCCTCGCCTCCAGCGCGGCCGCCAACAGGTTGTGCAAAGTTGTTCTGCCCGCTCCTATCAAGAGCCTCGCCACCTACAACGACGCTTTGGACGCCCACCGGAATTGGTCTCTTTCCTGTCTGCAGTCAAGGATTCTACCTTTTAGTGCCTTTTGCTCAAGCAATACAACATCGCAAAAGAAACTAACAGACGCAATCCATGCAGCCGTGCAGGAAAGCATCTCCCCGGTGATCAAAGAAGGCAGGCATTCCGCGCCTCCATGGCCCTCCCGGGCGCCAAGGAATGGTTGTATTGCGCTCCGTGCCCCGGCCTCAAGACGAGTATTGACCCCCGCGAATTCGCGGTGTGGTTCCAATACTTCTGCCAAGTCCCGCTGTTCCCTTCGGACGTGCCGTGCCCAAGACGTAACTGCCCCGAAACCCTCGACTCCTTCGGGGATCACCTCCTTCACTGCAGACATGGTGCGCACAGGACTCGACGGCATGACAATCAAGTGACCCTCTTTGCGCAAGACTTGCAGAAAGCGGCACGTCACCCCGCCGTCGAACCGCGGGACGGCGTTCATCGCACGAGGCCAGACATCCGGGCGATGGGAAGCAGTGGAGGTACGGACTTCTTTGACGTGACGTTTGTCAACCCGCTGGCGCCTTCCCACAGGAGAGCCCAAACGTTTAATCCGTTCACCTCTCTCAATGCGGCCGCCTCCGCGAAGCATAGGAGATATGATTCTTTTATTGCAACCTCCGTGAGAAGTAGGCTCGTGCCTATTCCCATATCTACTCTCGGAGGGTGGCACCCGGACGCATATAGGGTGTTAACCGACGTCGCGCGGAACGTGGCCGTTAGGACGATGGAGGCATATGGTAAGGTCCGTGCGGTACTCACTCAGAGACACGCTGCCGCGGCCGTAATGTCCAACGCAGCCTGTCTGCTGGGGGGCCTTGAGCCAGCTTTTTAGAGTAATTTAAGAGGTATTACTCGGCTCCCTGTAGGATATTCCGGGCCACAACCGACCATATTTTTCAAATATTAAATCACCCCACATTTACCCCGTACTGTACAGCAACTGTGCAGGGTTGTACAGTACACTGCACAAAGAGTACAGTACAGTACAGTATACAGTTGTACGCAGTGTCCTGTTTTGACAGATCACGCCCGCGAGATCCACTCGCTAGCTCTGAATTACAGTACTGTGTACAGTATATTTGATGCTACTTGAAGACCTGTCCAATTTAAAAATAAAATTGAAAATACCTTACCCGTACAGTAAATGTACAGTATTCTCTGAATGATTCTCATTCCTGTATGGCACTGTACAGTACTGTACTTGAACCTCGATGCCGCCATTTCTTGTACCACAATTGATCATCTCCCGCCTACTCGGAAATTACTTTTCACCATTCACCTCAACACCGTCAACAATCCCCGAGTAGAAAACCTTGCCGAGTGTCTCCCACCTCCGGTCAACAACAGACATACAGACAGGTAGCCTCCCACTGTCGCCCTCCATCCGTTCGCTTACCTGCACACCCCGCTCCTAACCTCAACCACTGCCTCCAACCATGCCCGTCAAAGGCAACCGCTTCCTCCATCCCTACTATACCCTCAATTTCCTTCTCATAGTATGTTACGTGGCTCTACGCGTCCAACGCCTCAGTCCCGGTATCCTTCACAGTCAAGACATGTTCGGCTTCACCCGAGAGCAACAAATATACTTTTGCCTTGTCCTCATGCTCTTCACACGTCTCCTCTCCGCTCCCACACCAGATGCCTATCTCGCATCTGCTTTCATGTTCTGTCGCGTCGCCGTCCTAGTCTGTCTATGGTACATGTCATCCCAGCTATTTGCAGCCTTTGCCTCTCTATGGGCCATTATTTTCGCCTTGCTCCCGCAACCTCGTTATCGTCTTCCGGATTCTATATCAACCATGAATAATGTTTCCTTCGAACAAAGAGTCTTAAAAAGCAAATACAACAGCTTCTACATCATCTGGTTCCACGCGCCCTGGTCTTCACGATGCTCGCAACTGGCACCAGTACTTGCGAAACTGGCCACCGCCTACTCCCATCCGCGTCTTATCTTCGGCCAAGTTGACGTCAACAAATTTCGTCAAGTTGCTGAAAAGGTGGGCATATCGGCATCCGCAACGTCCAGGGAATTACCATGCGTCATTTGCTTCAAGAAAGGAGAAGAACTGGCACGCATCCCAGGGGTAAATGCCCGTGGCCAAGTGGATGCAAAGTGGAGCAGGGGCTTTACGGATCGCCATGTTGCCGCGGAATTGGGTTTAGATCGCTGCTTGGAGACTGCCAAACGGTGGGAGCAGGAGGTAAAGGACAAGTACAAGAACAAGAAGTCTAATTGAGGACCGGTCGGCGTCACCAATCAAGTGGAGTTGGTGATAGGTAATGTCAGGAAATGCTCCGCTACTGTGTTGTACAGAATGCCAAAATTAGGACCGGACCTGTGTACAGCTGCTCGATAACGGGATCGGACCGGGCCGTCATATAGCATCTGGCTGTCGATGCCTCCCTTCGCTAAATCTCTGATAAAGGGGCGCTCCGTAAACTATATGACGCAACCGTCGTTTGTATTGCGGGACACCCTGGGTCGAAAGGGTCCCGACGATTGCGGCAGTGTTGATTCTAGACCATATGACAACACCAAGGTTTGGGTGCACTTGGGTGAAGATGGCAGCTGCGTTGGATCCACAGGTTGGAAATATCGCAGGTGGAGGCACTGGGAGCTGCACCAGGATATGTAGCGGGCGGAGGAAAGTGCCGAGGACGGAGCGGTGAGCTGAGGACGAGAGGAGTATCTTCAAGCTGAGTGGGAAAGGCATCTGGACTCAGGCATGACATGCCGGCGTGTTGCAGACGCTTCTTAGGCGTGCGTAATGCCTTCATGAATTATACCATGCTTGGAAGATAAATTGCCTAGTGACCTTTAACATGTAGAAATCGAATTCCTTTCAACATGACCAGAAGATTTTCAGTACATTACCCTGCTCTGTCTGGTTCAGACGAATAGATTAAATGATAGGCAATTAACGTAACTCGGAGGATCTCCTAGCTTTTCCAAAAGCAGTAATCAATACAATGGCAAATAAGCCACCAAGTCCCAGTCCAAACTTGCTCACTTTCAAGACGGCTCAATAGATTCCTTTACCACCGAAGGGGGCCTCGGCATTCTTGGACTCGCCTTCAGTTGCCCCGAATATACCAGGAGCCGAACATTAGCGGAACTCACGAAATACTGTGATCGCCGAAAGGCCATCTAATCCATTCTGGCCGCCCGGACCACATTCCGACGACCTCGCGTTACCACATCCTCTTTGCAGTGATACTTGTAACAATAGCATGAGAAACGGCCTCCTCGGCGTAAAGGCAAAATGCATGCTTTCTAGTTGTTCATCGCTGGTTGCATAAGCATTAGTCTCTTTACAGCGAATTGTCCGTCTTAGCACGTGCTTAGTTGGGCATAGTGGAGTGCGAATCCTGAATTCAGTATCAAGTAAAGACAGTATGAGCATACTGTACGATACTTGTACACCAATGATAAAAGGTTAACATACTAGTGCGCTCTATTCCTTACAACAGTATCTTCATTCTCTCACATTAGTACTGGATGAGAGTGACATGGGTGCTTGGCCGGATTGTTATGCATCATCGAAAACAGCAAGCATTACAGCACAGCAACTGCAGTGGTTAAACAACAGCACAAAAATATTTTGCCGGCAAAATGAGGGGAAACACGGCATGTTTTGCGCTGGTTCAACATGATCTCGACAGCATGCAAATCGATGTATCGTCGCATTATACCCAAGCTTGCTAGAATGCGACGGACCGCTGTAATAATTGCACGGATACAAAAAAAAGGTGATGGCGTGGATTTCACAGACATCGACCTAGCTGTCAATGTTGTGCTTTCTCAGCGAAAAGTATTCAGGAGATAAGGGGGAGTTGAAGGGTGACGAACGAGGCGCATTACTGCAACTCGCGACTAGAAAATGCATGATGAGATTTCAAAAAAAGCGGAAGCAATATCTTTTTGAGGGATATCGAAGCATGAGAGATAAATTACGGTTGACATGCCGTATCCATGTTTGCAAATCCCACCCATGTCCTCTAGAACCCGCCGAACTCCCAAGTGCCAACTCTTTGCGGACTAAATACCTCGAATAAATACTAAATACTAAATAACTCGAGTGAACCCCTGCATTACGGCACGCATCTGAGCACCGCTTTGTGAGAAAAGTTTTCTTGCTCACCTAGCAATGAGACAGGCCGTCATTTTACAAAGCCAGTGTTTCCGCAAAGCCCCATTGTGAAGAAGTTTAATGCATTCTGTATCTACTATGAATGACGAAATGTATAACGTGTCACGTGTGAATAGCTTCCCTAGGAAGCGTGGACTCTGCAGTTTCTCGTGAACGTATGACACGTAATTTTTGTCCCAAGTTGGGACAGGTGATCATAGCTGATGAGCCTGATTGGCCAATGTATTCCCCAGCATTCAATGACAATGTTCCTCATTGGGCATTGGGATTTGAGGGGCATACTGTTGCTGGCGACTGGGGAGGATTGTCTTCCACAGCTTGATGAAAATGAACTTTCGCCCACAGGGCGGCGAAGCAATAAACATTAATCAATTCATCCTTTTGGAAATTCTACAGCACAGTATCATCAAAGAATCGCTGCGGGGCACCTTCTCATTAGAGTTGGGCTCAAATATTATTCATGTGGCGGCACTTACTCAGTGACATTTCAGAGATTTGCAGGACTAGGCTTGACTTTTTGCATCAATCATGTTACAGGCCATTGAAGGCTGTGTTTCCCAGACGTTCACCGCAGAAAAGTTTGGAAGCAGCAGTGTTTCCGCCAGTGCTACCGGCCCCCTCAGCAAATCAGTATGGCCAGTCGCCGGATAGCAAAATATAAAATTTTCATTTTTAATTGGACATTAATATTTTTTACCCCGCACTCATTCCCGCTGCTGGACGGTATGTGGCATCATGTCCGTGGTCCGATCCCGGTCGCAGCAACTTGACCTATCATCCGCAATTGCCAATAAACTTTCCCTACCTCCTCAACCCGCCACAGCTATGGTCCTCTGGAAAGAGATTACGTGATGCAACAAATGTCCTACTTTCGTTTCCCCTAACACTCTGTCCGGATCTATAGCAACTTTTCTATGCTTTGAATTTCTGAGGGCCTCACCTGCCTCAGGCGGTCAGAATTTTTCTTTCATTGTTTAATCCGCTGCACACATTCGTCATGTCAACCGCACGACTACTTGTCCGTTGACAAGCCGTTTCAAACCCAAATCCACGCGTAGGTCCGCATTCCTTCCTGAACTAATAACCCTTCACCGCCGTGCAACATGCCTCTCGACGAATCTCTTAGCGGTCACCTCCCAAGAATGCAAAACACCGTTAAAAAACTACTTGAGAAAGCCAAGGCTATCCTTTCCCGCTTATCTCCTGACATCAATTCCATTCCTTCCCCTTTCCCAGGCGCTGCAACCCCTCTTGACGATCGGGTCGATGAAGAAAAGGCTGAACCGAGTACGGAAGACCGATTTGTCTACAATCCCAAATCCTTTTTTGAACGTCTCGCAGTCAGTGCCCGTGTCAAGAATCGCCTCAGTCAAAGCCGCTGTGTGAAAGTTCCGTACAGGGTCTGGTGCAAATATCTTCTCATCTTCCTTTTGCTCCTGGTAGGCGCCTTCTTTACGCCACAGCTAGTGCCGAACTGGCTGGGCTTCGAATGGGCTTCTCCGAAAGACCTCTGTTTGGATAGAGAACACAAACTATCCAAATTACATTATCGTATTGAAAATTTGACAAAGCTTCCGGAACTGCGCTTGTATGTGGACAAGCAGCATTTTGATATGGTTTGCATGGATACGGCAGCTGCCAATTTCTATCAAGCGCCGGGGCGTTTTCAGTGGCCCTCGGAATGCAGCAGGGAAATGGCGTCATCTAGTTTAGAGGAGGAAGTGTGCGTGGGCCCAAGTGAAAAGAATGTCTGTGACGACATCGGGCCAGTGCGAAGACTATTTGCGAGTATCGCGCAGACTTGCAAGACGGTGCAGATTCCGAAAAAATGTCAGACGGTGGTAGACAGCGACCGTACGCAAGCGTTACTGAAGTTGGAACGAGAGGAAGCGGCACAGACTTTAAATGCGACGGCGACGGAAACTCAACCGATATTGGAGACGGCGAATGAAAAGGCGACACAGATTGTGAACCGATTGTTATTGCAAGTGGACATAGCGTCGGATATCTTCATTGTATATAGTATAATATCGATTGTAATTGGGATGCCACTGGTGATTTATAAGAGAGAAAAGGGGTCGCAAATCCTGGGGGCGACATTTGGGCTGCAAAAAATGAACTTTATCCTGCTAGTTGTGGTGGCGCTGACGTTTTACGATTCGTTTGTGATGGTTATGAAGGAGACTGACTTTTCGCGGATGTTTAAAAACTTTCGAAACGATCCGTGCTATGTGGACGTTGGATTCTCTCGGAGACGAGTGACGATGATTGTTCACGCGTGCAATAATGTGACCAAGTTGAACATGAACAGTAGTGTAACTTTGCAAGAGATGGACGGGATCTACTTTACGACGCGACGGTTCGGTATATGTGCAGATACTGCACGGCCGGCAGCACCACACCCTAGATCGGGAGATATGGACGAATTACGAAGACGGTATCGAGATGGAGACTTGAGGTTTCCGGGAGTGTGTAATGCGACATTTTTGGACGAGGCGACTTCGACGGCGCCCAGTGACCCCGAGTTTTCCAAATTCCGGGCTCTGTTGGGAAGCGGAGTATTGGCGCAGCTGTTACTAAAGTTTGTGTTGACAAGCTGGTTAATTCATTTGATTAGCTTCCGAGAACCAATGGTGCCCCACAACGGAAAGGTGGAAATTTGGGACGCGAGGAAAGAGAATGAGGAAAACGGATGTTGTTTAAATGAACGGGAAATGAAGTCTGCTGTAAGATTTGCACGAGACAAGCATTTGTTGCCGTTGATAATGACGAGTCTTTTGATGATAATAGAATTGTTCTTGATTGCCTACAGTCTAGTGGCGACGAGAACCGGACGACAGGACCTTGGGGGGACTCAAGTGGAAGAATTGGCGAGAGAGTTTCAGTGTCCATTTTCGATAAGTTGATTCGAATGGAGGGCTGTTGCGGTCATAGTGGGTTGTTACTACGGAGTTATAGCTAGCTGTAGCTAGAGGAGAAAGAGTTTTGAGTCATTGACATGGTTTACAAAGGTCAGCGAAATCGTTGGTAAAGTGTAGCCGCCAAAGTGTACAGTACATATAGAAGAAAGGACTCTTCTACTGTGCAGTATGCTCAGCGCTGCGGTGTACATATTGTGCTGCTCAAAACGCACAAAAAAAAGAGTTGAATTTGGACAAAGTGCTACCGCGGCGGACGCGGCGGAGCAGAGAATACTCCCCCTACCCGCCTGTCCCCCTTCAGATGAAATCAGTCCTCTCGTCGGTGCGAAACATCTGCTCACTCAATCCCTGCACCGGTCGCCCAGAACCGCCCCCACCCCTTATTTCGTCCATTGCCGTCGCACCATCCCATGACCCCTACGTCTCCTTTGCCTCCTTGCAAGGCAACCGCAGTCTCCTTATAGTCGGACCAGCAAGAGCCCACATCTCCCTACCGCCCCATGTCATTGTCCCTTGCCATGTACCGTTGGGCTGTCATCTATGGCCAGAAGCCCTACCCCTGTACCATTCTCCATACTCTCTCCGCTGTTTCCCTTCAACTCTCGTCCCTCCACCCAGACCATGCTCCAGTTAACCGGGAAATACCTTGCAATTCTTTCATCTTCTTCTCCTCCCTTTTAAACCTCCCACAAGCTTACCCCACCCGCCTTCAAGCGACAAGGAACGTTCGCCCTCCCGGGCAGACATAGCGAAAGCGCACATGCAACCAAGAGTTTGCAATAGTACCCTCTACCGTACGCGATTTCTGTCCCTTGCACACTGGATCACTTCAGCAAATACAGCCACCGCGCCCACCCTTGTCAATGGAACGACAGGGCTTGCGTATGAAACTGCACCGATGACGTCAACTCTCGCGTCCTCCACAGGGCCGCGAGGCAAGGGACGTCTGTCGTCTTATGCGGACGCACGAGCATGCCTGCTAGGAGCGGCAGAGGGCGCCGGAGAGACACTACCGAAGCTTGCTCTCCGCAAGGTGGGGGACTGGACAATAGTGGTGCGCTACGCTGCGCATTCTCCAACTCTCTTAAATATCCTCGAAATGCACCGCAGTGACCTCCTTGATGCTCGTCTCTGTTCGCATGCACTGTCTGAACTTATAGCCGGCCCCCCGTGGTCGAGTGGAACGTTGGCGCTTGCATTGCGGCCGCCCGTGAGGTTGGAAACCTGAAGCCCACAGTCTTCTACATATATCAGACAGATCAAACGGCCGTAGCATCATGGTACCGTCGCTATGTCGTTTTTCTGAACATGTACGCTCGCAACAAGCCTTGGTAATTCTGCCTGCAGCTTCTGCACAAAACATCCCCAGCTAAAAAGGACTGCAACAAGGGGACTCTGCAAACATGCTGATGTTTTCCCTTGCTGTGCATCCATTGGCAACGGAGATTGCAGGTTTGCATAGACGGTATGCGGATGACTGCACCCTCCTAGGCGCTCATACGGAGCTTGAAACGGCAGTCGAGATTCTCAGCTTAAGAGAACCTATTCAAGGCATGTATCTGAATCCGGCAAATTCGGCAATT
The DNA here is from genome assembly GCA_002205965.3 of Kappaphycus alvarezii. Lineage (NCBI taxonomy): Eukaryota > Rhodophyta > Florideophyceae > Gigartinales > Solieriaceae > Kappaphycus > Kappaphycus alvarezii. The sequence continues at coordinate 1,604,952 of NADL03000599.1, forward strand.
TTGTTCTGGACGCGTCAGACCAACAACTGGACTAGAACACTTCATCCCGCGCATCGCAGAGAAGTTTTACGCAACCACAGGAGTGATCCGCAGACGTCTTTGTCAGCGCATAAGTTGCGCACTGTGGTCTTCTATTGCAATGGCGATTCTATCGCGAGCCCCACTGCACGAGCCTGACGTGGAACATCCGGTTAGTTCTTAGCCGCATGGTCAGACCTTCAGTGTACACGATAGTTACTCGAAGTAAAGTTTCTCTGATATAACTACTACCAAACCGCTTTCCACGAGAAAGCTTTTCCGCCGAAGACTATGGATCGCCCTGATTCATAGAAAATTTCCTCAATTAGAAAATCAGCTGCACGCGGCGAGCGCAGCAAGCCTTTGGTTCCCAAGGCGTCCACCACTGCCTGGTTAGCCAGACCGCATGCTTCCAAAACCCGGCCTTCCGCCCTACGGTCCCCGCACCCTTCCGCTACAACATGGCCCAAGTCCTCCGCACCGATGCGGGCCTCCTTGCCACTCCACGGCCCACCCTGTCGTTCCCCCCGTGTCAATTCATGGTGATATTCAATTGACAGTGTAATGTGCCTATATATTACCCACACTATATTTGGCACATTACCCTTAACCAATTTACATCTTTATCCTTTTGGCGGACACCCGTTTAGCGAATATGACCAAACGGTCGTTGGGCATCTGATTGCATTTGCTCCTCCAAGTGATCTTTCACCACACTACAAATGTGGTCCCGGTCCAACTCGACTTCGGACCCGAGGACAAGCAGTTATCTCATATCATAAAGTTCTTTGTTTGTTATCAAAACAGTACGTGTTAAAACAGTACGTTTTAACCACATTCCGGAATACGGTTAAACGTGAAGTTATAAGCTATTCTAAAGACCAAGCCATACTGAGCAAGTTGCCTTTACGGTGGAAGTGAGGAAACGTCAAGGCGACTGCATTAAAACTTTCGACGAGACGTTCGGCAGCAAAAGCGTCATCATCTTTGCCGTCATGCCGAATTTTAATTACAAACCGAACTTTGGGAACAGCATTGCGTTCAAGAACATGCACTATTACAAGAATGCCGAATGGACACGAAGATGGATTGAAACTGGAAGATACCGACAGCACTCGAAAGGTCAAGCAAACCAACTAGCAGAATGTTTACCCAGTAATTACAATGAGCCCGACCTTCAAAACTACTAAGCACTACACTCACACGTCCAACACAAAACTCCATCTCCACATACATCCCGCATCACTCCATCATCATCACTGTCTGAGTCATCTTCAACAAAACACAGCCTCCTAACTCAGCCAGCAGATACCCAAACAATGGCGGACGACATCAATGTCCCCGCCAACCCTGAACCCGCTCGCGTCCCGCGAAATCTAGACTTGAACAGAGCAATGCCAATGGAACCGGAGCAGCAGTTAATCATCAATTTCTTTTCAGCATTCGACGCCACACACGGAAACCTGAGGGGAGAAGACCTCCGCCAATGTATCCAGACAGAGTTTTCTATTTGGCAGTTCAGCAGGATAGAAGTAATCAGCAACTCAACATTATTTGAACTCACCCGAACATTTTTAGAAGACCGCCAAGTCGCTATTCCAGATTTCGTCTTTTGTAAAAATCTCGTTCGCATAAGGGTAATCGCTGCAATCTGGACAGAGGACAGATTCACTACAGAACTGAACCAGGTATGGGCACGATATGAACCCTTTCGAAACGGTGACCTCGCACCAAGGGGAGGAATAATGACCCCGCGCCAAGAGCAAACCCCAGGAGCACGAGCTAATAACCCGCCTGATCAGGAAAACTCTGCCCGACGACTTGATTTTGAGCAAGGTAATCAGACCCTAGCACAACGCCAAACCGCATTTGCCAAGCTGAATGCTTGCTACAAGTTCGAATCGTCAAAGTACGGAGGATCACCCAACGAAAACCTCCAACTCTCCCTCACCCAGTATGATCACTACTGTCGTATTAATGACATCAACGGAGACCACAAGGTCAAATCAGTCCACATCATGCTTAAGGGCAACGCCCTTCAATATTACTTCACCTAAATGACGCACCTGGATAATTGGCACGCAGTTGTCACCGCCCTCCGTAACAAGTACCAAAGTGAGACACGCATACGCAACATTGAAGACGAACTAGAAAACCTCCGCCTGACAGACTTTGAACACGGCGGCGTATCGGAAGCTCATGCGTTACAAGAATTGGCCAATAGAATTGAAACGCTCGTCCCGCAGTGCCCTCCGGGACGTAACGACGAATCATACAAACGCAAGTATCTTTTCCGTGCAGTAAGGATGAAGGATTGGGCTGACGGACCAATAAGTTCGCTCAATCGCCAGACTCCCTACAATACATTCCTTGATGCCCTTGTCACCGCTGAGCAGAACAAACGGATCAGAACTCAACTCCAAGACACAGGTACCACCTCATCCCGGCGTTCCTATACACCGAGAACCACGACCCAGCAACATGGAAACACCAACACCACAAACGAGGCCATCCAATGGTTCCAGGGCCAAGCACGATATGGCAGAGATCCGCGCGCTCCACGTCGCCAAAACCTCAAGCCTCAGAAAGGTAACCAGGCCTGTTTCAACTGCGGGCAACACGGTCACACAGAACGCAACTGCCGCAAACCCCGCGACGAAGACCGCATCATGAGAGCACGCATCAAGCACCTCCTTCAGAGCAAAACCAAAAGTGAGAAGATCTACATCCTTAAAAAACTTCTCGCGGAACAGTCTGATCACATCAAATTCTTATCAGACGCTCTATTCGACTCACTCATGCAGAATAAAGATCACTCCTACGACTCAGACAGCGACGGCGAGCACTCAAGTGCCACCTCCTCAGACTCAGAAGATGACTCCGCGAACCCCAACACCGATATACCCGACGCGCAAATTCACAATAACAAGGTGACGAATACAGAGGCACCCTCGACAGAAAACACGCTTTTCGACACAACGTCGACGGATACCGCCATCGATGACCCAGAGACCATACTCTACGCACGCATCGAGAACGCCACCAGTCACCATACTGTCGCCAACCTCGATTCGTTTTTTCAGTAAGGGGCATGCACAACCAAAGTCGACATGCCCCGGACGAAAACCACATCAGCCGCCTTAAACATCACCCATCACCTATCCGCATTGCCAAACAACGACTAAACCGAAAAAAAACACACCGATGTTTGGAACGCGCACAGTGAAAAGGGTCTTCCACAACCAAAGGGACTTACGGTCTCAAAACAAACATGTTTACGGATTCCAGGGTGCTTGCCTCGATATTGGCGCCCAAAAATCCTGCATAGGACTTCATCAAGCGAGAGCGCTTTGCAAATCACTGAACAAACGCCTGAATTTAACACCTTCCCCCTACCGGTTCAAGTTTGGCGACGGAACTTTTATGAGCTTGGGACAGATGCACATACGTATCCCCACACCTGATAACTCATATCTGGAACTTACTGTGGACGTCATCAAGGCAGACGTGCCGCTCCTCATCGGACTCGATGTTCTCGACTCCCATAAACTGGTAGCAGACAACGTCGATAACATGCTCTATAGCAAGAGGTACGGATGGAGCATGCCTATAACACGACGACATTCACATATGTACTTAGTCTGGGATACTTTTACAGCCGTCTTCACGAGAGCCGAACTCAATAGGTTGCACCACCACTTCTGTCATCCGTCCCCGAATAAGCTGTATAACCTACTAAAAAGGACAAGGCCGGACGACCTACGCGAGGATACTCTGCAGATTCTACAGGAAATCTCTAGGGCATGCAAAACGTGCACCAAATTCAGCAGAGGCCCCCACCGTTTCCGAGTCTCTATGCCTTCTGGAGAGTGTATTTTCAACCATTAAATCGCCATGGATCTTGTTTGGATTGACGGCCAGCCAGCTCTCCATGTAGTCGACACCCATACACATTTTTCAGCCGCTGTCTTCCTCCAAGAGAAATCCACAGCTAGCATATGGAACTCATTCTTACTATGTTGGGCCACGGCATACATCGGGTATCCCGACAGAATGCGCCTTGACCAAGAAAGTGCTTTTGTAAGCACGGAGTTCCAATCTCTCGCCGCATCAGCCGGTATCGAACTTCAATACTCAGGCGTTGAATCTCATAATGCCATCGGTGCCGGAGAAAGATATCATGCCCCTCTCCGTCGCATTTACAACAAAATTAAGGAAGACATATCCACCGTGCCGCCTTATCTCATCCTTCAGTTGGCAGTCAAAGCGATGAACGACACGGTAGGTCCCGAGGGACTCGTTCCGTCGCTTCCAGTTTTTGGGGCCGTCCCTCGTTTTCCACCCCATTCATCTCCACTGCTTAAACACTAAGACCGTATGCACGCAATGCATATTGCACGGACGGAAATGGCCAATATCAGTGCTGAGCTTCGCATTCAACGGGCATTGCGAGCAAGACTCCCTCCAGCATCCAAATACATCGTCAACCCAGGAGACTCCGTATATGTCCATCATGAACATGACAACGTATGGAGAGGCCCTTTCACAGTCACCCGTACGTTCGACAAAATGGTCTGGGTACAACGCCCGGACAAGGAAGCAAAATACAGCATCGATCATACTCTACCAGTTCAACACGCCCCAGACATGACATTCCTCAACCACCTGTCCTCCTCTTTCAAAAGTTGGAAAACTCAACCTGACACCTGTCGCGTCTACCTCACTGACGTCTTACAACCCGGTGATCCTCGACATTCCGATCCGAAATTCGCACCGGCAATCAACAAGGAACTGCAAGGGTTGTTGGATAATGGCGTATTCGAAATAGTAGCAAAGGAGGATGTTCCCACGGGCGCAAACATATTGGGTAGCCGATGCGTCCTGACCATTAAACACAAAGACTCTCCCGAAGAGCTTTACAAGCCCGGATGGTGGTACAGGGACACAAGGACCGCGACAAATAAAAGTTGGTTCACCCATCTACCACCCTCAAACAAAGCTCTATCCTTGTTCTCACCGCGATCGCCGCCATATTCGGATTCATTCTATTGTCCCAAGACTTCATGCAGGCGTATCTTCAATCCGCAGACAAACTCATGCGAGAGATATACATCCGGCCGGCAAAGGAATTCCGACTGGACAAGGACAAACTCCTTCGTCTTCTGCAACCGTTATACGGGCTACCGGATGCCGGCGACTATTGGGACGCCACAATTCTCCGGCATATCAAACACGATCTCCAGATGTCGCAGTCTGCTTTGGACATCTGTCTGTTTTCTAAAAAGCTGCGAGTGGAGTTACACGGATTGTCCGTGATTTAAGTCGACGACAGCTTGCATGCAGGAACACCAGAATTTCTGGAGTTCACCCGCCGGACGGAACGCAAGTTTAAATCAAAGCCCCAGGAGTTTGACTCCTTCAAATTTGGTGGCGTTCAGATCGATACAAAAGACACCGGTATACTCATCCATCAGTTGGAATACGTCAGTTGCCTCAAACCATTGCCCCAGGATGCATCATTCCGAGAGTTTCGCTCCTTGCGCCAACGACTTCAATGGCTCTCACACAAAAGGCCGGAAATTTCGTCCGCTGTTAACAAGTGTACCCAGGTTACAGAATCCCGCTTTACTCCGGATGCCATCAACGCCATTAACTCCATAGTTCGTCAAGCACGCAAATACCCTTCTCGCGGAATCCTGCAACGACGCCTCGACAATGATTCTCTCCACATCCGCGTCTATACCGACGGTTCATTCGCTGACAATCACGATCTCACTACACAACTGGGTTATTTAATCCTTCTCTGCGACAATACTAATCGCTGCAACATCCTTCACTATTCTTCGCACAAAAGCAGCTGCGTGGTTAGGTCAGTTCTCGGTGGGGAAACTTACGCTTTCGCGGACGGGATGGACTTCGGACTTACCCTGAAACACGATCTTTAAAAGATCCTGGACAAGAAACTACCCATCCGCTTGTACACAGACTCAAAAAGTCTTTTTGATGTAATCACGAAGAACTCCACGGAAAAGCGCCTAATGATCGACGTCTAAGCGCTTTGCGAGGCTTACATTCGCATGGACATTCACGATGTAGCATGGATTCGATCGGAGTACAACCCTTCGGACGCGCTCACGAAGGTCAAAGAGAACCCGGTACCCAACAATGTCCTGGACGACGAAATCATCCACCACCCTGTCCAACAGTGGGTGATCCGCAATGTTACCTGAACCTTCATTTCGCAAATTGGTTCAATCGAAAAGGGGGGAGTGTCAATTCATGGTGATATTCAATTGACAGTGTAATGTGCCTATATTACCCACACTATATTTGGCACATTACCCTTAACCAATTTACATCTTTATCCTTTTGGCGGACACCCGTTTAGCGAATATGACCAAACGGTCGTTGGGCATCTGATTGCATTTGCTCCTCCAAGTGATCTTTCACCACACTACAAATGTGGTCCCGGTCCAACTCGACTTCGGACCCGAGGACAAGCAGTTATCTCATATCATAAAGTTCTTTGTTTGTTATCAAAACAGTACGTGTTAAAAAATTACGTTTTAACCACACCCCGCTCATCCCGCTGCCCAAGCCGCAGTCCACAACCCTGCCGTTTCCCCATCGACTGCTCCGACATCGCCCAATCCCGCATCTCGTACCACCCTCCCTCCCAACCCCACCCCTGCTGTGACCCCTGCTCCTAACCCCTCCCCGCCAAACACCACCCATCTCACCAGAGCTCATGGCACTTCCGCACACCAACCTCGCGCACCTCGTCCTCCCCCAAAGGTTGCAAAGCCCCCATTCAAGCGAGGCAAACTCACCCTGACCCGTTCAACCCCCTTCTCCACACCCCTCCCCAACCTGCAGACGCACAATCTCGACCCCCTCTTCGGATCTGAACCCCGCCCCCGCTCAGGACCCCCGTGTCGCCTCGGCTTTGCCCAAGACCCGCGGCACTGCTTCTTACCCGTCTGTCGTCCCTACCACATGCCCGTCTAATGCCCCCGTCCCTAACGCGGCTAGGGCAGACATCCTTACTGCCTCCTCCCAAACATCCCCGTCTGTTCCCGCTCCGCTGGGGCTGGTGATGCTGCCTCAACATCCCTTCCTCGCCTCAACTCCGCAACCAACTAATCCGCACGACTAGCACGCCAGCGAGTCATGCTTCCGCCCCATCAGACGACCCTCCCTCCCCGCTCGATGTTCCCCGTGCTCCGTATCGAGAGGCCGACAACTTTCTAGACATACCCCGGCCCTGCATGAAGTCCTTTGTCCTGGTTTTCACCAAGCTTGTTCGAAACGCGGTTCTTACACGTGAGCCTAACGCCATCCATCGCGCCTTACTAATTCTCCATACGCTCCCAACCGCCTCCCTCCGCCGTACTCTCCGGCCCGACTCCTGCCGCCTGGGCCAAGCTGCCCAACATGCTGCACTAGCTGACTGCAACCGCCGTGCCCACACTGCGACACAATGGAATGCACTACAGTCTGAAGCAATCACCCCCAATCCAGACGCGCTGAGTGACTTTAGACAACTCATCTTCTCGCACCCCCGTCCCAACTGATGCCCACCGCTCGCGCCCAGCTAAAGCGCTCTGTGCCGACGCCCGCCATGGAAAAGCCATGCGCTCATTACACAACCCTCCCTTAGAGGACGTCAACGACCCGCGCGCGATACAAATGCTCCGAGGGGCTTCAACCCCATCCACCTCGACCTGCCATCCCCTTCCCTGACTCTAACCTACCCCACCCGCCCCGCATCACTGAGGCCGCCGTCGTGCATGCAACGCAGTGGATCTCACGCGACTGCGCGGCAGGGCCTGACCGTACTCCCTCATGCTGGTTTCAATTGCTTGTCAAGATAGCCGTAAGCCCCGAAGCAGGTGTTACGGAGCGTTCGATGCTCAGCCAACTTGTCAACCGCATCGCCTCTGGCCATCTCCCTGGTTCGGTACTTTCTCTCACCGCTGCCGCCACGCTCCTACCTATCCGACCACGGCTGGACACGATCCGGCCGATCGCTGTTAGCCAGAACATACGGCGCCTTGTCACCACGTTACTCCTCGCCGTCGCCCTCTCAGACTTCCATGGCTTCCTAACTCAGTTGCAGCTCACCAGTGGTATACCACCTGGCGTAGACGTCATAGCACACGATGCCAGGGCGACTATGCTTGGCTGTGGGAACAACCCGGACTGCTTCGTGGTTTCCGTCTACGCGAGAGACGCCTTTACCGCTTTCTCGCGTCATAATATGCTCCATGCCCTCACCACTCACGTCCCCTCCCTGAGCTGGCACATCAACATTGTGACTGCGCCCCGCCCCCTCTCATCGTCCCTTTCACGCCCGTGTGTTCTTTCGAGGTCAGGAGGGCTCACAACAAGGCGGCGCCGCCAGCATGCTACTTTTCTCACTCGACCTTCAGCCCCTCATCCGCCCAGTGTGTGTCGCGTTTGACCTCCTGCTCAGCCGCTGGTACGCTGACGATGGTACCGTTATTGGCCGCATTCCGGAGGTGGCCATAGCATTACAGATCTTGTAGGCACTGGGCGCTTATGTCCAATTCCATATCAACCCTACAAAATCTCGTGCCTTTTGGCCTACGATGACAATATACCCGACTCGCCTCAGTGCCCTGACCTCTGCCTTCCCTGTCTCATTGGTCTCCAAAGCTGGTATTTCTCTCCTCGGCGCCCCCGCGGGCTTTACCGAGTACATGCTTCAACGGCCTCAGTCCTGCATGCACCGATACCGGACCGCACGGACTCTTCTCGACTCAGTCCGGATGCGCGCGCTCGGCTTCACCTTCATCGTGTTGCTGCCTCTGCCTGCGGGGTTCAACAGATCTTCCGCTTGACTCCCCACAAAGTTTCGTTTCCGCTTGCCCTCCGCCTTCGTGACCTCTACTTGGAGGCCTACGCCCGAATCATCGATGTCCCACTAACCGCGACTGCTCGCTCCCAAGTCAATCGGACAATGCGGTTTTGTGGCCATGGATTCCAACCAATCGCATCAATTATCTATGCCCCATATGGCGCCAAGCTGAATGACTTTGCCGAGTGTAAAGATGGCGCTTCCATGTACAGTACTGTACTGTACATTGCTGTACATACTGTACGTACAGATCATGGTTGTTTGGCAGGTATTATTGGAAACGGCCAATAAAAATGCAAATAGATAAAGCAGTTCATCGCTGATTAGTTGTCATTCACAACCGCTAACGACTCGACTCCCTCCAGGAATGGATCGCGACTGCTCAACACAACAGCTACTCCATTATCATGCATGATGCACGCCTCCATCCACTCCTTTTATATATATACGGCTTTCGTCATCCAATCTCACTCATAAGCGTGACATGTTGCCATCCCTACGCGCTCTCCACACCGCCCTTTGTCCCAACTATGCCTTCTTTGAATCTCTCTCCCCTCCCCAAACCCAGCTCTACTCGCTTTGACGTAGAGGCCCAAACCACTACTGACCCCTCATCTCACCCACCTCGCATCACCTACAGCCCGTCCTCCTTTCTCCACCGTCTTCTTGTCGGCGTTCGCATCAACAACAAGCTTCATACCAGCCGCATCATCCGCATTCCTTTTCGTCCCACTTACAAATATATTCTCATTCTCATCCTATTTTTTATCGCCGCTTTCCTCAGCCCTCAATTATTGCCGCATTGGTTCGGGTTTGAATTGGCAACTCCAGAAGATCTCTGTCAAAACCCTGATGCCAAACTAGATCGCATTTCTAATCATCTTTATCGGCTCACTAATTTCTCTCAGGCAACCCTCTTCCTGGCACGTCAGATATCACATCTTCAATGTATGCAACAAAGCGCCGCTCTTTTCTACCATGGAAACCATTCACAACCCCCCCGCTTTCAGTGGCCCGACGAATGCGACAGTGACAAGGCAAGAGTTTCGCTCTCAGAAACCAAGTGCGTCTCACAAAAAGTTGACGTGTGTAGCATAGTCGGTGGCATACCCAGCTTCCTCATATCCATCGCGGGTCAATGCCACAAGAAAGTAGGCCCGGAGCTGTGTGTTGACACAAATGATAAAAATCGTACTAACGCCTTGTTTCAACTTGAACAGCAGCGGGATACTGTCCCAAAAAATAATGCCACGGAGATCACTTCGCACCCTATTGCTGCCACTTCCAACGTCAAAGTCCGCCGTTTAATCTCTCGGCTCTCCCTTCAGGTCGATATCGCTTCCGATGCATTTATCTTGTATACCATCATATCCATAGCACTCGGTGCTCCCTTGGTGATATACAAGAGGGAAAAGGGCTCGCGTATCGTTGCCGCCACTTTTGGAATGACCAAGGTCGCCTTTGTCATTGTCTTCATTTTCGTTTTATCTGTCTATGACTCTGCAGTCCTCATTCTCCACGAGACCAACTTTGCACGACTATTTCAAAACTTTCTGAATGACCCATGTTATGTTGATCCCCATTTTTCTAGCCGCCGGGCCAGCTTAATTTTCGATCTTTGCAACAACGTATCCCGAATTGAGCAACAAAGCCGTTACGTGTTGCAGCAAATGGATGCCGTTTACTATGATACTCGTTTGTTCGGCTTTTGTAAAGATGAAAACAGGAAACTCGCCGTTCATCCTAACTTAGAGGGCATGGATCAGATAAGAGAACAATATCGTTCGGGACATCTTTCAAGCCCGGGCTATTGTAATTCCACGGAACTTTATGAGCTGACATCAGTTGCACCGAAGGACCACGGTACATTCAAATTGAGCGCCTTCCTGGGGAATGGTGTCGTCGCTCAGCTGCTGCTCAAATTTATAATTACCAACTTTGTTTTGCACTTTATTGCATTCTCAGAGCCCATGGTGATACATAATGGTAAAGTAGAAGTGTGGGGTCATCATATGCGTGACCAATTTTGTAATGAGGAGCAACTCGCAATAACTCGATTCGCAAGAGACAGGCACTTTCTCCCGTTGATAATATTCGGTACCCTACTCTTACTTGAACTCGTTTTGATCATTTACAGTGTCACGACAACTATGGGCGGCTCTCGAGGGATTATAGTCCCAGAAACCCTCCAGCCGTCGCCCACACCTGCCCCAGTATTCACATGTCCTAGCTCTTTGCTTCCGATACAAAGATGAGGCAGAAGCACGAATTTCATGACTAAATCGAGAGTCATCTTGAAAAGGCCACGACGTCTTCTGCATGCGTGTCGCTTGATGCTGCAAAATAGGCATCCAATCTCCGCACGCTCCTTGACTCGATGTCTGGAGTAGGTGAATCTAGTGCAGAGTCAAGAGGCCATCTACTGTCACTGAGTAGAGCTTTTTGTTTGAACAGGGCCCTTACAGAGACATTTACCGGCCAATTCCACAGATCAATGGGCCTCTTGATGTGAAAGGCGGCATGCCAGTTTTCAAGGGCACAGTAATACGCTGAAAGCTTATGCATTGGATGGACTGAGACCTGAGACTGCCACCATTTGAATGCTCGATTGTATTCAATAGCGAGATGACCGTTTCTCGTAAACGTTGCCACTTTGCTGACATGCTTGAAAGAAGAGGATATTGGCTGAACAGAGAAGCTGTCTCCCGAAACGACACATCGCCATCGAAAGGGAACATGGTTGTGAAAAAAGCGTGCCATTGATGCATTCATAACTTTAGGCGACCCAAAAGTATATATGCTGATGCAATGACCTTGTGAAATGAATTGTCGGAAGCTTAGGTCTAGAGCACACAATGTCGCCATGGCGCCCCCAGAGCCATATCCTGTGACAAAGATAGGCCTTTGGCTCTCCTGAACCAGTCTTCCCACCTCCTCAAGAACATATAGCCGTATACTACCATACACCTTGGCGAACCCCGAATGCACCTTGCACGTTTTAAAAAGCCGGGACTCTTTTCCTGGAATCGGCTTGACTTTCAGTGCGTCAAGTTCATTTGAATTTCCTTGCAGCGATGATCCCAATTTTGTATTAGATAGCGGAACCAGAAAACTATGGCGATGAGTTTCGACAGCCACCGGCTTAAATGAAACCACAACGCGATCTATACTTTCCAATACCAACGCTGACAAAGTCTTGTCCTCCCCCATTATCTCGGAGCAAACTCTGCACGCCGGCCGGCCGAAATCCTCTGGTTCAGGGCTTTCGCCTTCTTCCCCAGTGTACATGCTTGAGAGCCACGATAGATTGAATAAGAGGGTAGCTGTCTCTAAAGAAAATGTGTTTTCTCCCGGAACGGGATATTCTGTCAATGGGTTCCTCTCATCTGATACTCGGTACACCAAATCTTCCGGGTAGGGTTCTGTTTGTCGTTTTGCGAGTCTTGTAACCTTTCGCCTCATCAATGCCCATGCCGTTGAGTTTTTCCATTTGTGATGTACGTAAAACTCGCGCAGTGCATAAATTGAAACAGCGATAGAAACGGCGGCATTCCCGAGGGATGGGATAACAATAAGCTCTCGGTTTGACTGAGGGCGAACAGTTGTAGTGAAGATGACTCCAGGGCAGAAACGAGAGCGATGAATAGCGCATTGACCGCGAAGAGGGCTGCACTTTGGGTAAAGTAGCGCATGGCAATGACGATTTGATGAGAAGACGCGTCAATGGCATTGACAAGAACTTTGGCACTCGCAGGAATATCCCATAAGATGTATGCAATGATAACTATTTCGAGAATAGATAGGATGATAATAGCAACAGAATCGAGGATTTCGACTTTATCCCAAGCGCCATGAGTGACGATGGAAAGGAGAGCGAGACCGTTTTGGAGGGGCAAAGGCTTAAAGTGGATTTTGAGCCCTACTGAGGAGAGAAGACGAAGAACAACATAGGTGAGACAAATGAGAAACTGGAACCAAGGTAACTTACGACGTTGAGGGTCTTCGGAATAGAGCTGCTGCTGCGAGCAAAGAAAGGGATACCACCAGAGGTAAACAAAAAGGAGAGTAGTACCCATAGCGGAGCAAGCATCAGCACAAAAGACGAGGAAAAAATTGGGAAGGGCATCTTCGTGGAGAAGTTGGGCGACAGGACGAAAGGGAGAAGAAAAGAGAGCGGCGGATATGAGCAAAAGATTGACTGCTCGGCGATGGTTGTGAAAAGAATCGAGAGGCTGGGTAGCGGAGCGGATGGCAGCGGAGAGGAGGGCCGCCAGGGAGGCAGTTAATGCCAATGTCATTAGAACAAGTTCAGATATCAAGAATGACTGGGAGATGTGGGGGGCAGAGCCTTGGACGAAAATAGGCGGGCGATTCAAGGAGGAGAGACGAACTACTGCAACGGAGAGGCTAGCGAGAAGGGCGGAAAGAGTAGAGGTGGCGATGGAGAGAGTACGAAGCCGGGTCATTTCAGACTTTGTCATTTCGATAAGCTTGATCTGGGAATCCATGGCTGTGGAAAGCGGAAAACTGGGTAATGACGAGGGGGAGACACAATGGAGAGGTGCGGGAGTGAATGACAGAAGTTACTTTCTGTTGTGAGTATTACGATTCATGTAATAGTGTATGTCAAGTAATGGAGGGAAAGTTTCGAGAAAGTAACGGGTGAAATAGGTAGAGCAAAGAGAAAGAATAGAATGCGGAGACTTGTGTGTGTGATTGGTTTTGGCTTGCTAAATGCGAGGACAATAATGCTTGTGACATTGTAGATTGAGAATTGTGTGAAGGCCATAAGATGAGCCTCGTAAACCAAATTTTGTGTTAGACTGGCAATGCATGAACTGAATAATCGGACAGATTTTGGATTAGAATGCTCGCAACCATCGTGCTATTCAATCTCACAGACATTGCATTTAGAAAAGGACCCTTGGACAAGGCTTGGGTTGTATCAGATGCAAACGGAGAGATCAAATGCTCCTTAATGGTGTCTATAGATGTTTTCTACAGTAGAATTTATCCAGTTCGGAAAGCCGTGTATTTGTACAAATTCCTTTAATCAAGCGGTGTATTGCACGCATAGTCCTCCCAGAAGCGGTCTGAATAAAACACACAAACCTCCCCTCCACCGGCTACAGCCACAACATCATCCAGTTCAAACCCCTTCCCGCATCTCCTTCCCGCCTCTCCAACCCAGCCCCCATCCGCCTTGATCGCATGCAGCACTTCTCCCCAGGTCACATCGCCTACTCTCTCCATTCCAAGTGTCCAAATTACCTCATTCACAGCACCACCCCACCATTCCCCCTCTTCTCCCCTGCCCAATCTCATCCTCTTCGTTCCTCCTCCTCTCACCTCACCCACTCTCCACTCCTCTGCAACTCCGCCTTGACTTGTCACCTCTTTTTCACTGCTCTCACGCCGCGGTCCTTGTCTTTCTCCACTCCCGCAGTCCTCCATCGCTTCTCCGCTGTCATTCTCCTCCTTTTGTGTCTGCGACAATGAACATACAGGTCCCACCCCGCTCAATCTGGGTGGATACCCGGGATGCCTCTTTTTCAATGCTCGCAGCAACGCCTTCAAGGCCGGGTACGGTAGAGTTGATGGGTTGAGTGATGCCGACAGCACTTGTCCATATGAGAGCATGGCCTGCGGTTGCCGTGAATTCATTTCTCGCATGCGTCGTTAGACTTTGGACTGGATAATGCAAAAGGGACAGAGGGTAGCGCATTTCAGCGACCTTTGGCAACTTTAAAATACGGTACAGTACCCTGAAGGGTACTCCGTTGGGTTGGATGCCCACAATGTGTCTCGGATGCACTACGGTATTGTTTACATTTTTTTCAATACCCTCCAAATTACGAAAGCAACCAAACTGTAAAGCCCGATGTATTGTACAGTACTTTACAGTACAGAACAGTAGTTGGCAGAATACTGCAGAATAAACATACTTTTAATTACAGTGCCACTGGTTCGCAAGGTACAGCACGATACAGTACAGTTCTTGTTTTCAACTGTCGCTTTGGGTATCTAGTTCATTACAAAACTGTAAGCGTCAAGTTGAGACTGAATTACTGTACTGTACCATAGCGCACGGATTTCTCGTTGATCCGCACCACCACAACGATAGTTTGTGTAATTCAAACTACACAACGCCTCAACCCGCCCATCGTCGATTTCGAATCCCATTTCCTAACCAAGCCCGTCTTCGTTCCTCACCCCTTGCCCATCAAACTTCGCTTCCCCAAATCCCAGGCAGAATGTCCTTCGGTTTTGGCACCCCAACCTCATCTCAGTCACTCTTTGGAGCACCGACTTCGTCTAACTCACTATTTGGCGCTCAAGCTTCCTCTCAATCACTCTTTGGTGCCCCGGCGTCGTCTAACTCACTTTTTGGTGCTCAAGCTTCCTCTCAATCGCTCTTTGGAGCCCCGGCCGCTTCGCAGTCGCTCTTTGGAGCTCCGGCCTCTTCCCAATCCCTCTTTGGCGCCCCAGCCTCGTCGCAATCCCTCTTTGGAGCGCCGACCTCTTCCCAATCCCTCTTTGGAGCCCCGCCCGCTTCGCAATCCCTCTTTGGAGCGCCGACCTCTTCTCAATCCCTCTTCGGAGCCTCAGCATCCTCGCAATCCCTTTTTGGAGCCCCGGCCTCTTCCCAATCTCTCTTTGGAGCCCCGGCTTCTCAATCCCTCTTCGGGTCAAACACCGCCTCGCAATCTCTCTTTCCTCAATCTGCCCCTTCCCTTTTCGGGCAACCAAACCCCCAACAACCGCCATTCCATCAACCTCCTCAACTTCCTCGAGCACTTCACGATGTTATCGAGCGTCTAAATCCTCTACACCCATCCTCGCCATTTCATGCTGCACTTTACAACGTTGTACCTGCTGCAGATCTTTCTCGCTACACTCGTCCCACCGAATTTGATGAAAAGCTGTGGGAACTGGCTACCGCTCAAAATCCTGACCCCTCCCGCATGGTTCCGGTTCAAGCTAACAACTTTGATGATCTACTCACGCGAGCCGAGTTACAATCGCAGCGCCTCTCACAACATATATCCATCCTTTCTAAAACCGCTACAGACCTTACCAACATGGAAGATGATGCCAACACAAATATTGCCACCAAACTCGCCGCATATCGCCGAAGCCATCGTGAGCTTGCACGCAAGTTGTTGCGCATATCTGCAGCAGTGGATACAGCAGTGGCTCGAGAAATTGGAGAAAGTGGACTAAGTCAGATTGAGGTGGATAGAAGAAGGAGGGTGGAGGCCGTAGCAAGGGCATTGGCGGCCCCGGCGGAGTTTCGAGATAAATTGGCAGATTTGGTTGAAGCGGCGGAGGTGAGCTTATTAGAGAGGGGGATCGGACCGCAGGTAGAAATTCGGGATGCGAGGGCCGCCGTGGCTATTCGCGAGTTGTTAAAGGATCAGCTAAAAGGAATAGAGCACCTGGAAGAAGTATGCGAACGGACTGATAGGGATGTAGGGATCATGACGGACGTTTTGGAGGGGAGGGGATAGTGTCGTGGGGAGCAATGAGAAAGGTATGGACTGGAGGACGAGGCAGAAACTTTAGTTTCTAGCAGGGATCAGCTTAAGGGAATAAAGCATCTTGAAGAAATCTGCGGGGACTGAGGGGATGGGGGGATCCGGCAAGGATTTTGGACAACATATGAGGGAATAAGAGCAGAGAAGAGAGGGAACAGCACGGCTTTGAGGGCAAGGCCGAGATTATAGCCTCTAGTTGAATTTGGTCATTTTAAAGAGATACGCACTTACTCTTTCAAGCTTCTGGTTACGGGCGAGTTGGATTATCGGCACCAGCCCAGTGCAGAGGTATTTGCGATATGATTGACACCCGGTGGGAAGTCCACATGATGAGGACGAAAGGCTGGCGACATTGTCGTCAAGTATATTCGACCAAGATCGAGGTCTGTGCGCTGAAGGTGATAAGTTATACAGTGTGCAACAAAATTATAGCAACTGCCGTTCCCCGGGCCCAAATGCAGCCGCACCTCTGCCAGTACTGCCTTGGAATCCCTGGACGCACGTACTCCGTTGACTTACGGCCTCTTGAACCCACCGCCCTTCCTGCCACACCCAACAACATCCAAACACAACTAAATAGGGTGTTGCAGAAGGCTTGAGCCAAAACATTCCGGCAAGATGACACGTAGGCAGCCTCACCCAGCCCTTATACGCACAGCGCCGAAGAAATCGGACACCGGATCCGTGGCCTCGCCTTCCGCCACAACCCCGCCGCCGCATTCCTCTTCGCCTATCCCACCAATGCTACCAAGGTGTCGCGGGCCCACAGGACCGTGATGCTATCCCGTCATCTCGGACCACCTGTCTACTGCGACTCACTCCCGCTAACCTGTCAGCGTTGTAAGCGAAACATGGACTCCTTAGGCGATCACGCTGCCGACCTCTGCCCTGCCAGGTTCGGCCGCACGCACTGCCACAACGCGCTCCGCAACGCGCTTGCTTTCCACGTCTTGCGTGCCGCCGGGCTCGGCTGTCAATACGAAGTGCCTCTCCTCGTCCCTGGCACCGAGCTCCAGCCCATGGACATGCTGATTCACCCCCCCGCCGATCCGAGCAACAAAGATACACGGCCCGTCGCGTGCGACATCAACGTCGTCTCTCCGTTCAAAGCCACTGTTCACATGAAGGACAACTCAGCTGCTGGGGGTGCTGCCGCGTTGACGCACTGTGAGAAGGCACAGGACGTGGAACGCAAGCTGTCGAGCCGCCTCTCTCCACCGTCTGACGCCCCGACCCATGCACCGAACTTCACCTTCCAACCCATTGCGTTTGACTCGTTTGCTGCATCTGCACCCCAAACTACAGTCTTTCTTGATGAGTTAATCACGCGAGTAGCACGGAAGGATGGTACGACTGCAGGCATGATACGTTGGTGTGTGTATCAGCGCCTTAGTTGCATCTTGAGGCCGTCTATTGCTATGGCTACTTGCTCGCGAACGCCTCTGCACGAGACCGATGTGGACCATCCGGTTAGTCCGTAGCCCTGCAGTTTACAGTACAGTAATGTATAGTACGGTGTGGTTGTGGACTACACGTATTGGCCGTCGGGGGTAAAATGAAGGAATAGGTTGGGTACTTTAGTTGAGTTATTATGATCTGTTGTTTCTTGAAGATAGGGATTTCCAGCTATGGAGGTTATCTTAAGTACCTATTCCTCAGACAAATAGTCATAACCCCTCGGCAGCTGGAGTCGGGCGGTGACTTCTCGGATTAGGGGTTTCGATTAAGGAGTTGGTAACACTAAAAGAAGAAGGGCCTTTGAAGGATACTTGTAGACCATCTGGCCTTATCGCGAGCCCCACTGTACGTGCCTGACGTGGAACATCCGGTTAGTTCTTAGCAGTATAGTCAGTCATGCAGTGTACACGATAGATACTCAATGAAGTAAAGTTTCATTCATCACTTATTAACTACAGTATCCTACTTACGAGCAAGGGTTGCTAATTAGGGATTATGGGTTATATTTCCACAGTCCCCCCTCGTAAGAATTAGGTCTGCGATGATGGTTCGGCGAAGGAAACGCCACGACGAATGAACCATTACTGAATAGGATGGATAACGATGCCTTTGTCGATGAGACGGTTCAAAATTGGGTTCTCCTTGATCTTAGTCAGTGCGTCGGCAGGGTTATGTTCACTTCTGATATAGGCGACGTCGCTTAGTCCGATTCATTGGTAGGCTTCGCGCATAGCCTGCACATCTACCATGAGACGCTTCTCAGTGGTAGATGTGTTCTTCACGAGAACATCGAAAAGGGACTTCGAGTCCGTAAACATGCGTACTTGCAGTTTTTTGTTCAGCATGCGTTCGAGGTCATGCTTGATGGTTAGGCCAAGGTCCACGCCATCTGCAAAGGCGAATATCTCGCCACTAAGCACCGACCAAACAGCTCTGTGTGATATGCATGTGTTGTAGTGCACAATTTTGCAGCTGTCGGTCTTTTCGCAAAGTAACATGAGAAAGCCCAGTTGAGTGGACAAATCGTCGTTGTTTGCGAAAGAGCCGTCCGCGTATACGCGCAAGTAGAGAGATGAAGGATCCAGTAGCCGTTGCAGAATCCCGCGGTTGGGATATTTGTGCGCCTTCGCTACAATGCGGTTGATAAACTAGATTGAGTTGGCGTTGAATTTCGGCTGCGTGATTTGTGACCACTTGTTGACTGCGAACGCAATTTACAGGCGGGTTTTCGTAAGCAGATGTAGACGCTGTCGGAGGGAACGAAAGTCCGTGAACGATGCATCGAGAGGAAGAGGTTTTATGTGGATGATGTACTCGGTTTGGTAGTGGTGAATACCTTCCTGCGTAGTTGCAACCTGCATCCCGGCGAACTTGAAGGAGTCGAGCTCTCGCGGCTTGGACTCAAAGCGCTTCTCTGTCTTCTTTATGAAGTCATAAAAACCTTTTGTACCGGCGTGGAAGGTGTATGCCAGAGAGTCCGGAAAGTTTTCCGTGTATCGTTTTGAAGAATCGGCGGATATCGAGAGCGCAAGCCTGCATGCCTAAGTCATCTTTGAGACGTTGCGTCATTGTGGCATCCCATTAGTCCCCAGCATCAGTGAGGCCGAAGAGTGGCTTCAGTAATTTCAGGAGCTGATTGGGAGCGAAATTTAGCTCTTGCGGGGGTTTCACATAAACATTTCTGAGAAGCTCGCCAGCGGATTGTAGATAGGCTTGGGTCACATCCTGTGACCATAATCGAAAGCCAAAGATCGCGGCCAGCGAGGCAAGCAGTCGTACAGAACTGATACGTAACATTGTAGCGGGGTGTATCAGGTTGTGGAGCTCCTGATTATTGAAGCTTTGCACTACATAACGTTCCCGAAGTACCAATTAAAATATGTTACGTTGCAGTAGTCCCTCGATTTCTTTAGACCGAGCAGCAGTAAAACGCGGATCATGCTGTGGTGGACCGTGGGGCTCTAGAACATCTGCAAGATAGGTGCGGAAGTGCTTAGGCTGCTCAATAATGTCAGAAAGGGAGTAGTTAATGTGGTGGAGCAGCTTGGAGCCTTCAGCCTTAGTTACGGGCAAAATATGGTCAAGAGAGTACTTGGCCTCAGCGTCATTTCGCTGCACCCATACATTTTTCTCGAAAGTCTTTTTGACCGTAAAAGGGCCATGCCATCGCTTACTTAATTCTTGCTAGACATAGACCGGGCACCTAGAATGGACAAGGTAGTTGGTTGCTGGCAGTACTTATTCGCGGCGGGCTCATTGTATCCCCAGTTCTGCTGTGGTGTCAGCTATCTCCACACGGGCAATTTCTAAAGCACGCATTCTGTCGGTCTGTAAAAGCAGGGGCGTGGAATGGGGTGGAAACCGGGGGATGGAGCCAAACACAAGGACGGATGGTACGAGGCCAACGGGGCCAACAGTGTCATTCATGGCTTTCAAGGAAAGCTGTAGGGCTATGTTCCACTCAACTCCGGGGAAGTATTACAAAATCTTGAGAAAGATGCGGCGTAGAGGGGCGTGATATCTTTCCCCGTTACCCAGTGCATTATGAGAATGCACTCCGAAGAGCTGCACTAGAATGCCTGCTTATTGAGCCAGGGTGTCGAATACTTGGCTCTGTAGGACGCTGTCCTGATCCAAGCGGACCGTTTCAGGGTATCCGGTGTATGGAGATACCCAGAAAACCAGAAAAGCATTCCACATGGTTTGCGTTGATTTGTCTGGCAAAAATACAGCGGCGGAGAAGTTAATGTGCAAGTCAACAACGTGCAGAACGGGGTGACCTCGAAGCCAGACGAGATCGAGGGCGAATTCATGGTTGAACACGCAGTCGGTGAAGGGGAAGCTAACACGGAAGCGATGCGGTCACCCACTGTATCATTGACAAGTGTGACATGCTTTTTCAATTTCCTCTAGTGTCTGGAATGTCTCCGGTGACGTATCGGCGGGTTTGATGTGCTGAAGCAAGTGGTAGAGCTTCGTCGCTGACGGGTGCCAGAAATGGCGATGTAACCGTTCGAGTTCAGCTCATGTGTAGAGGATCGTGGCAGCATCCCATTGCAAAAACATGTGGTGTTTGTGGCGAGTTATGGGGATTTTACAATCATACCTGCGACTGTGCAGGACATTTTAGACGTTGTCTGCGACCAGTTGGTGAGCATCGAGGACATCAAGGCCGATAAGGAGAAGAACATCAGCGTTGACAACATCCACCGCTAATTCCATGAACGAGCCATCAGGGGTCGAGATTCTGACAATAATGGTACCCATACTGGAGAAGACGTTGTTCCTAAACTTGAAACTACAGTCGGAGTGCTGGAGTCGAAACTTTTGACGCATCTGATTGTGATATGCCTTGGCTTTTTGAAGGCCGATGCATGATCGCTGCGCGCCTATGTCCTAGCAAGCGCCATCAAATTGCCGGGCATTAGATGAATAAAATTGATCGACGATGTAGTTCACCTTGTATACAATGCAGTGGTCGAATGATGTGGATAGTTTTCCACGCTTATGTCGTCTATGAGCGACTGGGCGACTGCGGGCGCGATCGGGTGGTTTCTTAAGTACGTGGGAATACTGCGTTGAAGTGCGTATGCCCCTTAGCGAAAAAACGAAGTTCCATCTGCGTTGAAATGGTACTCAGGAAGGGCATTAGAAAAAGACGCAAGCACTGCGAAGCGGTTAGAAGGTGGGAGTCGTGAAGCGAGGCGGGAGGGGGGTCGACGTGCGGGGGAAGGAGGAGTTTGAAGGGGGGGGGGCAAAGGGGAAGGGGAAGCGAGTAAGATGGATGACGGGATTGGGAGAGTTGAGGCAAGGGAAGGGGAGAGGTATGGATTGATGAGTGGGCACTCAGAGTTGGAGAAGGGGGGCACGGGAGCGTTTGAGTGAACATTACATCTTGGGGGTCTGGGGGCGTGTCAAGTGGAGACTTGGCATCCGTTGAGGTGCTGTTCTGGTCATAATCACCCTCATGGTTGTCGAACTTAGCATCGCCACTGTCAGAGTCCTGGTGTTGCATTAGAGTGCACAATATTGCAGACAGGAAATTGATGTACTGGGATTGTTCTGTCAACAGCTGTTGTAAGATGGTCACTTCTTGCTTAGAATTCCTACCGCGGAGCATGAATGAGATCCTGTTGCGCATGATTCTATCGTCGTCGCGGGGTTGGGTGCAGCGACGTTCTACATGATCACGTCCTCCACAGTTATGCTTGGAGGATAGCTGTTTTTGAGGAGGTGCGCGGGGGTCACGGCCGTGGCGGGCTTGGCTCTGGAACCAATTTTCGGCGTCAAGATGGGTTACTAGCTTGGAGAGCCTATGTGGGGAACGATCGGGGCGGGTGATGAGCTCCTGACCTGTTTGGGTGTGGTTGTTTGGCTGTTGGTCGGAGCGCCAGCTTTGATTTGTTTCACCAGGAAATCTTGTTCCGCTAGCAAAAGATCATAGAGGAAATTGTTGTATGTTGGGTCGTTTTGGCGCATGTTGGAGATGGGAGCGCTAGCCCAGTCACAAAGTCGTACGGCTTGGTGTAAGGTGCGGCGTTTGTCGCGATCTTCCGTGCGGCCATCAGGGCATTGGGGAAACAAGTACTCGATGCTTCGTGCCAACTTTTGAAGGGCGATGCCTTCACGAGTGCTCTCGTGAAGAAATTGGTCAATACATAAGTCGTTGACCTCATCTTCAATTTGAGCCATGCGAGCAAGGCTGCTGAAACGTTGCTTCAGCGCGTTGACCATAGTACGCCAGTCTTGTATGTTGGTCAACTCAGAGTAATAGAACGTGAAAGCATTGTCTCTGAGCATGGAGTGAACATATGTGGCCTTGTATTCCGGAGGTACGTCGTTTATATGGCATATATAGTCGTATTGGCGCAACGCAATCTGCAGATTTTCAGCTGTCGCTCCACTGAATTTCTTGCCATCAGACCGATAGTAGGAGTGGATTTTGGCGTTGATGGCTGAAAAATTAGGTGCATTATTGTTATCAGGTCGATGGCTGAAAAATTAGGTACATTATTGTTATCAAACTGCAGCTGATGACGGGCTGGTGGGTGTTGATTGTTTTGAGGAAGTCAACCAGGGGTTTGCAGTTAGCGCTGTGTGGTCGTACCATTTTCCAGGACCAAGTTGTCATGCTTGTGCGCGTTGTAGCGCGCGAGCGCTGCTTTGACCTCATCATAGTGGTCCTCCTCTCTCCAGATAGCCACAATAATGCGAATCATTATGAGATTGGTTCCTTGGAAAAAACGTACCTAGGTTGATACCGCGGTCCTCAAGGAAGATTTTTATGAGCTTAAATTTGTTGATGTTATTCAAGATCACCACGCGAGAGATTTGCCATATAGAAAGCTCTTCTTTGATAATGTTGCGTAATTCTTCACCGCGAAACCCAGGGTTGTATCCATCGAATGCGCGGAAATAATCGACGAGTAGGTGCTGCTCATTCGTACAAGCATTTACGCGGTTCCAATTGATCTGCGTCAGTTGACGTTCGTGGGGAGGGTTCCCATGGTTCTGGCGATTCGCCGTAGTTTGAGAACTAATTCGTTACGTCTTACCGTAAGCCCTTACTCGCAAGTGTGGACTATACGTATTGACCGTCGGGGGTAAAATGAAGGAATAGGTTGGGTACTTAAGTTGAGTTATTATGATCTGTTGTTTCTTGAAGATAAGGAGTTCCAGCTATGGAGGTTATCTTAAGTACCTATTCCTCAGACAAACAGTCATAACCCCTCGGTAGCTGGAGTCGAGCGGTGACTTCTCGGATTAGGGGTTTCGATTAAGGGGTTGGTAACACTAAAAGAAGAAGGGCCTGTTAAGGATACTCGTAGACTATCTGGCCTTATTAACTACAGTATCATACTTACGAGCAAGGGCTAATCGCTAATTAGCCCTTTCTCGTAAGTATGATACTGTAGCTAGTTGGGGATTAGGGGCTATATTATATTCACAATGGTGAACATTTATTTGTGTGCTGAACCAAATCAAAAATACCCTATGACAAATGGGAAGGTTTAGAAATGTGGGCGTTTTTGTAAAATGGACCGTTTTTGGACCGATTATCTTATTTCAAGTCTTGGAAGAGGGATTACTAATGGTGAAAACCATATCTTGAACGGAGTTCGCGTTCACAAGATATGGGGTCTTGAAAATGTTTACCTAAGGGTTCTAATCAACGCCTAAAGTTGATACTCGCCCCAGTCCACCCCATTTCCGAAGTAATTAGCAATATAGGTATCATAGTCGCGGTGATACTGTTCCCAAACATTCTTTTTTATATGGGCTTCGCGCGTTCCCTCATGAGGAGATGGAACATCACTTTGCCTCCTAACCTCAACACAGTAGGTAGACGAATCATTGTAAGACGAAGTATTCGACTTAACATCTTCAAACGAACAACTCGTTTTCAGCAAATTAAAGATGGTCCACTCTGCAGTGCTAGTATACCAGGAAGATTGGTATGAAATGAAAACCCATGGTAGTTCGAGATCTTACAGGTTGTCGGAAACGTGAAAAAAGCACCTAACATAGCCTTCCAGTCTGTCCACTTAACCAAACTTCCACAAATTACTTTGTTAGATTTAGAGCTTTCTTCAATAACTTTCATCATTTCTTTTAGCTTTCTTCAATAAAATTCATCATTTCTCCCCGGCAGTTCACATTAACAGTCTTCAGCTTCCGTTTTACAAGCCCAAAAGCGCCATCGTAGCGGTTCTCAGTATGTCCCACAATGAAGAAGTAAAGAGAAACAATCTTCTCTAATCCTATTATGACTCTCCAGCAAAAGTATCATAACACGTAACGGTTCTTATTTTGTCCAGAACAGTTATCACAGTGCAGTGCAAGATTTTCAACGGGATTAATCAACTGTTCTGAGGCTCTGTGAATATCAATAACATGGTGAATCATAGAGCATACTTCGTTTCCCGTCTTTTTGTTTGGGCAGTGTCCTTCCACAAGACCAAAAAACATAAACCAAATCCATATTACTGCTACATATCTCAAATATATCGAACTTTGGCCATGTAACGAAGTGTGATTGTCCTAGATATCGCGACATGGACGGCAACAGCACCTTTTCGGCAAAGTAAAACGTGAGATGAACCATTCCATTGTCTGGACCTTTTACAGCTTCACTACCACAGGCTTTATAGAATTCAAACTCAGCGACGGCCTCCATTTCATGCTTCTATAGTGTCTCAGATAGTATTTACTTCATATTACTACCTTCTGTAGTCTCGATGTAGTTCTTGAACTCGGTTCAAAGATCGCAGAAATCAGAACCGGATTTTGCGATTCGAAGTTTCGACATAGGTGTTTTCCAGACGCGGAGGAATGACCTTAAGACAAGGGGATCGTCCGGTTTTGTCCAGTTTCGTGCACATTTCTCAACTAGGGAATTGGAAATATCTGCCCACATTGCTGCATATCGAGCATAAACAGCAGCAACATCTGTATCGCTTGGTAAATAACAAACAGGGTGATCTTCTGAGGATCAACGCCCAGTTGGGCAAAGCCTGCCATTCAGTTCACTGTACCTCCGCAAGAATTACAAAACTGCTACGGTTTGTATCGATTGTTTTCTAGCACGAGAGAGAGCCCGTTGTGTTTCTGGAAACTTCAACTGGGGCTCAAAAGAGACCCTTTGGGCTAAGGGTTGTATAGTTTTCTCATTGAATTGAACAACGGGGGCAAAACTGCTGAGACAAAATGGTCACCCTCTTATTACGTAATTCACTGTAGCTCGGTCCTGTATTCCCTTTTAACGCTTTAATTTGCGGTTTTGGGCTCTGACAGCGTCCCTTACTGCAAGGTCGTTCGGTTCTCCTGGTGGTACGACCAGTGGCAGACACATTGCCCCTACGGTGTTCATTCGTTCGGTTTTATCAAGTCTTGCAAAGCTGATTGATAGTTCCAGCCTGTCCGCCACGCAACCAAATTCCTTATTCCAAGCGGGAAATGTGCATAAACTCAGATAATAACCGAAGTGGTCACAGGCGTATTGAAACTCCATCTCTTCAAATGTTTCTGGTGTTGGATCGTCATTGTCACCGCCACAATCCTGGTGAAGCATATTCTCGCGAGGCGGGCCCTTCTCGTCATTACCAAAGCCTTCATAGTTGTCCATTTTTTGAATGGTAGTGTTGGTTGGCGAGGGTCATTCAAGAAAGGTTGTGTTGGTGGTGGAGGTGGGTTGCACTCGATGGATACATTTTGTTGCCCCGATTTTTTATTTCTGATTTTTCTCGAGATCTCTTCCACTTTGCGTTGGACTAATACCCTCACGAACGATCTGGGCCTCAGTGGCTCTCTTTACTCTTTTATTTTTTTAAAATGAAAATTTGACCGAATGATGGCCTGGAGCCTGACGATTCCGGCGATGTGCGTATCTATTGGTCGACAAAATGTGCCATAGGGTACTCTTGAAATGGTTCAGCATACATTTAAACTCCTCAGTAAATGTCGCCTAGTGGGCTATGTTGTCAGGGTAATCTTGCAGGTGAATGCTGTAATGCAGAAAAGTGGAGAATCTTGTTTGGTCGGAATTGGGTGTGTATCATAAGGAGCCTTTGGGGGTAGAGATAGTAGGGAGATGCAATGTAGAGACCGCTAACGATGAGAATATAGTACAATGATGGCGTCCCGTAGTTGCACGAGCTAGTTTTCGGTGAGGGCGTTGTTCCGAAGGAGTTCCATGGTCCTGGTAGCGGTTGTGTGGGGCGTTTTCGTAGGTACTGGGTGATGTGCGAACCAGTGTAGGAACAAGCGTAAGGTGAGGCGGCGTGGGTGCCCCTTGAGGATGGGGGAGGTGAGAAAGGAAGGGAAGGATACGATTTGTGTTGTGGCGGGTGCGTGTCGGGGTGAGAAGCGACGTTGGCGGCGGCATGGGGAGCTGTTAGGGGCATTCCAGTCGGAGATGTAGAGGTGGGATGGGTGCGTTTGGGATGGGGAGGGGAGGGTTTTGTCGAGTAACGAATTTGCTCCATAGCTCGTGATGTTGTGTATCGCTCCGGCCACCGTGGTCTTCTGGTTGCCTTTGCTCGTCCTGGTGGTAGCTTGAAAGGAAGAGAGGTAGTTTGAGGCCCGTCGTTGCAGAAGGCTGGTGTGGGTAGTCGGATCCTGCGGTGGAAACCATAGAAACTATTTGATGTGAACTATTTGAAATTAGGGGCGGTACCTGTCAATCTTTACACTGTAATTACCAAGAGCACACTACATCTCGGACGCAGTCTTTCACACTTTTGCATGTTAGACATCTACGAGCTCAGCCCCTCCTTGCCGTTGGAGTCAACGGATAATGAAGAAGTATTGCTACGTCTGATTCCGCAGAATCCGTAGCTGCGCTCACACCACAGCTTCAGCCCTTCTTGCCAATAAGATTTATTCACCTACCCTCCCATCCTCTCCTTCACTTCTCTTTATTTTCTGTTGACTGATAAGGCTGATTGTACAGTCTTATAACTGCAGCTGATAGAGGCGGGTAACACGACAGTACCCCTCCAAAAAGCTATTTTTTTCGCAGTGGGTTTAGTTTTGGCGTTCCACCAGTACCTAAGGGTACAGTGGTTCCCGCCAGAGTTGCGATGCAAACAGTTGACTCCAGCCAGATTAGTTAGCCACTGTTGGCATAGAGATGTACAGTATTCGCCGCTAATTTAACAGATGTGGAAGTTGCTCCTCAGTTTGTCGAGATGGTCCTGAGTCCAGTGCTGAGAAACCATGCCTCTCTCAATGCGTCGACAAACTCTGAACGCAAAGAAGTCAAACGAAAAGCGAGCAGAGCGGTCCGCGAATCGCCAAAAGCCGTACAACTTTGGCGTTTGCGCGAGAAAGGAAAGCTCCAAATGAGCAAACGCGGAAACTGCCACAGATACAAATGTTCCATCAAGAGTCGTCCACCAACTTTCGCATCTGGTACAGGCAAAAGACAAATTTGCAATTGGAAGAAGTACATATAAGGATGTTTGCACCGGCCGGGTAACTGTATTAACTCAGGAACAGGAAGCAGTGGTGGTGCGTAAGCTGTTGTTGGCGGCGAAGTGGGGGGCCGCAATTGGATATAGGGGCCTTAATTACTTGATGGCTCCCATCGCAGCAGATGGCCGTGAAGGATACTCGAATGGCGTACCAAGTTCCGAAGCAATTCCGGCATTATGTGCACGTAATCGCGAGTTAACCTTCCATTCACAAGAGAGCATGGAAGCAGCCAAGGTAAAGGCCGAGAATCGAGAGCACATACAGCCTTTCCTTGATGCAATTGCAGGCCGCGGGCGGAAAAATCCCGGCATGCTTGAAAACCCGCACCTGATATGGAGCCTTGATGAAACAGCGGTTGAAGTCATTTACGGACAAAAGAAACAATTTTTTACATTTTCCGCAACCAAGCATGCTGGATTAAAAAAAGCAGTACGGCTTATACCTCCCAAAAATACATCAAGGTGGTCGTCTGCGTTTCAGAAAGTGATATGAAATCTCCCTCTTTTCTATTGTAGCCCTCATTTAAATAGGATAAATAGCGATTGGTTTAAGCTAGTTCAAGGAGTTGGAAATGAGGCAGCGCCTCCTGGTATATGAGCAAAGTTTGGTATCCAGAACTGGTTTCCAGCAGAGAGAGCAGTGATGAAGGTGTTGGACAAGGCATCAAGGGAAATTGATCTTTTGGAGTCAGCAGTAATGCATATCGCAAAGTTAATTAAAGTGATTGTTGGGAATCAGGCGGGTTTGTTGACATTGTATAGTCATTCTTCTAGTGATGTGGTCGGATAGATATAAAAATGCACGCGGAGCAACAGCCATGGATTCATCGCCCCTACAAACAACTCCCGTATACTAAAACCATGCGACTAAATTGTTAACAAGAAGTCCAAGGAAGTGGGGCGGATTTTGCGGGATACGTTTCGTTCGAAAGGAAAAATAGACCATCAAAAGGTGAATTTTAAACTTTCATCTGGGGTTTTCTGTTTCGAGTAAGTAAGTAGTGATGCCAATAACGAAAGCTTTCGGACAACCAGTCTCTTCCCATTCAATTCATTGTTTGATGCGCAGTTTGGAAGCTCAGTCAGTTTGAAAGAGAAGGAAAAGAAAGGTCCGAGACTCTTTCCCCCCCAGCGTTGCCTGTAGAATTCCAGCTGTGATTCAGCGCCAAAGTGACGTCTGCACGTATGAAGCAGTCCAAAAAATACTTTCTCAGAGGAGCAGACCTTCGACGGAACTGCAGAAGATCTCCCCATCAAAGGGGAACCGACAGCATCGATAACGACGCTGATTGGCGCAAATGTAGATACACCAGGGGTGTTATTTAAGTCACCAGCTCAAGCAGAGTGTACCACTCTATCTGAAACCATTCAGCGTCTAAAAGAAGAGCAGAACAAACCAGAGCGGGAGTATGGTTTGAAGGAGGAAAACAAGAGTTTGGAATAGGAGCAGAGAATTGAGCGAAAAATTGTGGCTCAGTTTCGATGACAGGAGGCCGAAGGACAGAAGTTGGCGAAAAGGCAGGGGTTGATGGTCGAAAAAGCCAAGAAAATTCGGGAGCAAGAGCTGCGTCGAATTATTACAATAGATGAAGCAGAACGGAAGAAATGAAGAAAGGATCGGAAAGAAAGGCGGGCAAAATTTGTGCCTCGAACGTATGTACCATGATGAGAGAAAGCGCTTTAAAAGATCTAGTGTGTCAGCACGAGTGAGCGCTTGAATCGTCGCTGATATCTTTGAAGTGGTTGTGAGTGGTCTAGTTGCGAACAGTGTTGCAAACGAGGGTAGAGTGCTCACCCTTGACGGGACTTCTATTGCGTATAATTGAGCCGATTTTAGCGAAAACAGGCACGCAAACTCAGGGTGTGGTCAGTGAGAAATTTCGCATCGAGTCATCAAAAATTAAAAAAATACATATCCAATCACATCGCTGTTCCACGACGCGTTTTGCAGTATAAGGTTTGTTGAAATCAAGAAGAAACTTCCTATAATTTCCTTTGAATTTGTCTTAGGTGCGTAAAATATGGCCTTTTTAGAGGGGTTGCGACTCTTTTTAACAACAAGTTTAAAAAAAATATGGCCAATAGCATTTACTTGAGCATAAAAACGATTCCTTAAGACAGTTCTTTATTGGGAAGTTCTTTTATTAATTTCCGCAAAAAGGCTACCTGAAAGAGAGACAAAAGCATATCACAATATCCTATATTGCTAACTTTAAAGGAAAAGGTCAAACCATTAGTACTCAGTCTTGTTAATTCTCCTTTCCAAGACTTGCTTTATGAGCTTTGACATGCGCTCAGGCAACCTGCTGAGGTATTCAGAGACAAGTTTTGTCCCATTCTTCCAAAATAGTTCGGCGGTCCCTAACAACCAAAACTGGCTCTTGTTAGAGAACACCTTCTTCGCAAGCGTACCATCACGTCTCCAATGGGGTTTAGATCCAGAATCTTCGCCGGCCGCATCATAAAATTGATATTCTTTTCAATAAACCAGTATCCTGTGAACTTTGCTGGATATATAGATGCGTTTTCCTGCTGAAAGTCCCCCAACTGGGTATATGCGCATCCTTCGTGAAGGGAAGAAGATAGTCTTGAAACGCCTTGACATAATTATCCGCGTAGTCCCAGCCACATAGAATTACCAAAAAAATTTTACTCGCCGCTAGAAATGCATCCTGAACCATGGCAGAGCCCCCACTCATTTGCCACTTCGCCAATACCGTCTTCTTACCACGCGAATCGTGTCAGTAGGACTGAAATACATCCCGTCCGTCCATATTTGGCCTTTTCTCGTCTAAAAAGATAAAAAGAAAACCTGTAACCAGCCCTGAGTCCTATGAAGTGCATTGTCTACTTCTCACTCAACTCTGTTTTTCTGGTGGTATGCAGTGAATGGGGGATACAATTTAGCCTCTAAAAACGACATAATGGAAGAGCGGGAAAGAAAAAGAGGGGTTGCGCGCTTCGAAACGGAAGGGGGGAGGTTTCATGAATGTAGCCAGCAGCTTCCCTAAGAATCAGACGCTTGGTTGCTGGCGTCACTTTGGGCCTCACAGGCTAGTATTTTTCTCATAGTTGTTTGTGTCTTTTAAAAAGACCGCAAAACTTTTCGAGGCCTTTTCAGCCTGCTCTCAATTTCTGGTATCGACCATTTGGTCTTTGAAAGTGATGAGATGCTGGCGTTTTCAGTTTCGTTGAGTTTGCGGCCTCTACCCAGGATTAGTTGAATAAAATTTGCACGGAGTCTTGTGGAGCCCGAATCATGAGCATGAGGGACACAGAGGACTACAATTTTGTTTAGATTTGTCGCAATCCTTTGGTTTGCATCAATTTCGCTTATTTATGTCACCCTTCGAAATAGCTTTTCTTTAATAAATTAAAAGGTATAGTTTCATAATAAATGTAGCTTCACATGGCTCGTTTAAAATTGGTCAGTTTTTGCTTTTAAATTGGAAAATTTTTAACAATAATATTGCCTCAGTTGTGGGTTGGGATAATTCTTGTCGAAAACTGAAATTGGAAATAGTTTCTTTTGCTAGGCAACAGACGTGATGGGCTGACGTGTAATAATGTTCATAAAATGAAATGCTGGACTAACGTGATGGGTTTATATGAAATGATGGTCGAGAACGGTATGGTGTAAACAGTAACCTAAGCTGGGGCCTAAGGGGAGGTGGAGGTCAGGAGGGAATCCCTGTAGAAGGAGTAGCAGGGTTGGGATACATGGATACGGACTTTTGTGAGTGCTAGATCTTCGAGTAACGCCCGGATAAGTGGATTTTGGCCGCTGTGATTGGACGTGCGGGGGGATGAGTGAGCAAGGTGCACGCGGGGGTACGTGGAGATTTGCATTGTTTATTCTTGTTGCAGATCTCTAGAGGAGATGGGGAGAGGTATTGATAGCAGAATTGACTGTGGATAGAGCTTTGCGCACAAAAATGTAATTCGCTGGTTGAGTCATTGGATCCGGGTAGGACAGGTGTTCACGATACAAATGATACACTCAGTTGAATGGAGATTCCGGTCACGGGATAACCGCCGTAGCAATAATGTAATGATCGCGATGTTTTGCGTGGAAAAAGAGAATAGAGACGCAATGTTTGTGTTGGATTTAAACCGGGACATGGAATGAATAAACTGTGGCGCGAATTGATCCACAAAACTGACCGTCAAGTCCCAATCGCTGGACAAAGGACCGCAGGCGTAGGATAGGAGACAGAAATGAAGAGGAGCTAGCTCAGCACAACTAAAAAGCATATCTGGTCAGCAAAAAAGGAATTTTTCGGTCTGTGTCGCAAAGTTAGACCAAAATTGAGCTTCTGGTGCGTACAGCTGTAATCTTAATCTAGCTA
Organism: Kappaphycus alvarezii; assembly: GCA_002205965.3. Taxonomy (NCBI): domain Eukaryota; phylum Rhodophyta; class Florideophyceae; order Gigartinales; family Solieriaceae; genus Kappaphycus; species Kappaphycus alvarezii. The sequence continues at coordinate 1,637,170 of NADL03000599.1, forward strand.
AAAAGATTGCTAATTTTGGTTAGATCCTACAAACCTCGCGGATAGTACTTATTTTAAAGGCTGTTCGCCGGACTACTATCGAGAAGAGGAAAACTTTATCAGTAAGGAATAGTAACAGCGCCGAATACAGTCAGTATGTTTTTCTAAGCTAGTGTTAACTCCGTTAGCGCCTTGAGATTACAGCTCAAGAGTAAGCAACCTTCCTGACCCTCCGGAAACCCTTTGCTTCAACGACTAAAACTATTGATCGTACAATAGTTCGCCGCGCTGTGTAAGAGGTAGTTTTTACAACCATACGGATAAATTCCTGGGTTTTTAGATAATTAAGTCCGCTTTTCAAAGACGCGGACCAAGATGGACTGACTAGACCGAAAAGATTCTAAATAAATTACGTGAACTTGAAATGACAAATGCGTAAAACATCTTCATTGTAATGAGATGTAATCATTAAAAAACTTGCTTGTGAGGAGATTTTATCATGTTTACTTCGTAATCAGTCGTTCAACTATCAGTTTTTCTGTGACTGATATTGAGTCTTGACGACCACACTTCACGTCAGTCAATTAAACAGATATTGAGTCTACGGAATCTTATCGCTGCGGATCATTACCAAGACCAGTACCGTGCACCGATGCTCTGAGCGCCCTCAGAAATTACCATATCGCCGACAGATACAGTTCCCCCAGGCAGGCTACACTTGCATCCCTACACGCTTACCAAATCAACCCGGTCATCCTGTTGGATTATTAGTACTAATATTCTCCCCCGAAAACCACCAAAGGAATCTTCTTACAAGCTGCTCTCTCCGTGAACGAACTCCTCCCCCACTGCACAAGACAGCAACAGAGGGCTGGAGGATGGGGTTGAAGTAGAAGATGGATGGCAGTGGAGAGCCAAAGGCGTCAATTACATCGGATTACAGCGTTGAAAGCGTCATTTTAACTCTATGAAGATGAAATGTCCGATATGATTGTGGAATGAGATGCAGTTGCAGAGAAGGGTATCCCACGGGCTTATTTTTAGGAGAACCAGCTTCCTGACGGAGAGTAAATGGGTGACGCACATCACGTGATGTGAAAGTCGTGCCACAAAGAGTTCGATAGGTACGACATAGACTACCGGAAGGTAAAAGATGAAATTGTGACGTTTTTATAGCAGGTTTATTTGGGCGTTATACAGATGCCTTGAAAGTGGTTAACAGTGTTGCAAGTGCGGGAAATTCTTCGTGATTTACTGATTAGCGGCACTGATTGGATAGAAGAATACCTACTGAATTGTCTCAGATAGTTTGGTCGAAATTAGTTCGGTATTACAGGTATATATGGTTGTAATCCTGCTTTGAATGTCTTGAAAACTGCTCAAATAATGCCTTCATGCAATATAACAAAATTCGTTCGGCTCTTATCAGTTCGCAGAGAAGTGAGAGCAGTTACGTAGTGATTCCCCGTTGCATCTAAGGGCAAAATGACTCCTGTTTCAATTTTTCCAGTACGTACAGGTGTTATTTTGACCAGCCTGCGCCGTTATTGGACTGTCCCCCGCTCCACTTGGAGTGCAAGTTTGCATTACCGGGATAGTGAAATTTTTTTTTGAAAATTCTTTACAAAAAGTTTAGGTATGGTACGCTACTCGCCAAAATTATGAGACACATAAAAAGCAATAGTGAATTTAATTACGCTTACAGGTACATATATTTTCAAACCCATTAAAGACGCTTTCGATCTGATCAAATGTTATTAAAAAATAGAAATAAGACGTGAAAGTTTTGTAAAACGGATTTAATACCATATAAAATATAAGAAAACTTTATATAAAGAGCAGTAGACGAGCAGATTAAATTACAATGCTTCGTTTCGGAGCCCTAGGAAGAAAGGAAAGCGATGCGGTGGAGCTGCATGCGATCAAAGAGCGCATATAAAATGATTCTCGAGCTTGTACCACTCTTTTAAAACACTACATTCACCTAGTCAACTTTCCGAAACTGGAGATCGTTGCAGTGAACATTGAGTGCCGGAAGCGATCAAAGAGTCCCCATAGGGTTCATGTCTGGTGATAAGCTATACTATTCCAGTAGATCAATATGTCAGATTGTAAAACAGCTTCCAGAAAATTATGAAACATGTACACGGCAGTTATCGTGCTGAAGCTTACAAGATCACACTTATATTATTGCTTCTCAGCCTACTAAATGATCATCAAAATTCCTAAAATACGTGTGAGTGTCTTGATTGACATTAATATATGACTAGAAGAACTTTTCCAAAGTAGAAACGCAGATAAAAATGATTGTTTCACAAGCTCCTTCTTGAGTCCTTAAAAACGGTGGCTTCTCATTCTCGGTTTCATGCCAATTCAAAGCGTGACCATGGGTTTCATCGAGAGTAAAAGTTTCTTCATCCGAGAAAATTTCCGCTGCGCCTTTAAATACAACTACATGTAGCATGTATCGCATTCCATTCTACGCGATTTTTTCTGTGATTTGGTGTGGGAGAGAAAGTTCGCGTCATCCTCTTTTAGACAAATTTTACCTCTTATTTCAATGGGCCGTAGATAATTCATGTTGATACATGTAATGAAAGATCAATTTTAAGTGCAATTGCTTCTATTTAAAGATAATTGAGCTTCGAGAATGATATTTTTCTTATGATTTTATTCACTTTCTGAGATAAAACTCTTTTTCTCTTTGAATTTTTACTATTTGGATCCCTCAAATAATTTTTTTCTACCTTTTAAGATCTTGTAATAATTTTTGAAAGCTTCCTGTGGATTTTATTTCGGGACACAGGGCTAAGACCACCCCAATCTTTTGTTCGGATAGAGCTGTACCAGAAAAAATTACGCCTATAATATGACCTCCAGATGGCCTGGGTATTGGTTAGAGGCCTTGAAAGGTACTTACTGGTTTTTTCTTGTATTTGAATAGGGCTTATGGTGGAGGAATGAGATTAATTCGTAGCGGTCTTAAAGTTTCGATCTAAATTGGAATAAATTTCTTATGGATTTCAAAAAAAGTTGGATGTAAAATAAGTTCATGTTTGTATAGTTCTGATGAGTTTTTCCATAACTTTCAGAAAAGTATCACTTCGTTGCATTTTGTATTGAGAATAATTTTGAGTGACTAGTCCTATAATTTTGACTCAGATTATAGGTGCAACATGCTAACATATTGAAAAAACTACTGAAATAAACCTAAAGGTATTAGGTTTGATTAGGGAGGATAAAATATGCGCGGTGTGGGGCTCCAGATATAGTGGACACCGCTCATGTCGACCAAACGGCATGAATATATTTGAAATTTGGTGGAATATTTGTAAAACCTAAGACGTAAATACATAATGTACTTGGCCAATCACATAATTGTGCACCCTCCAGCAAAAAAACTAAGAACTAGGGATATCAAAAAGTCAAAAGTAGGGGTTCAATTCTATAGAGGCCTCTTTTAGGTTTCTCTTTTTGGAAGTAAGAATCTTTGGTAGGATTTCGGAAAATTTAGTACTCTATATAAACCATATCGTCGGTCAGACCTTGTGCCATTCCTCTGAACTATACACAAAGCACAATTTCTCTTCTCTTTTATATCTCTATTGGCTAGTGACTTCCACAATTCTGGTTCTTGTTGTTTAGTATCTCGATTGGTGAAGGGCCTTATGCCCCTCCTAAAACCGCCAATAAAAGTAAGTGCAAACGTTCTATGAAAACGTAGTGAGTTGAAACTGTCAAATCTATAGCTACCATCTCAAGTTGAAGGAGTCTGCGAACGGCATTCATCATCGATTACTAACAACCGCGTGCGTGACTCAGTGTCTAAAACTTGGAAAATGACAGCGGTAATGAAGTGGTCATAGAGAAATAAACACGGCGCACGGAAAAGTGTTTGTTCGGGGAAGAAGACGAAAAAGACCAACCACACCCCTCCGGCCTCATCGACGACGAAAAACTCACAGCCAATAAACCAGTGCCAGGCATCTCCTCTCTCCCACCTACACACGTCGTTTCTAGGGAACCTGCACTGGCTGTAGCCTCGTGCCGACTGAAATTTTTTTTCACGTGTTCATATAACTTTTTCTTGGTCGTCAATAAGGTTCACGACAGGTGTGGGTGGGCAAGAAGAAATACTTGACACTCGTTTGGCGTCTGTGAGTGCTTCGTCGTCGATGAGGCCGGAGGGATGCGGTTGGTCTTGTTCTTCTTCTTCCTTCAGGACCAACCACTCTTCACTACGCCGGTTGTATTCCTCTATTTTCTCTTACCCATTCCTTTCATGTTTTGCAGATGATTTCGTTACAGAACCACAAAAGAATCGTTCAGAAGTAAACCCTTCCCTTCTCCCCATCCATCTCATTCTCAGCCATGAAAACTTAGGATAATGGGAGAATTAGCCTCTAACCAGCTGCTTCGCCGTTCCTACGAAAAATAAGACCACACGAACAAAGCACCTGTCAAGGAAGAGAGCTGCAACCTGCGAATGAGATACTTCTAGCGCACTTAGTAGTTGCATGAAAACCTCAGCGGTAACCCACAAGGTACAGAAATTTAAGCCTGAGTACCCGAGCAACTATGTCGTCTGCGTGTGAGAAGTAATTATATCTATATTTTCTTGACAAATTGATCGACGATTTCATCTACTACCATGTTTTGGGTAAATAGTAATTTGTGGATACATAAAAAAACAGTGGAAAAAAGTGAAAACAGTTGAAGTTACTCTTGAAAATTTTCCTTATTTGATCTACTTCATAGTAGTAATGAGGCATTTGAATCATTATATCAAGTCTTTTAATAGCTATTCTAAAATACTTCAATTTTGCAAGCTTGGTGCATTCAAATTATTGCATTAAAATTTCATCAGTCTCTACGAATATCATTTGTGTGCATACCATGTTATTTGCACATATTGTATTGAATGAATATCCTAATCTGTATAGTTGATCGAAAAGGCCACACTGACTTTTCCTCGTTCATTAAATAAAAAAATTCTATGGACTGAGAACTAGTTGAAATAGGTTCCAGAATGTAAAAGAGATCAACTTTTACATGTGAGAAGCACGCTGATGAATTGCTAAAAAATAGTAGGTATTAGAATTAAATACTTTGACTGCGTTGATTATGTACCCTTATTAAAAAGAAATTTTTACTTTTGACTAAAAGGATAAAAAATACTGGTAGCGTATCATGCAAATATTGAGAAAATGGCTTGCTCGGAGAACAATTCAATTTAATAGTCGGTCGCAATAATGTTTTTTAATTTCAATATGTACCATTGATATGCGTTATTGTCCATAAACGATAGCTGATTATGATCTTTAGGCAATAAATAACTTGTGGTATGTTCACCTGAAGAATTTATAGTTCGACATTAAAGTATCTCTAGAAAGTGTTTTGATTTCCCATTACGTTAAGTAGGTGATTGAGTTCCTCCTCAATAAATTTCAGACCCTGTAGGTATCACTCGGAGAAGATCTTTCAACTCTTTAATGTCCCTATTTTGCATCTCAATTCAAGTATCTGACATTTTTTTGCCCAAGAAAATACAGAAAAAATACATCTATAGATTGGTCTCCTCCTGATTTGAAGAGTAAAAGCTCATGTTGTACCAATCAGAATAGCCAATGGACTGAAACGGAAACCATACGGTATTCTAGGGGCGATACAATTGAAAATCATTCTTAAATTGTGTAATATGGAGTGCCGCTGGATCAGTTTTGCCTTAAAGACCAGAGTAAGGAAGTATCTCAATTCATAGTGGGAAAATATGAGTAACAAATATGAGGGAATATTTAGAATATGCCATTGAAGTGGTAAAAATAGCAAAAAGAAGATCTAAAGAGGAAAAATAATCCCATTTTCTAAGGTTTATGAAGATTGGAGATAAAAATGAAGCGTCAAAAGAGGTGATTGAAAGATCCCTGAGAGTACTGCGCTTAAAGCACCAGCGGAATCGAATAGCTCTTTTTTATGGATTGAATGATTCCGTAGGGGACAGTAAAAATCCTTTCGGTAGCATATAAAGTACCCTACAGGTGAGAAAAAGATCCGCCAAAGCTCAGGGACAATTTCATCATTGTGAAACGAAGCGCAAACTGGTATGCAAAAAGGGGAATTGAAATACAACTAGTCTTTGCCGGTGATCAGAATCGATGGGACGAACTTTGACCAAGGCGGATAATGAGAATATAACCAAGAATGCAATAGATGAAATGAGGAATAAGCAAGAAGCAAATTGAAGGAGAAATTTACACTAATAAATATTTTGCTACTCTTTAATTCTGGGGCTAAAAGCAACCAATCAATAATTGTTATCTGGAATGCCATACATCAGACATAAGCGGCGGTGGCTAGCAAAAATAAAGATGATTCTGAGTAAAAGCCTTTTTAAGTTGAAATAAACATTTAAACGATAGTGAAGGCAGATGAAAAGCCCATAAAACGTCATTTTTGCAGACTAGAAGAGTAAACAAGACTTAAAATTCTATTGAAATGAAAATATGTTGTAAGAAGACAACAAATTGCATTACCAGTGGATCAAAATTATCTCCCATGGACCCTAAGAGGCAATACACTACACTTATACCTTCCTAGCACCGATAAAAGCGCCTAATTTAATCATTATTTTCATATTTCCCTCACTTAACCAGGAAGAAAGTTAATAAAAAATAAATAAATACTAAAAAATTGAACTTGTGCACCGTGGTAAGCCGAAACAAAAATATTTCGTGGTATCCCCTGGATAGGATTTTTCATTGGATTTTTAAGAGCACGATTTTGTGTAAATCAGTCTCAAAGATCAGAAAGTTTCAAGTTGAATTAATTTTGGAGTATTCAATAATCTGGAGCTCAAGTAATACCCAGAATTCCTAGGGAAAAGTATATCTGATGTGATATTTCCGATCAACCCCATTGAATGTCTCCGCTGAGTTTTACGACGAAAAATCAATACATTTATTTTACAAATTGGGGGAGTAAAAACATATTTTTACTGCGCAAAATATTTTCCGAGTTTAAGATACTATTCAAATAAAATTTCATCTATTTGCTTTGTCTGTAATTTATTATTAATTTGATACATGTAAGAGATATCTGCTCTTATGGCATTGTGGAGCTATAATTTAAGAAATAGCACCTAATATCATTCCAAAAGCTACAATTTTTCGGTTTTGAGTGTAATTGATTTGGACATCAAAGTTTACTATAGATTATAGTCCATTACGTTAGTCTGATTTGGAATAGAAAGTGATTAGAGCCATCCCTTTTTCTCACCATAGAAAAATTTGGATTCAAGTGTGGATATAGAGTTATTCAGAAAATTTGTATTCCATCCAATTTCCTCTGCCAGCTGAAATGCATTATTTCCCTTTTTTCTCGAAATTTAGACGAAATGATCACTATTGATAACTCAAAAGTATAATTCTGTAATTATCTAAAGACATATTTCGGGTCCAAAGGACTTTTTATTTCGTTCTTATCAGAATAATCTGAATTTTCCTGAACAAAAAAGTTAATTTTCAAAACTTTTCCCACTTTTTACTTGAATGCTTATAAGGTCAAAATAACTCAAAATTCCGGAGGAATGGAGGTTCCTATAAAACGTTCTCCGCCCTCCTTATTCCCCAACGCTAAGATTGAGAGAAGTATCCTATAGGAAACATAGTGGCCCACCAAAAGCCTTTCGATGAGATGCCGCAAAGGTATTACTTTAAGTTCTTATTGATAATCTAACAAGAACGTTTACAACATTTAGCTGCAATTTGATGATATTATTTCAACTCCAGGATGCATAGGATTATTTAAGCGGTTTCTAGAGTTAATATTTATCCCCAAAAAAATCGAACTGCAGCTAATGCAGATCCTAAAGCTCCTCCAGCTGCTTCATACACTATTTTTGGCATGAATGACAACATAAGCTCTTTGAACATATTCGAAAAGATATATGCATGATGTGAATGGATGTGAATATTTTTATTATCTTCATGACTTGTAATTGGAAAATTACTTTAAATACTGAAATATTCTGTCCACGATTCAATCCTGACTGTAACTAAAGAAGACATGAGAGATAATTAAGCATCAATTACAATATTCGAGAAAAACTAGACCTGTACCACTTTTTTAAATTGAGAAATATACTTGAAATGTAGAATAGTCGTCCACTTCAAGCATAATTTTTCTTTCAACTAAATAAAACAGCATAAACAAGCCAATAATTGTACAAAAAGGACATGAACGGTATTGCTTAACGTAACATTCCATAAAGTACAGATTAAAACATAAAGCTCTTTAAAAAGAAAGACAGAGGAATATTCCGTAAAACATTTTTTTAAAACGCCTTTTGCGGGGAACTAATATTTCTTGGGTAATTTCTCGTAAGTAGAACTACGTACAATGCTTCAAATATCTATCATATTGTCTTTACAGTCCATTAAAAAGCATCTTCGTTGCTTATATTCACTTTTGAGAAGATTTAGTGTCCAAAATGACAATTCAGACGGACCTACTTCAGTAAAAAGGGACTAAAGCCTTTACCAATCGCAAAATACCAATAAACTGCCCATAATCTGAAGATTTGTTTTCGAAAAAGAGAATCGAAATTTAGCAGAATATAATTATGCTAAATTTTTCAGAAACTCGAAAAATATTCCATATTGAGTTCATCTTGGGCATTGATTTCGTTCAAATTGAACGCAAAATTTTTCATATCTGAGATGAGTCATTCTCTCAACGGATTATGCCGGAGCGCAATCAATATTGGACATAAATTAAACCATAATACTGGACTCGTAAGTTTTCCAAACAGCAGCTAGTCTCTCAGAAAGGACATTCTGATACCGTAGTACGGGAGTAACCACGCTCCCTACAAGAGCACCTTAAGGCCAGCTACAGAGCAGGCCGCATTGGACATGACCGCTGCAGCAGAGAGCCTTTGCATCACCCCCCCCCGAACCGTTCTGCAGGTCTGCACTGCCCTCATCTCACATTACTTGCTACGTTACTTCGCACTGCGCATGCATCCGGTTGCCGACCTCCTGGAAAAGAGATTGGCACAGGTACGACCCCACCTCAGATGGAGATCGCGATAGAGGATTGATATGTTCTCTGCTTTGCATTTCGCGCCGCATTCAGAGGACATAGGGTTGAACGGCCTCACTCTCCTGTTGGAGGGAGCGAGGGGATTCATGAGGGTGAGGTCAAAAAAGTCGGTCCCTCGCTGCTTCCCATTGCTTGGCTGTCCAATCTTGTGCGGTGTAGGCCATGGCGCTACTGTACGACAGAACGACGAGCAGCTCTTGAGACGTCTTTCGCGAGAAGGGTGACTTGGCGATTATGTCGGTTGCTCCTGTGGGTTCCATGCGAGCTGTGCATGAGAGGACCGCCGTGCACATCGAGACTTTCAGGCAATTCCTTCTCGGGCATGGTTTGCCATTTTGAAAAAGGGGGTCTTGGCAGTAGTATTGAAGCCACACCGCGGATTCTCCAGTTGCAATGCTTGTGTGGAGTCAGAACATGGGGGATGGCATACCCACTCTTTAGAACTCAGGAGGGCCACACAAGCGCGAAACGCGTGCTCACTGGGCTCCCCTAAGAGGAATTTGTTCTTGTTCTGCTTAATGGGTTGGGTCCGTCAAGGTCTTTTGCAATGATGTGTTTTGTGAGCAAAGCACACTGAACGAGTATCACGATTGGGGGCGGTGATGTACTCTTTTGACTTTCGTGAGCAATACTGCGTTGTACACCGTTGAGCTTCCACATGGAATGCTCAGCAAGATGCAATGCCCAAAGTCATTTGCATGTGTATTATCTCTAAAAAGAACGCGACTTCCATTGATGCAGCTCTGATCGTTCAAAATGGTGATCGGTTCCACTCGTTCAAGAAGACAGGCACTTTCATGAGTAGGAAATCCAACGGGAAATCCTGATCACGGCTGTTACAACGTGACGAACTCCCTTCATGATTGGCATTGTCATTGACAGGAAGCTTCCAAATATCTCCAACGGCGGTAGGCAAGTCCACCTGCCATGCAACCAAGCCTCCTTCCAAAGATTAGAAGACTGGAAAGGATAGAGAATGGCAAAAGTATCTGAACATCGGGGGGAATGAAGGGTGCGTTTATATTCGAAGGATATGATCGGTTGTGGCTGACATGTTTCACAAGCGCTCACGTGTATCATTATTGATGATTAACCAGGGATAAAATGTCAAGGAAAGAGTAAGGAGAGGTAATGATTCAGTCAAGTCCACCATGGTGATTGACTTAATACCGGACAGCAGTGAAATTAGTTTTCTTCCTTAAGATGTTGTTAGTCTTCTGGTGTAACCCTTTACTTGTATGGTTCAGGTTTTTGAACACATTAAAAGATTCCCCCTCCCTCAGGTTGTACAATACAGTACAGTACAATCATTATTTTGTAGGCTGCACAGCCTAATCGACTAAGAGTAGTTTTATTTAGAGACGGCTTAGTGTCCTAATCGGATAGTTCTGCTGATCAGTACGGGGGATACTGTATTCTGTACAGCACGAAGGGTAGACTGCATGGTAGTTGAAGAGTTAATGTAAAGTACCGTAGGGAATTGCCCTCGACGGCAGCTAATGCACGTGTACAGTACTCATGAGTGATAATGCACACTGTTTCTACGGATCTACGTAACCGCGCCTCGGAACTTAGCTGTTGGAGCGCTGGAAACGTTCAGAAAGGTATGTCCGATTCTAATGCCAAAGCATTGCTGCAGCGGCTGTGACAGCCAACGCTGCGTGCCTTGTGGCTGATGTTACTCCGGTTTTTTGAAGGACACTGTAAGCGCCCCTTCTGGCCCTTCCATCAAGACTTTGGATAACAGCCACGATATCTTTCAAAATTAAACCACCCAACACTTTCCCCCTCAGTAGTGTCATGTTGTTATCCATCTCCGCGTCCACTCTTTCCTGCGCCCTACACCACGTAGCCGACGTGTCCAATTCAGTTAATGCTTAAGCGAACTGTCCGACCAGTACAGTACAGTACGTACAGTACATGTACCATATATCACCCGCACAGACCGAGTTTGGACTGTACAATAATCTTTTTCGCAAAGGCAACTTTAAACCTCCTCACATACAGTACAGTCCCTATGAGATTCGTAGGCTACCAATGGCCTTTAAGGGCTACGCACCGTACACTACTGCATATACGATACAGAAACTGCATATGGTACGCATCCTGTACGGTGCACCGGTACACCGCGCAGTACCTCATGGGCTATTGTTAAAGCAGTAGCCGTGTGTTGTGAGCCTGTCGTACTGTATGCACTAGAGTTTATCTACTATACCTACAATATGCTTACTCAATGCTGTATGCTTCATTAATGCTGTACAGTAGTGTACAGTTATACTGTACTGTAGGGCCAATAATGAAAGAAAGAAGTTTAATGCGTTCAGTATCTACTGGATGTGCATTATCTGCTGTACCTTGTAACGACTCATCAACGCGAAATATTTACTCATCTGTCATACCGCATCTACCATAAGATAGATACTGAACGCATTAAACTTCTTTCTGAATACCATCAACGTGAACTACGGTATCCACAATGAACTGCGCTGCTCTACTTGGATAATTGCGTCATCGTCATTTTCTTTTTGCGCGCTACACTTCACGCGGCGCAAAGCAGTTGTAAATTGTTCCATGCATCACTTTAACAACGGACCACATCTTCCACACATTGCCGTAAGGTCCCCTCTTCCCCCTTAATTGCAACAACCCAAAAATTTCCCTTAAGAAATGTATTTCTCTCGAGTTCAGTTTGTGCTCAAAATTTTTTACTTTTAGGAAAGAGATTTGAAATGAAATACAGTGGTTAAGCAAAGTTTCTGGATTAGATTTCTGCGAGCAACCAATGACAAATACTATTCGTGAAACAGTTTCTAGCTTCTCGCACAAATCGCGTATGACGATTTTCAGACTGCAAATTGCGCCAACACCCCTCCGTTGAATTGTTTGCGTAATGTGTAAAGAGAAACTTTATGGCATTAGTATAACGGGTGTGTGGCACTGTATTGTGTGGTGACTCATTTAAAAGCGAGAGCAGCTCGTAGGCAGATTTTTAATGCAAAGCACAAATGTTGCAATTGTAGGAATCCGCCCTGGAAAAAACTTTAGCTTCTCAACAGAAGTTCAAGTCACGACATCGCCTTTTCTCCTCAACAGTCTGTCTACTCCACAAAGCTGCTCACATGTGATAGAGACATTGATGCCATATCCAGCTTCCCAGCAATGATTGAAATGCACGGTCGGAGGGCTACACTCTCCTAAACTGACATTTCGAACTTGAGCATTTGCGGCAGGGGCCGCAACGAGCGAAGCCCTTCCTGTATTACAATTCGTCACTCGATCACTTTGCTGAACATGCAGAGAAGGGAGAGCAGGGGGTGTGCATACTGCGAGACCTGAGAGGGCTGAAAACGGGGGCGCAGTAAGGTGGCTGTTGTGTAACGGTGAGGATGACAGACGCTTTATTTCCACCCAAGAAACATACCAAGAGACCAGACAACAGACAGGCGCCCTAAAGCAGTCCACTAGCGAGGCATGCCGTTGTAAAAGAATCAATCTCGCCCTGCCAGAAATGCGTCATGTCCACACAGTATATGCTTCAGATTTTTTTCTGGACAAAGACTCATTTTTTTACTGCCAGGCTTGTAACCATGAAAAATACATCCCGACGCCATCCTCCTGCAGTAGAAATGTCGAATAGAGAGAAGCCTGGTCATAAGGGGCGATGCAAAAATGAAGCCTTGATACTCTCTGTGTTTGTCCAACATGCCCGTTGCTGAACTGCACTACTGTACCAAATAGGGAATCTGCTCTCTTCGCTCGCATGCCGTGTTACGACTGGGGTCTTCCTCAACCTTAGTAACCCGCGATCCCTCGTTTGACTTTGCTTGACGACCACCCTTCCCAGAAGTGTTTACCGAACAAAATAATGAGAAAAAGGGCTGTGCCGAATAGTGCATTCATTCCAATACTACTCATACACATTGAACAGTACACTGTGCTATCAAGTTACCGTAGTATTGTACTGTACCGTAGTGCCGATGCCGTGCGGACACCCGTTACACTGATGCCATAAAGTTCTTAATTTCTATCGTACCGTAAAGCACTAGAGTAACTTTTATGGCATCAGTATAACGGGTGTCCGCTGCAGGATCCGACTATATTGCTAGCACAGCACAGTATTTAATACTGTAAATCTCAGTTCAGTCCCAGCGGTTGCTGTCTTGTTGTTGTTACTCAAGATGGCTCAATTTGACAATTCGTTGCTATCGTCGTTGCTTTACAGTTTGTAAGCACACCGCTTACAATGGGAGTTTTTCAACCCGCTGTTTTCTCGGCTTGCCGAGATCTCATTGGGGGAATTTTCATCCGTCCTCTTTGCTGGAGCAGGCAGGCATCATTTGAGCCCTTGCTTGCTTGTGCCTGTTTAGCAGGCCCACCCGATAATAATACCGTACAGTTCCTTCTACTTCAATCTTTAAATAAAGGTCCCAGTTTCTATCTCAGTTCTATTTGAAGACGGCACTGCTTACAGCGGTGGAATTGTGATGACCGCTTTTCTCAAAACTGTAAATAACTGCGGCCTCTCTTAGAGGCGACTGTTCACATGAGCAAGTTGAAGCGTTAGTACGAGATGCGTCAACCCTGTCCTGATATCGCATATAACCAAAGGTCCTTCAGCGTGGTGCCGCAGTAGTGCCCCTCGGTTTGAAAAATGACACGGTGAAAGGTTTTGATGAATGCAATCCACGAAGCGTGCAGACCTGTGACGGCTTCAAAGCTTACTCCATGAACGCAGGTAGCATGGACAGCAAGTCCGCAAAGGAAGCAGCATCCGATCCTACCGCAAGGCTTGAGCGACTGCGTAATGTCAACAACTTAAAGAAGTACGGCCTCAAAATTGCATTGTAGATCTTTCCGCTCAAAGTGGTTTGCGTGGAATGCGGATGCCTTGGCACCGCAGAGATGCCGTATGTATGAGACCAGCAGAGTGAGGCAAGTTATGGTAAAGGAATTGTTGACTTTCGTGCAGACCTTCGAACGCGATCCGAACATGCTGATTGTGTAGCATCGCTCTTGGGAATGTGTAAATCCGCAGGGATGCTGTTGCCTAAGGGTATGTAAATTGTTAAGATTGAACAATATGACTCCCATTGATATCAAGTCACACGCAAGATAACAGCAATGAGGTCAAGTCTGACATACTTGATGATATGATCGTGCAATGGCATTTCTCAACAATAGTAGCATACTTGAGAAAAACGATATTCACCCATGCAATATCTTAGGGGTCTACAGTACGCCGACTGACCAGCTATTCAGTTCAGGACTAGCTGGATGGAACGCGTTGGCTAAGTGCGGTGGATTCCGAGAGATTATGGCCATGGCCACTGTCAACCACAAAGCGAGGCTATTGATATGGTAGATGGGCGCGGGAATAGTAGCGTCCGAGGGTACAGACTCTTCGACAAAAAGTAGTTTCGGGAGATGGAGCGACGCTAGGGTCGAGGAACGACTCGAGTCGCCCAGAGTACATTAACTTTGCCAAGGTTTCGTTATGTAGAAATCTCGGCAACTTTATCATTACTGTGTAATGAAAACTGCTGTACTGTACAGTACCTGCGGTGTATTACTGTACAGTACTGTACCGTACAGTACAGTACAGTATAGCTTTACTAGATTGCTTCCTATCTGTACCACAATGGTGCACTCACAATGGTAAAAGGTGCATAAATTACTGTAAATCCATGGGCATGGCACAATTCCCATTGATTAACTTTACAGTATAGCAATAGTACGGCACCGGTGCTTTATCTGTACACGTGTGCAATGCACATGTGTGCAGTGCACATGTATCAAGGGGTTCTGGACAACTCGATCAACCGCTACAAAAAATCATTTCGAATAGAAATATATCAACTGCCCAAAAAACACTTGACTGCCAGCTTCTATCGCGATAAGATAGTTTTATTTAGAGACGCCTCGGTGTCCGAGGTAATTACTTCGTTACCATGGTGGCTACTGAGGGCGTCTTCATCGAAAGCTAGACGAGAATTACGGTGGATAAGAAGCACATCGTATGCAGCACGATCTCGCCTCGAAATTGGTTACCCTGAATCTTGTGCTGCCTGAGTCTCTTATTTGTGGCATACTGCCTCACTCAAATGGAGCTTAAGTTGACAGTATTATGGGATACCTGAGATCGATTACAGTGCTAATCAGAATAGCCCCGATCGGTAACAACATTCCCATCCGGAACCAAGTTGCGTCTCAGATCAATTCGAAATATTCGAAGACCGATTTAGAGGCCACACGGAAATAAACCCTGTCTCAAGACTAAATTATCTGCAGTGATACTCACATGTAACTCAAAGCAAAAGCAAAGCGATAATCTATTCGTAGCTTTCTTCCATCAGCTCGCTTCTTTTTTCATTTCAGATCTTTCATTTCCTATTCCGTCATTTTCAACCCAACGATCAATAATTGGACGCAAAATTAGAGCAGGTAACCTGTCTTCGATATACTTGCAGTTAAGGAAATTTTAGACTGGAAAAATCCCAAATATACCCATTTGATGTCTAAAACGTTTCCAGAACATACCAGTAGCATTCATAAGCCATTTAATCCAAGTGCGGAAACGAGATGGCATAAATGCATCTGATAGTAAATTTTTAACCAAGTTATTCGTTTTAATTTATTGTGTCACGGAAATGGCTTTAAGACCAATTATTAGAAGCTTGAGATGTAATAGTAATAGTTATTAACATTTATGGCCTTTTCAGGCACTACAATGTGACACTTGAAGGGCAGATAGGGAGAATAAATTTATAACGGAATCTTTCAGGGGATGGAAGCCTCTATGATTAAATAAAGGACTCTGTTACAGAGAAATATATCGCTTTTGTTCGACCGTTGCGCCTTTTCGCTCTTTTGTGGAGTCTGGAACAATAAATACAAGGCTATTAATTGTCATTTTATTTTCATCCGGTGGCATGTCTGGCTTTTTTAAATATCGCGTGAATCTATATGCATTTTGACTTGGAAGGTGTCTGTTACCTTGATCATGGCTCTAGTTTTACCAAAAAATTATCACAAAAATACGTACAGTCGTAGCGAAGTGATAAAAGCAAACAATATCATACAAAGATGTTTTTTTATGAAGCAGACTTGGAAAAGCTGAAGAATAGGAAAGAATATAGTGTTATATCTTTATGGAAGTTTAATATTACTTTTGCAGTGGAAATTCATGCGTATGACAACTCTAATTTAGTATGGAGGGATAAATTCGTGTTACCAATCTACGCTCGGTTGAAGGAACTAGTGCATTCTTACAGTACGTAGAATGGCATCTAGGCGTGCAATGCAATAGGTATGGAAATTTTCTTTATTAATTTTAATAAAATATTCAAACTTCGGCGTCTACGGTTGCATTTGCTGATTTATTCTAACTGAACATAATTTTGCTGAAGAATGAGGTGAGTCTAACGCCATCGACGCAATCAAACCGAGTTCTAAATTAGCTTTTTATTAGATTCAACCCACAGGTGAATTTTTCTGTCTAACAAAGCACTTTTGATGCAGCAAATTCCTAACACCGGGCCATTTTTCACTTCCGGAAATAAGATAAAAAGGAACGCCCGAAAACTGCCGAATAACCAAATCACCTGACTGTGGCAGGGACCCAAAAATCAGCCGAATAATAACTCTCCATTTGGCCAGATTATTCCATGCATTACTTTACTGTACAGTGTTGAAAAGATATTGCAGCGCAGTTCTTGCCCAACTATCTCTCTCCTCTTATGGAGAAGACCGTTTTCATCCCCCAAAACTTTCCACTTCCAGGCATCATACTTGGCACAGACTATTTATCACAGACAAATTTTCCTCCTCCCCTAACCTGAATACATCTCTTTCAACTGTTCGCACTCTCCTTCTGCAAGAAATTATGAATACCACTCACTTTTCAAAATCTTCAAAATAATCATCAATTACTGATTCTAGTGTTGAAAATGAAGAGAATATATCAGATACGCAGCAAAATGTATAATTTTATTAGAAACTGAACCAATTCTAAGGTGGAACAGTAAAATTGCTCCTTGCAATAAGGCAAACACCTAAAAGTCTACTTAACCGACGATGACGCCAAGCTAGTCAACCTCAGAGATAGATAAGTTTTCTTAAGCTGTCTTGCCCAATGGTGGACCAGAAATCGCCCAAGAGCGGACTACAGCACAGAAGATGTTGCAAAAATTCTAAAAGCTTTAAAGACAAAGTCCAATATTATTATTGCTCCGAACCAAGAACAGCAGGATTTTGTCGCAAATTTACATGTTGTGAGAGAAACTAGGCCACAAAACGCAAAAATTTCGATCAAACCAAGGGAGTCTGAGAGAATGACAATTGAGAAAAATATTTAGATATGGATGCAACAACGACGATGGTGATTCCATTAATAGAATTGCTGAAGACAATTTTCACATACTTGCCAAAGTAAAAGTTTGAACTAATTGAATTTGGTTTTCCACATCATATTCGTCTCTACGAGCGAAAAGATCTGATATTTGAAGAGAAATATACCTCTAAATTTCTCAGCACTGGTGACGGGGAAATTTGATCAGTACGTGAGGATTTTCGCGAAATCTAACGGATAGGAAAGAGATCGATTGGATTCAGTTAACGTCGCCTAAAACAAAAGGAAAATATTTTGTACTTCCAAAGCGTTACTTATAATCTAACCACACATAGTTGGTGCTAAAAATTAACAACGGAGTTTTCCAAATTTTCAATAAAATTGCCTAGATCTGCGAAACAGTGTGGTAGTGGCCGTTTATAACTTAGAAAAGCGAGCTAGTTACATATTGTATACATGTAAGTATTTTTTTGTCAAAAAACATAAAGGGTTAAGATTTTCTTCAAGTAGCTGAACTTCGCGACAAAACGCAATATGGCTTAAGACTAAACTCAGTAGAATTAAAAACGTGGTGGAAAACAAGGGAACAAATAAACATGTAGTTGAAGCAGTAAGTTTAGCGGGGTGTTAGTGAACACCTTAGACAGACATAGGATACCCTAGAGGCCCAGACTCGCAGACAAATCGGCTATATTGAGCCGTTTTCTGTGGCTGAGGCTGAAATAGTAATTTTTAGAATAAGATAAAGAACAAAATATCATATTAAGCAGCTGAAGAGGTCCAATAATTGACCAAATCTGAGTCTTAAAAGCTAAGAATGCACTCATTATGCGTTTCGGTAACGTTCGGTAGAGATCATTAATTCAGATAGCTTGATGGAGACGCATATCGCCAAGTAGGTTAGTGATTGACCTCATGGGGTAGATAATTGCAATTTAATGATAATTAATGTAAAATTTGCTGTTATTGAATGTGTCACTATTAATTTCCAGGTTGTGTAAATACTTGTAAAATTGTAAATGGGACGAATTACAGTTACAACTTCGTTACATATATCATTTTCAAATCTAAATTGGTGCCTATGGGCTTTTCAGTATTTTTATGGTACCATTTGCTCTAGTATGAACACCCAAAAGCTCTCTGTAGTTTTATTTGCAAATTTGAAGCCTTGTCAACAAATATTCACATTCAAGCCCAAAGTTCGTGTTTCTAGTCATTATCATGAGGCAAGGACAGTAATAGTCCTAACAGTTTAAATCAGGCGTCTTAAAGCTTTTATTTCTCCTTTTCGCCAATGAACCCCATTAAAATGACGGTATTATGTTGGAACTTCTATATAAGGAGTAAAGCGACACCATACTGGCTTCAAAAGGTTTTGAAAGGCCTTAATTCTTCTCTAAATTTTTGTATCTTATATTGAATAGTATATGATGTTACCTTTTTTATGGTTAATCGAAGTTACCAGATCTTTTATTCATTTTGAATGATTAAGTTACAAGTTGGATAAAAAGTTGTACTAAATTGTGATACTGATAAGATAATGTTTGAAAAGTATTTTAATATGCTCTTTGGGGAGTTTTTTGTCTTTTAAGGCATGTCAGGAATTTATTAAGCAACGGTCTGACACTATATACAAACTTGCATAATAAATAGATATAAATTCAGGCAGAAATAGCTTGATACATCATTAAAGTTTCCACTTACCTCTGAAATATTGTGAAAGGAATAAATGGGAGAGAAAATAGTATAGAAAGTATTGAATACAGGCACGTACTCTAAAAACCCGGTTCGAACCATTTTAAGGCACTCATCATGAAAAATCATTTATCTTTGAATTGCAGTTCTTTACGTTTGATCAATTAAAGTAGTAAATAGGATGAATAAAAGGTTCATGAACACGTAATGAAACTTCCAAAGTAACAGTTTTACAGGTAAATGAACTCAAGAAATGCAGTAATTTAGATATAGAAAAAAATACAAGAGTATGTTGGATAAAAGCATACAAAATACATATTCTTTTGTATAATTTGCTATAATTTAGCGGTGTAGATAAATTTAAATTTATTTATTTAATACAAGTTATTGTTTATTTAGTTAGAGGATGGTTTTTACAGCCAATGTGCTTTGCCAAACAAGCGGCATAATGGAAACAAGAACAATTCAGTCTAATTTAATCAAGAAAAAATTTCAAATTTCACCTCGATATAATGAGGTGACCAAAACCGCCACATCAGGCATTAAATCATTTCAAATGACTATCGAATGCGGTAAACCGATAGAAATGAGAAGTATTATAGACAGGTAGAAATTGGTAAAGGATATACATCTAACTGAATGATAGACAGCAATTGAAATAATTCAGTGGGGTAATTACAAATATAGGTCCATGAAAATGTGTCAATAGGGGCATGAAGAGTAATTTAGCCAAAAAATATGGTTTTGGAGTAAAATTAAGCATATTTACGTATTCAATATAATTCAGTCCAGACTACAATTAGAAATACAGAAAACGCGAAAATTTCGGTTATGGATAGAAATTAGGTCCATCGGGGCTTTAATATTTTTTAAACGAGAGTAATCACTAAACTTGTTATATTAAATGAGCCCAGAAGTCTAAAAATCACAACATTTAACCATCAAGGAAAGAATAGTCAAATTTTGGAAGGATTATATTATGTATGAAATAATATCTTGACCAGTTGGATCTATGATATTGAAATTACTGGATATACATGGAATTTTATCCATACATAATCTTGGACTCAAATTGTTTGCAATGCCTGGAATTATTGCCAAGCTAAACAAATTGATAAAAAAGGGTTACATATATGGAAATATTTATAAATAGCTACACAAATGGCTGATTAAACCTCGCTCATCAAAACTATTTTTTTCTTCTCTAATGAAAAATTTGAAAGTACTGGGATGAAAAAGATTTAGGATTACAAACATGATACCAAAGAGAAGCCAATGATCAATTAATCAGCTGAATATTACATGTAATTAATATTAATTGAATTATGGGCAAATGGAGAAGACCTGAACTTATTATCTATGGAACTTTTCTCCATTGAATCTAATTTCAAGCAGTAGAGTTTGTAGTTTGAAGTCCCGTAACAAGGGAGCCGAAACAAATCAAAATTGCAAGAAAAATTCTTATTTAATCGCACAGCAATTTTTAGAGTCATCCTTGTACTATTTAAAGGTTTATTAATTCAAGTCCTCAATGAGAAGAAATTAAATCTTCGGGAATAAAGGTTGAAGATGATCTCTGACTATCTAAACTCCTCGCAAAAATAAAATGTTTTAGAAAAAAGGAATAGGAATCGGAAACTATCACATGCTGGCATATATTTAATACAAATTATTTATTGACTTTATATTACCACTATAATTACTGCAAGAGTAGCACTAATTATTTCTTCCAAGCCACTTCATTTTATTTTGGCTGAATATACGTAGATACTTCGACGATAATCCTATAAATAGGGTTTCACAATGAGAAGTGTCGCGCTCTATTCTCTGTGATATCTATAGTCTCATACCTCGCTGAAAATAGGGGATAGAAAAATGAAGAAGCCTCAACCAAAAATATTTCAGTTCATCATATTCTCGAATTGACCATTTTTAAATTTGATTGAAAGGGTCATATAACTTTTTGCTAAATCAATTCTTATAATACATAGGAAAAGCGAAGATGAGTTGAAAATAAGAACGATCCCAACGGATTTACAGTCAGCCTAAAATATATTGCGGATGCTGCTACATAAATTTTCAAATAATCTTAAAATATACATAAGAAGGGCATAACTTTAGCTACTAAATTATTTGCATGGAATGTTCATTTATATTCGTATGCATGTTGATTCCAGCGAAATTATTCCTCCGTAATTTTCAGATGATGTTTACATTAAAATGAAATGAAAACCCTTCGTGGTCAAAATAATTTCGTTATTCGATTCAGATATAATGAAGGACTGTTAAAATGCGCTGCAGAAATAATTATATATCTTTTAATAGTAGAAATTTTAAGATGGCCTTTTTCTCAGATTATTCAGACGCAAAATTTCGTATTTCATTTGCAACATCCAGAAAATGAAATTGATTTGATGTATCTGAACACCTCATTTGAATGGCTTTAAGCAGCACAGGGGAAGCAGAATGGCAAGTATTACGCTTTACGTTTTGAGAACAAATAAGAACTGCAGTTAAGTTTTTAATCCCCATTATAAACCGCACTCGTACCTACAAAGCATACATTCAAATACGTCATGATTTTAAAAAAGGGACACAGACTGTGCACGTGTAGAAATATCCAAAGCCTTTTATAAAATAGTCTCCACACCCTATTTATCTCAAGATCCGCTTCTGCATCCTAATATAGTATATTTGTGGGTTGATATAAAGATGATCAATACATATCTAAAAAAGGAATAAAGCGAATAGATAATATTATAACCATTAGTTTGTACTTACGGTAAGAGTATTTCGAGCACCTTCCATGATTTATTATTCGCTATCATAACCTTAGAAAACTACAAACTATGTATGCAGAGAGTTATTGACCTTTTTTAATTGATAAAGCGAGTTCCATTGCCCTAATTTCTTTTTAATGACATTTCCTGTGTATTAAAATGCCTGCGACCATGCCAAACTCCTAGGCCTACTTTTTTCATTCAAGTTCTATTTCCGCAATTCAGTGAATTTTTTATTACAAGCATAATTATTCCGCCCCTACACTGATTTGGCAAGTGAATACACCGATAGTTACGTTTTTCCACGGTAGTTCTTTTTCTTATGTATTTATCTTCCTACTAATATGCATCATTGCAGTGATGCAATCTTTTACCCAAATCTGAATACCGCCCAGTCTACTGTCGGTCTGATGTATCCCTTGCAATCTTTAATGACGATTAAATCCAAGTAAATCCCCCTAAATTCCCTTACAAACTACTTCCGTCGTCTTTAAAGGCTATTATGTTTTAATTCTAACAGCTTGGGGCCATTTCGAAGTTACTAATTCCCCAACTTCCTGTGAATAAAACCTTTCCACCCTCTTTTAGAAGTTTTTACTACCATTTTTCTTCTTCATAGACTACCGCAATGATGTTCTTAGGACGTTCGCGTTCCTTTTGTGCACCAACCCCAACTGCAAGTCCAAGATTTCCCATGTAAACTGGTACATCGTGCATGCTTTCCAAACTAAGTCTCAGATTTCCCCTGAGATACTCCTTACTTTTCTCAAGAAACTCCTTCGCTACATAATTTATTTACTTTATAGTTACTTTCCTCCCCTCTGCTCTGGTTAGTGAAGTAGGCAAAAACTTTCAAATGGTTCCTCCTGCCGAGCTCACGTCGCTTCTTTTCCAATTTATGCGAATTATAGTGCAAAACTTCGCTATCCATTGGATTTTACGGATATCTGCTCTGGTCTCTATTATTACCCCAACATTTTTATTCTAGCTTGAGTCTCATGAGCCTGCCCACCTGGAGAAATTTTCTAGTTGCGTGACTATGCCTCACTTATAATTAGTCGCGCCCATCGTCTAGGAGCACCAATTAGCCAAAATATACTCATTTCAATTTTTATCTCTCTGATTTTTTCTAACTATTTCTCGCTTTGCAGGACACAGCCCAGAAGCTTCAGTACCTGCCTCGCGTTTTTACCACCCACAAACTCCAAAAAACGAAATCTGTCCTGCTCCCATAAGTTTTATCATGATTTTAATATTACAGCGGCATTCTTATTCTGTAAAAAAAAGTCCTTTTGCCACATGTAGCCCCTTCAGGATTATCTCATAGCCCATGGAGTATTACCCGTCACACTCAAATTCTTCTTTCAGATTCTTCTTTCAGATGTATTTCCACTATGGAAAAAGTTTTCTAAGACATGATTGTTATTATATAGCAACTATGAATATTTTATCCAAGTTAGCCGCTCAGGCCTCCTCACTACGCTCTAGAGTATCCGGACGCTGTTGAAATCCGAGAGAAGAGTTATTTTTTATTGCTTCTCATATTTATCACCCAACTTCCTCTTGAGCCCATTTAATTCCTCGTTTTATAGACCTTTACCGTCTAACCGGAAAAACTAAGTAGTGGGAGTTTTCTCTTTGTCAATGAGTGGACAAAATTATTCCGTAGAAAATGTCTCCTATGACCTTGGCTCAAATAATAAGCATATTTTTCACATTTTGGATAGGGCACGAGCTAACACGTAACATTCATTAGTTTCTTATTTCTTTGCAATAGACTGAATAGCTCTGACAGAAGCTCGTTATATATTTATTGTGAGGGGTGTCTTTAAATTTTTCTTAGATGTGAAACACACAATTGACCAGAACCAAGCTAAAGAAAGACTGATCGCTATTTATGTGAGTTTTTGATTTTGCAGTTTTTGAAAACGTAAACGACTATTTTGTCATTTCCCTGCAACTTATTGAAAGCTAAGGCTCAAAAATAATTCAAATTACGAATTTTGACCTGCAGCTCTTCCGCAACCGCCTTTTTAATGAAAGATAAAGAAAAAATAGTTCCCAGTCATTAATTTTCCATCTCACCCCATTTCCTTGCAGAATCTATACCATTTAAAATAGTCCGCATCCTTCTTCTATGTTCCTTTTACTTCTAATTCCTTTCATTTCTCCACTTCCCACCACAAAATGATGCGTCTGAGCAATTTAAGTTTTCTATACTCTTCTAAAATTCATGGAATAGATATGCAATAAAAAAACTGGAAGTTATGGAAATAAGAAAATTATTTTCTTTAAAATTCAGGGAATATCCGTGAAGCAGCCTTTGAAAATCCAGGCTTTTCTTTAATAATTTAAAGTAAAAATAGATTAAATTTATGTCCATTACTGCAAAATCAAGTAATAACTTTCTCTTCAATATCATAAATGATATCTCGATTCTGGTAGTATAGTTTAAGCAAATATATTGTCCTTGATTCGCAGTTGAGGTTATACTTCTGAATAGCTCTAAGATGAAGTTCTTGAAACAGACGTGGTCGAGTTCTTCTAATATTCTAAGTGAATATCGCCTTACCAATTAATTAAAATTTAACAATTCCAAAAGATAAATAAAGATAAAACTACATTGCAGAACAAGTTATTCAATTACATAATTGTGAAGAAAAATTTGCAATTTCTCATAAATGCTATAATATTAGTTTGAACTCGTGTCTAGATGGTCGGACTTTGCAAATAACATGATTCAAAGAATAAAATATGCTTAAATATCTGTAAAATATCTGTTTCGTGTTTGTGAAGTAACTCTGAATGTCATTCTATTGCAGATGTTTGCAATATAGAGGTACATGTTCACCTCACACGAAAGGATACAAAATTTTCTTTAAGTAAATGCTATCAAGATCACAAATATTTCTGCTTATAGTTATACGCGCATTATGAGGAATGTAAACTATTTCACTTCCTGATTAACAAAAGTAACATTATGTGAAAGTAAGTATTTTAAGGAGTTGGGGATTGAAATTAACTTCGAAGTAAATCATTGAGCACAATCTATTTTTGTGGCGTACTTTAAAATATCTCGCAGCATTTTCAGACGTCAAGACAGAAAAATTGTTTCAAAATGAAAAACGTGTATCTGCGTTATTGAAACAAATTCAATAATTAACGGCTCAGACCACTGATTATCAATTTAATACTTCAATGTATTAAGTACATAACATTTAGTTCTTTCGGTAGGTTCTGTACTTTTGAATATATCCAAGGGCCTCTAAAATATGTTAAACATATTTCATAAGGTATTTATGTTCCCAAATCTTAATCATGTGCTTGGTTATCTTCAAAAATACTCCAAAAAAGATAGTGATTATTTCCCTTTACTGCTGAAACAATATGATTTTAAGGAAATAAATATGACGTATTACAGAAAATTTTGTGAAGAAAGATATTCATGATTAAATCAAAAAAATATTCAAACAATTTTTGTTATTTTTCTTTATTTCAAATCAAACTTTACAAGTAATGATGAAGGTTAATGAAGGAAAAGAAGTAAATTGACAAGTAAGCTTCAAAGTTTCGTTTCAATTATGTACCAAATCCTTTCTTATGAGTACAGTATAGTGAGCAGTTAAACCTATCTAGTCGAGAAAAAGCCAAATTGCTGGATTTAGAGTAGGAAAAAAAATACATAAAAATATAAAAAGAGAAACTTATTGATAATAGAAAAAAGGAAGAGGAATGAAATAAAATGAATAATAAAATTGAAAGAAAAACATAGAATCGTGAAAAACATAGTGTAAGAGGAACTGATTCCTGCTCAAAACTATTGGCTCCTCATCTAGTTTCGGTAATATTTTTATGAACTCCCGTAAAATTTCCTAAAAATTCCGCAATCCAAACGATATGGAGTGAGCTGGAGAAGTAATATATTTCGGAGCTTGATGTTTTTCTTCTTCAAATAATATTCAGGTACGCCTTCTAAACTCGAAAATATATTCATGTGCATACATATGATGGAGATTGGCTTTAAGAAAGAAAAGATATTTCGTAATCATTAATGCTCTCTATTTGATGGTAGATAAAAGAAAACTATTCTAATAAAGCATTAATAAATTTCTAGTTACACGTATCGTAAAACACCAGGGCAACAATTTGGAACAAATTTAAAATAAATTTGAATTTAAGTCGGTTTGATATTTAATCCTTTCATATCGAAAATTTTACCGATCAAACTATTTATTAGATCGGTAAAAAATAATTAGCATTATTGAACTGAAATTTTAGCTTTCCTGTTCCGTAGCAACACGATAAGAAATAAATTAGACTTAAACAGTAGTCGTCACATATTTACTTTTAATCCCTTTTGATTTCTTTCAAAACTTTCAGCCGTTAGTTAATAGATCTAAAACTGCATATAATACCTCTTATTCAGATTTAGACAAAGAGAAGAAAAGAATCAAGGGTTCATGTATTCAATTATTCTACAAAAAATTATAACACAAACACTTCATTTACAATTTTTCTCAAAAAATAGTCATGATCAGTGTAAAGCAGTAGTTAATTCTTCATTCGTGAACTCCTAGAATACAGTAAATGATACTTGAAATATCTTTCACAATCAAAATTATATCCTAGTAGCTAGAATAAATCGGATCATAACGCTCCCTTATAGGCGTTAAGTCAAATATTGGAGATAGAAAAGCAAACTGGATAGAAATTCTATGACTTTGGCAGTCCATTCTTTGACTTCAAAGGCATTTCTTAAATTTTTATTTTCTTGAATGAATTTTAGATATTTATTAATGGAAATAAGGAGACCTCTATGGAATTGAAACTGTGAGGTTACCAAAAACCCGTAAGTTTAATCTTAAGTTTTCAAAAATCTGTATTTAATTCCAGTAAAACTCTTAAAAGAATATACACGTCACTGTAGTAGTGTCATGCATAATCTTATTCTTCAAAAGCGATATCATGAGAGAAAAATCTAACGGTTATATAGAGCTTTATTGTTAATTTCTACATTTTGCTGCACTTTATAGTGCAAGCAACGTCTTTATGCAACCATGTCATACAAGCAATTCCACTTGTTTATTTAAATAAATCACCTCATTAGCTATTTCAAGGGTACATAAAACTTCTGAAATATATATCCAGGAAATAATTTTCTACGAAGTTTAACGAAGATCATAAAGGTTGTAAAAGATAAAACGGGAAGAATTTATGGAGAATTAATATTGAATAAATTTTAAAATAGAACTCAGAATTCTTGGCCAGGAACAGTATTTAAAATTCAGAGAAAAGCGAAAAGAAAAACTGAGAGGAGAGAAAATATCAGTGGTTCTTTGGTACAAACATGAAAATTATTATCACCAACATTAAGAGCTGCAAAATTGATCCAATAAATATCCATTTATATATCCCGTTAACAATCTAAGTTCATGTTGAGTATATAACTTGATTACCACGCAAAAATTTGTTGCTAATCGATAGAACCTATCTGATTCAAACTTCACAGTTTATAAGTTATTTCAATACAATATAAAAATTTTAATACTAGAGTAACATCCCTTGTTCAATCATTGGAAAGGATATAGCTCATATGTATTTGGGATCATTGATACTAATTTTTCATCAAATGAAAACTTAGCGTTGTATTGTTTGTAGTGCCAGGCCACACATTTTTCTGTTGCAAAATTATGCATGACTCAACGCTCCCATTGCATCCCTTTCGAGATCGATTTGCCAAACTATCTATAATATTTCTCTTTTCGTGAAAATTTTACGTTCCTTTTAAAAAATTCTTCCAGTTTGTACTAAATACATCTTATCCCCACCCAATCGGTAAAAGTTGGGTACCTCTTCGCTCAAATTCCTTTTAAAATATTCAAAGATTATAATGGGAGAGTTTTTCATTAGAACCTGGGTCCAGGTGGGATCTAAGACTAAAATTATCCTTCCTTGCATAAAATGGATTTATTAGACGTATAGTTATGTTTAATAATCAAAATTGGACTCATTCATTTTCGATAATTAATGAGTAATATACTTTTAACACATAATATCAACTAGAATTATTCGATCAATGAATACGAAAAGTTGATACAGAAGAGAAGAAGAACGCGTATTCTACAAAAATTTTTCTGAAATTAGGGGGGAGCACAAGAAACCTGTAAAAGATAAAATATTTGTGCTTATCCTTCTTTTTTTTAAGTAGTTGTTTATTTGCGGCGCATAGCAATTAAGGCAAATAGTCGGAATTGTAGTATTCTTTTGCTTTCAATAACTTACTTAATTATTCAGAAACATTAGAATTGAACGGAGGTGAAAAATTGCATGAATCTCTTTCATTTGGTGAAAGAGTTATCTAAGAAATTGTAAGTATTTTACAAAAAATCGAATCTATTCTGGCTTTATTATTATTTTTGGTAATTGTTCCTAAATTAACTAGTTGCATGGTTTCAAATCCCTCTTCCCATTCTGAAATTGATTTATTAGGGCGACTGCATCCCTTTAGACTAGGCAATAAATATTAGTTCCGAAACAGACGCATGGGGGTATACGTATTTTCGATTCCAGAATTCTCTACGTTTTAGAAAGTAAAGTTAATTTTTGGCTCGTATGTAAGATCATTAATTTAATGGAAGTTATATTGCTTTCGAAGTATACTTGAAGTCTACAAAAGTCTTATAAACTTATTTTAGTTTGGCTGTCTTGAACCCACGCAGAATTTTTAAGATTTCTAATTCTTACTAAAGGAACTTAAACTATTCCCAGCAACGAAATTTCAGAATAAATACCAAAAACTAATACAATTTCTTGTTAATTTTACATATTAAATCGTTCACATTTTCCAAGATATTTTTCACCTTTGGACTGATTGTGAAATTTATTTAATTCAGGAGTCCTTTCAGATATTCTTTATCAATATAGAAGTTCATGATGTTTTGAGAATGTATGTTAGAAGGCTTATAAATGTTAAAAACGGTGAATTCAAAGACATTCAGTGTTATTAGCTCCTTATATATTTAACATTCATTGACATTGTAAGATTAATCAACAAGTGCACGTTATATGAATTATTCATTGTTTTCTACGTAATTTTTTCTTAATCACTGATGAAGAAAAAGGGAAAAATTGGGAAAGACACTTTTCTCAAGATTACTCAAGATTTTCAAAACTGAAAATATTTCCGATGAAATTAAAAAGCAGCCTTCAAGCGCTGATATTTGTAATAAGTAGAAGCCTGTACAGAATAACTATTACCCAGCGATTGAATTTTGAAGGGTTTATTTATTTCGTCTGTTATCTTAGCAAAATTAAAATCGTGCAGAAGTGCAGAAGTACTTTTTCTGGTTGATTTTTTTTGTCATGTTGTGGTCTGTAGCAGTCAACACTCCATTCTTGAGTTCAAAATGACCGAAAATATTTCTGCGGATATTTCAATTGTATTTTTTCAAACGCCTTGTGTAAAATGTTTCCTAGAGCAAAATATCGCAAATTTAAGTGATTCAACAGTACATCTGTTTAATGATTATGTGAATTATCCAATTGTGCAGTATGTTATAGCCTTTCCACTAATTATTGGGAGCCTCAAACCATAATGGAATACAACCCTAGAAGTAACTTTCTGGGCCATGTGAAAAGAAAAAAAATGTGACAAATACCGAAAACTGGTCCAAATTATAAAAGACTATTCCTTACTGTATTGAAAACATAGAAACTGCAAATTACAAAAATTTACACCATAAATTGGACTAATTAAGCACGGAAATATCTTTTAATGGATAATAACCATTGGGTGCTTGCAAGATTCCCTGACAGGTTATGATACATACTAGGTCTGGTAAATACTGTATATCTCATTTCACTTTCCAGGATCAAGAACATATTTTTTACTGGAAAGAAACCCGATACTTTTTTATTGTACTTAAAGAAAATTCTTTATTATTTGTTGTTAATGTATATTTTGAAAATAGTGAATAGTCCTGAGAGATTAAATGGGATAGAGTTAAGTTTTGTACATCATGATGTACAGTTTTAAAAAAGTTTCAAAAAATCTAGGATATGGCATTTTTACTAAACAAATTGATGACAGAAGTCAATCAGTCCTGATTTACAGCTGTGTTATTAATGATATACGTTTTGTTTCCAAAATATTTCATATTCGTTCGATATTCTGTTTCCAAAAAAATTTTCTCACAATTAAAGTTACGGTGACTAATTTCCAATCCAGATTGCGATCGAAAAGCTAATTCTTGAGTTATTTCCGAGGTAATTTGCATGTAGCAATTTAAAATAATTTGGCGGCTGTTAAATATATGTGAAGATTCCTCAAACTGTATAACAAATGAAATGCACTAATATTACTCTTCATACTTCACTCTTAACAGTAGAGGCAATGTAATACTTGGGGCATGTTAATGATTCACATGTTAGAGTCCTATGCGATCAATACGATATTTCAGTTATTTTCGAAGTAAGGAGAATCATTTTTCTTGCCTCGCACTAGAGGTACAGTTGGATGGAAATTTACTTTAAGGAATTTTTTCTAATGAAAAATTATGCAAACGAGAGAGAAGATTAAGTTGTTTTACTTTGTTCATCGCTCTCGTGATCACATCTGAACTTTTCGAGTCTTGTCTTCCAAATGTGAAAGAAACCTAACCTTAAAGTTTGTTCTTTATGAATTATCCCAACTCGTCTCTTGTTTACAAAAAGTTCCAGCTTAAATACGTAATGCAACCCTTTATTGATTTCATAACTTGGCCACTTATTGCAAATTGAAACATATAATTTTATGGCCTTTTACATCTTTTATTTGTGCCTTGGCGCTTCTTCTTTCGGTGGTTTCCTCTTCACTTTAGTACTAATAAGGTTCTTCAAGTCACTGAAGGTCTGTCAATGTATTTCATTCGTTTACACGCTTTATTAAATCACCATAGTTAAAATCTATAGGTTTGTATTTAGAAATTTGGTAAGTAACGCTGCTCTATGTAGATTTTATAGAAAATAGAATAGTTGTGTGCCGTTCTGCACATTCAAACAGCGGGAGAAGTTTGTGTAATACTTTCGTGCGACAATCAGATCAGAACTTTCTTTTGATGGATTAGATGTTACTCGGTATGGTGCATGGGTTTTTTCATTGTTTAGCTGGGGTAGATATGGTTTCTTCTGAAGAAAAAGTACTGTCGTCCTCCACTGTTGCTCATCTATGCACTTCATCACCAGCAAGGTGAAATACAGACGCTCTACAGTCAAATGCGTGACTATCTCTGTGCTCCTATGGGGCTAAATGGGGTGTTTTACTTAATTTTCCTGAGAAGTGCTCGTGTGGGGCTGGTTTATTGCGAGCAGAGCGAAGAGTGAGAGTGATTAACAGTGTTTCCCGGTTTAAATCATACCGTTTCTGCGAATTTCCACATTTTATTGCATACGAAAGCGACCCGTGGGCCCTTTTATCTCCGAAAATGGCCCATACACGAAACAATCCTACTTTGCCGCATAAAACTGCATAAAACTTATTTATCTCTACTCCTTAGTTTAATTTCACTAATATTTACATACATGTATATGCATATGCATTCTTTCTGGGAACCAATCAGCAGTCCTTGACACAAACACTTTACTCTTTCAGTATCTACGGTAAGTGCAACATACTGTACTGTTACTACTGTACTGCATTTTACCAGCCATACTGTACTGCGCATGGGCTTCCAGTCCCTTGTTCGTTTATGTGCATTTCCCGCTTGTAGTGGATACTATAACATGTCCACCGCCTTGATGCATTTAACCGGATAACACTGATAAGCAATGAGTAAAGATCCTCTTCTCCTCACCGACATTCAAGCAGGATCGACGATACAGTACAGTACAGTATGAACAACTGCGGATCTCCCCGACTACTGTAGCTGGCTGGTAGGCTAGTGTACAGGCGGCGTTGCAAATGGCAAGCAACGGGGCATGTCTTTGAAGGAGAATGAGTCTCACCCTGATTGGTGCCACGTGTTGACTTGCGACCGATCGTGCGACCTCCTGGATGTTGGAGCTGTTCAGCACAAACTGGCATCAATTTTGAATGCAATCGGCAGGGTACAGTGCTGTGCACCGGTTTGCCAGGTGTACCACTGGTGCCTCGAATAGTTTAGCCTTACTCCATTTCAATAACGAGTAGAGTCATTACAGTACATTGTTTGCAGCTAGTACACGTGTACGACCTGGAAGGGCAGGAAGAGTTTGAGTTGGCCGCCTAAGGACACTGTATTAACTGCACGTGCATTATGGCACATACAGTACCTTTTGAGGCTCAAATCGGATTAGTACTACAGTTGTACAGTAGGATTGCAAATTTGAACGAGCTGTAAGCCAGACAATATCCAACTGTAATCACTTTTTGTAAAATTGCAGTAGCGCCAAGTTTTCCGTCAGTGAAGCGTTGTTGATCCATATGCAAGATGGGAATGTAGCTAGCCGTTGCTAGTTGAGAGTTGTGTTTGTGGAAATTGTAGATTTAGTCAATCAACCAATGAAAAGGGATTTTAATACAGCTGTATCTAGTACATATATTTCTCCAAAAAAAATCATACGTTTCTTGCGTTTGAACACATGTGACGTGTTCAATTTTGTTTGAAACAATGTTGCGATAATTCGAATGTTGAGCACCTGACATTATAATTCCATTGCTATTCCAACCAAAAAATGCTCACGTTTCATTCTTTGGACGTTGCAATCGACCATATTCAATTTTCAATTGAACAAAATCTGTGCACTGTATTTGTATATTAATGCGATGAGTAATTTGTAGAAAACGACGCCGCCCAAATATGTCGACGAAATATGGGACCCTGCACGGTATCCGTTTCTACCTCATGTGTTCAAAAGCAGTCCTAGACATTTGGCTACCATCCCCGTTCCGCAAAACCCTTAACCCTCGCTTCCTTCTCTCTACTTTCGTCCGTCGCCCAAGTGGACCGCTCAACTGTGCCCTAGCTGTCCGGGACACAGCACAGATTCTTCCGCAAATCACAACTTGAAATTTCCGCGCATACCCAACGTCTACTCGCCACAACTAATTCAAACCCATTCGCACACTATTCTGTCTTCCACTGACTAGTTTCACGTATCATGCCGCTACCCTCAGATTTCTCTCATTCGCAAGCGATGCCCCCCACTTTTCTTCGCGATACTGTCAAAAAACGTGCCCCCGGGGGTGCATCCACTTACCTCGAAGAGAGTTTGCGCTATGGAGCTAGCACAACGTCACACTCCCGACCTACGCATCTTCGTCATCCGAGACAACCAATGTCTCACTCCCACGGCCGCACCCACCCACCACCTAAACACCTGAATCACTGCAGTCGCTGTACCCAACCCTCCGATTTCTCCAACAAGCCCCTCCCTGAATCTCAGCCCTCCCCTCCCGACTTCAACCAAGAGTTCTTCGTCGGTCATCTCACAAAGGATCAATTTGTACAGCGCACATCCGATGCGCTTGACAAGCAAGCATATCGCAACGACGGTGTCGCACTTCCTACATACTCCGAACCAGAATCCGTATTCTTTTCCGTATCTAAACCTGACATACCTACACCAGACTACATCAAGAGACTTGTCACCTACACCCAATGTTCCCCCGCCGCATTCGTTCTAATGCTCATCTACTTAGACCGCATCGCAGAGGCCAACCGCCGCCTGCATGTCACTCCGTTTAATATGCACCGCCTCCTCGTTACAGCACTTACGTTGGCTTGCAAAGTTCTCGACGATCGTTGTTTTAGCAATGTCCACTATGCGAAAGTAGGCGGCATCCCAACAGCACGTGAAATGAACCGCCTAGAGCTACAGTTTCTGTCCTATCTCAAATATTACCTCCATGTTACACCGGAACAATATCAAGAGAAACTAGGGTCATTACAAAACTTGATCTCACCTCCTCCCCCTCAGGAGTATGTACCCCAGATCAGTCCTGTCACTGCTTCTTCCTCTCTAGACGGGGAAGATTTTGGATCTATGACATCCTCTCTCACGTCCTCTTCGACTTCGTCCACCGTGTCGTTCTCTAAAGCCCACGACACCACTCGTACCCGTCCAGAGCCAAACCACCTGATTCACTCGCAATCCTTCCCGCGCTCAGGTCACCACACTGCTCCTGTGGAGAAAATTAGCTCCTGGAATTCCGGCTACATCCAACGAGTCGACAAACGCTCCAGGTACAATGGACGCCGCCACCGAGCCGACTTTGCCGGTCATCGGATGGCCACCGACTTATGACTAAAAATTCGTGTCGCCAGTTAGGGACGACGGACATTAGGGCGGATGTGGCAATCAAAGTCACTCTACATGTCTGAGGGGCGTAGTCATTAGCTCCAAATTCGCAAGACTCCGTCCTAGATGTACTGCCCTTACGCGACCGATGGGACCCGGACACCCCATTCTTTTCCTCGCGACGCAAGACCGCAGTGAGAAAACGCAATCGTGGGCTAGGAGTTGGGGCCGACGGTGTACGAACGTGTGGGAGTCTGTAAAGCAACCCTGGTAGACTCATCGACGCCCCCGTGTTTGGCTGCATTGCTGCATTGTTGAGTGTCTTAAGTCTAGAGGGTGCTAGGTCGCTGGTAAATCAAGTTTACCGTGATCACTGATGAGACTACAACGATCACACGAACTAGGAACCTGGCACTATCTGTGTTTGAGTGCGAGCAGACTCAGATTGGCAGGTATTTGAGTAATGACCACGACGGAATAGAGTTGATTCTGCAGAGGGCATGGAGGGCGGTAGAAGCTTTGAAGACTTTGCCGTAGGGAAGAATGGGTCGGCCCTACCTCTGCTAAGGCGAGGCAAGATCTTTGACCGAATGCTTGGGGAATACTGGGCAGCACGATCGACTCATGCCGCGAACTGATTTTGGAGATGCAACGGAATTGGATTTGTGCACAGCGAAATGGTATGCGTTTAGGTAGACTTGCGGAAAAACTAAGATGGATGTATTGTCGCTTGATGGACGTGGCTTCAAATGTAACAGTTACGCACTCACCGCGATGGCCACTGGGCGCGGTGGAGTGGCCATTGTGGTGTGTGGATGGCGATTTGCATGAGTAGCATGCCTTGTGGTACATGGCGTTTTGCCACTATAGCTGTATTTTTAGGTCAATCAAGGGTTGGGCGCCCGCGCGTTGATGGTCTGGAAATGGCGTGAGATGATTGCCGTCGCGGAAGTAAACGACATGCGTAGAGTTGCGAAGATGAAAACTTTGGGATACAATCAAGATGGAGGGATTGTTATTGTGATGTACGATGTGCGGGCACAAGGACTGAAGTGTTTTGCCGGCAGAAGTCTTTCTTTTCGGGAGGCGAGAGGAACTGAATTACCTCTTGACAACGCCTGGCGTTGGTCTCTCCAGCATGCAACATCGGGGAATTTTGGGGTTATTTTTAATGTGTGGCAGATGTGGTCGGTTGTACCCACGCCGCTGGGGCGGATCGCGCCGGTCAAAGCGTTACTGAGTAACACTAGATAACTTTCTTTAAGGGCCGGCTCAATGGCAGCGACCAGGCATGCCGCGTTAGACATGTCGGCTGTGGCGGCGTTGGTGAGGGCGACAACGGTCAAAATAAGTTAATCGATTATTGAGTTTGAAGAAAGATCCGTTAAAATGATGTGGGACTACAAACACTTAGGCAGCTCATGGATTGGAGTCAAGAATGGCACTAGAAGCCCAAAGGCCGGCCTGCTTCATCATAATGTTTCTGCAGCTGTGCAAACGTCTAGTCAAGAATGGGCAAACGTCACGCAATGAGTGGCTGAGGCGGAGAATGTGTTGATTGGAGACTTGCACAAGCTGTGTTTGTAGCGAGGATGGAGTTTGGAAAGGAGATTAGTGCCCTTGATGGCGTATTTGAGCGGTTGATATTGCCCATTCGGAGTGGTAAGGGAGTGGGATTTTACGCGCAAACACCATAACATTGTCATTATTGGTTTCGCCGAAGAAATGAAAGGGTCTCGATCGGAACCATCAAAATTTTGTAATTGTCAGAGACGATATAATTGCAAATCTGGCACTAGCCTTACTGACTGGTGCATATCAACAAGGCATGACTTGTCATATTTGAAGCTCTCTGTCCTGTTTTCGCGCGTCGGCAACGGTTTGATTATGTTAGCTTTCGTCCACACGAAGCAGTTCTTTTTATGAATAACTTACCTACTTTTTAGTATCGATCTGCGTGAACGTTTCACTCACTTTTTTTTAATGCATGATTTTTGGTTACCAGAGGACACTCAAGCGTTGAAGAAGGGAGTGTATCTTACTGTAAGTCGTTATTGTTCTCGCTGTTGGCCCTACGTATTTCCTCATTAACCTCTCTTCTTCTCCGTGTGCTTTTGAGCGGACTTTAACCCCAGTACTGTGCAGGTTACAGTACTGCACATTTGAAAGCCAGAGCGCCAAGTTCCTGTGCTTAGGGAGGAGGAATCTTTTAACGTGTTCAAAAACCTGCACCATACGGGTAGTGGGTTACACTTAGACCCTGGAGAAAAATCTACAACCCGAGTTTCGAATGCTGAAAAGGATGAAAATTGGAGACCAGTTGAAGAGATTGTAAAGGAAAACAAAAGGAGCTTTCCATGGTACATACAGTACTGTACAGTTGTGCGCACGCCGAGTGACCTTTGACCAATCCACGACTTGGTGCATACAGTATGTAAAATGCCTGCAAGCTCCTTTTCGCTGCGACACTTAGGTGTATATCATTGGCTATTGCACCATAATCTCATGCCCGAGTGGGGCCGAGCCTTCCATGTGATTGGTAATAGGCCACTCGGTGAAACACGCAAGGGCGGTCTCGGCCACCGACAATTTTTGAACGCACCACGATGGTACGAAACGAGGTGCTGTGCGCGGCAAAAGAAAAGATTCGTTTATTAAATAGTACCAGATTTGCAGATTCACTGCGGCGACAAAACACCAGTCGTGATCGAAGAATTTGTACAGTAGTCGGCAGGCTGGTTCAACCTACATGTTCAGCGGGTTTGTCTATTCATGCAGCACAGTCGCCACCTTTTTTGACTATAATTGCCTTTTGAGTCAGTAATGAATTTTAGGAGGCGAATCGACAAGCAGTACCCGAATGCTGCTCGTGGTCTGCTTCTACATAGCCCGTGGAACATTTTGAATTCTCCCGATGGTTCGCGGGGAGTTGAACGGTGCCAGCATGCCACTGATAGTGCCATGCTGTCCGTTTAGGTACTCTTCTTGCGCTGGGAAAGGTATGCACTCATTGCTTATAAACTGTCGGGTGGGTCATCTTGACGGCAACGATATTCCGAGGAATGCCATGTCGGGCAGGCATACTGCTGAAAAACGACTTTAGCTCCAGATAGTCAGTCACGACCGGTGTTGAGCAAAGGCCTCCGATTTTGAGTTTGTGCCTTGGTGGCGGTTTAAGCGATCCAATCAAGGGGTGCACAGATCCACAGCTTTTGGAGATACTCTTCTCCGAACTTTACGCCCCACATCCACTGATTTTGTCAACCACATCGCTCACTTGCTACTGCGACGGATTTCGAAACTATGAATTGCCACTTGTCCTCAGAGCTGCACCGTTTTGAACTCATGGATCAAGGGCATGCATAAAACTACCCGCCCCTACCACCTGCATCCTTAACCTATGTTTTCTCTTGAATCGGAACGCTAACAACTACGCCGCCGCAGTCATTGTTGGGCTACGTCTGAAATCGAAACTATACACTTGATACATTTGCTCAGTGTTGAAAAACCGCACATCGGTATGAAAGACCACACTGCATACGCAGTGAGAACAAGTTGAGGACGCATTGTGCTCCCGTAAGCAGTAGATACGGCACCTGAGTATCGAGAAGGGTGGACATGTTGTCCAAAATTCGTACACCTATGAACATTCGCGACAAACAACATGACGCTATCACGGCAGTTTGCACAGCACAGAAAGCATGGCGCACAGACAACTACCTTGCGAATAGCAAAAGTTGTGCATTAGAGTAGGCTTTTGAAGACTTATATCTACTAGCGAACTGATCACACCTCGGGCTTCCAGTTTACACAGGCTCGATAACGTTGCGGTATCAACACGATGGGCAACCACTTGATATCTGACGGAACAAACTGGGACACAGCCGCCCACATCTTTCAAATATTAAAGAACCCAACCTTTTTCCCCCTTGATACCTTTGGCGACCACGCTGCTGACATCTGCCCCTCGAGTTTTGGCCGCATCCACCACCTCAACTCCATCTGCAACGTCCTCGCATGTCATGTGTTTCGCGCCGCAGGTTTGGACTTTAGATTCGAGACCCCGCTCCTCATACCTGGCACAGATCTGCGCCCAGCCGATCTCCTTGTCCACCCCCTCTTCCTCCCGTTGGACCCCGGCAGCGGCCCATCGCCTGTGACATCACTATCGTTTCGCAGTACACATCTGCCTCCGTCACAGCAGAGGCGAAAGCCGCTGCAGACCAGTGTACATACCGCGCACTCCGGCCTGCTACCACAACACCGCTGTTACAGTTCGCACGCGCATCTATCAGCTCCTCAGTAGTGCGCTGTAATCATCGGTGGCTATGGGCATCATATCTCAGGCTCCACTGCACGTAGTTCTACCTACTTTGATCCAACTAAATAGTCGGTCAGTGTATACTGAAGAGACAGGAAATGAAATTTCTTTCCAAACAAGAAGTTCCTCAAAATTCCTCAAAGTTCCTCCCCGTAATGTCCAACGCAGCCTATCTGCTGGGGGGCCTTGAGTCGGCTTTTTGGGGTAATTTCAGAGGTATTACTGGGTACCCTTTAGGATATTCCGGCCCACAATCGACCATATCTTTCAAATATTAAATCACCCCACATTTTCCCCCACATTTTCCCCCACATTTCCCCCTCAAAATTTTGCCCGCTTAAGAGACACAATGAGTAAATGCTTCAGTCGGTGTACACTCAAGATAAGTAAAAAGAGTAAAAGATTCTCTCTCTATTAATTTTACATTACAAGGTCAACGTTCCCCAACAACCACTAGCTACTTTGCGCGCCAGAGCGGCATGTAAGGCCTGCCATGCGGAGTGCATTGCTTCCGCTGTGATTAGCCAGGCGATCACAGGCTTATCAAAACAACTCCCCTGGCACCACTTAACGTGTGCTTCTTCAGTTGCGCACCGGAACATTGTCACTGACCTGGAACGCAAACTGTCGCGGCGACCTCCGCCCCCTTCCGACAACCCCACGCAGGGACCCAACTTCGATTTGCAACCACTGGCTTTTGATTCCCTGTGTTCGCCTTCCCCCGCCATTTTCCTCTTCATGGAGGAGATCCTCCCACGCATCGCGGAAAAATTCATACTGCACAGCTCTCTCTCTTCTCTTCTCTCTATCTCTCTTAGAGTTATTAGAGAACTAGTTAATATCAAAGCATTAGTTGTACGATCTGGTGGTCTTTAAACGTTTCCCGCACACCTGTGCATGTGGCCGAAGTGGACCACCCAGGTAGCACTCAGCTAGCAACTTAGTCGGTTCCTGCACCGTACTCTCGATATTGATGCAACAAAGTTTCTCGTGGTGTAGTGATTTACAGTAGCGGCCTTCCATGCATGTGCTTTTCACCTTCTAAACGTTTGCGCAATTGATGCATGGTTTACAGACTAGATTTCCTCCTCCGCATGGTGCCACCCTCTTGCACGGAGGAGGGCGCCGCTATTTTTGACACCATGATGGAGCGAAGTATTCGGACACTCGCCGGAGGAGTACTGGACTCGGACACATTGCGAGAACTCCAAATACCCGTGAAACCCTTGGACCCTAAGAAACCCACCCTCTGCTTACGGTTCACAACTGCGAAAAGCACCGCGGGGGCCCTCCAGCGTAGCTGCCGACAGGCTGACCACTGGAACCCTTTCCGGCACCTATCACAGATCTTGCGACCCACAATGATGCCGTTCGGGCCCACCGAATATGATCGGTCTGCTGCCTGGCATCACGACTCCTCCCCTTCATTGTATTTTGCTCAAGCAAAATCCCTCTGCAGAAGACACTAACAGAAGCAGTCCATACCGCAGTGCAAGAAGAGATCCCCCGCGGTGACCAACGAAGGCAAGCATTCCGGGCTTCTATGGGCCTTTTCAGAGCAAAGGAATGGGTCTATTCCGCTCCGTGCCCCGACCTAAAGGCCAGTATTGACTCCCGTAAATTCTCAGTGTGGCTGCAGTAGTACCTTCAAGTCCCGCTTTTCGCCCCGGACACTCCGTGCCGGCCACAGAAATGCCCTGAGGTCCTCGACTGCTAAGGGGATCATCTCATGCACTGCCTTCATGGAGGGCACCGAACCCGACGACACGACCGTGAAGTCGTCCTCGCCCAAGACCTGCAGAAAGCAGCCCGTCATCCTGCCATCGAGCGGCGACAGGGCTTTGCCGCACTAGGCCGGACATCCAGGCAGTGGTTAGCACCGTAGGAACAGACTTATTTGACGTCACGTTCATCAATCCCCTTGCGCCTTCTAATAGGAGAGTACGTACTTTCAACCCAGTCGCCTCCCTCAGTGCAGCAATATCCGCCAAGCGTAGAAGGTATGAGACCCTGCTCGTGACTTCTGCTAGAGGAAGGCTTGTGCCTATCCCAATATCCACCCTCGGAGGTTGGCACCCAGACGCGTACGCGGTGTTAACCGATGTCGCGCAACCGATGTCGCGCGGAACGTGGCCGCCCGAGCGATGGAGAATTAATGGAAGGTTAGAGCGGTGCTTACCCAAAGGCACGCTGCCGCGGCGGTCAGGTCTAACGCGGCATGCCTGCGCGCTGGCATTGAGCCGGCCTTGTAGGGAATGTTATGTAGTGTTATCCAGTCACGACTTGTCCCGCACATCGCACTCCCAGCGGTGTGGACAGAACCGCCCACATCTGCTATACATTAAAATATCCCAGAAATCCCCCCATTTCACTAGGCGATTGAATCAAAAAGAAAGTGCGCTAGGTTCTTTCAATGCTGTGGTGAATGCGCCGGCCACGTAGAGCTGGCGTGGAAGTAGCCACTGTGTTGATAGAAAACCAGCCATGCTTTTTTGGTGTCTTGCCAACAAACTCTAGAGAAAAATATCGAATCAACAGGGCACTGATACAACCAGTCGTGGCGAGATGTTGACTCTAGTCTGGAATGATGTCAGCGTGCCCACAACGAGGAACGGAGGGTGATTGCCACGAGACTTTGGAGAGATCGAAACCGGAGGAGTTTTGGAAGTGAAGAGAAAAGCTGCTTCAATGAGTATCTATCGTGTTCACTGCAGGTCAAACTTTGTGGCTCAGAACTAACCGGATGTTCCACGTCGGTCACGTGCAGTGGGGCAGAATCGACATTGCATAAGAACACAGTGCGCAACTTCTTCGCTGATACAGACGCTTGCGGATCACCCCTGTGGTTATGTTTAAACTTCTCTGCGATACTTGGGATGTACTCCTGGAGGAACATAATGAAGGCGGGGGAATGGGGTACCCAAGGAATCGAAAACCAGGGGCTGAAACTTGAATTTGGGTGCCTGGAGGGTGTCGTGCGAAGGGAGCGGGAGTCGGCGTGCAGTTTGCGCTCCAAGTCTTTGACTTTATCTCGGTGAGCGATATTGGCGGCCCCGCCGGCCGTTTGTGCTGCCCTTGTG
Source organism: Kappaphycus alvarezii (assembly GCA_002205965.3). Classification (NCBI taxonomy): domain Eukaryota; phylum Rhodophyta; class Florideophyceae; order Gigartinales; family Solieriaceae; genus Kappaphycus; species Kappaphycus alvarezii. Next base: position 1,678,729 of record NADL03000599.1, read on the forward strand.
CGCACGCCTTGTTGAAATGGAGAGACAACGGCAAGGTCACAAGCTATGGGGCGGACCTGCTGGCCGGTTGGCAGGGGCGGGGGTTGAACGAGAATGGCCGCAGGGCAGACATTTGTCCCCGGGACAAGGAGCGGGACCTCGTATTGGCAGTCCAGGCCCGCTGCGCGGGCAACGTGGAAGGCGAAGACGTTGCTTATCGAGTTTTGGCGAAGCAGGCGACCGAAACCGGCAGGGCAGAGGTCTGCGGAGTGGTCCCGGAGTGCGTCCATAGCTTGGTTGCAGTGGGCGCGGGTGAGCGGGAGGGAGTAATCGTAGGCGGGGAGGCCGAGATGCCGGCGGAGCATGGTCTGCCAGGGGCCGTAGACACCGCGGTAGCGGTTGTGGGATGGGCGAAGAGAAATGCGGGGCCGGGGCTGTTCCGGAACGTCAGGCCACGAATCCTGTGTCGAACATCATTGGTGCTGTGGTCACTCGGGTTGCGTTGCGCCACCCACGAATTGTCGCGCCAGTGGACCCTTGCCTGTGCTTCCTGCTGCACACCATTTAGATAGGTTTGGAGGTTGGATGGTCTGCTAGCAAGTAGGGCCGGGTCAAAGGGGCCGAGGTAGACAGAGTATGGATGCCCGGAGATGCATAGCAGGAAGTCGCGGAGTTGCGGCAAAGCTTGACTGACCAGAAACGCCCTGTCGCCCTGGTTTCGGTGACCGAAGAGGGCGGCGGAACGTTGCGTTGTGTACATTGCTGTTCTCTCGCGAGCCGGAGCAGCGTCGATGATGCTAGCGGCAACCGCGCCGTGAAGGAACGGGGAGATGAGGGTAAATTTGTGACCTCCCAGGCGGATGGGTAACAATGGCTTGTTCCTAGGCGGCATCTGACAGGGCGATCCCGTGGGGCTCCGTGTAACACTGCTTCTGCAGTGCGTCGAAAGCATGTGCAGCCGGGACAGTGTGTTGTAGATAGGCGAGTCAAAACGTGTGGATGAGGAGGCATGCCGATTAGTAGATCCGAGATAGGTGCATGTGAAATCGGGCGCGGGGTCACAGACATGGGTAAGCCGTCTGAGGGTGCGACGGCAGTTATCGACCTTGGCCCAGAGGAATGAGTAGGTGAAGGCCCGGTTACCGATCGGCGCTCCTAGGAGCTTGAAGCCGTCCCGAGAGCACTCGGACAGAGGAAACTCCCGGAGGAAGGCCGCGCGCTCCGGCAGAAGCGTGTTCGGGAGGTAAATGCGCGTCTTCCGTGCGTTGACGTAGAGGCCGACAGCCGGACCCTCTACCTGAAGTAGGCGGAATCCCTGGCACAGACCCTGGAGTGTCCCTGTAAGGGTCCCATCGTCCGCGTCCCATTGATCGAGGACGATGTTGCTATCCTCGGCGATTTTCCGGATGAGTGTTTGGATCGTGACGGAGAACAGCAAAATACTGACCGGGTCGCCCTGCTGGGTGCCCGAGGCACTCATGATGACTGTGTTCTGGCGATTGGGAATAAGCAGCGGTGGCTGAGTGCGATCATATATCATATTCACGAAGCGGGACAGAGAGGGGGTGAGTGCGGGAAGGTGACACAGTATTGACTGTTGGTCAACGCGGCTAAAAGCGTCGTGGGCGTCATTGAGGACCGTACCACCATGCGGAGCGCCGGAGAAACGGCGAAGCATGGTGCGGGTCTCAGGGATGGCCTCGTCTGTCCCGGCCTTGATACCATTGGCCGTTCGGAATGGCGCGAGGAAGTCTTGATAGTCATCAATGGCACCCGGCAGCAGCGCCTTGGTGCGGGGAATATTTCCTTTGGCTCGGTGACAATGCGGCTGAGGACCGAGCCCACAGCGATGGGACGTATGTTGTCTGGGTTCGGCCGTAGAGGCAGCAATGTCGCGGCAACGATCTGGGGCAGGACAAGTCCGGAAGGTCTCCACGCGCAATCCGGGCCCCTAGCTTCGTCAGCACGCCTTTGCCTGAGACCCCAACGACCGGGCTACCCGACGCTTTTAGGAGCAAGTGGAACCAGCGTGACAGCATGCGGTCCGGCCCCGCCGTCGGATCACGAGAGACACCTCGCACAACCAGCCCCACGGCACCCACCGTGACTTTTGGTGCGGGAGGGAGAATGTCTTCGGGAATAGGCGTGATCGGGCGCGGGGGCATGGGGTGGAGGTCACGAAGCGCTTGGATGGTTTGCGGGTCATTCACATCGGCCAGCGGAGCGTTGTGGAGGGACGAAATGGCCTTGCCGTGACGGGCGTCTGTACACTGCCCCACGTGGTCAATAAGACATGGTGATACCCGATCAAAACAAACTTTCGAGAATTGCAACTCTGCTCAGCTTAGGAACAACTTCCCCTTACGCGGTACCCCTCGATTTTCCTTTCTTCTTCACAAAAATTGGATCCACGAACAGTTCCAGGAAATCCAGTTCACTACCGAGCTTCCCTTGTCACGTCAGCGGCAGAATGTAAGCGCTTGTATGGGTCCGCTTAGCAGACGAAATTGGTCTCTAAAACCGACATTGCAGTCCATACTGACATTGCGAGTGGGCGAAGGAGGAAGTTAGTGGAAGCAAGCTGGAAGATACGCGACCGTCCCAAAACCGTCACGCTGAAGATTGTCAACATCAAAACGGGATTATCTGGGACAGAAGTTTTGGAGGGGTTCGAAACGGCTCATTTGCAGAATGAACGCGAAATTCAAGATTTAGATGCTTCTCCATCGTCTCCGTCCGCCTCAGATGAGAATTCGTGTGATTCAACGGTGAACCAATCAGATAGAACTGCAATTTCTCACGGGCGATTGTGGACCAGTCAGGAGTTGTTAACACATATTAATGAAAATGTCTCCGAAAAAAACTGCAAGATAATTGGCTACTCTGGTAATACTCTTACCTATGGTCGTACTCTTCGAGATTTATCTCCATTTGAATGCTTTTTGAGAATATTCCTGCTCCTTCACCTCAATTTCATCCGTGAACTTACAATTGGAACTCAGCCCGTCTCGTCAGGGGGGGATTTAAGTTCTTTGAAGTTCTCATTCTAATGAAAAGGTTTACATTTTAAAGCCGCCTTGACTTCAGGAATGAGAATAGATCGAAGTATATTCCAAGACCAAGCTTTGGAAAGATCATGCCCCGCAGGAGGTTTGAGCTGATTATCGGAAACACTTGCTTCAGTCACACTTCTGAAAGGGAAAAAAGGCCATTGCGTGACACAAGATGGTCTCCGGTGAGTTTTTTCTGAAGGCAATCAATGACAGCAGTATGCAATATGTCAAGTAATCTTCTTATATGTGCGTAGATGAAAGTATCAGCAGGTGGTACGGTCTTGGCGGGGATTGGATCAAGAAAGGACTTCCGAATTATGTTGCCCTTGACGGAAGGGTCGAAATTGGCCGCGAATTGAAGGTTTCGGGATGTTTTCAGTCTGGATTAATGTTGAGGATGGAGCCTGACATGGCAAAAAAGGGTGGCCTTCAGCGTGAATTCACTTCACAGACGAATTATGTCTCACTACCGCTCTTACGCTTCGCCTTGTTTAACCTTGGCTTAAGACAGATCGCGTCGTATGCGGAGACTCATATTTTGAAGCTGTATCAACCGCAGAAGCCTTGACGAGATATGGAAAAAGATTTATTTGTGTCGTCAAAAATGCAGTCAGGGAATTCCCGGTACAACATCTGTCCTTACAGAAGCTCCTGGAGCGCGGAGATCATGTCTCCATAGTCTCTAAGAATTTGGACACTAACGAATCTTTAATTGCTGTTTCGTAGATAGATAGAGAACGAAGATATTTCATAAATAGTTGCCATAAAATCGATCAAGGGACCTTAATCTGCAGGGAAAGTTAGGGAGCTGTGGAGGGTGAAACAAAGAAAGTAGAATTCGAGATTACGGATCCAGATGTTGTGGAGAGGCACTATGACAGGTGTTCTCAAATTGATCTTCACAACAGATGCAGGCAAGATAAATTTGGAACCCAGAAGAAATTAAAAGTGAAATATTGGTCGCTCAAGGTCAATTCCTCTCCTCTACAGATGATAGTAGTTGATTCGTATTTACTTTAAAAGCATTCTTTTTGGCCAAGAATCTCGTTATCACCGTCTAATCTTTATAAGATTCTTGCTGCGGAACTCATTGAAAACAAGTTTGTTTCCATATCTCGTCTAGCACCTGATTGCATAGGAGATGAGGATGATGCCACTCATTGGATCCTGTTGCAGGTATTGGAACCCATCTTGCAGTGAAAAACAAGAAGAGGAAGTCAGGTCATGCTAAGTACAACAACGCATCTTCCCGGGTTGGTGGATGGTCAGTAATGTCAGTAAGTCGAAATTTCTTTGCTCTACTTGCCGTGACAATGGCCTTTGATATGTCTATATCTGTCACGAGAGCACAAAAACTTGTTGATTTTTGGATAATTTGCGCATGAAGCACCTTATGGATCTTAACTATGATTCAAAGGTGAAGCGAATACGTGTGGTTTTATGAAATAAGAGTAAATATTGTTTTGAGTTCTACAATTCCTATAGCCCCCTACTGATTTTAATTTCATTATATGAATTTAGAAGTTATCTTCTGTCTATGGCGTACTGAATTATCCCTTTATGATATGTCACCGTATTCTGTCTCATGTTCAAGTAGATGCCTATTGGCGCACAGAGACATTAGATTTTTCACAACGGGTCGAGTTCTTAGCGGAATTTTCGGGCCTCTGATAGAGAACCAGCGAGAACTGAACCCGCAATCTCTGGGTCTACAACCTCGGAAGCAATAGGTCACTGTCCCAGTGATGGATGGGACAAGTTTTCATGGAGTATTCAAAGCTGGACGCTATTGAATCTTACTGAGAAGGGTAGAAACTGGGATATAAGAGTCTACCGTAATCAATACTTTGCAGTGTAACTTTTTAAATACAAAATATTGGACCTGAAACATTTTTGGCTACCACTCTACATGATGGTATGAGGAAAAAATGTGCCTCATATGGGGAAAACGCTGCGATGGTTAGACACTGGAGTTTGTTCACATGGTTGCTATTTTGCGACCAGTAATAAAAATAGTTATGTTCGATTTCCGCACTATACTCCCATGTTTTATATTTACATTGTAATATAAATCATCTCGAAAGACAAGGCCTGTATCCTCCATTGGGGTCAAGGATAAATATGAATTATTAAAACTTTCCAGTCCGGGTACCTATCGAAATTATGGCAATGAGAGCTGTCGGTTGCACGTAGTCTTTTGGCGTAGCCTTCGTCAACCCTTTGGTCCCTTTCCCTGTGAAGAGAGTCAACCCACTCACGAGCTCCAACGCAGCCCATGTTGACAAAAAGTGGGAATACCAAGGGTTCCCTGCCGAATTGACAGAAAAAAGCAGGCCAGTTGCTGTCCCCATCTCATTTCTCGGAGGCTGGCATCCAGCGGCATTTGCCTTCTGCAAGGAGCTTGTGAGAACTGTCGTTAGTCGAGCAATGGAACATGTCTCAAGGGCGCAAAAGTATTCTTGAACAACGTCGCTTCCAATTGACAGTAACTTGTAATGCGGCATACCTGCGTGCTGGCCTCCCCTCTACTTCCCGGTAGACCGGGGTACCATCTCCGCCAGAGGCATCTTTTCACGTGTATGCAAACTGTCATACAAGTCGACTAGGTATCAACCGCTATATCTGTGACTATAATCAAAACCCCCTAGGTTCCCCCTTATCACCTCTAAATCACAAAACTTCACCCCCTCTCAACCACCCCTCTCACAATTATCCATTATTTCATCTCTACTTTCGGCTGGGACCCATCGTGTAAGAAGAGCCGCGCGGCAATAAGGATTTGTGTGACTCTATCGAGATTGTCATATGAAAAAATCGCACCAATGTGGATGGACGAATGAATACACATACGTATCTAGTAAAGTCAATCGACCAGTACAAATCAGAGACCAAGAGCGCGCAGTTGACCTTCTAAGCTTCCAGTGTTAAGATATACACGAAACCTGTTTTAGCCGAACCTTACAATACTTAAATTGGGAGGATGGTCGGTGTGACATTTCCATTCTCACGAGCCCGGTTCGAATAAGTCCTTTTGTGAGAGCCACAGTACCCCATTATCATTCTGGAGAGTTACTCAGTACTGAATGTGTGTACCGGAGCTAGAGGATGTTCTCTCTGGGACTGAGAACGCAGCACTAAAGATGGTTCCAATTGTTAGTGTTCTCGGTTGGATAGCATCAGTAGTGACAGGAATAAACTGTAGTGCTCTAGATCTCGCCAAGTAAGGTGTCAATCGCTAGAGGAAATTAACGCCTTTGGAAGATGTGCCACTTCACATAGGGCCGATTGAAAAAAGTGGCTCTAGTAATAATAATACCAAAACCCTCTTCGAGAACCGCACCGGAGCAATCCAGGGGCAAGTGAACCCAATCGATGATGAATATGTCCGTAACTAAAGGCCCGGGCCGAGTCAAGATCGTCACCGCTAAATATTTTCAGAATCGATGTCTGACGAATCGACTTTCAACGTTGAGAAGACTTCTGTCAGAAGAGGCCATAATGATGGAGCTCATACATTTCTTAAGCATTACTCTAGGATGCTCACTGTTGTTACAACGTTCTAAGGGACTTGGCATTTAATGGAGCCCGGGATCCCAATACACATGATGTTCAACCTTTCGTCAACACAACTTGCTATTACGAGGTCTATATCGTTCAAATTCCCCGAAAAAGCGAAAAAATTCTCTGTGTGTTATTAATCATTCAACAGTTTGAGCAAGTGATTTCCCCCGCAAATATAGACGTGAAGCGGCCAAGTTTTGACCAACGAGTCAAAAATATGCTGAGTAAGCTCTACTCTAATGCCCGAATTCTTGAATATCAATCTGGAATGGAAAGCGTAATACTGACATGGACCATGAAGGAAAAAGTAAATCAAAGAAATCAAGTATTATTGCTGACCTGGACCGCCTTGCAGCGGATCAACTCACTCTGGCCCCAGTATTGGGAAGAATCACGCTTAAGTATTCAGAAAATAAGCTAATTGTTGTCCGCAATTTTCAATTTTCCGTGGGAGAAAATTTATATTACCCAAGTAAGATAGTCGAATAACAACCACAACCGATAAAATTTTTCCGCTTGAAAACAGCTCCAAGTGCCTGTTAAAATCAAATAACCCCGAATTTTTTTGTATCGATGTAATATTCTACCATACATACGGTAAATCCCCTATAAAGATTCTCTACACAGATGAAAGTTCCCGGATTAAGTGTGCAATACGTGACTCTAGACTTAAATTTTTTGTCGTATTTGACAGCAAGCACCTCCCTTACCTCGTTTGTGGGTCTGAAAAACGTTTCTACAGAATTCATTACATTCATTTCTGCTGTCCAGCCGCTAAATGGGATATAAAACACCGTTTAGCTCCCGTCTGCCACTGAAGATGATGGCCTTGATATAAATAAGATATCGTGGTCCGATTCTGACTCGCAGTTAGGCGATGTAGTCGTTTCAACATATTCAAGCCCCGATACCAGAGAATCAGATGAACTAAAGGCAAGTTATTTCGAGACGATTAATGAAAATTCAGATACTTTCTAGTGGATTGAAAAGTTAATCGAAATTATTCAACTTGGTAAATCAAAGTTTCCGGCCGATGCAAAGAAAGTAATTTCAAGAATTTATTGGGATGAAAATTTCCCGCGATATTTTCATCAACATCAACATCATATTCAGAGTTCCTGTCCTGATTTATGCATACTTTACATGCGTGGAATCTTAAAATGTATAGCGGAACTTGCGTTGAATCCCCATTTCATTCTTCGAAGTTGACATTCACGAATGTCGCTCCGCCTAAGTCGCAAAGAATAATTATTTATGGAAAAGAGTATACACAAATAAAGTTTACTGTTTTTCACGTCAGAAGTCCTGGTGATGATTGCAAAAAACTAGAGATGAAGCAGCATTGATATCTGGAAGGCTTTCTCCCTTGCCTACAGAATCTGCTTCTCCGATTGTACATCACTGAGGAGATTCATGTGGCTATCCTTGACTGGGCACAATGATATGTATGAATTACTGTAACTTAACCGGGTGACAGGTGAGAAATTTAAGAAAAAGGGCCGTGAAATCTTCAGAAGAACCAGTCACGCCGTGAGATGCGTTTAGAAAAACAATTTAAATTTTAATTTTCATAAAATTTCTTCAGCGAATATCTGAATCACATAATTTTTGGATGCCTCATTTAATTTAATATTTACTTATCTCGCGACTTGGATCCATCATCATCCTTGGCGATGATACCAAAATCTGCGTACCAATACAATAGAGATCCTACAAAATTGCATCTTATTTCAATCTGTCTCGGCTGCAGATCTAGTAGAGTTAACATATCTATTTGACGCTCTACGTACTCTAAAAGAAGCGAAAAGGTCGATTTAACTTCACGTAAATGTCACCGTCAAATTACATTCGAAAAATGATTCAAGGCGGTGTAAAATGGGAGCAAAAAGTACGACATGTACACTTACACATGACGTATAGGCAGTTAAGGACTTTTTTAATCATTAATTAATGTCTTATATCTGATTGATTTGCACCGCGCACATTCTGGTGGACATATTTACCAGTTAAATGCACCAAGCATCCCTCAGCTCTATGTAACTTTCTATTCACTACGTCCAAAAAGTCGAGCAGTGGATGTCGCCTCTCGAAGCACCGATGCACAGTGTTATGAAGATTTCATGTACCAAACCCTCCAATATTCGGCGAAATTCGTCCAACAAAGAGCAAAAGAGAAGGTTGCATTTACTTTATGTTAGATTTGGTTTTGTAATTCTCCTTTGAATGAGAAACTGACTCTTAGAAGCTGGGGGAGGTGATTACATTGAACAGCAGGTACTCCTCATCACTTTGGTGTCTGAAGATATATCTGCGAATATTGGAACCTAGGCCACGATTAATGATCAACTTCGCTCAATTTAGAGTTAGTCTATGGACCCATTTTGAGAACCAAGTTACAGCACTGGCACATAAGCTGCTTTGGAAGGAATTGAAAAGCCCCGAAAGGCTTTTCAAGCCTCAAATTACGTGAATTCAAGCTATTTAAACCAGAACACATAGTATTACTGACTATCTACTCTCTGTAAATCCGAATGAAATTAATTTTTATATGTCTTAGTTTATTTTAACCGTGATTTTTAATTTTTTTTTCGAAGTTGCTCGACGATGTGGAGTGGTGAGCGCAGCATTTAAGCTGAAATGTCTCACGATTCTAACGTATTATGATATTCACAACGTTGAACTTCATCTTGAAAAGCGAGCTCTATCTCCTTCCTCACCGAATTAAAGGAGAAACACGAGAAGTAAAGATAATTTTCTGTCCGGATATTTATATCCTCTAATTTACCAAACTTAGCCCCTCCAATATCTCATCCATGCCGATATTTTTAAATCCCTACTTTTGGCAGGGAACCATCTTGTGGTAAGCTAAAAGTACTCTGAGAATTTCTCAACATTTTCTATCTTGAGTGCCACGAAATCATCCCTTTCAGATTACGCATTGAAACTAAATGTAAGTGTAATAATTCTGTGCAAGTCAATTACAGAATTTTATATATGTAGCTTATTGACTGAAATAACATTCCACACCGTACAGTCGCTGGTTTTTCGGATGTTCTACTACCTTAAATTCAACAACGGGCACTTCAATTGAAATGAATAAACATCAAAATAACGAAACTTTTTCGTACATCTGTGAATTGTCGTCATATATATGCCAATCTACACTTTTGAAATCTCTTATCGCTTCTCTACATTAATATAAGTTCAAATCAGATTCAAATAGATTGGAATTTTTAATAACTACTCTACAAATATTCAAATAGATGTCTAATTCGATTGTGGCGACGCAACGGTAATTTAGACATATTGTACCTGTAAAATATGTTTAAATTACCGTTGCGCTTTGAGTCTAAACACTAATCTGAACTAATAACCAAAAAAATCTCCTCATCTTGACATAAAACCAAGAAAAATGCTTTCAAGTCCATAAAAAGGAAGTACATATGGTATAATTACAAAAATAAAGCTCAATCAAAATATGATGAACAACATTAAATCTGAAATTAAGCCTGAAGTGATTTATTGCTGTCAATAAATTATCACAGAAAGAACTGTAAACATTAGCTTCCTAGTTGCAGAATATTATAGTTCTGCATACGTAATGAGTTGAAAGAATTGCACTTGGTCCTAAGAAAAACTCTTTTGCAAAAATACATGAAAAATTACATCAATATATAACCTTGATGTATACAGTATATATTTTTGATGTACATAAGGCACTAACGATATCCCAAACCATTCCATGAATCCATTTTATGATGGTTGCTATGGTCCATAATAAAGCTTATTAACTACTTTTGGCGTTTATTTCTAGGGTTTTGTAAGTTAATTGGATGTCTAAATGACTTAAAGAGGGCCCATGAGAATGAATAAGATAAAAAAGAAGATGTAAATCAGTTCCTATACGATAGCGTCTAGTTTCATCAGAGGGTATTAATTTCACACATTATCTCATTTAAGTTAGACGGCGTTACATGCCCATTCTCATCATTTTATCGTAATCAAATAGAACATTATCCAGTACTTAGGCACAGCTAATTCCTACCCGAAAATCTCTAAACGAAATATATTATTCATTGCGATATGAACCATCTATGTTGCTCCATTAAAGTACATTGAAGACGCAAAACAACAAAAATGCTCATAGGGAGCTTATTTACGCTTTAAGTAAGAAAAGGTCCCAATCCGGACTTTATAGTGAGACAATAAAATTATAAGAAGCTTTTCATGATTTCAAATTTGCCTATCTGTTCCTTTATAAACTAATTAGCGTGAAAAAAATCTACTCTCCCTAAGAAGTATATTACTATAGTATTTCAGTTCGATGGAAATTCATAAGATTCAAATGAAAGAAAATACATTTGTTGAATATAATAGTAAAATAATGGAGTCAAGGTATATGTACAACCATTTTATGGATTTTACAGGACACTAAATCGTGTAAAGATAAGTATCTAAGAATATGGCCTTTTGAGGTTGAATGAACCTAAAATTGGCACTTGAATATAAAAATCATCGGGTGATATTGAAGGGGCACTTGGGTGCTTTACTGATTAGAGATGTAGGACGTCTATTTGCCGAGACGTTCTGTCTATTTGAGGTCCTGAAAAAGAGACATGTTCAGGTGAGAATATCTTTAAAGGCAGCTGTTTCGCAAGCAGCAAGACATATAGCGTTAGACGAAACCGCGGTAGCAGCGTGTTTTTGCATAAGGATGGATCGCACCCGCCCAAAGGTCTCTATTATTCGCACTGCGAATTGCCTGAACACGTCTATTAGCACGTCGAATGGGTTTGGATTCCAATATCAAAAGTGGATCTTAACACCGGGATCAGTCCAGACATGGCATTAATGGTGATAAAATTTTGAAAACTTCGAAAATTTGAAGTTTAAGCAATGTTAAGAGATTTCAAGGGGTTAATACATCAAACCTATGTGTTTAGGGGACAAATTTATATCAAGCAGGTAATTTACAGTAACGTAGGAGAATTCTGTTCCTTCGGTGCTCCATATAGCCCTGAAATCTGGCTTCGTGTGATATTGGCCATTGGGACGGTGCTCTATGACTGGGTGCCGTAACCTGACGGTCTTGAAGATCTATAAGCTCTCAGCCATGAGAACAGTTCATGAGGTGGCCACCAAAGATGTCCCCGGTTTCAGGGTAGTTGCTCCTGGGGCACGGAGTTTTGGGAGCGAATAGCAGTGACAGATACTAGTATTGAAAACATACACTTGGAACACGATAGAAAAATAACCCATTATTCATGAAACCTTGTCGCTAATATTCCCCACATAAAAGTCTCAAAGCTTTTCTCTGCAGGTGATATTGACGATTTCCAGTACGGTATCTGTGATTCCCCAGAGAGCAAGGTAGGAATTGAGAACAATTTAAACCAAATCATGATCCTTACATAAAGGAACACCATGAGTGAAAATCTGCAGACTGACGTGAAGATGAATAAGTTCCTTCTACTCTACCATCTTCTGCATTTGCTGCACTTCAAAGAGCTTTTCAACATGTTACAACTGGAAATTCATAGCTCCTAATTTTACATCAACGGTTCAAAACATCATTCACATAACTGCCGTTGTCGAAAATTGTTCTACAATTTCAACAAATAATTCTTGATAAATCATAATTTGAACTGATAAGCCGACCGAAAATGTTTGATCTTCAGAACAACTACAAAATAATCCTTTAGTAATATTTAATGGAGGCTTAGCTAATCTTTCATAGCATAGAGTAGAACCCAAAAATACAAAAAATCAAAGCTGCAGGTTCTATTCGTCCATGAGTTCCAAACATCCCTACCGAAGTGGAACGATTCATTGGCATTTGTATGTGCATTAGGCTTTTTCCATGCACAAGCCTAGAAGACTATTTTAGTTCTGAGAGGAGGTAAGCTGGACATTTTTTCTTTCAAAACATGCCAATTCTTCCATTCCAGGAATTTTAGAGGTTCCTATATATCTTTGACCATCTAGGCAACAATGTTAAAGAATATTTTTTGAGGGGGATCCGCCATTAGTTTGATCAGTGGAATGGAATTGAAAAAGGCTTTTAATATCTTGAAAAGATGTTATTCTCAATGAAACTGCACGAATAAGGTACGATTGAGCTATGGAAAAAGTCGAGATGTAATAAAAACAGATACGATAGGTTTTTAAGATATGGTCCAGATGCGATTCTGGGTACTTTTACTACTCATTTCCACATTCCGAAAAATCCATAAAGACTTTTCTAAGGCTAAAGAAGTAAATCCACAAATGAAGTCCCATTCTTTATCCTTACCAGCTATTCACAACACCAAATCGCATGCGCTGGTTCCGGATGTGTTCAGAAACAAAATACTCCACATACGGCGCCGTCGAAGAAAAGTAGATGACATAATTTCTAAAGAATGCAATATTTCACGCTTCAACCCGGAGTAAAACATTATAATTCTCCGTAAATTGAACGCCACAGGTGCTCACTTTGCCACATTCGGCAAAAAAAGAAATTCTGTTTAGCAATCCGCAAAAAAAAATAGAAAATACTGAATTTAGTCAGTTCATTACCTGTAAAGCGTGTTATATCGTTGTAAAAGACTTCGAAATGCTATCGAAAAGAACGAAAGCAGAGAGCGCGTGATTTATGGGGTTCTCCGAGAGCATGGTGAAACTGAGGAGCTTCCAGGCCCATGTCTACTGATAAAATCTTGAGAACGCGAAGAAAGCAGCTCAGAAATTCCACATTAAAGCTCACAATCTCGTATTCTAGGAGTGTGGAAGGACACAGCAGGCTCTCTACACAGACGCGAGCTCTTCTTCCGAAGAATGATTATCACAGCTAATGTACTGAGCAATTTGGTTCGGATAAAGACAGTACCGCATGTTGCAAAGTAACATATCTGTAACACCTTCAACTTTTTCTTGAAGTCTAACGTAGCGAACTACATCGTAAAATCCTTGAATATATATTGTGCAGTATTTATCCCTGCATACATGACTCTGTTTAGCATACTTTGAAATCACTGCAGGTTTATTCCTTGGTACAATACTTCAAGGTACCAACTCCGATTGTACTCAGAGTTACCGTAGACAAATATCTTCTCTCTTTTTGGCTCTAAAACCTCAAGAAAGATGGTCTCCCCATTCCTCTGAATGTATAATGTCCGAAAGTGACGACGACCTTCTATAGGACCGTAGGCATTATTTACGCGTCCATCTCGTGAGTTCACGGCTTGGAATTTTAGACTCTTCTTCCTGTTATTTCCTTTGTATGCGACCAGCTGAGTATTGTTGTTACTCGGTCGTGCTATTGCGATTACTGTTCTATCTATAATCCCAATGCGGTTATCCAACCCACTAAACTTCTCCAAAGTTGCTGTTATGTAGCCTTTCCCATGTTCTGAGAAGAGAGCTGACTGCGACGATCTGTAAGCAGAGATAGTCGGTGCCGAAGAAAATTACCCACTCCTTCCTAAAAGATTTCAGGAAGCCTTGAATCATGTTCTCCAAGCATTTCTTCTAAGTCCTTCCATCTTGCGGGTGTGGTAAGTGTACGAAGTATAATTTATGTTACTAGCTCAAGGCACAAAGAGTATCAGTTCCCAGACGATTACATTTTATCAGAGGCCAAGCGATTGCCGTGACCATTTTTGGTACGTTTTGCTTCCGAAGGCGTAACAAAGAAAGGCTCTTAATATTACTCATTAAATTAAAAGTAAATTGATGTTGAGAATACGAAATGTGCTTTGATCGCCGGAGCCAAGTTTGGTAATCAGCAGTGTGATGTAGTGATATTTTTCCTGCAGTCGCAATTGCCTAGAGGTGTCAAAAATTGTTTTCATTTGAATCTGACATAATTGAGCCATGGTAAGGATAATCAACTTCCAGTATAAAGCTCTTTCGCAGAATTTGGTCTTCGCGTACGTACATAAAGTAGCCATCTCAACTTTTTGAGTATTTGGCTCGACTGGAATGGAACGAGGGTGTTGAAGTGATACCCAAGCAGAGAGAAAGTGTACGATCTTTTCGTCGTAGATCTTTTCTTATCATCGTATTGAAAAGTTCGGGCACTAAATTCTGAAATTTAAAGTGTAAATTTTGCGTGAAGAAAAACCAAGTTTTTGCTTATGCGTAAAACTAGAATTATATAGATTCATTTTCTAATTTGACCCTTCTAGAGTGTGCAATTACTTACCGAGTATTGAATTGATGACTGGATGGTCAACATCAGTCACGTGCAATAGACCACAGTAAATGATGTAAATAACCGCCGAGGACCATAGAACATGGCTGAGGCTCTGATAGATTTGCGTGCGAATAGTAGCGTCCGAGGTTTGTTATCTGGTCTGAATCCCCGGAATGAACTTTTCCGGAAACAGGACAACGGCATGGGATACCGCTGCAAGGGAATTAAGTGCGAAAGGCTGAAAGCGGAAATCCGTGTGGCGAGACGATTTATTTGATCGTATTACAAGTTGCTTGGGGAGCTTGCACTCAAAGTTCTGGATCTTTTGGCAGGAAATTTGAGCCTGACGAAAGCAAATCAAGTAGTGCACTTGCAGCCGCTTGATTTGCTTTCGTAAGGGGGGCCTGTTTAAAGTGCGAAACAATAGTAACGTCACTGGCAGTCGACAGCTCCTTAGGGCGGGTAACGAGGGGCGAGGATATCACAAGGAGGTCATCCGATAGAATATCTGTTCAAGAAACTAGCAGCGGAACCTCAAACTTTTAACAAAAAGGTACTACGCGGAAGCCATGGTATGCGAGAGCGATATTGATGGAATTATGCTGGTTTAGGCGTCCAAACCCCGAAGCTCAATGGTCAGCTGCATGATCCCCTTACATATCACGCTTCTGCTTGAATTGGTGGCAATTCGGTGGTATCAAGTTTGTGTGTAATTGAAGACCGAGATGACGACGTAGAATCATGCTCCATTGAGCACAACTAACTTTGGATCCATTGTTCGAATGT
Organism: Kappaphycus alvarezii; assembly: GCA_002205965.3. Taxonomy (NCBI): domain Eukaryota; phylum Rhodophyta; class Florideophyceae; order Gigartinales; family Solieriaceae; genus Kappaphycus; species Kappaphycus alvarezii. The sequence continues at coordinate 1,694,284 of NADL03000599.1, forward strand.
GCTTGAAGGAAAGCGGCGGTCGCAGAGTGGTGAAAGTGAGGGCGCTTATCTGAAAACGGGAGGATTCAGAACCGTAAGCTGTGTGATTGAGTAAATCCTTCCAGAAGTAGTGCTCCCAGTGCAACTTTGCCGCAATAACTTGCTGCATCCTATGGAGATTTTTTTGCAATTTGACGGGGATTTCAGTAAGGGATGCTGGGTCAAAAGGGCAAAGGTTGGTGAGGAAAGAGTTACCGTGAACAAAACGCGAGAATTGATGAAGGGTGGGCGAGCTTGGGCGGCATTGAAATGCCGTTCCTCGCGAAAGCGGTTGCCAACAACAGTGAAAGAGCGGGCCACGGTGTAGGAAGCCGTTTCGTGGCAGAAAGATGCGGTATTTAGGTGGTTTGCAGCAACAGGGCCATGAAGGAAGGGGCATATCAGCGAGAAACCTTGGCCAAAAAGGCGCAGTGAGAAGCAGAACTGTTACCAGTCTAGGTCTGTTAGAGTGGAGTTCTGGAGCTCCTCGTATAAGGACCGCTAGAGTGCGTTGACCCCGTGTGCGGGGTCGGCGGAAAATAGAGATTCGGCTAGTTTGAACGTAGCGGTAACCGGGCAGGCCTATGCACACAGTCGGTGCATATGTAAACCTGCTAGAGGGTCATGGACCCTTTCGAAGAGTGTAAGAGTGCGGCGACATTCCTCAGTATTGCTTCCGAGGAAGGCCTGGGTGAAGGCGAAATTGCCGATTGGGGCTCCGAGGAGGTCTATCCCTACACCTCAGCATCATCGATATATACGGATCAGCCGGACTTCATAATCTTCATGACCTTTGCAACTTTACTGCTGATCATCGAGGGAAGAAACCTCTCTCTGAATTCCGGAATCTCGAGACACGTGTCTCGGCGTCTGTTTTTCAATACTGTACTTTAATTGGAAAATTATGGATGAAAATGATAAGGGGGTTGAATATGACAGTGATCTGAGACTTCAAGCAAACCACGCGATTACAGCAGCATCGGCTGTCTGTTAGTAGTTCAACAGGGCTATATATCCGCCCAACTTGGGAAAATTGGGTACAATCTCTCATTCCCCGAGTATTCGCTTGTTCTAGTCCTTCTAACCAGCTCCGGAAGCATTGGTACGGGTCGACTATTACACTTTAAGATCAACCATATCCCATGCCACCTCTTCTGGATCGTCGCAGTCCGACGCTTCTTCCCTCTATAACCTCGAGAACAAGGTCACTGGCATCGAAACTTAGCCCTCGCAGATCTTCAACTTTCTCCAATCTTTCGCTGGACTGTCGAGCACACCTACGGCAGAGCTTGCCGCGGCCGCCACTTCAGAACCCCGGCATCTGATCCTTCCGCTAGGCCCTCAACTGCTGTCAAGGCTTACAAGACGTACGTCCTACATTTTACGCTACTTAATCCCTCTGCTACCGCAGTCGCCGACACACTCGGTACTCGACTAGAGTACGCTGAGGTAGGCAAACTTAACAAGTTCCAGCGACCTAGCACCGTCGCACCATTCTCTGTCAAGAGGTTCATTCCGTAACCAGAAGGGCTCTTCGGCATAAATTCCGCTGACTACCGCGAAGGTTGGGAAGCTGAAGTACTTTGGAACGTTGGGCACAGATTTGAGACTGCCATCACTTGGGCTCATGGAGTCACCGAAGCTCTCCAGAGCAAGAACTTACCCGCTGCTACTGAGTTCTTTGCTGTTATACACCATACTTATAGGCCACTTACAGCCGCGTTTTTGACTTCCCATCGATCCGCAAGACCGTTAATTCTTCGACGGAACAATATCAGATGCACTACATTGGCGCAGTAACGAATAAATTTCCGATTCTGCCACCCTTTCTCTACACCAGAAGGGATTTTCTATCTCCAACGCCTTTTTTGCAACGTCAGACGAAAACATGCGGGTCGTGGGCAACTTTTTCCGACAAGAGACCCTATTTAGATGTATTCCCGTTCGCATGGAAACAATGGGATCGCTCACTCTAGAACTCTACAGAAATCCGATTTGATGTTTTCTTTCGATATCGTCTAGGGTTAACACTACTTCCGCCTACACTCCAACATTCAAAATTTGTTTATTCTCAAATGTTTCCATCTTCATTTTCGCTGCATCGTACACCCTTCCTTTTTTGAGCTCTCTCCAGCTTACTTCATCAATTCCACGCTACCTCTCGTTCACTATGTTCGATAAGCCCTACGTCTTCGGATCCATCCCCATATTGACGGTTTTTTGGTGGCTCTAAATCCCCCTTCACTCCTAAATAAGTCCCACTGACAAATCGATTCGCTACTTTGCTCATGTGGACTCCAAAGGAAGAAATACAAGGTAGACAGGGAGAGCACGCGAAAAATCGAGCATTTGGCGTTTCAATTCGATAAGGAACGTTTAGTCTTTGTAACTAAGGCTCTAAGGAATTAAAAGCCACGAGGCATTGCCTGGCAGCTATTACACTATACACACCTCAATCGCCGACTATTCGAAAACCCGTTCGTACGCCACTTCGCAGGCGTCGCTTTCTCATGCTCGTCCGCTATTCTCGTCGCCCAGTTCAACTCCTGATCAATTTACGACTCACCCTAGACGAATCTGAGCAATACTGGGAAACGCGTGATGCCTCTACATACCACTTTTCGGGATCTGCGCTTCATGAGGGATCTCATCAGCTATCTTCCTATCGCCACTCTACGGGAATTATTGGCTCTACACTCAGACTTGTCGACGGGCGCTGGTTAGGTGGGGAAGTTGGCATCTACTCTGAGTCTAGGGATATAGGGATCTTGGGAAACACGCGGACTCTGTAACCACGTACCTCGAGTCAAGTCAATAACTTTTTGGAGTTACGGTCCGTCACGGACAATTTTCGCGCTTTCGCATCGTTGCTGAAGAGCGGGACTCAACTCAAAATTTGGGAGTACAACCAGGCGGTGGCATCCATACTCAACTCGATGAACAGTAAGTCACGCCACTTGATGAAAGAGCTCCGTTCGCTACATCACTTGCTTCTAAACCTCGGGATCACTATTGAATCGCAGTATCTGCCCTTGGCTGTCAATCCTTTCGCCGACCTCCGCCACCTCCCCAGACACTCAATGATTCGAGAAAAAATACCGAGCCCCTTCAGCCACTCCTTCAGGCTTTCTCGCCAACGATCTGAAGGTCAGATGACAGTAACAAACGCATATGCAAAAGATTCAACAGCGATTTTTCGTCTCCTGGCTGCCTCGCCGTAGACGCGCTCTCCCAGGATTGAAAGCCTAAGTCAACTTTTAAAACCCGCCGCTGAATTTGTGTAACGACCAACTTCAAGAACTCCAAATGGCAAAAAATGTCGACCACACGATATGTATATCGCTCCAAAGCTGAGAGTCTCACGGACTCAGTCAATCAATCGGATTGAAAATCGGCCAACGAAGGGTCGAGATATGAATAAAACAATGCTTACAATCCAGACAGAGAACGAATTGCAAGACGACCAGAAAAGGTCATAAAACCATTCAACAAGTTTTTGCCCTTTTTCTCACCAATCTCACCAATACGCATCCCAACAAAGCTTTTTTCCATTCCCCCAGCATTCCACGCACCATACATATGGAACTTGATCCATTTGATCCGGAAGTCGTGCAACAAAATGATCTCTATCAACCAGCTTCATCGACAGGGCCCCAGCTTTGGCAAAGCAGCACCTCCATTGATGACCAACACAACTCTTCACCAATCATTGCGCACACTGACATACCAGCTGCCATTCAAGAAGAATCTGTACTTCCTGCGGTCCTTCGAAACGCAAAGAAGCACTACGATAGCACCTTGACTTCCTTTCCTTGCGCTGCAAACTGTCATACTTCTTGGTCTTGGGAGCTTCCCTCGAGTTTCGCAACACTCAAAGAGGTGGAGCGCATTAATGCAGTTCGAAGCATATTGCTGGCTTTAACAGAACCACTAGGAGAACAAAATTAACTGATGAATTGGAACACTAAATACTCTGCCGCGCGAAGAATGAAACGGTCAATATAACCAGAGAATACACATTGCACAACTCGATATGCAATTAGGGTAAAGTTTCGTGTCAGTTCGGCTTTGCCGGTATAGTGCAATTACACCCACGCACACTAAGTTCCTTGGCTGGCGAGCTGTCGAAGTATTGCAAATTTGTATGGAGGAACAGTTCCAGGAACGGCAACCACAAAGAAAGATTATCTGTACAGTCTTTTGCAGCGTTACGGTAAGCTTCATGCTATGAACTGCCCCACTGGACGGGAATTTGCTGAGGATATGCCAATTCAATGGCTTCCAAATGACACTCGCAGAGAGACAGTTTACGAGAATTACAAATTGGAATGGAGCTGCATTCGTGACGTTGTCGTTCTTAACACTGAAGACAGAAGTATTTCTCCGGATATTCCTTTGGCACTTATTTCTTTTCTAAGATTTTGGAGAGTTTACTATCCGATATTGTGAATTCTCAGAAGCGGTAGCGATTTCTGCGACACCTGCACTGAGCTGAAGAACTACGCCTCTTCACTCACAGATTTTGGGGCGAAGCACGCAGTAATGCTGGCACGAGATTCGCATCGAAAAGTGGCACTAACTGAATATAAGCACTATCGTCCTGCGCAGGAGTTGGCAAAGAAGAAACCCGCAACGACGCCTCTGCACTTGGTTTTTGATTTCACAGAGAAGTTTTTATTTCCTCACTTACTGCGGAAGCCTGGCCAGCTCCATTTTGTCACAGGTTTGGAGCTCGATATTTACGGTATCTCGAGCAGCAACTCAAACGGTTGTTTTACTTCTGGGCTTCCGGAAGGGCATTGGCCGAATAACAAAACAGCGAACGAGGTTTCCTCTATGGTGGACTAAGTTATTGAGAAGCACAAGAATCGGACTGATTAGTCTGGTCACAGGGAGCTTGTGCTTCATGCGAATAACTGAGCAGGTCAAAATTAGAACCGCCACATGCTTTGGTACTTTGTATGGAGAGCTACAATGAAGTACAAGAAATCTATTATGCTGTATTTTCTCATTGCCGGTCACACAAAGAATAGATGCGACGCTGCTTTTGGTCTAGTTAAGCGTCGATTGAAGCAAATAGACGCAATAAGTCCAAAGGATATGATGCGCGTAATTGACGAAAGTTCGAAATCAAACACTGCCGTATCTGCGAGAAGAGTGAATTGGGTTCGTTGGAAAGACTTCTTATCAGACCTGTTAAAAATGCGCGCAAAAATGCGTATCAGTCAGTACCATATGTTTAGATTTGACGAATCCAATTAGAGCACTGTCAAGGTAAAGGAACTCAAGACGTCGCCTTCATGGGAGGAGTTCAATTTACTGAAGAAGGGAGTTTCGTTGGATCATATAACAGAAATATCAACTAATGTATGAGAGTCTACCAGTTTTAAAACCGCCATTCAGACTCTGGAAGATGTGCCGTTGCCGCAGGAGGGCACAAGGAAAGCTTATCTTGTCAAAAATGTGTTGCAGCAGTATTACAAAAACGATTTGGAGATTAGAAGATTGTACTTTGAGGATGGGAGTGATTGGTTTGAGCGTTTGTAAACAGTCAATACATTTTTTTTATTGATAATTTGGTAGTCTAAGCTTCGCTTCTCGTGTTTCTGGAGTCGTTTGGAAGCTGATGAAAAGCTCTACAACTTTGCTCTTAAGGCCGAAAACGGATTTATGGACTCATTTTGGCCATAACTTAGTTGTCCTATGTTTGTTATTTGGGGTTTTTGAAGTTTATCGGCACACATTTGATAACACTGGTTGTGGTCAAGATCATCAAGTATCAAGCAACAGAGATCCTGTTCAAGCCATTTGTATCGCTGAATCATGGGTTCTCAGCCTGCAACAACTGTCACGGCCACGTGTGTGCGCCGCCAAAATCTCCACCTCCCGGCTCTGTGGGATCTACTCTCAGTGCCCGTCCGGCCGTGCAGTAACGCTGCTTGGAAAATTTCACAGAAGAAGCACGATCGCTACCTCTCGCAGTTACTCAGCAGCAAAATTAATTACAGCTGCAGGAATATAGAGCACGCCAGGGGTAACTACGATTGCAAGGATCATGCTGGACCATGTGTCTGGGGTACGTGCCTTGAGCACGTACCCCAGGCACATGGTCCTCGAAAGATATACTATGGAAAAAGTGGGCTTTCTTTTGCAATAAGGATGGAATAGACCCGATGGATGGCTTTGAAGACCCTTTTCTTTGCTACCTGGGTTGTCTCTTAGACTAAAGTCTCGTAATTACTATGTCAGTTCGTAACTACCTATCTGCTGTTACAACCGCCCATACCCTGATTGGTTTCCCCCTCAGTCTCACGCCTTTGCTACAGCTCGCAGTTACTCGTATCAATAAGCCGATATGGGAAGAAAATTCCTGAACGAACCATAAGCCTCAATAGAACCCTTCACCTTACCAAGCTCCGTAGTCGCCAAATCTTTCAAGCTTCTATGGCCTTTCAGCCTACTGATGTCTAATTTCTACTAAATTCTTGAGCAATACTCGTAAGGCACGTATTTTTCAAGCCGGGAGAAGCTGTTATATCGCTGTTACTGGACAATATGACGGTTAAAATCAGTGTATCTATATTGTAATCGCGCTCTGCAAAAATCGTCATCGAGTTGCTTACACGCTCTCCTATCGTCGTAATTTAAACTATTTGGAAAGTTTAATTGAATAATTGCTTCTCGATGAGGTTCTAAGCCGTGTAAATATGTCTCCAGGTCGCACTACTACTGGGCTTTACCAGGTACTCTCTTGTCTACTAGTGCCCTCACTCTATCTATTTGGATTTCTTCAACGCTCTCTCGCTTGAAAACAACCACACCGCAGCAGGTAACTTGGTCCTAGAACTCTCTGCTAATGTGTGCTGCATCCAAATGCGCAGCAGCTGGAGTCCAAGAATATCGCATTCTAGTCTGGGGTGATTAGTCAGCCGGCGGAACGTTTCGCGAGTCGTATTTGGATGGAAGATTGCAACAGTGTGATGATTTTTTTTCTTCTTTTGCCCCTTGTTTTGACCAAATTCTCGAAGCAAATCCTCTGAATTTGGTTTTTCTCTATGTTTAATTCTGTACTTCAATTGGAAAATTTGGGGTGAATATGATAAAGGTGGTTGAACTTGGCTGTGATCTGCAACTTCAAGCAAGTCACGAGGTCACGGCTGAATGGGCTGCTTCGGCTGACTATAAGAAATTTGGGTGATGACCACGTCGGCAGCTTACTGTTCTAAAGTCTGCACTCGCTGCCGCGGCTATATCTGCTCACTGTAAGCAATTTAGATAAATTCCACGTTGCAGGCTTACTACTTGGGCTAGAAGACTTGGTTACGATCACAAACTGTTCAACAGGGCCATATAAATGCCAACTCGGGAATATCTGGTGCAACTTCTCGTGCCTCAAGTCGTCGCTTTTTTCCCCGCCTTCCGCCGTCCATTCTTTCTTCCTGACCCAATCACAAGTTGTCTTTGTTCTTTGTTTCAATTCCTTATTGAATTGAGTCATTATTCCCTTACAAGTTTCATATCTTACTTTTGCGTCTTTCAGTAGCTCTTCGCATTGTTACCACATTAATTTCAAATCATGCAGAATAGTAATATATACAACCCATCGATATCAATTTTTTTGTATCTACAAGAAAAGCCGTCAAGAATTTGATTGCTAAACTGGCTGTCAACCTATCTCTCGGCCCTCCAAACGAAATTGCCACGAGAAGGCTTTACCAATAATTTCATGTCACAGAGAGGTGCCATACGGCCCATGACTTTTCGAGAGCGCAGATGCCCCCGAAACCGCTATCAAGAGGAAGAATGGACCTCGAAAATCTGTCACGAGTCTTGAAAAGTGATAGGTAAAGCTCGCAATTACACTTGAATCTCCCGAAGACCTGCTACTATTGCAGTGAAGTGACTGCTTTGATAATATGTTCAATCATTCAGCGTAGACTTGCGAACAAACCAATTCAGAATTTTTATTAAGTTTGTACCTGAGATAATACAAGGCGCGACTTTTTGGTGCGATTTGAATATTTCGAAGCAAAGAAGGCGGGATAAAAAAGACCGCCTCTTTTTTGAAAAGACATTCTGTTCAGTGTTGTACCCGGTATCCCACGCAATAAAGGTACCATTCATCCAGATGTATCACCTCAGAACACAACCCCAGCTTTCCTGATCTTTCATCCCACAACTACAACATGCAGCACCTATCCGACCAGACAACCCAAACTGCATCGCCGCCCCCTTCCCCTCCCCCCCTCCCTCCATTGTCAATTAACGAACCCACCAACGTGCTCCGGCTCCTTGCCGAAGCAGCTGTAGAGCGGGAGGCGGACTTCACCTCCTACAGGTGTGACGGAAGGCAGGACTCTGACGAAGAAGTAGACACGGAATGCCCCATTTTCGATCGCTTCTATGAAGTGGGGGCAAGCGAGGCAGTGCTAAGGATGACTAATTTTAACCCCACCGAATTTGAATTCATATGGGGGCCTTTTTTCAGACTATGTTTCAACGCACTACAATACTGGGAGAGGAAGGAAAGTTGATGTGAGTGGCAAGGATGTCTTCTTCACGATGATGGCTATTGCAAATAATAGAGGTCAATGGGTTTTTATGGCTCGTCTTTTGGACGCAAAGGGCCATCATTCGAGGCAATGGTGAATAAATTCGTTCGCATGGTAAGAAACTTCATGTTTGAGGCAGCAGTTGTTGCTGTTGGTGCGCAGTACTCTACGGAAAAATTGCGGAATGAAAAGACGCTTCTCAAAAATTACAGCTACGCGAGATATGCAACCGATGTGACGTTTCAACAGGCATGTAGGCCAAGCGGTTCTATGCGGGAGGGAAAAGTTTATTTTAGCGGAAATCATAAACTTTATGGATACAAAACAGAGGTGTCAGCCTTGCCTAATGGGCTTGCGCTTGGTTTTTCGCAGCACGATCTAGTTTCTACAGCCGATATAACTATATTTCAAGACAACTGCCAGTGTCACGCCAAAAATTTGAAAAGGGCGAGACGAGAGCAAGGTAGAAAAGACGGTGGGGAGTTTTCGGAAGAGTATCCTTGTTCTTTGGCGGTTTTAGTCGACGAAGGGTACCAGGGGATTGCAGAATTTGTGCGAGGAGTGCTGCCAAAAAAAGCCGCAAAATGGATTTCTATCAAGGACTGAGCAATATCGCAACGACCGCATCTCCTCGGATCGGGCCTTGGCCGAGAGTTATTTCGGACGATTGTGCGGACTGTGGACTGTAATGTCATCGAAGTGGAAAAGGGGTTAATCTACACTGATTACCGTAAATAGATTGGGCCATTGTAATTACGCACCTCATGTTTGAGGCTTCTGCGCACTAATTAAATTGGTCTCATGTAATTCTGCACCCAATGCATTTAAGTGCACGGCAAAAAAGGATTGGGCCGACATAATAGTGCACGGTCGAAATGAACATGATCGATATTGCAAGCTTTTGTTCTTCATTAACACACCCACTCTCCTCACCCACCTGTTTCCCATCAAAGTAGTCTCGGTTCTGCGCAGTGATACGCTGTAGATCATCGCTAATTTGCCCCTCTTCCCAGCGAACGTTTTCATTTAGATACATTCTAGTGCGAATCATAGCTTTCCTTGCAAACTGGATACCGATTTTATCCCCCTGCTGGCTGAAGTCGGGCACTGCTGCGGCAGTCAACCTCAGAAAAAACGTTTTCCCGGATTAGGCAACTTGCCACTTGTAGTGTGTGACGAGATGGGTACTGCTGGTTTTGGTAGAGATCGTAGGTTCTTGATTTCAACGGACTTGGTTTGGCCGACGGCTAAAATCATGGACATTTTATAGCACTTTTGGACAGTTTTCCCAACCGTTCCATTACTCGCAGTAAACCAATTTTCCCCCCTTAAATGAGTACTGCATTTTCATTTGATAACTGCACTATGAATCAGTAACCTAGCGATGTTGGTTATTTTTTTTGAATTTAATCAAATCAGGTCTCTACAGACTCTGCTTCTGTACAGTAGTACTCGGCGGTATGATGGCATTTTCAAGAAGACTTATTCAGGATGTTCTCATCTTTCGCATACAGACGACTACTTTGCGAAATATCCAGCAACTAGCTTTGAGACCTGATGATACCTCATTTTTAGCGCATTTTGGGCTGGGACACTAGCACCCTAACCAACTCTGAAATCGGCTGTTCTATGTTTTGACTCACTTGGCCCTCTTGGCTTCACCATCTCTTTCGAGGCTTCTATTGGCGATATGTTCGAATAGGAACGTGGAGTCTGTTATACTCCATATTCTAGTTGTATTATCATTCGTTTTTGATTAAATGCGGTTGTTTTTCTCTTTGTTTAATTCACCGCGGTTATGCTGAAGCACGGAGAACTACGCACATACCCACAATCTGACCTCCAGACGGGCCTCATTCGTGATTACCCTCTAAACTCTATGAAATTGAAAGTCTCGTTTTCTCTCTACCAACGCCTTAGCTCTACCATCCGATCGTCAACAGCTATGTCCGTTCTGTCCCGAGCCCCGTCGCACGTTGCTGAAATGGGACACCCGCTTAGCTCGCAACTGCGGTGTTGGCACGAACTTCACTGACATCAACCTAACTGATATCAGGGAGGGGATTTTGGGTTAATTTAATGCATGGAAGATGTGGTCAGTTGTATCCACGCCGCCGGAATTGCGTTACCCGGGAAAGTTGTCACTGATCAACACTAAATAACTTTCCCAAATGGACCGGCTCAATGCTTGCGACCAGGCATGCCTCGTTAAACATTAGCTGAATCGCGAACCCCCCAAAATATGGTATGATGAGCGGGTTGACAGCTTCGACCGCAGAATGCGTCGTAAATCGGGGTTCATTCGAGGAAAGTACGCGAACCCCTATGCACATCATTTTCACGCACCGGTGCAAAGGTGCTCCGGTGCATTCCATGGTCACGCAAAAGTAACGTGATATTGGAATTGAACGCTCCAGTATCAATTTTGGCGATTCTGTAGAAACCATGTGAACCAGTACTGTACAGTACAGTACCTGAAATTACCTTGCAGAACAGCAGGTCGATGCTTGCTCCATTCGGAATACTGTACTCAGTACACAGTACTGTACGCTGCACAATATACTTTGCAATATGTACAGTACACTGTGCAGTATATTGCACATGGACATAGTCGTTCATACACTACAGTACTGTACAGTATACAGTACTGTACATACTGTAAAACGGGAAAGAGGGCGGGTTCATTTATTGTAATATGTTGGGAAAATCCAGAGTGGATGTCGAGGCAGCAACCACGCCACCTTTGCAGGTTGTTGCATAATGTCCCATGGTGTCGAGGAGAGGGGGACAGTATAGTTACCTTTCGCAAAGTACGTCGAGTGCTCTTTTCTGATCATGCATCAGGTAAGTGAATTTGAATGAACTTTTGTGATTCCCGACAGTCTGCATGCATTTCACAGTACGGTGGTCTCTTGGTGTGTTCTAAAACATGCACTATGCACGGGGTCGGCTAGACTAGACTAAATGATAACTCTAGGCGTCGGCTGATGCATGCACCCTCTCTAACAAAAAGGAAGTGAACAAGAAAAATTCACTATCGAAATGAGAGATAGAAACAGCTTGAAAAACTACTAGTGTAAGCATATCGACTTCGATATGGCGATATCTACAACATAGAAAACTCTGAAAGCGTGAACATAGGGACGGACTGAAAGGTCTGTGCAAACCACGTTACTCCAAAGACTGTAAGAAAGACAGCAACTTGTAAAACGATAGAAAACAGAAAGAGAAAACAGCGAGCTTTGTTAAGTCCCGTTCAAGTGCAAGAGCCGTCTTTCCACTGTAGGGAGAAAGGGATGATTCATTTGATGTAATGAGAATGTAGGCTGAAACGTGCAGAGTGACATATAGTCGTACCATGCTTCCGCGATATCCGCAGGATTAGCTCTTCAAGCGTAACGATTGTTGGTGGGGTGGGCGCACCGGGAGATTCAAAGGCAATAGACTGAAATTTGAAGCTTGGTTCGCGGCTGTAGGTGTCACATGGTAGAGGGATACGGCACGACAGCTTATGTTCCAGATGCTGTACCTTGTCATGGTGTGCCGGCGCGGTACCACCACCAGTAGTAAAGAAGTTAAATTATCTATCGGCGACTGCGCATGTCCTAACTATACGGCTAAGACCTAACCGGATGTAATTCGTCGTCCATGCGCGTCGGGGCTCGGGACAGGATAGCTTGAGCAATGGATGACCAGAGGGTGCAACTCAGTCGCTGGTAGATACGGCGGCGGATTACACCAGATGTCGAGTGACACTTGGACGCGATCCGCGGAACTAACTCCTCAATAAACCAACTGTACCAGGGGAAAGGCGCGCCCAGGGAATCAACGCCAGGGGTCGAAACGTGAAGTTCGGCGTGTATGGCGCTGAAGATGGGTCAGTTGAGGGAGCGGGGAGGCGTCGGGCGAGGTTGCAATGATACTGGCGGCGGCTGCGCCATGGAGGAACGAGGCGATGCTTTCGAAGCCTTGGCCGCCGAGGTGCATGGGGAGGCAGACTTTGTCCCAGGCTCGGCCCGTGGGTACGATGCCTTGTAACTTTTCATATGATGACCGTTCTAGATTATCGAACTCTTCGGCAGTAGACTCAGCTAAGCGCGGATCAGAGAGCTTGAATGCATGCGATAGGAGGCATGCGGAGGCACATATCCGGTGCATGTCGAACTGGGCGCGGGCGTCGCTGACCAATTATAGGCGGTCGAGAGTGCGTCGGCACTGCGCGATCTTGGACCATAGAAAGCTCTCCGTGAAGGCCCTGTTGCCAATTGGGGCACCAATGGGGGCTCCAAGTAGCGGAAAGCCGTCCCGCAAGCATTCGGCGAGGGGGAACTCCGCCATGAGGGCTGCTCGATCCGGCGCCACGACGTGAGGCGAAAAGATCTGTGTCTTATGCGGATTGAGGTGGAAGCCCAGCGTGGGGACGTCTCGAGCGAGGAGCTGGAGCGCATGCCAGATACCGCCGAGGGTCGTAACGAGCGTGCCATCATCGGCATACCACTGGCAGAGAGCAACGCTGGGGATCGCCGCCAATCGACGGATGTGGGGCTGGATTGTGAGGGAGAACAACCCTGCGCATTGAGTATGACGGAACGATCCCGGTTCAGGATGACTAACGGCGGTTGAATGCGGCCGTAAATCATATTGGCGAAACGGACTAGCGTGGGGGCGAGCAGTGGGAGGTAGTCTAGCATTGACTTCCGATCAACACGGTTAAAGGAGTTGTTGACTTCAATGAGGACCGCGGCGATATTGGAGGCTGTGGAAAAGCGACGTAGTGTCGTGCGTGTGTCGTGGAAGATGGTGTCCAACCCGGCTTTGACACCATTAGCAGTCTCCTGCGGCGATTGGAATGAATGAGAATCTTCTATGGAGCAGGGGGCAGCGCCTTGTCACTATCCGGCGGAGGACAGGTCCGATGGCTATCGGGCGAACCTTGTCGGGAGTCGGCTGGGGAGGGAGGAGTGTCGCCGCCGCCACAAAGGGGAGAACGGAGTCCGGGAGATCCCCGCGGGCGAGCCGGGACACGAGCCGCGTCAGGACACGAAGGCCGGCGACGCCGGCTCCAGCACTTACGCGGTTTTTGACTAGGAGGTGGATCCACTGGGACGGCGTTCGGTCAGGGCTAGCGGTAGTGTCCCGCGGGACGCCGCGGACTGCATGTTCCACAGCTGCATCGGTGATGAACGGGGGTGGCGGGAGGCGGTCGTCCGGGAGCGGAGAGACAGAGTGCCGCGGGGACGGGTGCAGGTTGCGGAGCCGCTGAATTGTCGCAGGGTCGTTGACGTCGGCGAGCGGGCCATTGTGGAGCTTTACACGCGCTGCACTGACGCCTTTCCACCACTGCAACACCCCACTGCGCCGCAGAGGGCGACCCAGTCACCAATACAACGATGTCAACGATACGTCCGGGACGGATGTCTCTCCAAAGCCACGGCTGCCCTCCTACAGAATACGCCACAGGCGAGGCCCTCCCCAGCCACACTTCCCACCCTCCAAAACCTTCACCCCTCGCCCTTCCACGAAGCCACGCCAACCCCTCAGCCTGACCTCCCCACCATCACCCCCTTCGCCGAGTCCACAGTTCGACGAGCCTTACAAGCCCTGAATAGGCACTCAGCACCCGGACCGAATGGCATGCGCCCCTCCATCCTTCGCGTCCTCTCCACCGCTCCAGCGGGTGCGGAACCACAAGCAAACGCACTGTCAGTCCTAACGGACCTCGTCAACAAGTTAGCAAACGGCACTGTACCCACCTCACTCCAAACCTGCCTCTCCGCAGCATCACTGATCCCAACCCCGAAAAGCTCACCTGACTCCCTACGTCTACGGCCCATAGCAATCGGGATCCTATGCAGACGTTTTGTGGCACGGCTCCTCGCAGCTAGACTCAGCAACGACGGCGTCTTTCTCTCGCACCTACGACCGCTGCAACACGCAGTTGGCTCTAAACACGGCATTGAAGCTGTCATACACGCCCTCCGCCTCACGACTTCTGCTCTCAAAGATCAAGACTACGTCCTATTGAAAATTGACCTCTCCAACGCCTTCAACTGCGTGGAGCGCTGCTCTTTTCTTCGCTCGGTCATAGACTACGCCCCACAGGCGGCGAGGTTCGTTCACCTAACCTACGGGAGGGCCTCGGATTTGCATTTGGGCCCCTGCGCCCTGCAGTCTGCCACAGGTACACACCAAGGCGACCCTCTCGCCATGCACCTGTACGCACTCGCCATCCAACCTTTCCTCCGCCATCTGCACACATCTTTCCCCGCAGCCGCGATGCCCGCATGGTATGCCGACGGCGGCAACATCATCCTTCCCTCCCGTGACGCCCCGGAGCTACTGCACACAATCGAGAGGGACGGCAGGCAGCTCGGAATGTTTAATAACTTGCAGAAGACTGAAGCATGGTGGTTCGGAAAGGGCAAAATCTCCCGCCTCCCCTGCAAAATCGTCACTGCCGAGGCCACTACAGTGCTCGGGTCCCCGATCGGAACTGACCACGGATGCTATTCTCTCCTCAAACACAGCCTCCAGTTCGCCCGGAACATCTGGGCAGCCCTTCCAGCCCTCCGGGATCCCCAAACAACCTTCCACCTCCTTCGCCACCGCGCAAGCGCATGCAAGCTCGTGTACACCCTTCGGACAACCCCGCCGCACCTAACCCTTTCTTTATCAAATGCGTTTGATGAAGAACTGCGAGGGGCTTTCGAAAGGATTCATCGCGACCTTCATCAGGCTTCTTGGCACTGCGCAACACTTCCATTCACAATGGGCGGCCTGGGGCTCACACTTACATCCTCAATTTATACCGCTGCACATCTATGCTCCATGCTCAGTACCTACAACATCATCCTCGACCTACTCCCGGAAGACGGACGCCACCTCCTCCTTGACCCGCTTGGCAGACATGTGACTCATTGCCCAACTATGGAAGGATTTCTCCGAAGGCACAATCACCTACGGAACAAGCTGTTCTCCCCGCTTCGGCACCCATCCGCAATGCTCAACCCCACCCTTGAGTACACCTTCCCCGCGGAAAACCACCTCCCGCCGCAGGACCGTCGCAGGATGGACATCTTAATCAACAACTACGAATTCTCTCCTCGTCCCTGCGCAGTACATGTCTTTGTGGCAAGTCCGTACACAGCTGCCGCCATCCCCCACGCCCGCAAGACCCCAGGCGGCGCCACTTCCCCTGTGGAGACCCAGAAGAGGGCACGCTATGCAGACCTTTGTGCAGCAATACACGCTGACTTCTTCCCCCTCGAGTTTGACACACACGGGGCATTGGGCTCCTCTGCTCCACACGCGCTAGGGAAGATCGCCGCCTTCTTCTCCACAAGACGCGGCACTACCACTGCATTCTTATACGACCGCCTGGTCACTACCCTCTCCTCCCTCGTTCTCTAGCTGACGCCCCACGCCGTATCTCGCGGTGCTTTGTCCCTCACATCACCTGATGCCCGAGTGACACAGCTCGGTTAAGTGAACATCCAATAAAAGTGTTTGTTGTGTTGATAGTGCACGTACGTAGAGTGTTTCCTTTCCACCATTCGACCTAGGCTTGATAAGATGGCGTGTCCGGTTTCTAACTGCCGTGTAACCTCCGTGTAACAGTAGCCGCCGTTGAGCACATGCGCCGTTAATGAATACATTTAATTTGGAAAATTTTGGCAATGGGACATTTTTTCATACTGCTTAATGTGCGCATGCGCCGTTAGCGGATGCATTTAATTTTGGAAATTTCTGATAATGGGACATTTTTTCATACTGCCAAATTTTTTTGTACCTACTATACTATACTGTAAGGCCAGTGTTGATGGGGAACCTTTACGGCATCAGTATAACGGGTATCCGCTGCAGTATCCGACTATATTGCTAGATCACAGCTTAATAGTTAATTTTAAGAAAGAAGTTTAATGCGTTCAGTATAAGGGTTTCGTACAATTTACGGTAGTTTAAAGTACGGTTGACGTCCCCTGCTGTCACTTTTATCAACGTTGTCAACTTAGCCCATTCGGATACTGTCACTACTACTGTTGCAAATGGCCTCGAGTTCGAATCGCCACGGCCCTGCTCGTTTAAGAGGTATAATTCGTAATCTTAAGCTTCACGATGTAACAAGTTGTGAAGCAGTAGATTCTTACATTCGAAAAAAGCTACGTGAAGAGCAGCATATGCCCGCATCCTTCCGTCAAAACACTTGGCTGAGCCTTCTGAAACCAGATAGTTTCGCCGACGATCACATTCTGATTGGTGCTCTATCAGAAATGGACTTTCCATTTAATACCATTGTAACCCCTCCTGTGACATCCAATGTGATACTGTCCGCAGCTCTGGAAAAAGATTGGTCAACAGCAATTACAAGAATAGTCGCAAGATTAAAGTGCCAAACAGTTGTTAATAGCCAATGTCAAAATCCGGAGGTAACAGTGCTCATAAATATCACTCATAATGAGCACTGGGGGAGTGTTGTTGTGACAAAAGATGGTTCAATTTACTGGGCTGACAGTCTTGGGTGGAAACCCTTCGGAAACATCCTGGAAGTAGTTCGCGATATAATGGTTAAGATGTTTCCAAACGCTGATTGGCTCATTCGATCTGAAAACTACATGACTGACATACTAGGATACCAAAAGCAATTGGATGGATACAGTTGTGGTTTCTACGTAATATCTATGATGATGCAATTTGCAACGTCTACTGGTATCATATATCCTTACGGGTATGAAGAATACTCTGCAGATACAACGAAAAAATTACGGTCTTCTGCCATCAAAGCATTCTTCATGCGCGTGGAAGAAGTTTATATGGAGAAAGGCCAAAGAACGAGTGAAATTGACATTCTAACGTATATTACAAATAACAGGATGAGGTTTTCTCCAGAAGGCAGTATGATTAAAGATTTCAGGCTGGGTACGGACGGAGTATACGAGAAGTATGGTCAAAAGGTTGGAAACCTTGATAAATATGTAACAGAATCATGGGAAAAGGGCGAAAAGATGTATCGCAGGAAAACTCATATACTTAGCAAAAACAGGCATTTCTCACAGCGCAAAACGTTAACTTGTCCTGAGGAGAAAAGAGGATGCAAGGTTTCATGGAATGCAAGAAAATTAAGAGACAATGAAGGTTGGATTATCACAAGAAAAGGGATTCATAATCACCTTCCTCAGTAAAATATCTCAAGTTGTGTATTACGTCAAATAATTGTCAATATTTCGCGATGATTATTTAGTAGGCGGAAACGTAATGGCAATCCAGTACAGCTCTGCACAATTTAAACAGGTATCTGCGAGCTTCAATTTAACCAGTTACCTGCGTGCTTCACGGTTACAGTAAATGAAACCCTCATGTTTTGCTGTCCATCAGTATATCATCTCGAAAGGCCCTCGCCGACGCTATCAACCGGCTCATCGGTGCCGTCGCTACTACGGTGCCGGGTGGCAACCCCTTGATAGGGACTTTTATCGACAAATTCTACGAGGGATGCCTACATTTCGCCCCCACCGCTCCCGCATTGGACGGCCCGAGGATAAAGCCGCTTCTCCCCTTACACGCAATCTGCACTACTTCTGTCCCGCTAGTGCAACATATTACGGGACATTAGCGCCAGCAGATTTCAAGGAAGCTGGCTCTTCTTCTTGGAGAATGAGCGCACGCACCACATGGTTCTTCCCAAACTGTGGAGATATTTACCAAGTTTTTTTCTATTACCGTCCACGATCCTCGTCAATCTCAAGCCCTCCACCCTCCCAACCCTCGTTCCGGGCACAGCCTTAAATTACCGTATTTAACAGAACCCATCCAACTGTGGCGCGATGGACAGTACGAAAATTTGATGTGAAGGGCAAAAGCCTTGGCAATGTCCCGCCCGTTGCAACAACCATTTTCCCTGACTCATTGCCCCTTTCCCCCAGCTCACTCCAGAACTTTTTCTCCATTTCGCTCCGAGTTTTCCAAGGGTTGGTGGCGCAGGAGGATCTGGAATCCGCCCGAACCACCTCGTTGAGCTTTTACAGGTGCCACCAGTTGTTAGTGTAGTGCAATTGGCACTCGCATTGTACTGCCATCGGCACAGCTGATTTTGATGATCTTTTTTTGATCTAATCCACTGCTAACCAGCAGTTACTGTACTGTACAGTAAGAAAAATTTTCGCTTGTTTCCCACTATTATTCCTGGTACTGTATAACCACCAGAGAGGATTTGAGTGTTGCAATCTGGACCTCTTGCGGTACGTAAATGTCCTCTTCTGCGTGGAAAATCGCTCTAGCTCTCGCCCTCGTCGAGCATCCGCTCCCCTACCAGGTTGATATCGCCTTCGACGTTACTGTTGCCCACCCCTCCGCTCGCCAAAACATCTCACCCAGAACAGTAGCTACAGCCGCTGCCGCGACACTCGCAGAGCGCGAGGAAAATAGTCGTTACGGCACTTACTGCTACCAAAACAATATTCTTCTCTCCCCCGCCGGGATTGATATCTACCGTGCCTTGAAAGACAAAGGGAAGGTTTTTCTCGAATGCCTTGCTTCCTTCTCTGCGTTCCATTGCAATTCATATCCTCAACAGGAGCTCCGCGACTTTGTTATCGGTTTTACATTTAGCCTCCAAGTAATGCCGGCGCGACAGGTTTCCATCACCTGCCCCAATTCATAGTTATTTTCTGCATACTCTCCGCACGCAGTTGTGCAACCTTGTACATCTCGTAAAGATCTATCACCACGTGTATGTACTATAGCAGAACTGCAAAAACCTTTTACTCATTGAACTTAATTGTATATATTTTTTAACTACAGTTACTCATTCACTACTTTCTTCGTCTTTGATTGCTTCAGCATGCTTTATAAATGAAGCTCGCGATGTGAATCTCGGCAAGTCTGAGGGTGCACAGTCATTGTACGCAGCACAGTAATTGGCATATGCCTGATCTCCAGACATTTGAATGATTTCCATGACTTGCTCATCCCTAATGTCAAGAGACCTGTAAAGCTGGACGGAACCGCGTTTGATGGAATGACCGGAATACATGCTAAGGTCACGTGAGCCAACCCCACACATCCTGAGTCTACTCCTAAGTAAGTCAGTAAACTGACTTACACTAAACGCCTTTTCAGTAGCAATCAAATTCTTCTCGTTCACACTGCAGAACAAGTACCCTGGTCGATTTCCACGTATACACAGCCACGACAGGAGTGACACAAATGGGTCGACTAGAACAGAGTTACGTAATTCTGTATTCCCTGGCCAACTGCGTAGCACATAGTCTTTCGGTCTCGTGGAATTTTTAGTTGCGCCTGTAATTGAAAGTATGATGCTTCCAGTACCTTGCATGCCAGGATGTACCGTGACGTGTCCGATTTCCAATTTTCGAATTTCATCGAATCTGAGGCCCATATTTAATCCAATTATCATAATTGCATGAAGTAGCACGTCTCTGTAGTCCAATGAGTTTCCGTTGCCAAACCAGAATCTAACCGCATGTTCACACACATGAGACAACTGAAGGGGCCGAGCTCTTAATTTGGACCTATCAATTTGAGAAAGATGGACCCTATGTGCTGCACGTAGCTTAACGATATCTTCATTTCCGTTTAGAGGGTTACCTTTGGCTACTCCGTTCTCATCATTTACAGTCCAACGGCCACGGTGTCCATTCTCTTCGTATACTGTACGCAACCCTTGTACAAGAGCAGCAACAGAGTCATTTGAAAGAGCATCAGGGGTGTTCATCTTACAGTAGTCGTAGAGTAAGTTCATGACCAATTTTGATGACTCTGGGGTAACCTTTACAGGATCTTGGACTAGATTTTGTGGTGTGCTGATTGATTCCACATATTCTTTTAGCACTGCCCGTGCCCTTGTGGTGTTTTTCTTGCTGCTAGTGGAACTTGAAATGATACACATAGTTTGCTCGCTACGCAAGTTCTGGCGAGAAACTCCAGAGAATCTATTTTTGTCAATTTTTCGGGACCCTCTACCAAGTCTTTTTGGTAAATTACTCTGAGACATGTTTAGTTGCGGATTTGAACCGTGTACTAACTGAATCAACACGGTAATGGGTGCAAGGTGGATGCGGGGAACCAGATAGGTCAGGAGACGGGAGAAATGGCATAAAGTAATTCCTTCTATTCATAGTTGGTATTTCAACCGATCAGTGGTATGTTTGAAAACCTCGGCGATCACGCCACCGACCTCTGCTTCCCTGTTTCCGGCCGTCGTCACCTCCATAACTCGCTCTGTTACGCGTTTGCGATACACGTTACCCGCGCCGCGGGTCTGGATATTCGGCATGAGGTTCCGCTCCTCGTCCCGGGCACAGAGCTCCGGCCCGCCGATATCCTGGTACAACCCCCACAACCCCGGAAGGCACAACGTTGCGCCCCATTGCGTGTGACATCACTGTCGTCTCACCGTTTAAGGCTGCAGTTCGCACCAAGGCGACTCAGGTTGCCGGTGGCGCTGCCGATCTGGCGGCCCGCGACAAGGTTACAACCCTGAAACGCAACCTCGCCCGACGCATCCAAGGTCCCTCAACTGGCCCATCTTCTGCGCCTTACACGCCGAACTTCACGTTTCGACCTCTGGCGTTTGATTCCCTGGGTGCCCCTTCCCCTGGTACAATTGCGTTTATCGAGGAGTTAGTTCCTCTGATCGCGTCCAAGTGTCACTAGACACTTGGCGTTATCCGCCGCCGTATCTACCAGCGATTGGGTTGCACTCTCTGGTCATCCATTGCTCAAGCTATCCTGTCCTGAGCCCCGATGCACATGGAAGACGAGGTACATCCGGTTAGATCTTAGCGGTATAGTTAGGACGTGCGCAGTCCCCAGTAGATACTGAATGCATTAAAATTCTTTCCCTTACTGGAGCGCAAACTGGTACGCAGTATCCCGCATACTTCGCACAACACCCTCCAGGAACCGAACTTCAAGTTTCAGCCCCTGGCTTTCGACTCCTTGGGTGCCCCATCCCCCGCCTCGATTCTGTTCCTCCAAGACTTCATCCCGAGCATTGCAGAGAAGTTCAAAAAAACCACAGCAGTGATACGCAGACGTATTTATCAGCACATTAGTTGCACACTGTGGTCTTCTGTTGCAGTGGGGATTCTATCGCGAGCCCCACTGCACGTGCCTGACGTCGAACATCCGCTTAGCTCTTAGCCGTATAGTCAGTCCTGCAGTGTACACGATAGATACTCAATGAAGTAAAATTTCTCTCGACCTAGAACCTTCAAAATAGTTCGGTAAAGGTATCAATATGTCGGTGTCAGAGGTACGGTATAGGGGCCGAAAGGTCCCCTCATATTGCATTTGAATAAAAGGTCACCTCTTCCCCCTTATGAAAAAATGTCCCAAAGCCAAAAATAATCATTTTTATCTGCCCGGTCCAGTGCCACTACTGTATCGGGACGTCGCCGCGGGCCCCCGTGGGCCGCTGTGGCCGCGTCGCTTCCTCCAGCTGCAAAGCCCTCCACCCCCCTTCTCGCGTTGGAAAAGTTCGACTCTCCAAATCCCGACGCCTACTCAGGCCATGGAGGAGGTGGTGCCAGCGGTTCCCCCGCACAAGGACACCTTGGCACACGCCGAGAAAAAGGCTCACTCGGCGGCGACTAGCGCTGAGGGCCACTTAACATAACTCTTGCCATGGAGTCGTCTATCCCGTCCACAGCCTCCCGGTCATCTTACCCTTTGCCGACCCCCAACTTGAAATTGAGGCTGGGTTGCATCCCATTTCCGAGTACATCGCCTCCCGGAAAGGGACGAGTCCTGTTGCCGAGCATCAACGCCTGTTACATATTCTCAGTTCCTTGGTCCAACAACGTACTGCGATTGCTATCAATCGCAGGAAGCTACATCGCCCTCACCCGTAATTCTGTTAGTCCTGATATGTCCATGCGTCAGTAAAAGGGAGGGAATTTTTGGGGTGCTTTGCTGATTAGGAATGCAGGACGGCTATTTTCACAAGGCCAAGGGGGACAGGTCTTTGTAATGGAGAGTCTCGAAATGAGGCCGAGTCATGAGGTACTACCTTACAGGGCTGGTGTGAGGTCAGTAAAGATTTCTTTCTCTCTCCGATCTATTTGGCGAAAACGTAACAATTTATTCAAATGCTCCAGTGGGGACCTTACGGCCCCTACTGGAGAGTGGGGCTCAACAGCGCTGAAATTGTTCAGCCGGGCTTTTGTGGAGGTCGACCACCAGGGCTCGTTCTCGTGAGACGAACAGGGCAACAGCAGGGTTGTTGCGGTGGCGGAGTAGAGTGTCGCGTAACCGGTTGTGCCGCCTCTCGGTCTCTATCGCGCATTTACAAACGGAGGCGTCGTGACAGGGTACATCAAGTATGGGGAGGTGCTGGGCGGAGCTTGTCGCGCACATCGGGCAGAGACGAGAGCCGTCGAGCACAGGGTTACCGAGGCGAGCGTCAACCATAGTGCGGCCCACCTCGGCCTTGATGTAATGGTCATTAGTGTATAATAGTAGGGTGTAGAATGGAGCGGATGCAGCTCTGGAGGCGGCGGCTGCCAAGCGGGCATGGTGATGACTGTAGGATGCGGGTGTTGGCTGTTGCGGACGGAGTGAAATATCGGTGTGGAGGTGTCAATTGAAATATCGGTGTGGAGGTGTGCGATTATTTCTTGCTGGAGATGACGGTGGTCAGAGGTCCTGTCCGGATGTCCTAGAGACTAGTTTCTGTAGTTGGAGGTCAGTTGGGAGGTCGAGGGCGATTGCAAGGGTTCATATGATGGAGCGACGAGGCGGGCAGTGCGGAGTGGGGTAGGGCCGAGAACCTGTTGTACCAGTGCCGAATTCGTGAGGAGAGATACCGTGTACACGATGATGTGAACTCCTTGGGTTTGGCATATGTGCACGAAGCGGAAGGCCTCGGGCAGCTATTGGATTGTTTCAGCGAGGATGATGCGACGTTCTATTGAGTTAATGGCATTTTTGGCATCCACCTGGATGAGGACGTGTAGAGTATGGCATTAGTATAACAGGTGTCCGCTGCAGGATCCGACTATATTGCTTGCTAAGAGCTAACAGGATGTTCCACGTCGTCCACATGCAGCGACATGCGCGAAAAAATAGCTTGCGCAACTGACGACCAGATAGTGCAACTGATGCGGCTCAACACGCGCGTGCGGATCACTGCGAAAGGAGTACTGAACTTCTCCGCGATACGCGGCAGAAGACCCTCTATGAAGAGGAAGGTGGCAGGAGAAGGTGAACCCAGAGAATCAAACGCCAGCGGTTGGAACTCGAAATTCGGGGCCTGGGTCGGGTTGTCTGAGGACGGCGGCAGACGCCGCGAAAGTTTTCGCTCCAGGTCCGTAACCTTGTTGCGGTGAGCAATGGCAGCGGCACCTCCCATTTCGCGGGTGGCCCTCGATCTTACGTTGTCCTTGAACGGAGAGACGATGGTGACATCACAGGCATTGGGCGGACCGCGTTGCCGTCGGGGGCAAGCGGTTGGTGTACAAGGATATCAGTGGGTCGTAGTTCAGTTCCTGGGACGAGGAGTGGGACCTCCAACTGGCAGTCTAAGCCTGCTGCGCGGGCGATATGGCCGGCGATGACGTTGCGTAATGAGTCATGCCGGTGTTTGCAACCGAATCCAGAGGGGCACAGGTCGACTGCGTGATCTCCCAAGCTGTCCATCGGGGGTTTAAAATGCTCGCAGTTCCGGGGAAGCGAGTCGTCATAAACAGACAGCCCGAGGAAACGTCGTATCATGATCTTCCAGTGTACGGCAGACACTTCCGCGTCGGCGGAGGGATGTGCGAACAGGAAGACGGCGCCAGGACCTTAGCGGAATTCGAGGCCGCGGATCCGGTCCCGCGCTGCGTTGGCGGTGTGGTCATCGGGATTCGGGCGGCGAGCCCATACCTCGTCGGCCCAGTGTAACTTGGCCCGAGCCTGCTGCTGCACACCCTTTAGGTAGGTTTGGACGCGGGTGTGCGCTGCAGATAGGGGAAGTGGGTCAAAGGAGCCCAGGTCAACGGAGTATGGAAGGCCGGGGATGCGTAGCACAAACTCGTGCATAGGGATGGCGGCTTGGCGAAGGAAAAAATTCTTGTCGTGGCGGCAGCGGATTCCGATGAGGGCGGTGGAGCGCGGCCCGATGTGAGTCCCAGTCCTGACGCGAGCAGGTGCCGCGTCGACGAGGCTTGAGGCAACAGCACCATGAAGGAATGGCTCGAGTAGCGTGAAGCCGTGACCACCATGTCGGAAGGGCAAGGTAGCCTGGGACCACGCTTTATCGGTCAGCGTGACTCCATGAAGCTCCGAGAAAAAAGAACGTTGCTGGGTGTCGAAAGTCTCGGCAGCCGGACGGGCGTCCATCGGGTCAGCGAGCTTGAAAGCGTGCTCCACGAGGCAGGCCGACGCGCATAGGCGGTGCATGTGGAAGCGAGCCCGAGGGTAGTCCACCTTGAGCAGCAACTCGAGGGTGCTGCGGCAAGTGTCGGTCTTGCCCTGCAGGAACGCTTGAGTGAACCGGCGGTTTCCTATTGGAGCTCCCAGTAGTTCAAACCCGTCGGAGGAGCACTCTTCAAGGCAGAACTCGCGGAGGAGCGCCTCGCGTTCTGGCCGCGGGACAGTTGGCCAGAAAACCCATGTTTTTGCGGCGTTGAGGTGCAGGCCGTATGCGGGTCCCTCATCGCGGAGTAAGCGGATCGCTTTTCGGAGCTCGGGGAGAGACCCCATCAGCGTCCCGTCGTCGGCATATCAGTGGTTCATGACTACGCCTGTCTCTGCGGCGATCTGGCGGATGAGCGGCTGGATCGTTAGGGAGAACAGGAGCATGCTGGCCGGCTTGTTGGGTCCCTTGTGCACTTTGTATTGTGGTTTTGTGACGGTTCGGCGCAATCAGTTGCGGCTGCGTGCGGCCGTATATCATGTTGACGAAACAGGCAAGGCCCGGTGCTAGCGAGGGCAGTCGGTCCAACATTGAATGGCGATCAACGAGATTGAAGGCGTTGTGCGCATCAACAAGGACCGTGACAGTGTCGAGCTGGCGGTATTTGCCCATGAATGGCGTACGCGATTGCTTCTGTGGCTGAGGGGGGCTTTTGTCCTGTAAAATCCTATTATTTACAGTACAGAAGCAATAACATAGTATGAAAAAGTGTCCCATAGCAAAAAACATTCATTTTACTATATTGTCCACTATGAACGTATTGTACAATGCAATGATGTGTTTCAATCAAAGCCTCATATGGAAGTGTAGAGGGGGTATCTTTACGACAGTGGAAACAAGTTTTATATAATTTAATATTCAAAATATTGATTACAGTAATGATTTAATTCATTCCATTTTCTTCTCGAATCATTTTTTCGACGGTAGAGAGGGATGGTTGGTTTGTTTCATTTATGCCTAACTCTTTGAGAAAGTTTTTCAAAGCAACTTCCCACTTTGCGTCAGATCCAGGGCAGAATATGTCCGTTATATCATCATTTCTCCTTGCGATTGAAGCTATAATTCGTTTGAATCGCAAGTACGCGTATTTCTGGCCACTGCTTTTCCAAACTGCATCTCTGTAATTTTTCATAATCAGTCTCCTGTTTTTTGCACTGTCATACTGGTACACTGGTCTAAATCCTCGCTGTTGTGATCCGTATCTCCATAAGGTCACAAGTTCATTTAAAGTACTGGGCATGAAAGGAATTTCACGTCGCATAGCTGGCGTTTCATTGGTTTGGCCAGGTGGAATATCTTGACCTTCATTTCGTAATTCCACTGTAGTTGGAATTGGCGGTGCATTTTTTCCGTAATTCTCCTGTAAGTCACTCTGCTTGTGTCTCGTGCTGCTTCCAACTTGTTTTGAGGTTTGTTTCAAATTGTGGCCCTTTTTGTGACTTTGCTTCTGTAAGTAGAGGAGCCTATTATTTAATTCACGGGACCATATCTCCCTGTCGTTGTTATCACAAGAGTCGAACAGATCTTCGCGGTAAACCGCAGATGCCATGCATTGCTGGATATCTTTGACAATTTTGGCATGCAAATCAGGATTTTCTTGGCGGAGTTGTGTTGGAACCTGGAAGCCCTCACCGCAGCCACCCCCTTGAGTACTTTTTATAGACTTGTTGCGCTCCATTTTTTGGCAGCCTTTGGTTCTAGTGGTGCCCTCCCTTTGAAATACAGCAGAGAACTGAACTCGGAATCTAACAATTTCACAAATACGTGTTTTGAAATAGACTACAAAAACGTCAATAGTTAATTGCTTTATCTTTACTGCAAGATTTATAAAGGGCATACAAGGCTAAGCTGACCGCGCTGCACGTGGCCGACGTGGACCACCTGGACAGCACTTAGCTAGCAATATAATTTGATCCTATAGCGGACACCCGTATTACTGATGCTATAAAGTTACTACGCTACTGAATGTATTAAACTTCTTCCCCTTACTGGTCGTCGAGTGCACAATCTATTCTGTCGCGCATGTCGCTGCACTTGGCCGACGTGGACTACCCGGTTAGCTCTTAGCTAGCGATATAGTCGGATCCTGCAGCGGACACCCGTTTTACCGATGCCATAAAGTTACTACGCACGTGGATGACGTGGACCACCCGGTTAGCCTTTATCTAGTGTCTATTGGACCGTTGTCCTCATATGAGGACATTTGTCCTCATATGAGGACTACTTTTAGCACTTCTTTTTCAATACAAAATTTTTTTACCTCAGCGCATTTCTTGTCCCTCCGCATTAGTTCATGAGTGTAGATGGCCGATCAAAACAAACTTTTCAAGATTGTTGACCTCGGTGAAGGCTAGACCAATTTTCCCTCACCAGCTTCCGCTCTTTGCAAGAAGTTGTGAAAACGACTTCATTTTGGAAGGTAAAATAGTTCGTATTATCGTGGGGGGTTTCAGAAACGAGGGCGCATGTACAGTAAAAATTACTGTACTGTAACTAAACATAAAAAACCTTTTTTCCAGTAAAAATGTCGGGCTTCCAAAACATTTTCCTTTCCAAAATGTAACGGAAATTGTCCTCATATGAGGACAAAGTGTGCCTCATATGAGGACAGTGCGTGGTCGGATAGACACTAGCAATATAGTAGGATCCTGCAGCAAACACCGCTTATACTGATGCTTTACAGTTTCCAGTCGATCGGCAGTCCATGCCGGACCACCTACAAATACTCGCCCCCTCGTTAGCCCGCTTCTAACATGATCCACGGCCGCATACAACCACCTTCGCTCATTCCGACCCGGGATCGCACCGTCATACCAAGTGCCCAGGGCACCCAACAGGGTGACCTGGCCAGCATGTTGTTGTTCTCGCTTGCGATTCAACCCCTCATCCGTCGGGTAGCTGAGATCCCCAGCATTGCTCTCTGCCAACGGTACTTTGATGACGGCACGATCGTCGGGAACCGTGGCGGTATCCATCAGGCGCTCAGGCTCTTCGCCCGAGATGGCCCCACGGTTGGCTTCCAAGTAAACCTACGGAAGACACAGATCTTTTGGCCTCACGTCATGCCACCGGATCGAGCAGTTTTCTTAGCGGAATTCCTTCTCGCCGAATGGCCGCGGGACGGCTTAATGCTGCTCGGGGCCACCATTGGCAACACAGCATTCACGGAGATTTTTCGACGGTCTAAGATCGCCCAATGCCGCCGCACCCTGGACCGCCTCCTGCTGGCCCGCGACGCCTGCGCCCAGTTCCAGAAGCACTGGATTAGTGCCTCTGCATGCCTCCTATCGCATGCATTCAAGCTCTCTGATCCGCGCTTAGCTGAGTCTACTGCCGAAGAGTTCGATGATCTAGAACGGTCATCATATGAAAAGTTACACGGCATCGTACCCACGGGCCGAGCCTGGGACAAAGTCTGCCTCCCCATGCACCTCGGCGGCCAAGGCTTCGAAAGAATCGCCTCGTTCCTCCGTGGCGCAGCCGCCGCCAGTATCATTGCAACCTCGCCCGACGCCTCCCCGCTCCCTCAACTGACCCATCTTCAGCGCCATACACGCCGAATATCACGTTTCGACCCCTGGCGTTGATTCCCTGGGCGCCCCTTCCCCTGGTACCGTTGCGTTTATTGAGGGGTTAGTTCCTGGGATCGCGTCCAAGTGTCACTCGACACCTGGTGTTATCCGCCGCCGTATCTACCAGCGACTGAGTTGCACCCTCTGGTCATCCATCGCTCAAGCAATCCTCTCACGAGCTCCGATGCGCATGGACGACGAATTACATCCGGTTAGGTCTTAGCCGTATAGTTAGGACATGCGCAGTCCCTGATAGATAATTTAAAATTCTCTACTACTGGCGGTGGTACCGCGCCGGCACACCATGACAAGGCACAGCATCTGGAACTCAAAGCTGTCGCGCCGTATCTCTCTATCATGTGACACCTACACCCGCGAACCCAAGCTGCCTTTGAATCTCCCTGTGCGCCCACCTCACCAACAATCGTTACGCTTGAAGAGCTAATCCTAAGAATATCGCGGAAGCATTGTACCACTATTTGCCACTCTGCTGGTTTTAGCCAACATTCCCATTACATCAAATGACCAAATACAGCAAATTAGTGCGAATTACATATCTCAAGTCACTAAAATCAATCAGGTCCCGACTGATCCCGACTGATCCCAGTGCCGATATCCAATCTTGGCGGATGGCACCCAGACGCATTCGCGGTGCTCACAGACGTGGCTAGGCACGTCGCCATACGAGCCATGGAGACCTTCGGGCGCGTGGGATCTGTCCTTATGCAAAGACAAGCTGCGGCGACGGTTTCGTCCAACGCAGCATGCCTTACGGCTGGCCTCGCACCAGCCCTGTGAGGTAGTACCTCATGACTTGGCCCCATTTCCAGACACTCTAATACACTGACCTGTCCCCCCTAGTCTTCGGAAAATAGCAGTCCTGCATCTCTAATCATTGAAGTATGCCAGTTTCTCCCCCCTAAAATCAATAATATCGAAATATAAGCAAAATCACTAAAATATTTAATTACCATTTATGGTAAATAATTTATGGTAAATAATTGTTTTTAATTTCTTATATTTCGAAATTGTTTTTCCAAATTTGGGAAAAGATGATAAAATATTTCATTATTTACGAAAATTCTATTCACATGAGCAAAATTTAAACAATGGAGGCAATTTGAGAACAAAAAAACTTGTCTGCTTTGGGTGCGTTTGAAGGGTTCCCACAGTTTTGGATAATGCCAAAATTCGTTAATTGTTCATAAAGAACCCTTGGAAGAACCCAAATTTGTCCATTTCCTTTGTAATTTATTCCAAGGTAAAATTCAGCGCATTTATGTTTGCTAATCTAAACCCCAAATGCTAAAGTTCAATTCTAAAGAAGAAAGCTATCGAAAACTACGTTAAATTAGAGAAAGTTTGTCACATTAATTTATCTATTTTGCTAAGACCGTTTCACGACAAATCCTTTGAAATAAGCAAAATGTAATCAATGTTCACTACCCGGCCTCCCTCGAACCAATTCTAGACACTCTGTTTAACACTCTCGATTGCTTTGACATCCATCTCCTCTACTGCAGTCATGATGGGCACAGGTCAACCACCTTATCTGCTGTAGCACATAAACCTTCGGCGTTCCCCATTCATTTACGCTGCCTGTTAACGGGAATATCACCCTACGCTCCACTCGTAGTAAACTAACCCAAACACACTCTTATCAGGAAAATTAGGTAAACCACCCCATTTAATCCAAACAAACTATTCGCAGACGACGTCCTCCTCCATTCCCACGACCCTTCCTTTTCCAGACTCTCCTCGACGAAGGTCAACGGTGGGCATCCGCCAGACGCATGAACTTGGCACCCAATACGTGCATAGTGATCACCCAAGACCCGGCCTACCGACGACTATCACTTACAATACAATCGACGACGATCCCGCTATCTGACAAGGTCTCTTACCTAGGGATGACAAGCACCCTCCTAGGGATACATCTCGACGGGACCATCAACAGGACACATTCTACTTTACAAGACACCCGGTCCCTCCTACACGCAACGCCCCTCACTCCTGACATGACCCCCGCCCGTCCTGACCACGTCCTTCACACGTTCTTGCGCAGTACGTACCTATACGGAGCTATCCTGCTGCGCGACCTCGACAACCTCCATCGCGCCGACCTCTCCATCCAGCGGCACCTCTTCGCATCCTATCTACTCTCGAGATGTACTTTCAACACTACCGATGTACTTTCAACACTACCCACTTATCTCCCCTACGAGCCATCTTCCATATCCCGGATCCCAACAGTCAGCTCCAACAACAGGTCTCAAATTTCTTCTTCAACTATAAGCTACCATCCAGGCGGGCAAAGTCAAACATAAGACCACGGCAGCCCTCACGTTACACTACATCACCACGTACGGAGAAAACTAAGTACTCCACAAAACCCTCACCTCCGCACCCATGGCGCACCCATCCCACCTTTACATCTCTGTCTGGAACACCCGCAACAGCCCCTCATGCCGCCGCCAACGCCGCTTCTCAGCCCGCCACGCACCCGCCCCGACACGAATTGGATCCTTCCCATCCTTCCTCTCCTCCCCCACCCTCAAGGGGCACCCGCGTCGCCTCGCCCACCGCTGGGTTCTGCATTGGCTCCCACATCACCCAGAGTCAACGGCAACGTCCCATACAACTGCTATCAGGACCATGGAACTCCTCCGGAACAACGCCCTCACCGTCAACCAGCTCTTTCAATCACGGGACGCATTCATTGTCCTATAGTCTCATCGCTAGCGGCAACTACATTGCATCTTCCTACCATCGGTATTCCGGATGGGCCATTACGACACACATTCAATTCCCACCAAACAAGGTTCCTCACTTTTCTGCATTACAGTATTCACTTGCAAGATTACTCTAGGCGGCTCTGAGTCAGGAGATAATTAAATGTTCACCACACCACTCCCAAAACCCCATTCACACCTCTAAATTTCCACCTGTACAGTATTTTACAGAACGGTACACTGTACTGTACTGTACTGAACGCAGCTATACTGCAAAGAGGGGAAAATTTTGGGTAATTTATTGTACTGTAAAGTATTAAACATATCTGTTTCGCACTATACTTTACGGCACTATTTCTGCAGCCTCAAGCGCTGCAGTGGGCAGTACAGTGTACAGCATGCAAACACTTGAAAATACGCACTGTACATACAGTGTACAGAATGGAAGAATTTTGATACAAACAGTGGCGTGACAGAAAGACAGAAAGTATTTCGGCTGCGTGACATTGTGGGCACCGGTTGTGATTCTCGAAGGGCACCGGAGACAAAGGAGGATGGTACGGGAGGGTGCTAACTGCAAGTTAATCTAACATTAGTAAAGTTATCAGGGCTCCACTGTACAGTACTGTACATGCCGGTACTCCAAGTACTGTACAGTACTGTAGATACTACTGTACGCAGTAGGTACAGTAGATGCAACTTTTAATATTGGTCAATACCATAGTTTTGTACAATACAAAACATACTGTACAGTACTGTACAGTACAGTAGAGTAAAAAAACATAGAGTGGTCCTGTAGTACTTTTGAATAAATTAAAAGAAACAATACCGCCTTACAGATGTACCGCATATTCACTGCTTTTGCATGAACGATAACAGTAAATTCATGTATTTATGGAACGGAGCTTTGACGTCATGACGCGCCTGTTGTGATCTTTTGTTGCCGTACGGCACACCTGCTAAATAAACGACTGTTAACGACCAAAACATTTTGTACGGATTTGGCGCAAACGGATTTTTCCTTGAGTACACTGCGACCATCTCAATTCTCAGGACAGATCGCGCCTGATATGGCTGAGGTGTCTGAGGCGCTGCGTAGATGCGGAGGTGCAGTAATTCCATTTTGAATTGCTGCCCTCCCTTTATTAGCCTCAGCCTAAGATGATAATTGAGCGCCAAAGCGAATTCTATATGAACCTCAACATCCTGCTAGTCTGCTCTCAAATCTGAAGCTACCAATTTTCAAATCAATTGAACAGACACTTTCCGCCACGTCTGTTGTTGGGTGTTTAGGACTGCTGCTATATCTAGTCTTGCATTTATGAACGGTTTAGAAAATTTGGGTTACTAGTTTGCGCAATACTGCAATCCGCTAAAATCTTTTCCGCTTGCAAGCATATCACCTGGATTTTAAAGGTTGTAGACCGCCATCCCAATTCATTGATTAAGGATTTAAGCTAAAGGAAAAGATTAGGGGGAACCTTGGCTGCTATAACCAACTATAACAGCTCACAACTAAACACCTTTGCGGCTTTCAGCATTTCCGCAGCAAGTTGTGCACACGAAGAACTTTCACTGTTTGATATCACCTCTGGATCAGTCAATGGTAGTCCTTTATGCCTTCTCCGTGGTTTTGGGGCTTACTCTTTTCTCCCCCAAAGAGGTGTCTGCATGGGTCAGACAGGCTGTCGAGGATGTAGATCTCAGCGCGGAACTACCTGGAAGGTACCAATATCTTAATGTCATGGAGCTTCTCAGATTTCCTTTCGACCAAAGCTTGAACATCATTTGCCCGCAAGAAATAACAGTACTAGCTACCCAAGACTCAAGACTTTTCAAAATACAAATTGGTGATGGTTCAAACTCACCGGACATCTTCCAATGTTTTGTTAACGAAGGAGCAAATGTATCAATAACCCTTGAACAGGTAAACCTGATAGCTGATTCTAGTAACTCAGGAACAAGAGAAGGTATGGCGACGGAAGCTGACCTAGAGAACTACTTTCCAACATTCTTTGGGAACTTCTCAGATCAACCACTGATATGCCCGATTCTAGATATTCCAATACAGCCAACCAATGTGACTGTGAGGGACACAGCATATTTACACACAATACTCAACTACTATGAATCTACCCGATTACCGCTTGGGGAAACTTTCGAACTCCTGAACAGATCTGCGTTTGAGCCAATTCAACATTCCTACTCGATTGGTATAACCATCATCCCGGATATTCTTGGCTGTACATACCTTCTGCCTCACGAGAAGTCAAATCTTATACAGCGAGTAGATGAGTTATTAACCTCAATGCCATATCCATCACCAGGTTTTGGGGATGGTAACTCCACATACACGGATACAAACCAAACCTCGTCACCCTTTCCTTCTCCATCGCCAACTGAAGTATCAGACGGTTCAACTTGCTTTCCCGGGGACGCTCGCGTAAGACTCTTGAATGGAACGTTTATTCCTGTCAATCAATTACAAGTCGGAGACGTCATTCAGGACGGGTCAAGGTCCCACAGTAGAGTTCTTCTTTTCACACACGCAGATTCAGATGCCAAATCTATCTTTGTCATAATCAAGACAAAGCGTACTGAATTAGCTCTAACCCCTTCGCACTACCTGTACGTCAATAGGCGCCTGATACCAGCTGGGGAGGCAAAGGTCGGAGACAAAATCACAGTGTTGTCTGAAAATGGCGATATGGAACAAGTGGCAATCACGGAAATAGGTCTGACATATTTGAAAGGGCTATATAACCCGAACACTGCAAGTGGGGATATTGCTGTGGCGTGGAGGGGAGATGCAGTAATTACAAGCACCTATACGACAGCGATAGATCCAAAGTTGGCACATTCCCTCTCCGCTCCCTTGAGAGTGATGGATCGTATGTTTGGATTAGCAATACCCTCAATATCGCAGCCTTTTCAAACTGGAGGCAGATTTTGGGCTATTCTCCGACATGCAAACAGTTTGGCGGGGAAAGTGTACCGGGAGTAGCCCCACACTCATTCGAGACGAGTCGGAAGAGAGATACACCTCGGTCTTTCGTTCAATCATGGCCTTCTCACTGAGTTTTCAATCTGAAATGTTTCTCTTTATCCATATCGCTGTCAGTGCGGTTAGAAAACTCTAGTTTTGGCGAGTGAAGTTTCCCTCACAAGTTATCTGTCATCCGCAGTTACAATCATGCCTCTAACCGATCTTTCGCGGAGCTGAGGAGCGAACAAGAACTTTTCGATGTCAATATCTAGACCCGCTGATCTCACCAAAATAAACACGTGCACTCCCACGGGGAATGACTACAGTACACTGCCTCTATGCGGAAACCTCAAACATATGACCCAAAGATAGATGGTTAGGTGAATTTATGCAGCAACTTCCGTTCAGTGCCAGATTATGAACTCGACATTATACGGACCTAATCGTTATCAGTGGTGTCCTGAAGCACGACGAGAAGTACTGAGATACGTTGAAGTGAAAGCTGACAGAACAGATTCCCCGCTATTTGCATGTGAATGTATTGACCTTTTGGAGAGAGCTCTTTCTTAGACCTGGTGGTGGGTCGAAAATATTGAGGTGAAATGTGGTTTCGCATCCATATGTTTTGACCTCTTTTTGCTTTGAGTATCAGCCTATTTACTTTGTCGTTTGCTGCTAACATATTAGTACTATCGGTCCTGTCCATCATCAATGTTAACCAACAAATTTCAACTGGAGACAATTCTTCTCCAACAGAGTATGGCTATGGCCATTATGCACAAGTAATTTGATTCACTGCACAGTGATGCTTTGTCCTTGATCCAACACACTCAGACTCAGTCCGAAAACACTCCACTATTCCAATGTCTCCAGCATTGCTTCCCGATATGTTGGGTCCCAACACGTGAGATGAAATCGGGTCAGGTTTTTCGCAAAGATGTTTTGTTGACACAAGCTTAGTGATGGTGCCCCTAATCCTGCAACTTTGTCGGTCGCCCCTTTTAACTGTATTGCCCCAAAATGCCACGTAGTTTGGCTCAATATCCCTCTCAGAGATTTTAAGAGCGTTCCTCCCAAACTCGACAATCTATTGGAGAATTCATGGACTGGGCCTCCCGTTCTACGACTGCATCCTCCTCGCATGTGATCAGGCGTCTGTTTCTGAGTTGACCGTGATGCAAGTCCAGTACAGATTCTCAACTATCAATGGTTCAGCCGTAGCTTACAATTCGTCAGAGGATATGTGTTTGATAACCAACTTAAGAACCGGAACCATTCTCCTGTACTGATCGCCTTTTAGCTCGCTCAATTGCATACACTGTTGTGCATTTACCTAGCTTGTTGTGGTCCTAGATGAATGCTAGGAATACCTCACCAGCTCTACCTTGTGCTTGCGATCGTGACTTCCAACCAAGCGAGGCAAAGCCCTGGACAAAGCCTCTAGATATTCGTCTTCTCTCTATATTGCCGTCGGACAAACTCATGGGCAATCCATCCTCTCCTGGGAAGCGTGCTGGCCGCCGAAATTTGGAGGAATTTCCCATTCAACAAACTGCAAAAAGTACCCAAAACTGTGAGTACGATTTCGAAGCGCAGTTTCAACATGAAAGAAGCGATTACGACAGCGAAAACGAGGATGAGACCGACTTGTCCACGGGCTATCAATGCAGCAAGGAATTGCTGGAGCTTATTCAGACAAGAGTGAAGAAGTTCGAAAGGCTCGCAAAGAAGCATCGAGACCGAGAACGGAAACGTATTGCCCAAAGCGGAAATGTCATTCGCGATACAAATAGAGGAGCAGGTGTCTCGGGTTTACGAGGTTCGAGTATACCCAGAGGCTCGAAAACGCATACTGATCGTTCTAAGTCTTTTGTACATGGCCTGTCGTGCGGTTTTAGTTCTTTTCTGTCTCGTCCTTCCAAGAGTAATACGGAAGATGAAGGGTTCCCTGTCCGTCTCAACAGGCTTCACGGGGCTGATAAGTCTTCAATGTCAGTCTTATCGCCAACTTTGCGAACGGAGTTTCTCAGGATGTCCTACGCCAAGGACAGACCAAGGAAAAATACGGACAGAGGTCGTAGGCAAACGCAGAGCTTTTCTGTCCCTGAGTGGAACAGTGTTGACGAATATGACCATAATCATCTAGGTTACCGCGTACCCCTGGACCACTACTCCACTACAGCTGAATCTGAAATGATTTTCCAAGCTGTTCAAAAGCAACCACGGGCCCAAGCTAGCGAGTTGGAAGCTGCAGGGTTTACGGATCAAAACTCCAAAAGCGCGCATTCTCCTTCAAAAGCAACACAGGGAGCAGAAGAAACAGGAATAAGAGGAGAGAGCGAAAGATTTTCTCCGGCAGCATTGGCAAGTGCACAACCCACGTGCCTCGCACCAACCCAGGAAAGACTGTTGGATGGCGCAAGTGAGTTGCAAGGGAGCATAGTAAGCGAGGCGCCAAAATGGAAGCTACCCGTGAGTATTTCAGACCTCATTCAACAATACGATGCTGCCGATCCAGCCGGAGAGGGACTCAAAAGTCAGTCCAACAATACACTGCCCGGATCCTTACGTGCGGAACTACCGTTTGACATTGGGAGAGTACGCGCTCTTTTCGAACAGACTGCCGATGGCGAAAGGGATATGCTTCGCAGTCCATGGAGCGCAGGGCACACTGTAAGCTCGACTGACCGACGCACACCGGTAAGGGCAGATACCGTTGGATGGCTGGAGAGCAACAAGATAGAAAATCAGCGCTTTGAAATGTGTATGGAGGGCACGGCGCAAAGCGAAGGTCTCCCCCCTTCAATCGAGGCAGGCCACATCACAGGAATAGTGGGTAACGACGTGGACGGGACTTCTGCGATGAAACGGATAGCCTCTCCTTCAGAAGCAGAGAAAAAAAGGATATCCAGTCGGTTGCTAACCGGAGAACAGTCGTTCATATCCAGCATTACGTCGTCTGAGAGTCCATCGCATACCCCATCCTCTCCAAAAGCCATTTCCCCTGGACTTGAGAGACTGAGTATTAGGTGTTCCTCAGAGAAAGAAGGGTATGGGTTGAAAGTGAGGGAGCAGGGTCAGATAGTGAGTGATAACGGGTTTGATCAAGAGACGGGGCTTGTCTTTGTGCATGACAGAAGCGGTTTAAGCTCCAAAGGGGAACGGATGAACTTGGGGATCTGTTTGATTCTTTGGAAGTGTCTTCTAATGTAGGGGGGAAGCCAAGGGCAGAAACCGCTGAGAAACGGCGGGAGAAAGTGCGCTTTCAGCCCAACGATGGCTCTGTAGAGTTGACCAGGGAAAATAGGAAGGCTTCAAATTCGGAGCGTAGAAGGCGAGCAACTTCATTCGTGGCCGGATGGAGAGGTGCAGGACTTGGTTCAGATGTTCAAGGAGACGTTAGTCGACGTCGAACGGAGAGGCTGATTACCCGGGAAGAGAAGAGGGTGCTCGGTGTTATTAGGGACCAAGGGCAGCGGGTGAAAAGGAGACTGGGCTTCATTCGGAACATACTCTCTGCGGATGACTATTGATGCTGCAGACTCCGACTTTTCCGACAAATCACTGGCGCCTTTAGAAAACTCTCAATCAGCAGTGAAAAGTTTTGCAACTTTCTTTCTGCGTTTAGTGTCGACCACACATGATTCCGCACCAGGGGCGTTCAGTGGCTTCAGTGGCACCTACCGGTCTCCGTCCACTACATACCTCGTGACGAATACGTGCCCATCAACGAAAAGCTGCGCTAAGTTCACAATGTATTGACGCCTTCCCGCATTTCCGCAGATACTGTCGCAGCAACATTAATTAAGTTACCGTTGTCAGCACGCCGAACCAGTAGTGCGCACATTAGAAACTCGCGGTCTTCCCTGCTCAAATCCTTCAATGAACCAAGATTGAGTCCCTTACTTTTCGGTGAGACTCCGGTCATCGCGCACAGCCGAATCCATAAGCATTGGGCGTCCGCGAGGCAAATTCCATTTCTTTTTTCGCTTTGCATCTTGCGCTCTGCATAAAAATGCGCAACATCCCCAGCACCCACCCACCCGTCCCCATCCTGATCCAAGACTGAAAACCAATACTTTAGTGCTGGATCGGTGCCAGACCCAACGAGAGCCCAATACATGCGTACAAAGTCTGCCTCGCTCATGGTGACAGGTGGCGTCTGAATTTTAGAGCCAGTCTTACACCGTCGTCTAACGTAACGATCAAATACCCCCTTTAGTGCTCGATCAGTCAGAGTGTCTCGCTCCGCACAGTACTTGGAGACAGCGCGCAGGGACAGCAGCTTGTCTTCTGGCGGAAACTTGTGCCTTTGATCATCGACATTCTTGACAGCCTTGATATCCTTCAAGAGACGATTAAGTTTGCCGAGTTGTAAATTTTCTAGTGCGCCCGTAAACGATCTGGAATATTCGTAACCCTGGAGTCCTTGAAAAAACGAGGCCTCGCGCAAAAAACTCTCTCGAAAGCGATCGACAAAGCGATCAGGGTTGATACTGTACATAACGGTCTCCACAACTATGTCCATATTCTTTTCGAAAAAGGGCGATCGTCGTTTGGTCAAGAGCATCCGAATGACTTGCTCCACACTGTTTTTTGAGATGCTACGAAATGTGCCGAGGCTTGATCGCCAGAGTTGTGAGCGATGGGGTGCCTCTGGGTTCTCCTTCCAATAAAGGATGTTGAATATCCTGGAGTCAGGAGATGCACGTGAAATAAAGGCGTCATAAAACTTGCAAACGCTGTCCATATCAGAGTTTTGGCGGAGGTATGAATCCAGAGTGGAAACCTCAAATATGACTTGCGGGATGCCCCAAAGTTTACGGATGGCATCAACATCTAGTTCGACTGGGTTTTTGGCTATTGTGCAAGTTAAGCGACGTTCGTTTGCAGCGAGGGAATCGTGCTTGACTCTCCTGAGCAAGATAACAAGCTTATCTCTGGCTGCATTGCGTCTCTGGATCTTTCGTTGTCGGACTTGGTCAGAGTCATCCTGATCTGAATGGTGGGAGGATTTGTATCCGTTGAGGGATGGATGCAGGTTGGGGGTGTTGTTGGATTTGTGTTCCAATATCTGACGCGCACGCTTACCAAGGGCTTGATTTTTCTTCTTGACGAGGACATCAATGGTAGCAAAGTGACTCTGTCCCCAAATGTCAGAAAGCAATGAGGCGTAAGCGGAATCTCTGGAACTTATTCCAGCCCTTTTCACGAGGCTACCGCTGACGTGACGGACTGCATGAAAGAGAGAGCGATTGTCAAAAGGTTTGGGGTGGGTGGACGGGAGGACGGAGGGGCGTTGAGAATACATGTGAATGGTCGAATATGGGATGAGACGTAGGAGATCAGAAGCGGCGGGGCACTGGCGAGGGGCTCGCGCTCGCCGCGCCAAGCGATAAAGCGGAGGCAGCCGCAACTGAAGGATGGTTGGGTAAAGAGTGGAGGGGACGGCTCTTACTGGACTGGCAGGAAGCTCACCATATTGTACTGAACAAGTACAGTACAGTACTGTACCACAAAGTGCGGTACAGAATTGTACTGTATTGTATTGTACTACGTGTACTGTACAGTACTGTACTGTACTTTATTGGGTAATCTTTGGTACTGTACCCCATACTTTACTGTCAACAGCGAATGAATGAGCGCCAACTATTCACATCAACTGTACAGTACAGTACATTTCTTCTTGGACTGAACTTTGCCCGTAAGGCTACCATCCACTGCTGCAGTATCCTTGTTTTTTAACTTTATAAACTGTGGAATACGCAAGTTGTCTTGTCAGGAAATGCCTTGATTTGGAACACAGAATATACTGTATGTACAGTACTGTACAGTACTGTACAGTACAGTACAGTAATCATACCAAGAATCCATTCCTCTCATTCGATTTCCACATGACGGGGAAATGGGGTACGTATCTCGTTTTTTGTTGTTGTGAAGGATCAATCGTAAGTGGGGTTGACCTAGAGATTACGGAGACGACGCCTACTGGAAAATGGAGTTTTTATTATTGGACTGGGGTGGAAAAATGGGATGAGTGGGTTTTTTATTGTCGAGCTGGCGTTGGTTTACTACAAAAGATACTCTGCGGTACAGTATGCGGCCTGAGTTTGCGAGCTGACTGCACTACCGTGCTTTACAATTCCCATGTAAAAGAAAAGAGCCACTACCCACCACTATTGCCTACCCGTAACCATTTGATGTAAACTTTTTGGAATGTCAATGAGCTTTTCAGACAACAACAATGTACAGTACAGTAGCTGGGAGCCCAGTCAGCAAACACACGGCATTGTAGGTGACCATCAACGCGGTTTGTCGCTGAAGGAGAATGGCCCGCGTCTTGGAGTATCGGTTCATGGCTCAGCTCAAGATCGAACGCGCCACTTCCGTGATCACAGAAAACGCATCGGGGTGCCACCCTCCGAGCATGGAGATTGGAACAAGAACGAGCTTCGATGTTCCTGCCAGGTAATCCGGTTCGTCATGGGATATCTACAATACAGTAACATTTCAAGATAAGAATAGCACTGTACAGTATGTACTGTACAGTACTGAATTTCTCACCTCCCATCTGCAGCAGCAACTCTCCTAGCAGTTTTCACCGCGCGCAAGCGAGATTCGGCCATTTGGGGAGTGACCAGTTCCATGCCGATTGATCACTCTTGACCTACTGTACTGTACAGTATTTGCAATGCGCCGCCGTCCATGTCACGAGATTTCCTCTCATCGCACCACGTAGCACATGACATCAACGCATGCATCAAGGCCACGATCCACAAATCTCGCTGCCCTGAAACGGTGTCCCACATGCAAACCATTGCACCCAACCTGGTCGATGCCAAAGGCGCCTTGCGGACCGCAATCGGACGCATCTTCCCTGCCTTGCGCTGGACCTGCACCTGGATAAGAGTCGTACAGGAGGAATCGGGCAGGTCGCCGTTTGCTATGCGATTAACCAGTTTCTTCAAGACTCCGATGCCGGTGACACTGGCTTCGGGCCTAACAGTTTTGGCAACCCTGTGGAACCAACGCAAAGGCGTCCGGTCTAGGTCCGCCGTCGCGTCACGCGGGATGCGACGCCCAGCCCGCGCTTCGGCGGCCTTTGTGAGTTGCGGCGGTAGTGGGAGGAGGTCCTCGGGCATAGGGGCATTGGGGAGCGGCGCAGATCACCAGCCGCCTAGTGCTATCCACCTGCTTTGGGAACTTTACTCATGCCCATGGGGGATTATCAAGTGTGCCCGTAGCTTTGCTATACACAGCATCTGCACATAGGGCCTCGGCTTGCCGAGAACGTTCGGCGTTAGTGCACGGAGCGCAAGCGCGAGCAATGGGGCAGTGCTCGCTAACCCACTCTGCCCGGTGGTGATACGCGTTGAGAGCATCAGCCTACAGGGCTCCCCATTGGGGGGCGGTGTGTACCCGTGTTAGCCGCTCCCGGGGCGCGGAGTGCTGTCCGTGGACAGATCTCCTCCCTTCCTAACCCGGAATGTTACGCCGCATCACCGCGGTGCGCAGCATATGATGGTGCTGGAAAGGGTGATAGATGGCAGCTTCACCATGCACGTTGGCAGCGGCTTTGACCATCTTGATAAGGTAGAGGACAAACTGGCAGAAATATGTGGAGGCGATGTCCTGGAAGATGTCCGCCTCGCGATAAGGGGTGCGTATGATGTCATGGGGGTCGCTAACGGCTTGGAGAAAGGGGAAGCGGTGGTTGGTATGCGACTCCATGGCGAGAGCTGGGTGGAGTGGCCCGCGGCGGCTGCACAGGGGGGATCCTTCACTGCATGGTGTGCCGAGGTAACCTTATGTGGGGGTTCAGAGGGTTCGGCGGGCACCAACTCCTCCTTGGCCCTCAGGGCCTGCTGGCTGGGGGTGGGGCTGGAGGGGGTGTGAACACCATGCCCATGTCCAAGCGGGCCACGGCCTTGGTTCCCAAAGCCTCGGAGCATCGGCGTTTCGGTATGGCTCAAGAGCGCGCGCGGCGGCGAGAGAGGGGGATGGGCATGGCGGAGGTGGAGGTGCTCAGGGGTTGAACGGGGGACGATGTGGTGGCCGAGGTAGCGGTAGTGGGTTTGTTGCGCATCGGGCGGGGGGGGTTGGCTGGTTGGCGGGCAAGGGGCTCGTGAGCTGTGTGGGAGCTGGGGGCGGGCCTTGGTCGTGCTTGGTGGGAGAGGCGGCAGCGGCGGTCGTGGTGGCGGCGTCCATTTCGTGTACGGAGAACGGGTCGGCGGAGGGGGTGACGTTTGCAGCATGAGCCTTGCGCAGGTTTTGACGCCGGGCGGTAAAGGCTGGGAGAGACGTCTGCTGTCTCCCTCCCACAGCCCCTTCCGCGTCTCGGGATTCCGATTCCAGCACCTTGTCTTTGATTCCTCGGTGCTCCTCCCGAAACTGCTGTTTATTGAAGAATTTGTACCCCGCGTTGCGAAGAAATGCCGCTATTCGGACACTAATATTCGCACGCGCATCTCCCAGCGCATCAGTTGCGCCTTGTGGTCGTCGGTATGGCCGTCACCTCACCTACTCCACTGCTCCACTGCACCAGTTAGTTTTTCACTGAACAGCCGGCCAGCCGTTGCACACTCGCACAGATAATGAAGGAGTAAATATCATCATCCCCTCAATCATGTGGACCAGCGGAAAATACGGGACCATCTCCCCACCGATGCGCCTATTCTAGAGCGTGTCATGAATTTGCTGCACGGTCGCTCCGAACACCTCCTCTCATGGTCCCGAACCGCCAACCCTCTATGATCCCCAGCGCCGATGTCACCCAAAAGGAGGATCTTGTAAGTGTGCTCCCGTCTTCCATTGTAACCCACTCCGTTGTCGTCAACATAGCGGACACTACCAGAATTATCCCCAACAAATTGTTCGCGGATGATGGAACCCTGACTGGGACGCTTGACGACCTTCGCACTGCTCTCAGCTTGCTCCGGTGTCAAGACCCCGACGCCGGCCTCTTCCTTAAACTGCTCAAAACTCGGATCTTCTGGCCTTTCAACACCTCCCCAGTCCGCTCCGATTTCCGCCGCTGTGACTTACCCCTCGAAGCATGGATGGATCAAGGCCTCAGACTTCTACGAGCCCTGCCTGTGAAGCATCACTTCACCATACCCTTCAAGCCAAACTACAGCTTTGTCGCAACACCCTCCACCAGCTGTACGGCATCCGCGACCATCGTGCACGCTTCCGCATGCATTACCCTTTCGCCTTTGCTTGCCTTGAGACGCACGCTTTCACGAGCGCTACTTCTCAAGTCGACCACCTACAAAGGACCCTCTACCAATCCCTGATCGGCGTCACCCTCGCAGACCAAGCGTCGGTCCAGGATTACCTTAAAAACGTCCAGGTAGTCATGTTTATCCTTCTGCTCGCGCCCCTGGCAGCATAATCAATGCTGGCCCCGCCAAGCCTACTACCGCTCGGTACTCAACGCCGTCCACCTCTCGGCTGCTCGGCCACCCATGCCTTGCTGCCCCCGATTCCCTCCTTTCTCGAGCTAAAACACTTGTCCGCTCTTTTTTTCGGCACAGTCTCTGGCGACCAGTCATTTCCGGACCTTGGCCTGTTCGTCCCCAATGTCCTCGTTGCCTCACCCAGTAGTGCTGTCTCAATCCTAAACATCGTGCACCAAGACGCAATGGCTCGGGTCCACTGGAAGGACGACGACTGAAATACCCATCCGCATACCCTTCCAAAGTAGTGACGTTGGCATACGCCACCGCATTCGCGGACTTGCCTCCACCCAGAGCCCTACCGCTGCGTTCTTCACCGCCTACC
The DNA here is from genome assembly GCA_002205965.3 of Kappaphycus alvarezii. NCBI lineage: Eukaryota > Rhodophyta > Florideophyceae > Gigartinales > Solieriaceae > Kappaphycus > Kappaphycus alvarezii. Next base: position 1,738,344 of record NADL03000599.1, read on the forward strand.
ACAACAATACAACCACTATCCCTGCCACCTGCCGGGAAGTTATGCGGCAGCGGTACCATTGCCTCCCGGTCCTCCCCGTGAGTTCGCTACTGGATAGCCGCTACTATCGGACATAAATTGATGTGTTTTGGGATCAAACAGCTGACCTATGCCGTCTTGTTTCTGCAGAACGTACCGGCAAAAGTAGGTCCTGAACGCTCTCGTTTTCCAAGTGACTGGTACTGACCAGATGTGATTGCCAGTTCGATGCCCCTCTACTAGTCTCCGGCACCGAGCTACAGGCAGCAGAAACTCCCTGGTCCCCCATGGCGACATCCGCAGAGCCCGACTCCGGCGCCCTTGTCTGAGATATCACCATCGTCTATCCATTTAAGTCTACCACAAGCACCAAGGCATCAAAAGTCGGCGGTACCGCTGAGATCACCCACTGTGACTAGACACGCAACCTCGAGCGCAAATTGGCCGCCTGTCCCTAAATCTTACCAACAACTCAATACCCTTCCCTCACTGAAACTTCCAGCTCCTCGCGTTTGAAAGGAGAAACCGTCGAATGCAACCACTCGGTTCATTAATGAATTCATCGCCGCCATCGCGCGTCGCTTTTTTTTCGAGTACTTGTACGCTCCGCCGCAAATTCCAATGGACTAGAGTGTTGATGGACCAGGTCGCTGGACCTGGTCCATCTATGGGTTGGTTGATTGGGTTGATTGTCTGTAGCGATGTCCGCTCTGCTTCGGGCCCTTCCTCACGGCCGCTGACGTAGCGTATTTGTTCAATTCCTAGATGTAAGCGGATCCGCTAGTACGCCTACCCAGAGGCCAGTTGAAACAAATGACGAATCATTACTAGTCTTAAATGAGACTGGGATAACATGAGCTTAGTACGCACGGTAAGTGAGACTACATGGGCCATGCCGCTTACCCATATGTTTATTGGTGTCGTGTTTCACAGTCGTCTCGTGCGCATGACCGGTGCGATGTGATCTAATCCATGCAATGGGTGGCGAACAGCTCTTACAGGGAAACCTAGTTGAGACTGGAGAGAATTCTGGCACTCAGAGGTGGGACTCAAACGAAAGGCTCTCGAACAATACGCTTACCAACTTTAGCCCATGGGTGTAACGAAATTTATGTCTTTCCATAGGCGTTTGAGGTTACTCCGAAGCATACCAAGACGTTCATGACTATCTTTGTGCATTAATGTTGAAGCAAAGTGAATCTATCCCCTGGCGACGTTCGTGAATGGTCTGCTGCACAGATATTCAAGATCTAATTGGCAACGACAACAAAAGCATTGAGGACTGAAGAGAAATGCGCCAATATACAAATTGCCTTGGAGATATAGCCTATCTGCGTCTCCTCGGGACGTAGTTGTCAACAATACCGTAGTGACTACCCGTAAGCACTTCAGCATCCTGTATAGAAAAAATCCAACCAAATGCGTATTGCGCGCAGATTACGGCATACTGTTACCGTGGGGTATTCAGGATTCCATGTTGCACCTGCATATGTCTGTGGTAAAGTAAACAAACAAATCTGTACTGCACAGTACAGTACTGTACGCCCCGCAGGGGCGAGAACCCTTTTATGAGGGTGTAATTTTGCTCTACTATCTGATTTACTGTATGGCATTAATATAGAAAATTCGATTACTTTACCACAGACATGTGCAGGTGCAACATGCAAAGTCTTGAATACCCCACTGTAACAAACCTAACAAAATTAGGTTTGAATAGGGTGGCTAAACTCTGCATGTTGTGTACTATACAGAAGATATTCCATTCATAGACGGACCTAACATTCAGCGATTATTGCATTGCAGATTTCAAAGCTCTTTCCAGGTTTCGTGAAACAGTGAAATTAGACAATGGCTTCCTCGCAAAACGTTTAACACGTGTCTTAATCCAGATTTAAAACACTCGAAGCTAGATTTCGACCAGCTGACAGCATCCTGGCGGTTTATCTGATGCTTTTGACCTGGAGGCACCACGCGGTAGCCCCTTATGATAAGGGGCGGCTGCTCAGTCAAGGCGGGTAAGGGCCTTCCCCGCCTTGACCGAGCAGCCCTATTTCAAAATTTGAAAGGCATTTCCTAGAATGATTTCCCGCTCTCTCCGACCTCAGACATTTAAAAAATGTAACTTCCGCTTTGTGAAGATTGCTTTCAATCTTGAGTAAGCACTGACTTACCACACCTGAGATGCCCTGTAAAGTCAACACTGCTGACCCAGCAGGGGTTCTGCGGGGCCCGCAGCGGAAACATTCTGATCAAAGTTGCGATGCACACTGAAGCCCGCAGTCTGAGCGCCTCAATCCATATTGGGGATTCCCCTAGGAAATCAGCGATGATATAGTATCTGTTCTGCATAACTGCCTGCAGAGAGTAGTCTCGTATACTGTTTTATCTGCGTCAGCGCAGTACCCTCTCAACAAGGCCACCATTTCGTGCATTACGCACTAAATGGGGACGAAAGCCATGGACAAGTTGTACCCTTAGTAAGGATCCCTTGAGGGTACTCCCTCACGGTTGATTATCAACTTCCCGATTTGATAATTTTCGGCTGCACCGCCTGAAGCAGGCCTTGTTGCGGCTGCAGATAACTGTATGCGTCTATAATGTATATAAGTGGAATAAAGTACTATAAAATTTTCATTTTTAGTGAAAGGGGCCATTATCTTTCATTGATCCCTTTCGGTCAGCTGACCCGCGGGAACGTGCACGGCAATTTGCACCGCAACTTGAAGTAGCGATGCATCTACGGCACCCATAGGCCGTGACTTCGAACGCGAACAAGGATCAACAACTTGCAAACTTCTTGATCCGGAGTCCGGACCTATTGTACCTGTTACCCTCACAACACCACAAAATTTGGCGACCCAAGAGGGGTGTTTGCGCGTCCCACTCTGGCGCAGAGGTACCAGTACCTCGCTGTGGTCTTGCCCTGCATACCACCATATCCGCGACCAAAGGGCTGCAAGCAGTGTTACGAACAAAACGTGGCTCCCAATGGGACTATAATGATGCTCTTTGGTAGTGCGGGCGACATCAAGATCATTAAAGATGGAAAAAGTGCTGCCTGATGAAATGCAGATACCCAAATTCTGCAAGCTTGATGATTGCTTGCGCGTCAACTGCCCAAGAAGATGGTTTTGGCGACTGAAATGCTTCCACTGTTCGGCTTATTGATTAGAGATGCTCAAGAAGGCCGCACAACTTCTCATCGGGGGATTACATTCCGGACCTGTTGTAGATGATTTCGATTTGGCGAAGGTGGAGTTGATGAACTGGTTTGAAGCAAAGTAGATTGAAGTAAAAGCAGATCGAGAATTGCTCGTCTTAATGGCAAGATGCTGCTTGCTCACAAAACCCAGCTGCTGTGGTTGGCGTCACAGAAATTAGTTGAACTGATTACTCTTCCCGATGACGAAACTTGCCCCACTCGCGACTGGAGTTCTTGAAATGCAAATGTTTCGCAACTTGCTTGAAATTAGATTCTAAGTTGCAGGGTTCTTTTGGCCCTGAAGTGAGCTGAAGTGAAACAGAATCGTCAAATTTTTTTCAATTAAGCGTTCTAGACCATTCATTGAATTCTCATCCGTTTCAAACGGACCTTTTGATGCAGTTTGATTGGCCCGATTGGATCTTTTGCTCAAAGAAAACCTCGAAGCCATTATTCCCGTGACCCGTACCAGAGTCCTACCTTCCTCCATCTTCAAGGCTGCTCAACCCGCATGACCGCATCTAGAATATCCCCCTCTTCCCTCTCGCTTCCGTGTGGGTTCCCCTTGTGCACCTTGCGCCCCAACTGCCCTTGCGCGGCTTCGCTTTAACGCCCAAACGGCTGTCTTAGCGTAATCGCTTTCCCTGCTCGACTAGTGCCGTTCTAAGAACTTACAGCCGATTTGCTTTTCAGCTACCACTCACGTCGTGAAACTTGCGCAAAACGGGCCTGGCGGTCGACACTACCGTCTTGTACAGTGTGCACCAACTGGCTTTGCGCGGATTCTCACTGACGACACCCTACGCCTTTTCGCGCAGCATTTCCCCCTGCGCTCGACCAATACTGTTGGAGTTGTAATCTTCTCGTCCTCTTGCACCTTGTGCATCAAATTTCCTCGCACTTGCTCTCAAGTGCAACGCTTTTCCAGCTGTCTCACATAATTTCCTTTGCTGCTGGACTGGTGATACTCGAAGTCCTTGCCATCCATTTAATTATCGGTCTACCTTTCTCTTCGTGCACTTCGTGTGTCAATCGGCTTTTTACATACTTTCAATTGCAAAGCCCTTATCCAGATTACAGACTTCCCGTGTCTATCCTACCACTGCTGTCTACGAATCCTGCTGCTAACTGTTTTAATCGATTTACCTTGCAGCCAACATCATTGCTGCCGGCCTAATTTACAGCCTAAAGTTCAGACGTCCCTGCCGCCGACAACACCGGCGGTAACATGGAAAGTCAAAGAGAGACCTGTGGGCCCGAGCTTTTCCAATCGGAACCTCACGCTGAGGATGAAAGGCTTCAAGATTGTGGTCCGCGTGGAAACAAGCCTGGGGATATGCCCCCCATCTTTTCTAGTTTCGCCTCCACCGAACCAGTTACCTCGAGCGCAATGCTGCACCAAGAAATAAGTGTTAGCAGGCAGATGGCACTGAATTTCGCCGGGCAGCTTCGATCCCCAGTATGTTTGGGGAGTGGGGAGCGTAGAAGTAACCCGAAAGTGTATGAAACAAGTTCAGTTCAACGATCTTTGCTTTTCCCTGTTGCAAGCCAACATCTGGAAGCCGTTTCAACCCCTGTTCCGCCTCTTTTTGCATCGCAAATGGGTGTGCAGACTGGTAGCTCGTGGACTAATAATCAGCTACCATCGTCGTTACCCGAAATGTTTCCGAGAACAAAGACTGGTCTCCCTTCGGTTCTGACTTCATCATTGCATGCAGGTAGGCAAAGAAACCCAGCGCAACTTGTCTCAAAGGCCCTAGAGGGATCTAAATATGCAGAGTTTGTTACTGAAGGAAAACGAAACCCAGGGTTGCGAGAGCGGGCAGTTCGACAACAAATGCTAATACCACGGGCGCGGATAATGTTGAGGTGAGAACAAAAGAAAGAGGCTCAGAAATTTCTTCTGTCTCGACAGAACATCGCAGACGTCGACGCCAACCAATGGTTTATAGTTATGTCGAGGAGCTGCAGGACGGGTCCAGGAGATGAATATGTAGGAATTGCTACAAAGTATTGGGGGCGAAAATACCACGCGGTTCCAGGAGCACTGCGTAGAGCGTTGTATAGAGATACATACCCCAGAAAAGGAGGAACTGCGCAGAGAGACAAAGAGCAAGAATCTTGGAGCTCCGGATTCAAGAAGCAGACTCTGTACAGATCTCGAGCGCCAGGAGAAGGCCGTGGTTGACGACCCGTTATTGACGCAAAATGAAGCGGAATATCGCAAACCACTTGAGTTAGAGCAGAGCGGTCGGCGATTACCACGAATATTCACTGAATCTCCCGTCCATAAGAGAAGAAGAGTTTCGTCTGGCTCAAATGACAATCTCAGGATTTCAGACTGCTCAAATTAGGCTAAGAATGACATCATAAACTCGATAATGGAAATTATCGTAGTTAAAGGTTACCCTTTCAACATTTTTGAAAAAATTAACGGGCAAGATAGTCCAGAGACACGCGTTCTCAGTGAGCTTCGTCCCGGATTCGCCAAAAAATACTTACCGGGAAGTGCCACATTATCAGGGAGGCTTCTTGAGGATTTTTATCGTCGAATTCGATCAAATGTTTTAGAGAGAGTTGACTCCGCATTGCTAGTGGGATTCGGGACTGTTATTTTTGATGGGTGGGAGTATATGAACTCGTCCCGAGTCGTGAATATCCTTTTGCGTACCGAAGGAAACACGGATTCCGGACGAAGAATATTTTTCATCAAATCTGTGTACACAGGTTCAAAGGTGACTGATGCATCCAGATGAATGGAAGTTATCGAGCATACAATAGAAGAATTTGGCGGTATGTCGCGAATATGCGCTATAACGAGTGACAACACTTTGCGCTGTTTAACCACCCGAGAAAGGCTCACAGAGGAGTACGCCGGCATAGTCAGCATCAATGAACAGAGTCACGTCGCAGACCTGCTTATTGAAGATGTGGGGCAAAAAGGATGGGTAAAAGAGGTGATTTAAGCTGTAGCCAACATACCAAAAGAGTTGCACAACCACCGTAAGTTGAAGGAGCGGTTCAAAGTGTATGCAAGATTCAATAACATACGCACGCAGGCCTCTAGTTTAATTGAAAATATGAGCAGCTCATTGGAACGCAATCTATCTCAACAATTTGCAGGTACTTTTCAGAGTTTCAGTGATCCAATCAACATTCAAAAGAGGGATTCATTACGAACGGCTATTATGCTGAGAAAATCCAGCTGCACACGCTTTGACAGCGCCGAAGGGGTTATGGACTCCTTTTTGCGTTCTCGCGTTGTGTTGCGAGCGTTAAGAAAAGAGTCGGATTTCACAAGCGTTCTTTTTAAGATAAAGAACGCAGATGGCGGGAAGAAAAGGGACATTTACTTTGTCAATGCCATCCTTGACAATAATTTCGCTGAACGGAGATGTTCACAGAATGCTGCGAGTTCTCAGACAATACTTACGTTTGTTCGATTCTGACAATTGCTGTATTTCCGAAGTGCCACCGTATTTCCGAAGTGCCACCGTACACACTGAAGCTGGGACTTGAATTGGAGAAGTTACCTGTATTAAATTTCGTAACGAGTCCCGGAAAAGCAGAGGCTATGGAGGTTTTTAAAAGACGTCGCGACGGCCCCATTGATCGTAGAACTCGAATACGACTACTTGAAGACTTGCATTTTGTTGCATATATGCTCGACCCCATTCTCGCTTCAGATGATGCAGTTGATCTATATATTCATCATTTTCGGAGGTACGCGCGAAAAGATGCTCTAGGGCAGAACAAACCTGCCCCAGACTTATTTTTCGACAGCGTAGTAACGGCATATATGTTCCAAGCTGACGCCTTGCGAAAGATTAGGGATGCTGTAGAGGGGAAGGAGATTTTGAAACTGTTTAGTGGGAACTCCTTGATTTGATGGCGTTCAGGGAGATTTGATTTTCCTGCTCTTCAAGAATTTGCGGTAAGGACTCTCTCTTGTTCACCGTCTGGAAGTTCGGTTGAGCGGAGCTTCAGTGCACATGGAAGACTGCAGCCGAAGGAACGAAACCGGCTGTCCAAAGTAAAGGTGCAGAAGGCAATATTCTGCCACTGGAACATTAAATTGATGCGGAACCTAGATTGATTCGGTAGCCGATATTTCTCATCATCGGTTCGACAGGTTATCAATACCATTGGTATGCACGAAGAAGGCGATGAAGCGGAACGAAACGATGAGTGTGGAGTGGAATCTGAAATTATGGAAGATACGGAAGACGGTGGGAATGTTGACCGAATCGAGGCTGACAGCGAAGGAGAAGAAGATCGAGGTGGCAAAAGTCCTGGAAGAAACGAGGACGAGGACCGTGAAAGAGGTGAAATCACAGCTGTTGAAACGGGAAGTAGTGTAGCGGGCTAAAGATGCGCAAATGGCGGCAACGCCACCCCTGGCGGTGATTAGTTTGGATAAGTTGTGTTGGCTAAGCTGGGAAGTTGATATGTGACCGAGACAGATTGCGGTATAGTTCTGCTTGCGTAATTCATGACGGCACTCCGGCGCCGACGTTCGCCAACGGATCCGCTCCCATGCCTATCTGGAAAGACCGCCGGCCGCCTTTCTCTCCCCCATCTGCCTCTGGTCACCCATGTATATGACGACATCTGTTCGCTCATGTTGCGGCGTGACTTCGGAGTCCCTGTCATTGATGACACCGCCTTGCCCCTTTGTGCGGAATGCAACACCCCGATGGACCACATCGGTGACCACGCTGCAGAACTTTGCCATAAAGGTCTGGGTTGGAAGAACCGCTACGAAGCAAGGGCTGAAGTCTTCGGTAAGGATCTCTTCCAAGCTGCCGGAGCCAATGTATCCTACTAAGTCCCATATTTGCTTCCTGGAATGGACGCCCGACCCGCTGATATCCTTGTCCAGCCGACTTCTTTCATCCACACCACCACGCGCAAACTCCCTGTTGCATATGAAGTAAGATCTCCTAGCCTTTCCAACAGTGCTTCAGTTCTAGGGGAGCCCGGAAAGCGCGTTCGGTTGCTATTGACTCGGAACGTCGGAAACCGAGGGACTTTGCTGCCAAGCTGGCTGCCATCCCCGGCCAACCCGGACGCTCCGAACTGGGTTGGCACTTCGTGCCGCCCGCGTTTGGGTCACTGGGTCTCCGTCCGACACCTCGTCCCAAGTGATTCAGGACTACGCAGCTGCCGTTGCCGCCCGGATTGGTTCTTCCAAGGCTACCGTGACCTCTGGGCTTCATCAGAAGCAGAGCTATGTTATCTGTTCCACTTGCACAGCCTCCATCCTTGGTCGTCGCCCGCATCCTCCAGCTGTCTGCCTCCCCCTTCAGAGTTAGCTGGATATTTTTAGGCCCTCCTGACCGCATTTCCATAGTCTATCGATAAAGCACCGAGAAATGACTGTACTGTATACTTTCAATTCTTACTCCGCCTGAAGTGCATGAATTACGCACTGTGTGTTACACATTGGCTCTCTTACATCAGTAGTTCATTGCTGGCTGCGAGTAACCCCGCAGATTTCTCGACCATGTATCCACATTACAGAAAATCCAGATCAAGCTTTCACCCATCTTTTTTTACGTGTTATTGTAATATCTGCTCTCGAGAGTCTCAGAGAAGAGGATAGAATTTCAAATTACAACGAACACCGCACGGATGGAAATCATGAAACGCAAAAATCCCTGCTAGCATTGATAGAAATATCAATGTTAGTTCTGTATAAGCCACAATATTTATAGATATTTACTGCAGTAGATATTTATGAATACTCTAGCAAGATTTTTATCCTTGTAAAGGTGGGGTACTTAATGTGACCCAACTGGAAAGTTTTCAGATTGTCTGACATAAAAATACTGATTTTTTACTCAAAACTCTCCGTTTCTTACCATTTCAAAGCCAGGGTGCAGAAAAGACCAAAGTCACGGAAATAGCTTCAACAAAGCCTAAGCTACACAAGTTCGCCATAAAGAGAATAACTGCTTAAGAAGGGTGCTATTTGGCACCACCAGCCAAACACTCACAAAAGTGACCAGTGAAATTGAGATTGCATCCAGATAAAGATATTTATGGCCCGGTAAAAGTTCCTAAAACGAAATAAAAAAAGAAATCAGCCAATCAACATGCTTTGAAGCTGAAAATGCAGGTAGTTACTGTAACGGTCAGCGTTATGATTACTCAAAACTCACCGATCATCCTCAACCGAGCTCGCTTGCGACGCTCTAAGCGAGATTGGACAAGCCTCTGACGTGTGATTGCACGGCGGGGAGCGAAGGAGAGCAACTGGCGTTTTTCAGCATTGCTCTTTGGGTAAGAAATTATATTCTCTCTTGCCACATCTCGACGCTTCTTCTGACTAACGTTTTCATTTTTCCTCCTCTCTCGCTCTCCGACGTCCTCAAGAATCATATTAGACGTCGAATGGGCACCTTTAGACGTATTAATACGCACTGTACCTTCATCCTAGACAACAGCACTGTTCAACAGTGACCTTGTTTTGTCATTAAATGATTCCACAACCATTTGGACAGATGGTGGTTCCCCCACAACATCAGCATCCTAACATGATAGAGTATTTAGAACACTTGGGCTCGGACCTCCCACATCATAATCCCAGATTCATGTTTTCATTAACCCGCGCAGGTTAGAGTGAGTAAAAGACGTAGTGTACGCTGATGATAAAACAACTGCAAGGTGAAAAGCATCAGCAACTTGCGTTTCTCTCGCCAAACTATGAAACCCAGTTTGCAAGTGAGATTTGAAACTTGAGAAAACGGAAACATCAAGAGGCTGTAACGCGTGGGAGGTATGAGAGGGAATTCCCAACACACGGTTATCATTCCCATAAAACAACCATAGGAATTCATATTGTATGTGGCCTGTGTACCCGTCATAAATGAGGAGCATTTTTTGCCCACCCTCTCGTAAGTGAGCAGTCTCCTTAACAAACTGCTTGGAACAATCCAAAAAATTGCCGTTTTCACCCCTGGAGTCTCGCTTTGATAGAAATAGCACGGAGGGAGAAACTGTTTCACAGTTTGAACGGTCTCTGACACGCGCCGGTAATGAGGCTGGTTACCTGGATAAAACACAGTTGGTTTGAACGCAAATCCAGCCGCATTGACAACCGCCATCAGTGTGACAGTATCTAGATTCCCTTTCGTCCTGGTAACAATTGTCGTCAGATTCCTATTCGGAACTCCTACTCCTTTACGCAAACTCTGGCCAGCCATGTCCCGGAAGCTTATACCTGTCTCATCCAAGTTGAACACAAAACGCGTATCCTTAATATTGAATCGGCCCATGGCGGCTTTCACTCGTGCCATATGCTCCCCTGCTGTCGCCCTCGTTACGGCTGTAACTCCCTTATCTTCAATAGCTCTTATATTCTTGACTCTGAGTTCATTGTGTCGCTCCAGAAACTGCCAAAGCCAGGCCTTGCTAGGTCTGCCATTTTCGAATGAAATTTTTTTCTGCCTGTCCGGAGGTAGCATTTCAGTGTGGTGAGTAGCGAGGTCCAAAAGAGACTGCTTTGTAAGAGGAATACACCGGTCAACGTAAAATACCGATACTTTGATTATTATTCCTTCCTCTTCCTCACTCCAAAGCCTTGGAAGTCCACGAATTGGTCACTTTATGTCAATTTCCGAATAGTCCATCAGCTGACGCTCACTGCGAACATTGCTCAACTGACGATAAACTCGCTTAAGTTGATTTAGGTCTACTTTTTTGCGAATAGCGATTTCGCGGAAGGAGCTTGCGGATGAAAAGCGTTCGAAAAATCCCATTTTGAGGCGGTTGTTGAGAAAAAGGGCCATGCAGGATTGTTTCTGGATTGGATCAAAGGCGGGTAGACCGGCATGGCATTTTCTATGACGTAATTTGCAGCGAATGAGCCGTTAGGACAGATGGTACTTCATTTGTTGTCGGTTCCGCGTGTTAACTTCCTTTTGGCGGGGATACCGCTGCAATGATATGTATTCTGTCGAATCCAGAGTACTTAGTGTTATGGGGTCTCCCGCCAAAGCAGCTGCTTGCGGGAGCCGTATCATATTTTTATTTGAAATCATAGTTCCGTTTTCTTTTTTTTGGTCACATTAAGAACCCAACCTTTAGGCACAACTTCACGCGCATGCTAGGGCTAGTAGACGGTTCCGGGATTGCGTATAAGTAGTGAGACTGCCGCACTCCGGTGAGTGAAGTGTAGCAGACCTGACAACAGCCGCCTTTGGATTGCCTGATGATTGTGTTTGTACGCATGAAACTTCGTGCTGCTTGATAGCTGCATACCGTACTGTACCGTCAATTAACGAAATTCTGAAATGAACCGACGGTCCGAAGAGCTGTAAGTATGCTAGAAAAATACTGTAAATGACTTAGGGAAGGCTGAAATTAAAACAGTATTCGTAAACGTCCACGGCGGCCGACGAATCCCTTGGCACGCTCGGCATCGTCTATCGCCGGCAATGCTTCGCACAGTGATCACTCCCGCAAGCGCAAATCGAGTTTGACGATTACCCCTGCTGTTTAGCCTTGAAAAGAAGACAATAGAATCCTCCAAAGACCCTAAAATCGACAGAGACATCCAGTTTGTCGCAACGGGCGCCCCTGCCGGATTGCAGCCTGCTAACTCGTCAATCGTCACGACGAGGATCGCCCACCCGCGTCTCGAGTACGTGACCGCTGAGACGATAAGTAATTTCTTGAATCAGTATGACAAATATGTGCGAGAGCTCGCTTCGAGCGCGAGCCAAATCGCGCGCAGTGCACTCTCAGCAGACGTTGTTCCTCCCGTCGCGCTCAAGTACTGCTTAAACCAAGAGTACTTTGAATCACTTCTCGCACTTGGGTTTATCGCCGGTGCGTCAACCTATGGAGATCTACTAGACGCAAAGCTGAGAGCCTATTTAGAATCTGAAGCTTCGGCCTAGAAGACTACTCTGACCATTGAAAAGCTTGACCGTTTCGTGAAGATCGAGCTCAAGACCAACTTGCGTGATGAAAACGCTGTCAGTCGAACATACAACCTTTTTTTCTCTTACCACGGTTTGCTACGGAGAAATGGTGGGAGCTGGGTTATCAATGAGAACCCAGAACTAGCCATGAAGCATGTTACTTCAGCCTACCGACTGGAATCGCTGCGTACATGCCTTGAATCTGACCTGTCCTTCGGGTACCGGCACCTCAAGAATGACTTCATAGCCTTTACGCAGCACTGTATCGAACATTCGAAGGCATTACAGATGCTCGACATAGGTCCTTTCAAAGCTAAAAACACTGAAGCCGTCGACTGCAAGAAGAAGAAGGCAGAAGGTTCACATCCCTACACCAAAACGGCGGAGCCCAAGAAAAACAAGACCCGAAAACCCCGAGAGCCGCCGCTTTGTCTCTACGAGCCATGCGGCTCACGAGGAATCCGCCATTTGCTCAAGGATTGCAAAGAATGCCCTGATAACATGAAGAAGGCTTTGCATGGAAAGCACTTCGCAGAACTTCGAAGAAACGGGCCGGCTGCAGACACTCGCTCGAAACAGGGCCATGTCTTTTGCATTGCTACGAATAAGCCTGGAAACAACAAGAGCTTGGATACTTCTTGCGCAGTGCGCCTCACTGACGGCTCCGCATCCACTCTGGCAACTGGTCGTTGCGATGATGGTGCGGATGACACAATCGTATCGCCCAAGATCGCCGGGAAAGCTGTAATCAAGGGCATCGGCAGAAAGTGCATCATAAAGTCTATCACAGTCCAGGTTGCATTGACCGACGGGAGGGCCCCCCAAAAATTCACGATGTCACGGGGTTGGAACTGTCCTCGTGTTATTCTAAATCTAGCCGCCGGGAAGCTTGCATTGTTGAATGTCATTTATCTCGTTGCGGATGGAGACCTGGCAGCAGGAGACCTCATCATCGGCCTTCCAGTCTTGCGTCATCTCAAGTTCAACACAATGACACAGCTTGAGCAGAACAGGAAGTCTCTCGACGAAACGGACTGCTCTACAGTGCAAAGCACAATCGGAGAGGAAGGTACAACTCTAATTGGCCGCCTAAGGTTCCGATGACAGATGGCTACAAGAAAGTCGGAAACAAGAACCCTCGCCGTCCAGTAGGCAACTTTTTCGAGAGACGATCCCTTGAAAACGAGTTTTCGAGCCCGTAACTAATGGACTCGCGCGAAGATTATGTTGAGAAGATGAAAGCTCGCACTGCCCTGGAAGAGCAGGTCAAGGAAGCCGAAGACAAAAGACTACCTGAAGATAAGAAGGAAGCTCTCTGTTCGCTGCTCAGCAGTAACGTGGACAATTTTCACACATTGTTCTCGCATGGATCGCTCGAAGATATCGAGCCCCTCAAGATTGATCCTGAAACACGCATCCGTACGGTGCGTTTCAAGCTCAGGAACTACTCGCAACAGCAGCGAGAATTACTCAAGAAGTTCGTTGCAGACCAGCTTGCATGCGGTATGGTGTACGCTAACCCGACATCAACTTGGGCTTGCGACCCGCTTCTCGTACCGAAAGAAGGCCCTGCGAATTTCCGCTTTTCGGTTGACTTAAGACTATTCAATAAGTTCACGAAGAAGCACGGGTTCCTAATGCCGAACATCGAGCAAGAACTGCATTCTATTGCGGGATCGAGCTATTATGCTAAATGCGACCTTTCCCATGGCTACTGGCACCTTCCTCTACATGCTGAAAGCCAAGTATGCCAGTCGTTTATTACACAGGATGGAGTGTACACACCGACGCGTGTGCTGCACGGAACTACTTATCCGGTCACTTACCTACAGTCTTTTCTAGCGTCGATTCTAATACCAGATCTGCTTGGTAATGTGCTTTATTGGCTTAAAGACATTCTACTACACCATGCAACCATCAATGGTCTTTTCGATTCGATGTCCAAGCTGCTCAGTCTCTTCAAAGACCGCAACCTGAAATCGCATCCTGCGAAGTGCTTTTTTTTTGCGAACACCATTCGTTGGAGCGGAAGAATACTCTCTAGAGCCGGTGTGAGGTTTGAACCTCGCCGTAATGACGGTATCCCGAAGATGGAGCCACAAACTACCGGCACACATCTACAACAGTTTGTCTGCGAATTGCGGTGGGTGAAAACTGCAATATACAACTTCACGAGGCTTATCGAAAATCTACATTGCTTCTTAGAGAAAGTGTACAAGCGCGAAAACGGGCGCACCAAGCGTGGGCTGCATAGGTATTGTTGTCTGCCGTTGGATGGGGCAAGAAGGAGATGGAAGCGTTTAAACGCTGCAGATCCGCCCTCACAAATCAAGTTAAGCTTGCATACCGGGACCCAGCTACACGGCTTTGCGTATATACAGAAGTGTCAGAATTGGTTTGGTCCGGTATCCTTACTCAGGTCTCGCGCTCGGATGCATCTAAGCGGCACCAAGAACAACACCACGAACTACTCGCTTTCCTCTCTGGGTGGTTCAAAAAACGCAGACCTGCTCGTCCACGATCGAAAAAGAGGCTTACGCGGTAATAGCTGCCCTTCAACGCATGAACTGGTTGCTAGCGGATACACAAAGGTTCGATCTATTCTCAGATTATAACAACTTGATCTACATCTTCGACCCCACGTCCGTCGTCACGGACATCAGCCAGCCCCCAATACGCAAGGTATTGCGCTGGGCTATTAGGCTTTCAGTTTACAACTGCAATTGCGTCCACATCAACGGAGAGGACAATGTTTGGGCAGATCTACTTGGGCGCTGGTCAGCGCCGCCCCCAACAATAGGCCGCCTCGTACACATCCCGGCACTCGTATCTTCATCTCCCAAACAATTTGATTGGCCCAATGCTGATCAGCTTTTCAAGACGCAGCAAGAAGTGCCAGATAATGAGCGCCCTTCCTTCATTGTACAAGACAAAATCTACGGCTCGTACAGGACGGAAGAAAATTCCGTATCGGTCTCGGAAAGCAATGCAGAGTTGCAACTACGTTTGTGCATCATCGCGCATACTGGACCTGCCGGGCACCGCGCCCAACGGCCAACTCTGGATTATTCGCAGGAAGGATACTTCTGGGCAAACATGGCGGAAGATGTCAACAGTTTTGTAAGTGGATGCATTGACTGTCTCTCAACACGACGAGGGTAGAGCATGCCCCGGCTGTATGTACCGGCGTTTTTCGGCACAAACCCGGAAGATTTACTCCAGTTTGATTACAACGAACTTGGTCCAAGCAAAATCGGGGCTAAATAAGTGCTCATGGTACGAAACGATCACAGCGGATATTAGTTGTTCTTCGCTTTCCCGGATACTTCGGCTGAGAATGCAGCAACGGCATTAATCGACTGGTCATCTACATTTGGGGTCACTTCCGCTCTCATGTTGGATGGCCCAGCGCACTTCAGGAACGAGACTTTGCGGTTGGTCAGCAAGGGGATTCGCGTGCCCCATTACTTCACGCTTCTGTACTGCCCTTGTGTGGTGTGTTAAGCGCACACGAGCAGATCAAGGTAGAACTGTGGTTGAAACTTTGGTTGCGGCTGGCTGGGTTAAGCCGGCCGCTCCAAACCAGGGTTTATATAGAACTGAAGATAGCTACAATCTAAAGGAAAATGCAGTCTAACAGTAGCGAATTCAAAGGTGTTCCCGTAAAACAGCCCTGACGGTATCGTAAGTAGCGCTTTCAGAATTGTAGTCGGCACGAGTGACATACTCTGACAAGATGTAAGAAGTACATTGGTCCAGGTGGCATGGGATAGCAAGGCGACTTTTTGATTGGTAAAGCAATGATATAATATCCCAGTGTGCAACTCGCCCGTAACTATTCCAAGTGTACCAATGGGGTCAAACGCTGTGTTCAGAACTGTAAGGAAGGTGTAATGACAACAAAGTGCCTAGTAGCCCTGGTTGCAAGGTTACCAGTGGCTTGAATCTACAGTAAAGTAGATGCAGTGATTTCGCGTAAAGATGTAAGGTCTGTGAAGTGAAATACAACATCAATCCCCCCTACAGAGAAGAATCCCCCGATTCTTGAGGTTCTGCTTGTACTTATTCAAAAGTTCTTGTGAGTTCTTGAGGTATGATTCGGGAAGCCGCGAGTTCTCATGATCTTCGTACCCTTTCCATTTGACAAGGAATTTATTTTTTCCACGTTCTTTCTTATGAGCGAGTATAGATTCAACTTCGTATTCCTCATGTCCATCTTGAAATTGGAGATGTGGCGGCGGTGGAATTTGTCGGTTGAATTCATCTTTAAAGAACGGTTTCAAGAGGGTAGCGTGGAACGCATTATGAATTCCTCTATCAATCATCGGTTGAGATAAGTGCAGACGGCACGTCACACCGTTAATATCTGTTATTTCAAAGGGACCACAATACTTTGGGTTCAGTTTGCGTGATTCAGCCGCATCTTCAAGTGGTAAGTTCTTAGTTGATAGCCAAACCTTATCACCAATCTTGAACGTAGATGGCCTTCTTTTCTTGTTTACATATTTTGCGGTGGACTCATTGGATTTTCGGATCTGATTCTGGGCTTTCCTTAAGGCTTCTTGCATATCTTTTAGGAAACCTGCTGCCGCTGGATAGTCTGACGCTAAAACATCTAAGGGTACTGTTCATGGTTGAATTCCATAATTGAGGAAAAATGGTGAGAAAGTTGTGGTTACATTCACAGAGGAGTTGTAAGCAACTTCAAAGTCTACCAGGTAATTATCCCAATCTGATTTGTCGAAGCTAACGAAAGCACGGATCATTTCCTCTATTTTCCTGTTCATTATCTCCGATTGTCCATCAGTTTTTGGGTGGTATGCAGAGGAGGGGGATATATTTTTTCCTATTAGAGCAAAAAGATCTGTGTTTGGTTTCGTTGTTATTATTCTGATCATCTTAGAAAGTCTGTCAACGACTGTTAACACGCCGTTGTTTACACTTCTCGACTTCGGGAGAGGTGTAATGAAATCCATGGTTATGTGGGTCCATTTGGTTTTCGGTGGTTCTAGTGGTTGTAAAAGACCTGCGGGCTTCTGATTGGTTGCTTTGGTTCTCTGGCATTGGCAGGAACGTACGTATCAGATTACATCAGATGTTAAATTTTTCCAATAAAACTTTGGTGATATTCTGTTGATAGTTTTGCTTATTCCTAGGTGTCCCGTGTTAGGCGTAGAATAATAGTCATGCAGGAGCTTGACTCTGAAATTTCCTTCTGGTACACAGCTCTTCTTGTTACTAAGTACAGGCACCCCTCGACGCTCAAAGGGAGCTTTAGGATCTTGATAATGGGTTCTGAGGTTCTCATCCCTACCATATTCTTCTGCCAACCCCACTAACTCAGTGTTCGTGAATGATATGGTCGAAATGTTATTGGATTCTGAGGATGTCTTGGAAATAACTTCTTGGAGTAATAAATTGTTTCGGTGATCAGGTGACGGCACATCTTGTGGTTGCCTCGATAGTGCGTCCGCCACTACATTTGATTTTCCTGAGATGGGGATTATCTTGAAGTCGAAATTAATTAATCTTTCCAGCCATCTCACTTGTCTCGGAGACAAGGTTTCTTGGGTTTCTAGGTATCTTAGGGGATAGTGGTCCGAGTGAATGGTGAATGAATTACCATAAAGGTAGGATCTCCACCACTTTAGGGAATCTGCAATGGCCAAAAGTTCCCTTTCATGGGCCGCATAGTTTTGTTACGCATCATTAAGAGTCCTGGACGCAAAAGCGACCGCTCTCTTGGAACCTAATTCTTCCTGTTCCAGCACTGCACCAATTGCATACTGTGATGCATCTGTGGTTACGTAGATAGGCAGTGTGGCGTTGAAATTTCTGAGAACCGGTGCGCTACAAAGAGTTTGCTTGAGTACTTTGAGGGCATCATCTTGAGTGCGGCTCCACTGGAAATTCACTTTTTTCCGTCAATTCTGTCAGAGGTTTTGCAATAATTCAACAGCCTTTTATGAATCTCCGGTAATAATTGACAAAACCAAGAAAAGACTGTACTTGTTGCTTATTCTTTGGTATCGGCCATTCCATGACTGCACTTATCTTATTCGGAATAACAGAAATACCACTTTGAGAAATGATGTGTCCTAGGTACTCTACTTCTGTAACTCCAAAAACACATTTAGATAATTTTCCAAACAACTTTTCTTTTCTGAGGATTTCGAGTACAGTTCGAATATGATCCAAGTGATCCTTCCATGTCTTACTGTAGATGAGAATATAATCCAGATAGACGATCACAAATAAGTGGAGCTGATCCTTTAAAATGTCATTCATTAGGTTCATAAAAGTTGCCGGGGCATTAGTGACTCAAAACGGCAGAACAAGAAATTCAAAGTGCCCGTATCGTGTTCTGAAGGCGGTAAATGGAATCGAATCTTCGTGTATTCTAATCTACTGGTAACAAGATGTAAGATCAATTTTGCTGAAGAACTTTGCTCCTTTAAGCTGGTCGAAAATGTCGTCAATTCGTGGTAAGGGATAGCTGTTTTTTACAGTAAGCCGGTTTAAGGCTCTGTAATCCACACACATCCGTAGACTATCATCCTTCTTGCTCACAAATAGAACAGGAGCCCCCAAGGGGCTCTGACTAGGTCTTATAAACTAAGCTTCCAGTAGCTCGTCCAACTTTTTTCGGAGTTCTGAGATCTCTTTGCCAGAAAGTCTATAGAGACCTTTTTTCTGTGGTTCTGCTCCTTCCTTTAATTCTATTTCAAAGTCTTGTTTCCTTCTCGGTGGCAAACCTCTTGGGAGCTTCTCTGGAAACACATCAGCAAATGTTTCCAGAACCTTCTGTATGTCTCGGGGGTATAACGGTGCTCTTGGTTCACTAGAATGTAAAGTTCTAAGTAAAACTGCAAATAACTCTTTTTTCTCACCGAAATCACTATGGTATTGAAAGATACAAAAAGACTCACTACGGCATCATCAGCAATAAGTATGAATGAATTTCCCTTATGTTCGATTTTCACCTCATTATTAAGGCAATTGATTTTTGCCCCATGCGAGGCGCACCATTCTTTCCCAAGAATTGCATCATAACGCTTCAATGGGCTTACAGCAAAGTACAGAGGTTCAGTATAGGCGTTAATATGTACACTGACAGCATTTACCAATCCTTGAAGGATCTGGTCCGCACCGTTGGCTATTTCAGCAAGCTCTCTGGAGTCTCTGGTCATTATTTGATGTTTCTTGCAAAATGATACACTCAAGAAGTTGATCTCACCACCAGGGTCTATGAGGATTTTTGCTGGCCCACCAGCAATTGTACCCTTGACAATGAGAAGACCATTGTGATTTCTCTCGAATGCAGGAGAGAATGTTTCAATGAACGTTGCATTCGATCTGATAGTGGACACGATGGACCTTTTTGTTTGATTCAATGATAAATCTCGACTTTCTTTGTCTAACACAAGGGTTTTTAATGGTTCTTCGATGACTGGAACTGACTGGAGACCTTCAATCAGTTCCTCCGGGCTTTTGGGCAGTTCTTAGCTATGTGTCCTTTCTGTCTGCACCTGAGACAGAGACCTTCGCGCATACATCTTTCACGTTCTTCTTTGTCAAGCTTCTGTAAGTTGGGTGTGTTTCTTTTCAACCTCAGTATTACTTCTACGTTCCCAATTTCCATTGGTACTGGACTGCTGGTTCCAGCAAGAGAGCTTCCATTTCCATTCTTTCATCCAGAAGACTTTGGTAGGGTACCGGGTCCAGAACGCCGATTGGTCGACTCCACTCGCTCAACATCCCTCATTAGGTCGGAGAGGTTGACGTATTCTTTGGTGCACAACGCCCTCCAGATATAGGGCTTTAAACCGCGAGAGTAACGATCTACCTGGTCTTTAACTCCAATATCGGGGATGTCGGGTGTAATTTTGTTGAAGTCCTCGTTGAATGTAGGAACGTCTTTGACTTGTTTCCAGCGGGCGAGTTTGTCTCGAGCGATCTTCTACTTGTTCAGTGTTTCAAAAAGCTGGATCAAAGCATCCTTCAGGGTCTGCCAGGAATTTATTCCTTTCCCTTCTGCTGTCTTGGAGTGTACCATCCACCATTCATGGGCATTGCCAGCCAAGTAGCTGAGCGCTATGTGTAGGGGTCCATTGCCATCATTTCCTCCGAGGTAGTTGTCCATCTGAACACACCAGGTGCCAATTGATCCTTTCCCAGTGAATGTAGTTGGCTTGTTTTTCTTTGGGCCAGCCTGACTATCCACTGGGACATTACATCACGAACTGGCCTGGTTTTGGGCGTTTACGAGTTCAGATTCCAAGTAGGATACCTTTTGCGCTGCAATAGAAAGCTATGATCTGTGTGCCGCAATCTGGTTATTCGCATCCTCGAGACTCTGCTGCAACTGAAGTACCATTTTCGTAAGGGACTCTAGGGTGACTTGCGGCTGATCCATAGCGATTAGGTTCACAAAGCCAGTAACAGTATTTGGCCTGGTATCTGAGAGAAGTTTCCGACCTTACATATGTACACGTGGTGATCCGTGTACACGATTTCTGTAACACCTGGAGTAACAGAGAGTCTTCTAGATGGTTCTTGGGCTAACTACCCACGATGCGAAGCCTCCAGCAAGCTGGTTTTTCAAAATGCCAGCAATGATTTTTAAAAAAATTGTGATTTATAAACTGATTGGCTCTCCTTGCACCTTCAAATTCCGGTCTTGGTGACCTAGTGGTTAAGTGTAAGCAGCTCCTGATGAAGTGGTCGCGGGTTCAAATCCGCCAGGAGCACTTACAAAAAGTTCCTTCTCTGACGTAAGGGTTAACGACAGTCACATCGGGTGCGTTACAGTAGCCCTTCTTCCGATCCTTGCTTTGCGGTGGTTGTCCTGTCTAGGTCCTGATGGCGATACGGACTTACAATTGTAAGTCCTACTACAAGGATCTTGGGGCAGCAGAGGAAAGCTTGCAATCACAGCGGAAGGGTGAACACAACACACACACGAAGTCGATTGAGAAATGAACTTATTGCTCTATTTTCCTTTTTCTTACTCAAAAACAAGCAATTTTAATGGAAAATAAAGATACTAATTGTGACCTCTGACTGTGAGTCGATGCTGAGCCCCGTTCTGATGGCGGACAAGGTCTTGTTCACTGAAAAACTCAATATTGCAGTCCTTGCACTTGTACTCCTTCTTGCTTGTATGGCGGATGTGACGATGGGAATGGAGGTGCTCGAAGTACTGAGCGCGACCGGGGCAGGTGAATTTACAATGACGACAATAGAACGGAAAGGACTTCGGATTCTTGTTCATCCGCGGCCTTTTCGAGGGCCTAGCCTTCCGGATTCGATGGTTTACCACCCTTTGGATCGACACAGAGGCGGCGTCCGGCAGTACTTGAAGCCTTCTCGGAGGAGCCCTTGAACTTGTCGGTGGCCTTGACAAGTTCGAG
This sequence comes from Kappaphycus alvarezii, assembly GCA_002205965.3. NCBI lineage: Eukaryota > Rhodophyta > Florideophyceae > Gigartinales > Solieriaceae > Kappaphycus > Kappaphycus alvarezii. Next base: position 1,759,907 of record NADL03000599.1, read on the forward strand.
ACGGTCGGACGCGATGGCTTCCTCGGGACCGGGGGTAAGGATCGAAGGCCGGTCGATGGAGGTAGGGCAAACGATCGAAAAGGGGTATGAGGCTCTTCGACCGTAACAAATGCAGGCGCCCCTGCAAGTGCTCTGGGTAAGACAAGATCTTGGCAAGTAGGCGTCGGTGTCTTGGGCTCCTCAGGGCTGAGTAAGGCGATCAGGATTCTCGGAGTCGACGGACGAGGCGGAGTCTTGGGACCTTCTTCTTCGCCAATCGGTACTAATGGCGAGGTGGGCGGGGAACGAAAGTCGGCGAGGTCTTCTGAGTCGTGCTCTGACGGCGACGGAGGGCGGCCGTTTGACTTGCTGTTGTACGAAACTGTGGGTTACCGCGTTAGGACCAGAGTGAAAAACACAGGGTTAGTCTCTGTTTGCAATCCGGCAGCTGAGATAAATCTAGTAGAGATTTTATCCCAACTGGCGGATTGGAAAAACGCACAATAAGGCACAACTTACTTGCGATGTTACCACGATGTGGGGTGTTAAGCGCACACGAGCAGATCAAGGTAGAACTGTGGTTGAAACTTTGGTTGAGGCTGGCTGGGTTAAGCCGGCCGCTCCAAACCAGGGTTTATATAGAACTGAAGATAGCTACAATCTAAAGGAAAATGCAGTCTAACAGTAGCGAATTCAAAGGTGTTCCCGTAAAACAGCCCTGACGGTATCGTAAGTAGCGCTTTCAGAATTGTAGTCGGCACGAGTGACATACTCTGACAAGATGTAAGAAGTACATTGGTCCAGGTGGCATGGGATAGCAAGGCGACTTTTTGATTGGTAAAGCAATGATATAATATCCCAGTGTGCAACTCGCCCGTAACTATTCCAAGTGTACAAATGGGGTCAAACGCTGTGTTCAGAACTGTAAGGAAGGTGTAATGACAACAAAGTGCCTAGTAGCCCTGGTTGCAAGGTTACCAGTGGTTTGAATCTACAGTAAAGTAGATGCAGTGATTTCGCGTAAAGATGTAAGGTCTGTGAAGTGAAATACAACACCTTGGTCCAACGGAGCAATCGAACGTCTTGGAAAAGAGCTAGTTTGTGTTTCGCGCAGTTATATCAGAGCTCCAACTTGACTTTGATGAATGACCTGACATACTGCCACTCATCTATAGCGCAATAAACAACGAATCACCCCCTCGGAGAAACGGAACCGCACTCATCACAGAATTTAATGGAATGGAACCGACTCCTCTTTAAACATTTTACCGATCGGCCAAGAGTGCGCCAGTCACGGCAACTGCTTCTCAGCACGAGCGCACCCTCAGCGTGGGGAAACTTGTCAATTGCATAGATGAGCTGCATCCGGTTGGTCACGCACATGTCATGAGGAATCGCAAGAGCGTCGCGACTCTAAGAGTCGCGGCAAGCTCCCAAACTTTGACATCAGTGACTACGTGCTTTTTTGCCGGCTCTGAGTAATTATCAGGCGAGAAGATGGTACTTCGCCGGCGTGGTCCGCGCAGCATCGTCAAAGCAGTCAGCAATTGCATCTACAAGGTCCAAGATCTGTGCAATGGAATGCACGAGGATATGAATGTGTCCCGCCTGAAATTCTATCGGGACAGCGACCTGGAAAGCGATGCCATCATGAGCCTTGTTCTTACATCGGAGACAGGCATGGTGGTTTCCCGCCTCGTGGGACTCGAAGAATCGCCGAATAGTTTGTGTATACGCGTACCTTTGCGTGGACTACCAGAATCAGAAGACACTCGGGAGCTTATTAGCATAGTGCACAAAGATGTTCCGCAACTTTTCGCCAAGTTTCTCAAACGCAAGGCTACTTCTGATCAGCTCGCTGCCAAGAATCGTGCCGAGCTTGGCCCCTGACGGAAGTGTGTAGCAGACCTGACAACAGCCGCCTTAAGGTTGCCCGATGACTGCATTTGTACGCATGACACTTCATGCTGCTTGATAGCTGCATGCTGTACCGTCAATTGACGAAATTCTGAAACCAACCGACGGTCCCAGGAGCTGTAAGCATATTAGACAAATACTGTAGGTAACTTAGGAAAGGCAGAAAGAAAAACAGTATTTGTGAAATTCTACGGCGGTCGACGGACCCCTAGGCACGCTCGGCATCTTCAATCGCCGGCAAAGCCTCACACATAAAGGGAGCAACCAATTCATCGCTCTTCAACTTAGACCGAGCTAGCAAAAACACTTACATTTTTTCAGAGTCGACCTCAAGCGCCACTCGTCTCTTTTACTTTCAAATTCACTACAATCCGGATTTATCCGTGGTTTCAGGGTTTTCAAAAGTAAGTTCCTGCACTAAATAAAGAGACTAATCCTGTCGGTTACGGTTTACTGCGCTTTTTAGAGCTACGTGTAAGTCTGCAAATTCTAACCATACGATTACCTCGTGTACTCTCTGAACACTTGGGAGTTCCCGAATATCAACCGCAAAGCGCCATAGTGACCCACCCTGTGCCAGGCCCAGCGCTGGTTGCGTCTAGATCGGGACCCGATGGGGTAGTTAGCGTTCAGCTGTCCCGTAGCTCCCTATGCGACTGGTTGCGAGCCGTCAACAGCAGCAACGGCGCGAGGGTGACCGTCATGCTCTCAGTCAGCTTCCTAAACTCGTTTATCCCTGTTAAGCTGCCACGTGTCCCTAATCTGGCCAATCGGACAGCTTTTGAGAGCAAACCAAAACTGCCAATTGGAACCCAGAAATCCCTCACTTCGAACAATATTTCGACACGTGCGAAATCTTCGACCAATAGGAACGCTCCTTTTGCAGCAAAAACCAGTCAGGTGTCAGCAGATAAAGGAATAGCCACTGAAAAAGTGACAAGTGGAACCCGAAAAACTGCCATTTTAAATCAAGTTCCCGACGCCAATCAGGAGCTGCCTCGTGTGCCAGGTGTGCCACGTACGCCTCCGAACAGGTTCAAGAGGGTATTGGTCGAAATAGAGGGACGTCCGCCGATTCGAGAGCGCCGTAAGCAGGACTTCCGCCTTGCCGACAGGGCTAGGCTTACCAAGAAGACTTCATCGCGAGGGCCTAAGGCGAAGAGGTAATATAAGCTATGCGACGTCACTTGCAACAGCCAAAAGACATTTCTCGACCATCGTCTTAGCCGTAAGCAATTCAATCGCCGTGCTATCAAAAAGGACCTACCCGATTGTAAGACTTGCTCCAAGAGCTCCGGGAGCCACTGTCACTTACAGCGCGACGTTAGTGGAAAGATGCATAGGGCAATAATTCTCACTTTTCCGTCTCGCACGAAATTTTCATAAGCTGTACCGGCATTCGACCGCGATTTTGGAGTCTATATGGGGGATCTTTCAGTGGCATGTCAAACAAAGGGCAATCTTCCTCTAATTTTCCTTTATAAAATATCTGCCACCTCATTTGATGACATTGAATACCGATTTTTTCCAAGATATACTTTCCATGACGCTCTAATTATGCGGTTTCCGGTCTCTCTGGGCATTCTTTTAGGTGAGCTGATATTGATTCATGATTTGAGGCACAATCAAGCTCTTGACCCTCAAGCATGAGATCTTTCCTGAACTCTGGTGGGATAAAACCATCCTCTCTACTGAGCTGTGGATTTTCTTAGAAGCGTCTGATGTATAGTAATGATGGGCATCGTATTCTGGTTGCAAATATTTATCCTCTTGTCCCTTGACGCCCAAGTAAGGGTGGAAATTAGCTTTCTCAGATTCAACGGATGACTTTAACTTAGCTTCCTTCTGGGGAGCAGCAGAAGGACAAACATTTATATACTTCTGCATTATCCTTGGTGATATGTCACAGTCATTTCCTGCATTTGATCGCACATAGTCATCAAATTTATATGTCTGCAAAAGATTGCGATGACGTGTTTCCGTACAATAATCTGGCCACTGGTCTTTTTCAGACAGTCGTTAGAACTTTCTGGCTTCTTTCATTGCTGTTTTTTGCTTTTTGAAAGTGATCCAACACGATTTTGTAGGAAGCTGCCTTGTATGCATTATCTCGGCAAAAGACCTCGTAGTCGATAAATAGTGTAGATCTGTGCTTTTGCTTCGTTCCATACCTTTTCCATCATAAATTATGTAGCGGATTTCAAATATTTAATGATGACGAATATCCGATATCCACGATAGTCAACTGAACCCACAACCTCCCTTGGGTTCGAACTGCATCCTTCAGATGCGACAAAAACAAGTTACGGGTTTTCAGAATTTGTAATCTCACCAATTAATTCAATGAAATACTACGGTACACGTAATGAGGTTGCTGCAGTCCGTTTAATAGTGTTCTCCCTTCTATGTGGCATAAAATCATAATGAGATGCCACATCTTTTGCTAACGGCTATTTTCCATTTGCGGCGGCGCATAGTCTAGAAGACTCATCTCGAAATACTCTCAATGTGTCATAGGAAGCTTTTTACACATATAACTGAGCAGAATGTTTAATGTAATTGTAACTGTAATTTTGGTGCATCGCAAGCTGTCTCAATTTTCCAATGTAGTGACCCCCTTCTAATAATCCTTTCCAAGTGTCGTAATATTCGTGTATCAACTCTTGCAATTCCAATATTTCCTGTGTCTCCATAAAATGATTGAAAACATGACGGTGAGTGCCGGTCAGGGGAATTACTATGGGTGAATGAGATCCCGCAACAGTTAACACTTCCTTAGTCTTAACTTTATTCCCACAAATATCTCTTTCAACATTTTGGACGATCCTTTTCATGCGCTCAACACCTGGGCCTCTGATTTTCCGGATACATGTAAGTGGAATACATGAAGATGGCTCTACTGTTGTGTTCAACGATCTCTCCATTAAATCAGCAAAAATTGCCTTAAATACTTCATTCTCGTACCTAATTTGGCTGCGACGATTGGTTTTTCCCCGCCGATATTTTTTTGGGCATAGTATATGCTTAGAGGAGTTCAATTATTACCGCGGACAATTTATCAAGGGGGAATGAGAATGAAGAAGCTCGGATTATCCTGAATTTTCCCCCGCCGGACAAGTCCATTATAAATGTGCTTTCCATCTCCGGAATGAGCGCTAGTTTAGTATAGTTAACAATATCAGTTGAAAGCTCCTATGTATTCATTTAAATGACAAAGATGAATTTTTTGAGTCAGCACTTGCTATTAACACTGAATTAAAAGCCTTAATTAATTTCACCTTCAATAAAAAAAGAGAAAATATTGTATGGACATACCAACGTTAAACATGAAAACTTACACTACGCTAATAATTCTTTCTTAGCTTCGTTTCAACAATATTTTTTAGTTTTCTAACAAGGCAATGATCAAAATTTATGCAGTAAGCGTTCACATGCAGCTAAATCATTAGAGGCGAAAAAGAAAGATCGTCTCTCATTTTACGCGGTGCCTTTTGTAATTCTCACAAGCAAAGAAATAATTTAGCATCATAAATGGCAAACTGAATACATGTCAGTCATTTGAAAACTGCATCCAATGCAAAAAGGAACAGTACACCATACAATATTATATTTGATGAAATGAATGAATGATAATTCATCCTCGTGCGAAGGAATCTCTGACCTAATTGACATTACTTTTTCACCTTATGATTTTCAAGGATCATTGATTCCTCCTTATCAATTGACAACCTTGAGAACTTTATGCGTACTTGTAGTCGTACTGAGTCATCACTATTAGATGTGCGTTCTAGACTAAAATTGAAAAATCTGTCAGGAATCTTCTTCTTACTATAAGTTGCTTTCTATTCCTTTCAAATTTGGGCCTTGACAGAATAAAGACAATATTTTACTCTTTGTTACACTGTATGCACCATTTTAAGAAATAATTGAGTTATAATTATTTATTTCTGCTGGATATAGGACGATACGATAGATATTTACAGCTAAAGCGCTTCCATACATAAAATAAACCGTATTATTGTGTAAAACTAAGGAAACATTCGCATTATCTTTGAGAGAGCCGTAACTAAGATTAATGCACTCTTTTATCAATAATCTTCTCCATTTTCGAATATTTAGGCCTTAAATTTTCCACCTATTAGTTTCTCAAGGGCTGTGAAGCGATTTAAAGCGGCATCTTTACCAGTTGAGACCTATGCAGTGCAATGAAGCGTTCAGAAATCCATCAAAAATTACCGCATATTTCGTACGCGAAGATTCATTTAGATATCTCTCGAATACTTAGAAGCCCTAGATAATCATTTTTCCGCCACTTAAATCGATTTCGCTGCTGATCGCAGTCCGTTGGATCTTATGATCATGACATGATCGGATCAAACTTTGCTTGAGGGAGTTAATTTTATATCATACCCTATTTGCTCCCTCTAACGGTATTTTTTGGAGTCACAAGGCGTTGTAACTGCTTAAAGATTTTCATTGCCTTTGAAACTTTAATTCGGTATGGTATTCCGTAAGTTTTGTAGCATCAGAAGCCTTATTTAGCTCTACAATCCTAACCGGAGATCAAATCAGCTGCAGAATCACAGCGATCTTTGGATCGCTGCCAAAATTTCTAAATATTTCTTCGATTACGAAAGTGAAACCCACCAGATGATTTAGCTTTTCAATCAAAATTTCATTCGCAAGGATGAAAGGTTACCGACTATTGGTGAAGAGCAGTATATATTCTAAAATATCAACATTGATAAATATATCCGTCGTTATTCACGATTGAAAGCTTTAAAAAATATCAAAAAATGTGACATACTGGACAAATTAAAGTCGTTTCACTGATCTACGAATCTGTTGGGTGTGTGTTTAATGGCTATTGAGGAAAACATAACCATCACGTTATAACCATTAAGACAATAAATAGTACAAAAAGCCTCATGCCTATATGATTTTATGCATGTGTATCATTGAATGTGTAACCAGAAGACCTATATCTCTGTACAGGTCCTGAAGACCTTTCAAGCTCAATACATATCCATGTACCTCTCAATTTTAATTTTTTTCCCGCGATCTTCTTTGCAAAAACATTTAGTAGGAGTTTTTCTAGTTCATTTTTTCTGAAACATTTTCTTACTGCTCTGTAATGAGAATATTGATATTAGTCCCATGCGTCCATGTAGTAGGACAAGAAAAGCGTCTAGGAAAGAAAAAAGCAGCCACATCTCCCCTTACTATTTTATTATATCTTTTAACTCCGCATGAATTTACTTCCGTTTCCCTCAGAGATATCATCCAGTAGGAAAGATCAATATTTTCTTTGCTCTGATTTTGAGGAGAATTGTGTAACGTAAATTGAAAATTTCGCACATTTCTAGCTTTTTTGGACATCTGAGCGGTATTTTGGGAGAAATTCCGGTTCCTCTTCGGACATTGGTGATACATACAGAAGAAAATTGGATGATATATCTTGTTCCAGTCATTCTTTACCCAAACCTACGCGATCTATTGATGAAGTGCTCCAGACACAGAAAATCAGTCATAGGCACGGCATTTATCCCAAAAAGCGTACATACTGCTACAAGACCCACCCAACAAGGAAACATAGGAAGCTTTTTTCGAAATAAGAGAAAATTGGCTGTCACAGATGTCGCCACCAAAAGATTTTGTTCAATGAGATGCTGTGATACAATAAAGTGTTTCGTAAACACCGACGATCAATGTTTAAGAACAGAGTGTCTCTAGTGCTGGTATTTTCTCAATCAAGTCTTCGATTGTATTTAAGGGAGTTACTGGAACCAAACTTGAAGAGGTATTACTTCAACGGAATGGCACTTTTGCTATAGATTCTTGGAACAAGCGTTTGGTTTTTCACGATAAATGCAGACTTCAGTGTAGCAGAAGCCTTTTGCTAGAAATTCTAATGCTTCAAAGAGCATAAATCCAATAAACTCTGCAGATAGAAAAATATGGTGTAATATGCTATCTTGAAAGGCTTCAAGAGATAACTGCTGATAATATCCCCGATCGTAATTAACTTCATCTTACGTACCTTCAGAAAGTGAAAGTGAGGTTAAAATAGATGTATAATTAAAAGAATAAACGTCTTTACCATGGGGATCACACGCCACTTTCAGAGAGCTATTTTTATGAGATTTGGAACAAATTTTTCTCTTCGATATAAGTCAGAAAAGTGCAACGATTTACTAAATTTGAAGACTGTGAAACGATTCGTGATGCTCTGGAAAATGCTAGAACCGATGAGAGATTATCGATTGAACTCAAACAGAGAAGGTGGTCACACATTTCTGTGGTGGAGCAGGAAGGCCGCGAATATCAAAAGTAATTTCAGCGAGCAGCGCTTTATTCTGTTAATTTCTCATTGTGGATAGAGCTGATCAGTCAGTATTTGGACTACCAAACTTCATTTTCAATAAAAGCCCCCACTGGACACAATCTCAAAGTCAAACTTATCGGTGTCTTGGAACATGGTCCAGTCAAATCCCGCTCTTTATAAACAATGAATCAGCAGTTTGAAACAGGGGAAAAGAATGCAATCGGGGCTCTTCACAGAGCGCGTTCCGTGAAAAACCACAAATATTTTCTTCCTGAGGTTTTATTCATCCAGTTTGACAACTGTACCAGGGATAATAAGAATCCGTATATGTTCTGTGACCTGGAGTCTCTTGTTGCTTGGGGTGTTTTCTGTGAGTGGCTCGCCTCTTTCCTTCCAATTGGCCACAGTCATTCTGATTGATCAATTATTCAGCTGAACTTCTCGCTGTCTACGACATAATGATACAGTGACCATGAAAGATCTAATGACACAACTCCGAAAGTCCCACACCCCACAGCCATCCGTTTCTCGTATGATTCATATCGCAAGCTTTTCCGGACTCTGCGTAATGAAAAATGTATGGCAAAAGTTGCATCTTTTTCGAAATGCAGGCACTCAGTTTTCACAGGATTCATGGGAAACCAAAAAGAAAAACGGATTACAATAGAACGCGATGTTACGTCCCTTTCCGTTGCGATGATGACTGGATAACATTGAATGGAGTCTTCAGTGGGACGAAGTCCGGTTTTCTCCGGTATGTGCCTGATATTAAAAGTACACCACCAACTCAACTTTTCAGCCCCCCAGACAGGAAAAGTAATGGAGAATATACAATCTGAGGAGATACGCATAAAAAACGTAAAGAAAATGGCTGAACTTCAAGCCCTTTTCAGTGAAGTTTAAAAATACCAGCAGGATCAGTTCCATTGGAATTTAGTAGATTCATTTGAGCTGAATGGGTGGTATTTCACTCTTGTAGCAAGGGACAAGACACAGGTAGAACCTGAAAATGATAATTTCTGACGAAGTGAGGAGAAAATGACACGAATTGACCTGGAGCACACAGTTAACGACTTTGTGGCAGTGCGTGGGGAATGCTGCACAAGTGAATACCCTTTCTGGATCGGTAAGGTTCAAGATAAACTTAAGAACAAAGAAGAAGTTTCTTTTCAGTTACAGATGCATTGGTTTGAGATGTATAATGGATCAGATTTCTTCAGTGGTAAATAAGAACCTTCCCGTTTACATCATTACAAAAAGCACTGGGTCGAGGAAAGACATGTGGATACTGTGCTAATTAAATTCAGTAGACTTACAGAAGGGAGAAGGATTGGTGAGAGAGTTTTTGCGAAAATAATAAGAGCAATTGGTGCATAATACAATCAGTAAAGGAAACTGTAATTTTGAATTCGCTCTATTAGCAATAAAGAATAAGCAGTTCTTATAATCTTTTCCACTTGTATTAGTTCGTACTTCAAAGTATCACAATACATTACTACCACATTTACAGCATATTTCGAGTCAGCTTGAAGTTGAACTTGTACAGCATACCTCTCCCGCCCCTTCTCTTAAGTTTCCCTTCCTCTTATGTTTGCAACGGGCAAAGGGATCACTCCCAGCCATTAATCACTTAATACGATAATGATACACAGGGGTTAAATAGGGCGGGATGCATAATTTTCCTCATAAAAGAAATAGGGAGGACTAGGCATAAATTGAGTGGCTACTGGCATACCATGAGAACGAAGATTACCTGAAATATAAATAATCTCAAGCTGTGGCCTTGGGTTTCGTTCCACACCCCTTCTAACAAACGAATAAAATTTTTCTGGACTAGTCTCGCCGCGTGACGAGCGAACAATATTTGCCGCGCATCAGAAATCGGAACTGCTTCCCGTTAGCAACGCTAGTGGCAAACTGGTTGGCGAAGTCCCGAGCAGTCCGGTTCCAGCCCCCTAAAGTGGATGTTGAGTATGTTTTGCATTGAGGAACTTACTTTTTTTATTTTTCCCTTAAGATCTGCATAACACTACTACTTGTACTACTTGAGAGTGTGTTACATTCACCTAGACTCAAACTTGAAAATATTTCAATGAAACCTCTCTAGGACAGTAGTGATTATTTCCTTGATCCCTCCCCAGGAGAGTAGCGATTCTTATTTTTTCTTCTACTGGAGTCATATGGAATTGACTGTTCCATTCGTACAATTTTGTATCCGTCAACACTCCCCCTCGAAGGAAACTGCAAAATATAACTTTTACTACTGCAAACAGAGTTTGTGAACCAAATTACTGAACTGAGGGTTTAGTAGTGCCTTCGTAAAAATGTCAGCAACTTGCTCAGAACCAGGTCTTTAACGAAACCATTTCTTTAACGAAATTATCCATGACCATCTGTGTCTGAAAATCGATGTGCTTTTTCCTGTCATTAATTGCTGAATTTTCAGAGTTCTTGATACAGCACTGGTTATCTTCCATTATTTTAAATTCCCATGGGTCTTCCGAGTCTAAAATACTTGACTGCACTTAAGGAGCCAGAGAGCCTCTCTGACAGCAAAAGATAGAGCGACGTACTATGCTTCTCCAGAACTAAGTGCAGTCACAGATTTTTTTTACTACGCCAGCTGATTGCGCCTCCCGCCATTATAAACGCATATCCACTGATGGATTTTCTGTCCGGTTTTTCTTGCGCCCAGTCAGAATCCGAGTATCCTGTTATCAGATCAAGTATTCCATTAGTGTCTAAACTATCCGTAATCTTCTGATATACAATGCCAAATGTTTTAATACCTTTGAGGTATCTGAGCACCTGCTTGGCAGCCTTCCATAAAGCCATTGTAGGGTTTTCCATAAATCCAGCCGAATAAAAAGCACTGTAGCAAATATCTGGACTGGTGGTATTTGCTAAATGAAGCAAGAAGCCCACAAACTGCTAATAAGTAGTCTTTTACACATCTCTACCCTCCCCCTCAGGGTCTGACATGTGCAAATTAGCCCCAAGCGACATTGAAAGAGACGCATCAGCGCAATTCTCCCAGCTAAAGAGCATGAGAATGCGCTCAATTAACGGCCCGAGATGCAGCTTGATAGAATGTTCCGAATTTTCAATCGTAATCTCAAGGAACTTATTACAGTTATCCATTATACGAATATTAAATTTTGCTTTAATGGCTTCAACAGTACTGTCTATATCGTTAATATTTGTCCTGGTGAGCTTAATGTCATAGACATAAACTAGAAGCAAAGTCAACAAGAAATTGTCCCATTTCACGCAGAGACTTGGATCAGCATGTGTAGAACTAAAACCCAAATCGACCAGAAAGGCGTGCAGTAATTCTTGCCATGCACGGGAGGCTTGTTTGAGGCCGTAGATTACCTTGAGTTGAAGATAAACAAATTCTTTTGAATTAGGCCGCTCATATCCACAAGGCTGTTGAACATATATCTCCTCCTTTAGTGGATCGTCTAAAAAGACATTTCTGACATCGATGGTTACGTGAAGCCATCCAGAAAAGTCCGTAAAGAAATAAGGAATCTGAAGGTATCATAGCGTGCAACTGGAAAAAAACATCAAAGAAATCGATTCCCTCTTTCTGTGTAAAGCCTTTAACGACAAGGTGGGATTTATAGAGATCGAATTTCCCTGTACCATCGGTATTCATGTCGTATACCCACTTGGAACCTACAGCTTTTGGTCTAGCGGGCAAGGGAACTAGCTTCCAGGTTTTGAGTTCCCTTGAGGCCATCTCATCATCCATAGCCTTCTTCCAATGATCGTAATCTGTGCGGCTAATAGCTTTCTTGTACATAAGAGGGACATCTAGACGGTAATCATTCATGAGAAAGTCTATGATGGGACATGCGGTTTCAAAAACAATACCTGGCAGGTGGAACGCTGGGACGCGTTGAAGCCCGTGTGGCCGGAATTTGCACTAGGTCTCCATTGTTTATGCTGGGGTACAGGGTTGGTTGATCGAGGTTGTCTGTATTTGGGTTGGTTGAGGGTTCAGGATTCTCGCCATCTAATTCAGGAATACCAAAATCCAAGTCGGGCATGTCAATCTTTAGTGGGCGGCTTGAGAGCTTGGACTCAAATCCAGTTGTGTGGTCTCATCAAAAGTAGCATCTTGAGAAATTGATACTTGCCCAGTTGAAGGGTCAAAAACTCCAAATGTATTTCCTCTATCATGGCCACCAAAAACCCCTTCCCACGCACGTGGTGAAAACTTGTCCTCCCTTATGGACTCTGGGATGTGGAAATTGGACTTCAAATCAAAGGTTTCAGCATGAGAGAGGCTCGGCGGCTTGCTGTGGATGGCCTCATAAGGCGTGCATTCCGTTTTGCAGCTCGTCGTGTGCAAACGATTGCGCATGTCGTTTGCGCAGTTTACAGCCTTAGCCCAATATTGCTCGCGATTATGAGCTTGCATGTTCATAATCATTGACCTTTCCATCTCCATAAGGGTTCGATTCAGACGTTCAGAAAAGCCATTTAACTCTGGGGAATACCGCGTTTTCAATTCGTGAACGATGGCTTGCGAGGCAAGCCAGTTCCGGAGTTTCTTACAGACATATTCACCGCCCCCATCTGACCGGAGCCACTTCAACTTTCTTCGGTTCATCACGAACAAATGCGAGAATCTATTATCAAAAAGGTTTTACAGTTCGAGGATAATTTATTTTAAAGCGTTCGCCACTTTGTTCTTTCGACACATAAATTGAACGAGTGAATTGGAACTATATTCGTCAAGCAGTGTGACAACTTAGTACTTGGAAGAGAAGAATAGAACCTGAAAAGGTCCTAAATCGTTCGAATGGGCTCGATCAAAGGAGTATTGAACCTTATCTGGCAACGAAAACTGCTTCCGGGGGTGTCGACGGGACTTTCTAAGGAGACATTGGCGACAAGGTTTGTAACGTTCATGCCCCCAGGATCTGGATGGCATCCCCTTCGTGATAGGAATCGACTTCTTCAAGGTACTTTCAATAATGTGACCTAGTCTTTTATGCCAAAGCTCACAGTCTTCCTGAATCTAAGTCACTGCAATGGCTGGAGCAGTGCTTGTTCTGGCCTTTAAATCTACCTTGTACAAGCCGTTGCTGGTCTCAGTGGCCATGATTTTGGTTTCAGGAGAGTCCTTGTCGCGAACAGAACAGACGCCATCACCAGAAGTGGAATCTTCGAAGAGTACCATAAACCCTCTCTTGCGAATGCGTGACACTGATAAGAAATTATAGAGTAACTGTGACGCGTAAAGTACATCATGGAATGTGATAGTCTGACATTCACCATTCACAATAGTATCAACGACTACTGTTCCGATACCCTGTGTATCCAGCCATTGCTTATTTACAACCTGAACGTGATTAGTATTAGCTGTAAAAGAACAAAAGTTCTGCAAGTCGTTACTCATATGCGTTGTGCATCCTGGGTCCATCATACATCTAGGAGACGGACTAGACTGGTCATCCCGCAGTAGCAAAGCAGACTGCGCTATCATAGCAATTTATTTGCGAGGCTCAGAACATGTTGAGTTCACTGCTTTATCCGCACCCGTTGCTTCGTGCGGATCATTTTTGCGGGAAGCAAAGTCTTTCTTATAGTGCTTGCTCCTGGGATTATGGAAACAGCGATCCGTATGGTGCCCACTACGGCCGCAATGACTATAGTATTGTCAAGTCTTTCCGCTTTGGTGGCGACGAGTTATTAATGCCTTTTCAGAAGGGCTGCGGTCCATTGCAGAGTCGGCACCAACAAGCTCTGACACTGACTGGTCGTATGTCTTCTCGGTAGAGCGGATGACTTCGACAGTGACGCCGAAGTGGGACGTGAGACCGCGCAGAAGGGCTCGTTTCTTCTCGATATCAGATACTGTGTGACCGATTGATGCTAACACATTAACTAACTGATTAATGCGATTTCGATTACTTGATTATGGTCTCCGAATTGTCCATTGAAATATACTGGAGCGCGGAAAGTTTTGCATCAATCGACGCCTCAGAAACTAAATGGCATGAATTGCGGAGCGTGATCCAGACCAGCTTGGGATCACGCATCGGTAGCACAGACGACTTACAAGCAGTATCGATCGACATTAACAAATACGCCAGAGCCATATCTCTCTTGCGTTCATGAAGTTCCAGTGCTTTTTCATCATCCTCATTTGGCTCTCGAATGGATCTATCGACATATTTCCAGAGCCCTTTCCCTCTTAGAAAGATTTAGATCTCATTAGCCTAAAGATAGTAGTTCTCGGACGTCAGTTTGTCGACTCGAAAGGTCCATGCATCGACTTGTTCCTCTGAATTATGAAAAAAACCAAAGGCGTCGAAAAAGAGCCCAAACAGACTGGGATTGGAGCCCTTGTATTGAGAATGCGAAACGAGAGTACTACAGGCCCATAACCTGTTGAGTTTGTTTTGCAGTGGGGAACTTACTGTGTTTTAGTTTTACCTTACTGTCTGCATTGCACTACTAATTATACTACTTGAGAGTCTTTTACATTCATCTTGACTCAAACTTACAGTTATTTCAATGATACCTCTCCAGGAGAGTAGTGATTATTTCAATGATCCCTCTCTGAGAGAGTAGCGATTCCTATTCCTTTTACTGGAGTCCTGTGGCATTGACTGGTTCATTCGCACACTTATGTATCCATCAACAGTGGAGAGTTGAAGGTAAAATGAAGCGATGTATAGGACCCTTTGAACGTGAACGTGGAGATAAAGCTCAAATGATCACTGTCTAGCTGAATGGACCGAACTTTGGCATTCCTAAGTACATAAATTAATCACACCGATCCCTAAACTTCACAGTGCGTAGTTCCGCTTATACCTAAAGTCAAAATCTATATTTTACCTACAAAACGTTTGATAGATGCTTTATACAGCTGCAAGGTGGCTCAAAAATCGCGATGACTTTTTTTGTCATCGTAAAAGCCCGAGGTAAACATCCCGAGCAGCCTCCTCTTTTAAGGGCACAAATCAGACCACAGTGACCCCGACCGGGACCCGTGAGGGAATTTTAAACTCCTCTCGCTCTGGTCAGTGACCAGGGGGAGAGCTGTTATCCTTAACCAATCACACGTAGCACCAGTGTGACCACTGGTTGGTCCACCAGTGTGACAGTGGTCACACTAGTGCTGCATGTGATTGGTCCAGAGGACTTGGTGCACTGCGGCGAAAATAAACTCGAAATTTGAAAATTCTAGTGTACATTGACAAAAAAATTAAGTTAAAACTACAAACCCCTTTTTTGAGGACATTTTTCCAAAGATATTGATTTTCTCGATTTAGACTAGAATTGGATTTGAACCAATATTTTAGAATTTGCAATTCTATGCATGACCATTTTGCTACCTAGCCTAATATTGGACTCATGATCTAAGATTGTAGGTTCAAATCCTACTCTCGCAAGTTTATCCATACCAATGATGTCAATTGCGCTATTTAAACCAAACACATTCCGAAATTGAAATCTGCGCCCGTGGGTTACGTGGATAACATACTCATGCCATAAAGTTTGATCCGCGGATGCTGCAGTAAACCTTGTAGGTTTTGGACGTTGCGGTAATGCGTGAAGGCGGGAGTGTTGCTGGGTGAAGCAGCTAGAGTTGGAGGGTCAAGGGTCGAAAGGTCGACTATCCCGGGTATGGATAGGGCGAAACGGTGGAGAGAAGGCCCAGCCTGACGGAGGCGGAAGGACCGGTCGCCGCGGAAGCGGCTAGAAGCTAGTGCACAAGCATGCGGCGTGGCGTATGCGGAAGTCCGCTGCCGTGCGGGCGCAGCATCAATGATGCTGGCGGCGGCAGCGCCGTGGGGGCACGAGGCAATGCTTTCGAAGCCCTGACCTCCGAGGTGCATGGGGAGGCAGCCTTGGTCCCAGGCTCGGTCCGTGAGTGCGATGCCATGTAACTTTTCATATGATCACCCTTGTAGATCATAAAATTCTTCTGCCGCGGACTTAGCTAAGCGCGGATCTGAGAGCTTGAATGCATGCGATAGGAGGCATGCATAGGCACAGATGCGGTGCATGTAGAACCGGGCGCGGGCGTCGCGGACCAGCAGGAGGCGGTCCAGGGTACGGCGGCACTGAGCGATCTTGGACCGGAGAAAACTCTCCGTGAACGTTTTGTTACCAATGGGGGCCCCTAGAAGCGGAAAGCTGTCCCGCGAGCATTCTGCGGGAGGGAATTCCGCTAAGAGGGCTGCTCCATCAGGAGGCATGACGTAAGGCCAATGTATCCGTGTCACGTGGGTTGACATGGAAGCCAACCGTGGGACCATCTCGGGTGAGGAGCCTGAGCGCCTGACGGATGCCGCCAAGGTTCCCGACGATCGTGCCGTCATCGGCCTACCATTGGCAGAGAGCAATGTTGGGGATCTCAGCAACCCGACGGATGAGGGGTTGGATCGTTAGCGAAAACAACAACATGCTGACCGGGTCACCCTGTTGGGTGCCCTGGGCACTTGGTATGACGGTGCGATCCCGGTTCGGGACAAGAAATGGCGGTTTCATTCGGTCGTAGATCATGTTTGCGAAGCGGGCTAGCGAGGGGGCGAGCATTGGTAGGTGGTCCAGCATAGACTGCCGATCAACACGATTAAAGGCGTTGTTGGCGTCTATGAGGACCGTGGCGACATTCGGGGCGGCGGAGAAGCGGGGTAGTGTCGTGCAGGTGTCGTGGACAATAAAGTCCAACCCGGCTTTAAAACCGTTGGCCGTCTGACGCGGCGACATAAAGAGTGAGAATCGGCTATTGCGGCCGGGAGCAGTGCCTTCGTCACTATCCTGCGGAGCACAGACCCGATGGCGATCGGGCGGACCTTGTCGGGAGTCGGCTGAAGCGGGAGGAGCGTCGCCGCTCCCACGAGGGGGGGCACAGCGTCCGGGAGTTCCCCCCGTGCGAGCCGGGAAACGAGCTGTGTCAGGACACGCCGACCGGTCACGCCGGCTTCAGGACTGACGCGAGTCTTAACCAGGAGGTGGAACCAGCGGGACGGCGTTCGCTCGGGTCCGGCGGTGGTGTCCCGAGTGACGCCGCAGACCGCGTGTTCCACAGCGGCCTCGGTGATGCACGGGGGCGGCGGGAGTCGTCCTTCCGGGAGCGGCGAGACAGGGCGCGGCGGGGACGGGTTCAGATCCCGGAGCCGCTGAATCGTCGCCGGGTCGTTGACGTCAGCGCGCGGGCCATTGTGGAGGGCGGGCATGGCCTTACCGTATCGCGCATCAGCGCAAAGGGCCTCTGCACGACGGGCGCGCCCGGTGTCGCCGGGGACTGTTGGGGCACACAGCGTGTTTCCTTCCCACCATTCAAGCCGAGCTTGATGAGCTGCAAGAGCTTCGGCCCAGAGTGCTCTCCACTGTGAGCCCACGTGCGCACGACGGAGGCGTTCTCGGAGGGCGATCCGTTGGCTCTTGGGGTCCCGCCATCCGCACTCTCCCCGAAGACAGCAACGGAGTACAGCCGTGGGCAACATGTGGAGGTGAAGGAATGCTCGTTGAGTAGCGTCTTCACCACGGGCATTCGCCGCAGCTTTCACCAACTTGATAAATAGCAGGATAAATTGGGTTAGGCAGGGAGCGGGGATATCTCGGAAGATATCCGTCTCGCGGTTGGGTGTAGATAGGATTTCCAGGGGAGTGGGCAAGGGAAAAGACGTCGATGTATCATGCGGCGGGTGGTCCGATTCCATGGGGTCGACCGAATCCATGGTGAGGAGGAGCGGCGTTAGGCCGACCGGCCTCTTGGCTGATGGAGGGGCTCCTCCACACCTTGTATGCCAGCCATCAACGGCTGCATGGGAACGTTCGAGGCGGACCCCTTATCCATCGTTGCCGCGAGGGCGACGGTGGGAGGGAGAACGGCCGTGGGCGCCGGTGGTGCGTTGGGCACCATGAGGAACTCCGACGCCGGGGCTTCTTCAGTTGCAGGGCATCGGCGTTTTGACGTCGACGGGGAAGAGCCCGGGGACCTCATCATCACGCCTCCCCACTCCCCCAACTCCCACCACTTCCCCCCCTTCCTGCGGCCGCCGCGCCCTCTCCGTCTCCCGCGCGTCCGCCCTCTCCGCCCGAATGGACCGGGCAGACGTCCTCCCCCTGGATGCGCGCGCCATACGCGGTCGTTGCATCCCGCCTTCCACCCAGCCCATCCATCCCCTCCACGCTGCGTCCGTTACCTTCGGTGCAGCTCCCGACTCTCGACCCCGCCATTGGCCAGCATATTCCGAGTCTCCCGAAGGCGCGCCATATGATTGCGCGCTGCAGGGGGATTAACTTTATGGCATCAGTAAAACGGGTGTCCGCTGCAGGATCCGACCAGGATCCGTCAAAGTACGTAGGGGATATTTGTGCCATTACTGATGATTCCAACATTTTGGCCCCTCGGGACCGCATCTTGTGTTATAGCAGGGTAGGGCGTTCCACGCGGAGGTCGCGAATGATGCCATGTGGCGATCTGAGGTTCGACCCTTGTCAGAGCATCATATGTAGCAATCGTATTATAGCACAATAATTTGAAGTGCGCAAGAATATGAAATCTCATGTGCTCCCTGGCGGCTTTGTCCTTCCTCCTCCTCCATCCCCCACTACCGGAGAACGTCGCCCCTCCTATCTACTCCTCGGTCGGCTATCGAACATATGCATACTCCTCACCATTCCACACCGCAAACCCCGCTGCATCAGCCAGCCGCCGACTCCCCGACTACCCTGAAGAGACGAGACTGGTGGAGCGTACGCATCCCACGCCCATAGCGCATCGGCAGCGAAATATACTGGTCGATGGAACTTGGGATCATGCTTAGGGTCTGTTTGAGGAGGACAACGACGGACGGTTCATTCTTCCCGAGTCTGGAGGTCTTGAACGGCGTCTGTTCAGATGTCACCCCACTTGCCCTCGTTAGCGAGGCGCGGCAGATACTTTCATGAAGCCCTTGGGTTTGCGCTTCGTGGGACCGTATCCGGTCCCACGCAGCGCAGACTCAAGTCCCCGCAGGAGATATCGGCCGCTGAATGTGCGGAGCGCAGAAAAAGGGGGGTCGCCAGAGAGCAAAATGGATAGTGAAGAATGGGTCCCGGTGATCGTAAGGACTGCTTCGTCTTCCGCATCGGGGACGCCGCCGTCTCCGCACAACCCCCCCCCTTTTTGGTTTTGTTGAAACCATCAGGTTCGGCATGTCAAACACGACGAACAGCTGATGTGATTCGACGCGGACGCGAGCTTGGCGACTTGAACAAATGCTTGGTCTGCTGTCCTACTGCCTCGACCGGTCCTTCGGGGCGGATAGCGGTGAGCACGAGCGAGCATTCCTTGCAGACAGTGTGTCGTAGCCTACTGTCTTCGACTCGTCGGATAGATGGTCAGTCACTGCCACAAACTTCTCACTGTGCAGATAGTGCCTCCTTTTGATCAACGCGTGGACTACTGCCAGGCACTCCCGTTCCGTTGGGATATAATTGCGTTCCGCCTGGCGCAAAATTCGGCTGGTGAACGACACAGGACGCCACTTAGCTGAGTCTTCCTTCTGAAGCAAGACTCATCCGAGACCGTACGCATTCGCGTCGGTCATTATCTTCTTTTCGGTTCCCCTCCTTGGTGGCGCGAGTAAGACAGGGTTGCTTAACTTATTCTTCAGTTGCAACCAGGCTGTCCGCTGCTGAGATCCCCAACGCTGATGCCAACCCGGTATGACCAGGCGCTATCCATGCTTTCTCTATTTTGAGAATCCAGTTCCCTTCAGTACGTCATACAGCGCGGCTGCCGTGTCCGCGAAGTGGTCCAAAAATTCTGAGAAAAAGTTCATTTTACTAAGAAACCGCATGAGTTCATCTCCGGAAGCAGGCTCCACAACATCCCATATCGTCTTAATATGATGATAAGATGGTTTATTTTGTGCAGAAGGCCTTGAATCTTTCCGAAGCCTTTAAAATTAGACCTTTCCCAGAGCAGATACCTGAAAGCCTTGATCTTCGCTTTAATTCTGGATAATTCGCTCAGATCCATTTGTTGGATCGCTGGGTCGTCGCCTGCGCCTTCAATCACGGCATACAATCATTCACGTTCCAAGTCATTCATCTTATCCCGCCTATGGCTTAATGGGCCCTTGATTCGTTGGCCTTCGACTACGGTGGGGTCTTCATTTCGTTCCAGGTCCAGCTTCCAACTTTTTGATCGCCAGAACTGGAGTCCGATGAGCAGCTTATCCGGTAGATTGCTCGTTACTCGAATGTTTTCGGTGAAGCTCAAGCCCCACAACTTGAAATTCAAGCTTCTCCGTCGAACGACTTGTATCGGTGTACCATCTAAGGAATCTGCTTCGTAGTCAACCGTCTTTCTAATTTCCCCACCTTGCTTCCGAAACCAAGCATCTTCTACCCATATAGAAAGCGAAGCTGTATCCATCTGGGCCATTATTGCCTCGCCGAAGACATGGATTTCAACTGCCACCTCCTCCTCATCCGAACCCTGCGGCCATTTAGGCTCGCAACAGACACACACCTTCTCGTTTATGCCATCCATTGGTGCGGATGCGCTGGGGCCTAATTCTTCGACGGGGGCTTCGTTACCCCCTTCTCTTTTCCCGCCTTAACCCGTTTTCCTTCGAGAATACTGCATATCAACCATCCTCTGCCTGCAATTACTGGAAGTATGCCCTATCTTTTGGCAGTAGTACCAATTCACTCTGGCTTGCCAATTTTCCGCTGCTACCATGAGATCCCTCTGTCGGCCCTCTGTTCCGGCGGATTGGTTCGGGTAAGGCTGGCTCTCTATCCTCACGGACCGTGTCCCTGAAGTTCTTCGGCGAGTGAGTCGGCTCCCTAACTTCCCGGCCAGGTTCCTTGGACGTGCGTTGCTGATCGGAGACTAGGCGGGATACTAGACTAACGACGGTGTCGAAGCTTCCTGTGATCACCATAGCGGCCTGGCGCAGCCTTGGTGGCAAGAACACTTTAAAGCGGTTAGCCAGTAAATTATTAGTGACCGGAATCTGGATCATTCTTGCTCCTGTCCATATGCGCTCAGCACACATAGCTAGAGTCTCACGTCGCTCATTCCACTGGATTGTGAAGAACTTTTCCTGCAAATCCGCGAGCTTTTCTCCATTTCAAAACCTTTCTTCCAGTCTGTCCCAAAAGAAATCCACATGCTCTCCAATGAAGGTATTGGCGACATCCTCGTAGACGCCCTTTGCTTCCTGTTTGAACGCGAAAAGTAAAATATTTCTCTCATCCTCTACACGAACTGGAAATTCGGTGAGATAACGGAACCAGGTCCGTTTGGCGTCAAAGAATGAACCATTGCCTACTTTGCGGTATGCGGCACCTACTGGACTCGAGACCAGCTTTATGTAACTTATAAGCGACATGGACTGGAATAAGTTCTTCTTTTGATTCTTTAAAGCCAACCGAGCTCGTTTCTTCATCTGGCTCCTTGTTGTCGTCGTATTCGGCTTGATTTCTCCTTTTTCCAATACCCTCTTCTGGTCGGTGGCCATATAGGCTGCTTCTGTGATTGCTACTAAGGACTCGGTAACTTCCGACGTAACCATCATCATCTTCTGCGAACTTGCAGTCACCTCCGCCGCCATGCTCTGTAGAGACTGGGCCGCATTCTGTTCCTCGCAAGTATCGGGACTCGGTTCCTGAGTCAACTCTTCCGGAACCCCTTGGGCCTCCGCAATGGGCAGACCCGCATCAGGAGCTTCTTCGCCACTTCCGTTCGGGTTAGGTTACCCTGGATACTCGGGCGCGTCATTCTTCTTGCTCTCCGGAAAACTTCTAAAATTCTCTCGTACCTTGCTTGGCGGCGGTGGTGTGGTAACGAAAGAAGCGATGGTGTAATGGCGACGGCGATGCAATAGTGTGGCGGTGGTGTGGCGATACGACTGCGGCGGTAATGCAGCAGCAAATCTGGTTTTTTATACCGTTTTTCCCGGGGCTACACCCTTGTCGCACCTACCTTCAATTAATTGCGCGACGACGATTTCTGTTCTTGGTTTACTGCACCCGTTCGCTTTCAGCTGCTCCCACCCATTTGCAAGCACCATGCCACTACCTTCCCGCGTCCTCCTCAATTATCCTGCTTCCCTTCGAAAATATTTCCGCCTCCGAAATCAGCAAATTTCGCAGCCTCCCTGACCCCCTCGGAGCCATTAATACCCATGGCTATACCAAGGGGTTCCTTCATCAGAGCCGGGGAGTCGTTCAACCCGTCCTGCGACAGCTGATCTCCCGCACCCTCGATGAACTTGACACCTGCAGTATGGCAGGTCCGCACAGTGTTCGGCATGTCACATGGGGCGGTTCAAGCAGGACCATGAGTCCGACGGCGGTGAGACTGCTCATTAGGAAGTTCACCTCATTTGTGTCGAATTCGTTGCTGACGTGGTACTGAGCCGGGTCTAGATCCATCTTTGCGAAGCTAAGGCATTTCTTGTCTTAGGCACACCTTCATTCATCTTAATTCCATTTTGCCCTACTGTAACTGTCGCTGGGGAGCAGTGTACAGTATGCAGACTGGACTAAGCCTTCATTTGGCCCTGCTGTACATCGGGCGTACAGTGTCTTGCTGAAATCGCCGTGTCAAGCCTTTGTCATGTTGTGTCTGTTTAGCAGACTCAATGAAATCTTTAAATAAAGGTCCCAGTTGCCCCCCATTTCGTCCTACTGTAAGCCTCTACTGCACATCGTACAGTATCTTGATAAATCTTCCACCGGCTAATTCTAGCCCTTCTTCTTAAGTTTCAAGCTTGATCAAAATTTTCAAGGCTTTTTCACCGACGTCTCGATGGTTTGGCCTCAGTATCCTCCCTTATTCTTCCATAGCCTACACATTTCTTGGATGGACCGGTCTTGGTATCTTCTCGTGCTTCTTCAAGACCTCGATCTGGTCTCGGCGACAATTTCTTGTCCGAACGAATGCGTCAGCACTTCTCGGGAGTGCTTTAAAATCGATTTTATGTTACAGATACTCTCTGTGGTAGCTGTAAGCGCGTAAGCAAGTGTGTGTTGAGTCACAACCTGACGCCGTCCGATCCGAAGACCGGCATAGTCACGCGTTTATATAGACTTTTCCGGAGGCCGCAAGGGTCCATTTGGGTGGTTCAATTAGTATGTCTCAAGGGGTACACTGTACGTCAACTTGCACTACAGTACACTACCTACCTTACTGTAACCTATTCAACTACAACATGCGGAGACGCGCTCAGTTTCGGCAACCTCACGGGCAAAGTCTAGACTAACTTTGGCCATCTCCCCTGTAGCACCGTTTGCACAGTGGCTTTGGCACAGCATCTCGTCTAAGGGTATCCGGGACGACCAACTCTCGGCCGCTCCTGTGCTCGACTGTGAAATCATATTCTTGTATCTCCAGAACCCATCTGGTCAGCTTTGCGCGTGGTTCCTTCAGATTGGGGAGCTATTTGAGGGATAGATGGTCAGTCACTACCACAAACTTGTCGCCGTACAGATGGTAGAAAATAATGACTAACGCGAGTGCGTACGGTCTTGGAGAAGTCTTGCTTCAGAAGGGAGACTCAGTTAAGTGGCGTCCTGTGTCATTCACCAGCCGAATTTGTAGTAAAATTACTACCTGCTCTGCCTTGCTTGCAAGTTTGTCCGTTTCGGACGCCAAATTTTGATGACATTCATTGAAACCTAAGGTGACTGAAACTGAGTGTCCTGACATTGTCAAATACATGAAACCGGTAATGTCACTTGGGGTTGCCCCACACGGGCCACGTAGTATACCCCTCAGGGGTCCGATATTTTAGGAAGGCCCTGCCGTCCTATCGGTCCAAGTGTCAAGGAGTTTATTCACTAACGTGAGCCTGACTCTCACCCCTCAGGGACCTGACACTGACTTTGACTAATTTACCTCATAGTTAACTGTAGTATAGTGTTAGTCTAACTAGTATTTAAGCTAACTACTTGAGCCATTGGCTCCCACTGAAGACAGACAACCCCGGTCCCGGCTTGGACTTGTTCCCAACCTTCTTTTCGTCGACTTACCCTCTTCCTCAGCGGCTTTGTCCATTGCTTGACCTAACCACCCGAGCGGTCCCTTTTTTTCCTTTTTGTTTTCTTGGCTTAGCCACGTCTACGTCTACCTGTTCTACAAGGTAGGAGCATTAGCCTTTGGCCCCCTGGTAACCAGTGTCTATACACAAGTTTGTTTCCATTTCTAAGGATTCAAGGTCGAAGTGATCGCCCTCCGTTTTCCGCCTTTGGCGTCCCGGTAACCGGCGTCTATATAAAAGTTGGTTACGTTGCCACAGTGACAGCGGGTCACTATTAACTTCTAAGGAGAACCAGATCAGCGCCATTAGACCTTCCCCGTAACGCTTCGGTGCTCAGCACAGCCCGTCATGACCACTTTCGTCCCGAGGACAAGATATTACCAGACTCGAGACACTCTTTTGCCCTAAGAACAAAATATTACCGTCTTCAGGACATCCGCAGTTCCTAAGTAACACGGTTCGGCCTTACAACCTGGAGAGCCGCTACTAGGCTCATTCGCCTTACAGAAAACCCCCGCTCTACCACTCCTAGAAGTCTCCCCCACGGGCTACTTCATGTGCTACTGCGACGCAGGTCACTTAAAAGTGAAGAAGGTATCCGATCGCCCTGTGATTCTTTGTGTGTGTCTCTTCGTGCTTCGTTGCCTAAGGCACTTCCGTCGAAGGGCTCCACCACACATCGATCGCCCATTGCCTTACAGAATTCTGCGCCAGAGGGAACGCAATTGTGCCCCAACAGAACGGTAGTGCTTGGCTGTAGTCCATGCGTTTATCGGAGGCAATTTCTGCAGAAGCGGAAATATTTTCAAAGGGAAGGTAGGATAAATTAGAAGGACGCAAGAAGGGAGTGGCATGGTGGTCGCAAATGGGTCGGAGCTGCAGAACGCGAGCGGGCGCAGTAAACCAAGAACAGAAATCGTCGTCGCGGCATTATTTGAAGGTAGGTGCAAAAAGGGTGTAGCGCCGGGAAAATCGGTGTAAAAACCAGATTCGCTTCTGCATTACCGCTGCCGTCGTATCACCACACTACCGCCACACTACTGCATCGCCGTCGCCATTACACAATCGCCGCTGTTGTTACCACACCATCGCCGCAATGGAGAGGATGGAGTTCGAGGTCGCTGTCACGGCATGCAGAGCCGCGGCAAAAACGTACGCTCTGTTAGAAGAAATTCTGCTGGAGCGCCAATCCCAGCAGGTTAGGAGCAGAAGAGAACGCCGCGCGCAGAAGAGAAGGCCAAGGGGACCGGTTGATGAGGTGGAAATTGGCGGGCCGCTGAATGTGCGGAGCGCAGAAAAGGGGGGTCTCTAGAGAGCAAAGTGGATAGTGAAGAATGGGTCCCGGCGATCGTAAGGACTGCGTCGTCCGCATCGTGGACGCCGCCGTCGTCGCAGGTGCCACAGTACAGTAAGGGACGGTGGAAGATTTCTGCAGTACAGTACAGCACAGTACAGTACTGTTGTGTACCGCACAGCACTTAACATTCTGAAATTTAGAAATCCATTTCATTCCCATTTATCTATGGGTAATCCACAGCCTACGGGAAGTACTGTACTGTACTGTACACCGGATCAAAAGGTATCTAGTAGAGTGGCAGTTCTACGAGCTCAGTCCTTTTCTCCGCTCGCCTTCCCTTCCTCTTCCTCCAACGCTCCCTACAAATCCTCGATCCAGCCACCAGAATGGAAAGAGCCGCCAACGCCAACGCCAACGCGCGCCCGCCTTCGTGGGCACAGATCGTGAAGGCTCACACGAGCCCTCGAGTTGCTACTGTCCCTTCCGCCGTACGCGATTTCTGTCGACTGCAGACAGGATTGCTTGATCTGGCCACCCCACTGCAGGACGAGGCTCCAACACGCCGGAGTCGCGCCCACACATCGTAAGCACCTGTCCTGAATGGTATTACAGGCTTACCTCCGACGTTGGCCCCGATGATGTCCATGCTGGCTTTCTCCGCAGCTCCTCCAGGCAGCGGAGCCCTGCCGGCCTATAAGGTGGTGGTAAATCTTTATGGTTTGTACAATGTTGCACAGAAGCGTGCGGGGGGTAGTCATAAATTAACTACGGATGCGGGCGGCGGGTAAAAACCTGCCGCGCCTGCATTCTTTGGAGACTAAACGCAAAACGGGTAACGAAGTCGCGAAGCTCCTGTTGAGGGGAGGAA
Organism: Kappaphycus alvarezii; assembly: GCA_002205965.3. Classification (NCBI taxonomy): domain Eukaryota; phylum Rhodophyta; class Florideophyceae; order Gigartinales; family Solieriaceae; genus Kappaphycus; species Kappaphycus alvarezii. Next base: position 1,786,312 of record NADL03000599.1, read on the forward strand.
CCTCGACGGGAAGCAGCGAAGGAAGCAAGGCGGCAGAAAAAACCCTTGCCGTCGTCGCCAAGGCGCCATAGATATCAATCCCGACGGGGGAGAGGAGAATATCGTTTTGGTTGCAGTGAGTGCCGTAATGACGATGTTTCTCGCGCTCTGCGAGTGTGGCGGCAGCGCCTGCGGTAACCGTACTTGGCGAAATGTGGCGGCGTGCGGAGGGGTGGGATATAATGACGCACAAGCTAGCTTGCTAATCGCAGCTGAGGATGCTGGAGTACCCCTGCGCAAGCACGCACTCCTTACATCGGGAGATTGGACAATTGTTGTGCACTACGCCGCGGACTCCCAAGATCTCCTGAAAATACTCCGGGAGATCCATAACATTTACAATGGCGCTCGCTTTTCCCCAAACTCGCTTTCTGAGCTCATCACCGAGCTCCCGACAACCGACTGGAAAGTTGGCACTTGCGTCGCTGCTGCGCGCGAAGTCGCAAAGCTCAAGACCGTGGCCTCCGAAATAACAATGGAAAACCGCAAAGCCCTTGCGGGAGCAATCACCCGCCTCGTCGACGCAGCAGCAGCAACCCTCCCAAGAGGAGATGCCTTCGTAGAAAACTTCATCACGAAGTTCTACGCGGGATGCGAAAACCTCGCTCCCGCAAAGATTGACTCAGATGCTGAAGCATCCAAGGACAATACTTCCGGACCTGAAAGTCCCACTGCGACCAAAACTGATACGGCCCCACACACCCAACCCGACCAACAAGAAAATGATGCGCCCTTAGAAGAACCCGAGGATAAAATGCCACCCATGACAGGCAAGACCTCCAAGCCCGAGACAACTGCAGACCCAACGCCTGCCAAGACAGCCACCGGGGTCGCATCACAACAGAAGGGATCTGTCGCCCTACGGCCAAAGGACACCCCCTCTAATCGTCTCGGGAACCCCTCTACCTCAGCGACGACAAAAACGAACTGCGTACAAATCCTTCCGTCAGTATATGATGCGCTGCACAGCCCTCTGCGGCCTTCCGACATCTTTGACCGCATCCCCGGGACCTGCTTGCATAGCCTCGCCATCTTCCTGATCTCACTTTTTCGCGCCGCAGCCAATGCTCGGAATCCCGATGTCGTCCACTCTGCCTTCCTCCGGATTCACCTACTTCCCACTGCAGTCTTACGACGGTTAATGCGGGGGGAAGCCGGGTGGCAATCCAAGACAGACAAAGCCAAGCACTCCGCGAGCGAATACACCGCGCTTCTGCAGGTGAATGGGCCGATTTATGGACAGAGGTGATTCAATCACACCACAATAAAGAAGAACGAGTGGTCCGACCACGTCCTCAACAAAACGACGCAATGCGCCAAGCAAAATTCCGCAGGGCAGCCCATCTTGCTGCAGATGCGCAATATTGGCGTGCAATGCGCACCCTGCACCAGTCGCACATTGCTGACGTGCGTGACCCGTAAGTCATCGAAAGCTTGCGAAAACTGTACCCAGCACCGCAGTCTCCGTTGAGAGCCATAGAAGCGAGAGGCTTGCCGCTCCCGGTGGACATTTCGGAGGAAACGGTTCTACGCGCGGTCCGACGCCTGAACCCTTACTCCGCACCTGGCCCTGACAGAATGTCACCGCGACTCCTGCACCTGCTGGCCAACACGCGGGTAAGCCCTGAAGCTGGGGTGACGGGTATCTCGGTACTAACAGCTGTTGTGACGAGACTAGCTCATGGAGACCTCCCAAATGAGACAATCCCCCTTATCTCCTCTGCGACGCTGTTGCCGATCCAACCCTGGCCAGACAAGATCCGCCCCATTGCAATTGGGACGGCTTTGCGGCGACTGGCGACAACCGTGCTCCTACCCCAGGCATTGGAAGACACGAGGGAATACCTCGCTCCACAACAGGTGGCCAACGGAGTGCACTGCGGACTGGATTCTATCGTACACGAAGCCCGGAGACTGGTCGCCACCAAAGGTGAAAATGAGGACTACGCGCTGGTTTCAGTGGATGCACATAATGCGTTCAACCGCTTCTAGAGACAGAAAACGATCAAACTCCTGCCGACCAAAATGTCATCGTTACGCGTGAGTAACTTTATTGCATCAGTAAAACGGGTGTCCGCTGCAGGATCCGTTCTCTGAACATGGTGCATGTGTTGTAAATGAAAATTTGCGCATGCTAGGCTGGCTGCGCTTGAACATTTGGGCATGCTGTGCTGGCTACGGTGGCACTCTGCGCTGGTTGGGCTTGCATGCTGCGCTGGATAGGCTGGCATGCTGCGCTGGCTGTGCTGTCACTGTAATTACAATATTATTTTCAATTATTTTTAGAGCGATGCTTTGCACCGTACTGTAGCGGTGCCGATAGGGCACATAGGTACAGAAGGTTCGACTTTTATCATTGGTGTACAGTCCAAATGTGCAACGTTGCAAAGTACTTAAAACTAAGTTGGAATTGGGTGACTAAGCTCTGCGTGTTGCGGTGCGCGACAAATTATGGATGCTGCACATGTTGACCAGATTGAGTAGCAAAGCTTCTGATACAGGCGAGTCTTCACTCCCCCAGTCGAGCATCCGCTACGAGACGCTACTGCTGCCGCGTATGTCTCTATAACCTTGGATGTTTCTAAAGAGGGTGCTCCTAACGAGTCGAAGGCTAGTGGTACAAAATCCCATCCTAGCTTTGATCGTCCTGTGTGCCTCGCCTGGAATCGCTGCCACTTTCGTAGCTAAGTCTCTCTTCTTCCGCTTTCCTGCTGCGTTTGCAACAGCTCGCACATAGTTACTGTATAGGTGCTACGAATTGTGAGGGTTGAAAACTCTATATAAGGGGCTGTTTGCATGAAATGATAGGAGTACTTGGGGGGGCCAGCAAGCCCCAGTGGGACGCTCACCAAAATAAGTCACACACAACACAGAGAACAAGCCCTAGTGGGACGCTCACCAAACTACGTCGCACACAACACAGAGTGTGAAGGAAGTTGACAGACAACTTAAAAAGAGATACTCCGTTAGCAACGAAGTTGGTAGTCATCTTCGGGCCCAAAATTTATAAACGGCTCTCAAGCCTCGAAGCTATGTGGAAGAGCCTGTCCCTTTAGGATTGTTCGAGGATCCACTGAACCCTCTTCCATTTCAGCCCATTGCATTTGCCTTGCGACATACACGGAGGCAGATCCGTCGTTTGCAAGGCGAAGGTACAGCTTGCACCTTCCGGACAAAGTCGGCTTCCATAGATTTCTCGTCATTGTACAGCACTTTTTTTCCCACAACTATCTTAGCATAGCAATTTTGTCGCTCGCAACACCTCCGTTTTGGGATAATGGGCGTCGGATGTGTCTCTTGCGCCGACTTTCTGCTAAGTCGGGTATAATTCGCTGTCTTATTGATAAAATGTACGGTCTTTCAAACGGGTACAAATGCAACTGATTACCAATATGATGCTCCAAAAAGTACATTTGCATTACTTGTACCTCACTTTGTGGCATAGCTTCATATATTGGTTTGATAACATCGAGATGAGGTTGAATATATTCTTCCTCCGTGATTCTTCCGAATCTCCCAAGAGTGAAAAGATATATGTGATATGCAAACTATTCTGGAAGATGACGGAGCAGTGGATGCCTATAAGAAAAGAAGACACGCATCATCAAGAATGAATCGTCGTGAGATAAGTGCTGTCCATGTAGCGCCCGAAAACATAAACAGATGCTTATCATGAAATAAGAAATGACTTGTTCATCCTTTGCGTCCTCGGAGATATTGCGCAACCAAGAAGATAATCTTCTTCTACCGACCGTATGCTGTGTATGGCTGTGAAGGAGAGGTACAGACGAAGATGTGTTGGGTTGTCTCGATGAATGGTCGCGACCAGTTCCTGGTGTACTGGGACCTGGACGAAGTCCTCTCGGGGGACGACCAGAACCTCTTCTGGGCGGGTTGTTGTCTCCCGAAGGTCCTCCTCGGGTCATCATCACTGCTTCAGGAGGATCTTCGCCACCATCAACGTTCTCATTTTGTGGTGGGGAAACATAAGGTTCCCGTAGAGGATATAGAACTTATCGATATTTTGTGTCCGCAGCCAATTCATAGCCTCTGCTTGATATTTCAGGATTATCTTTCAGAAACGAATACACGCTCCGTATAAAGGTTACGTACGAGAAAGATAGGTTTTCTTCTGGAACTATCCCATATCTTCCGATTGAGTAGTGGTACATGATCTGTACGAATTCAGGACCAACCTCCAAGAACCGCTCATTTTGGAAGGAAAAAAATACCCGCAACAGTAGATTGTATTCTTTTTCCGAAAGGTATGGACCATTGAGCGTACGGAAACATAAAAAATATTAATAAAATAGTGAATAATCACATGTAACTCCGAGTCTTCTCGCGGTAATATCCTGATCCATTCCCAAGCTCTCTTTCCTCCGATCAGAATCATCCTATAATTATGAAGTAAAACGTTCCTTGGGTACACATTCGGTGCAATTATGAAGACTTCTTCCGCCCTCTCGTGGTACAGGATGAGACGACGAGCATGGATGGGCCTCCTAGATTTCTTTCCTGAGCTCGAGCGGAGTTTGTTGTGCGGGTGTCTCGCTTTGGTAACTACAAATGGACTGCAGTATTTCGTTTCGAATGCTGGCCACCTGATTTCCTGTTGCAATTCTTTTCCGTGGATAAAGAGGACTTCAGAACCGTCTGCAAATGTCCGAGCTTGCGCATCTGACCGACTTACTCCCGATTTCATGGTCGCAAGCTCCGCTCTCCAATTACAGGCAGATATTAATTCCACTTCTCTTACATCCTCTATTAGTCCATTTTCTTGAGAGAGCGCATCTTCCTTGATCATTCTTGGACTTCTTCCGTACATTAACTCAAAAGGAGAATATCCCTCTATCCTCTTCCTTCTTCTATATCCATAAAGGACTTCTGGAATTGATTCTTCCCATCCCATGTTGCTACCTGATGTGGTCTTCGATATCGCTCTTTTCATCGTTCTGAACATTCTTTCTGCTCTGCCGTTAGACATGGGAGCGTAAGCAAGAACCGTTTTCCAATGAATTCTCCGTTTTTCCATGAACCTGGTAACTGCTGTTGCTGTAAAGCAGAGGGCGTTATCTGAAATAATCCTTTTCGGGAGGCCAAAAGGTTCTATAATTTGTTCCCGGACAAATTTCAGAACTACCTCCGCGGTGGCATCATTTACCGGTACTGCTATAGGCCAGCTGGTAACGTGCTCCACTCCAATTAAGATTTATTTTTTTCCACTGGAAGTCTCTCGAAAAGGCCCCGCAAAATCAACTGAAAGACTCTCAAACAGAGTGGAGATTGGAAATGTCAGCGCCGACTTGGACTTTCGTATGGGCGTGAATTTTTGGCAACCATCACAACTCTTCACAAATTCGAAGGCGTACTTATGGAGGCCAGGCCACCAAAATCCGTCCGTGATGAATTGCTTCGTCGAATTCAGGTCCTAGTGGCCAACTCCATCCTGGAAGGTCCTTAGAATCTTACTGCGCTCCTCTTGCGGTGGCACTAGCCGGAGGCCTGATTTGGTCCGTCGGAACAATCCCCCTTCCCAAAAGAAAAATACCTTTTGGTTCCTCCGAACCCAATCCTTATATTTTTGATCTACTTTTCTTATCTCCAGACCGGTAAGAAATTGAATTAGGGCCGTAAGTTCAGCCTCATAGCTGTTTAGCTCTGTCTTCTGTATTTAAATCGTACCTACGACATCTTCATCAAGGTTCTTTTCCGGTTTTCGATCTTTTCCCAAACGAGAAAGAAAGTCGGCCGGTTGTTTCTCACGTCCAGGTCGATATCTTACCTCGAACCTGTACTCCGCGAAAAGGTCAAGCCAACTGGCCAACCGATGGTGCACGTCCTTCTTTTGAAATGCTGTCTTGAGCGCCTGGTGGTCAGTCACTAAAGTAAACTTTTCGAGCGACAAAAGATATACCCTAAATTTCTTCAATGCGAAAACTACCGCCAACGCCTCCTTTTCGCACACAGAATATCTTTTCTCCGCTTCGTTCAAAGTTCTGCTTGCAAACTGGACTGGGTGTAATCTACCCCCTTCATCCTTTTGGGACAAAACGGCCCCAACAGCATGGTATGAAGCATCTGTTTCCACTATAAAAGGAACCTTGAAACCAGGAGAAATGAGAACTGGAGGGGCGCAAGCATTTCCTTAAGATCCTCAAATGCCTTTTGCATGTCTTGGTTCCACCTGAATTTTCCATTGTTTGACGTTCCAGAATGAAGAAGGGCCGCTATTTTAGCGAAATTCTTAATGAACCTCCTGTAATATGAGGCAAGGCCAAGGGAACTTCTTATACCTGTCTTGGAAGTTGGCCGGGGTGATAGCCTGATTTTTGAGACCTTGTTCGGGTCCACTTTTATCCCCTTTCGGTTTGCTATCTGGCCCAGTAGTTTTACAAAAGTCTGTGCGATGAGAAACTTGCTCAGTTTAATCTTCAGACTGTAATTCGATATCCTTCCAACCACTTCTTTAATGTGAGTCACGTGGTTCCTCTAGTGTTTTTGAAAATATCACCACATCGTCGATGTACACCTTTGTGAAGGTCAGTCCCTTCAAGACATCGTTCATCATTCTTTGAAAGGTTGCCGGTGCGTTCATGATACCAAAAGGCATCACTTCGAATCTGAAAGTTCCCATTTTACACTTGAAGGTCTTCATTTCTCTGCATTTTTCCTCCAAGGGAATTTGCCAGTAGCCCGTATAAAGTTCGATCGTTGTAAAATATTTCCCATCTTTAACGTCCTCTAGAATTTCCTCCATGTTTGGAATTGGGAGCCGACCAGGTACCATTTTCTCGTTCAACAACCTGTAATCGACGAAGAATCTGGGTCTTCCGTCCTTCTTGGTCGCGATGACAACTGGGAAAGACCATGAAGAGGAACTGGGGGGTATTATACCATTTCTTAGCACCCCGTTGACGTTCTCCTCTATCACCAGATCCCATTTTGGTGGTTGGCGACGCGGTTTATGGTATATTGCTTTCAGGTCTTCCAGCTCAAACGCGTGCTTCAGAGGCACACCTGCTTGCCACAAGTCTGAAACCTCCCACGCGATTACCCTTGATGATACGAGTGTCTCAGACAATTGCTTGTCTGTTGGAGAAGGGAGGTGACGACCCATTTTTTCGATTTCTCCCACTCTCTTCTCTCTTTCTGTTGGGGTTTTCTCGCAGAGTCCGCCTCTCTCTGCTCCTATTAGGCTGATATCTTCTTTCAAGCACTCATTTCTTATATTTTTTTCCTATTTTCACACTCTTCTTGCGTGCAAAGCGCGACGCACTCCGGTTTTGTGTCATCCCCGTATCCCCTGTCGTCATCCGTTTCAAAGCCAGAGTCTGAACTGTCCCAAGCGAAGTTCAGAATACCCTCCTCCGAGTTGTTCAAGCGGTCATTTTGATCCTCACTCCCCGAATCTTCACTTCCATAACTGGAGGTGAAATCTTTGCTGTTCGTTCCTATTAAATTTCCTAAACCACCACTCCTATCGTAGTCGAGTGGCATCCGAACTTTCGTTCCATCGATCCGAATTGACGCGCTTTGATTGCCTAGATCGATGCAAGTTTCCAATTCTCCCATCGTTGGGCAGCCAATGATTAAATCAAATGGGAGGCCAGGCATGACTAGGAAATCTAAATTGACTTTTAGGTCCGCGAAGAACACTGCGACCTGTTCAACCGTGCCCATACATTGAGAGACGGTACCATCAGCGACCGTTATCTTCTTCGCTGTATGAATAAATTTGAGGCCAAGATGACTCACCAAACTCTCCGAGATTAAATTAGGAACAGCCCCTGAATCGAATAACGCCTGGGCTCTGGTTCCTAGAACCTTGATCGGTACCAGTTTGAGACGCCTCTGAGTGGTGTAGGCTGAATTGAGCATAGCCCTCTTGCTGCCTGCGGGATTAATAATTTTCTTCGGTTCTTTCTGGGCATCATCCGCATCTCCTCTTAGTAGTTGTCCAAACTTCATCCCGTTTGGAGCCGCCGCCAGCTCGGCCACTAAGTTCTATTTCTTTACGTAACCTAGTACATCCTTTGAGATACCCTTACTTTCTCTTTGTTTTCTCGTTTTTCTGAACTTTACGGCCTCCATCCCTAGAATAATTGGATGAAACCTCTTCGTACGTGGTGCTAAAGGGGCGGGGATATGCTCCAAAATATCTCTCCCCAATCTTTTTTTCTTTGCCAAAACGTTGCCTTCTGCATCCCTTTTTGTCGTATTTATCTGGCTAGATTCTTCCGCAATCGAGACGTTCCGGCGTGTCCATTGTTTTGTTCCGACTTATTTTATAGTAGTTTCAGCTCCGGAACTGATTCACTTCGTGCCCTTTGGATAATTGCCCGACGTCCATCTTTCGACCATCAGTTGCTCTCATGGGGACCATGCCGACCACAGCGTCCACATCGAGTATTTCTATGTGGATTATCAGGACACCAATTTTCAAAGTGTACGGGCTTGTGGCAGTAGGGAGAGACTTCTGCTGCCTTAGGGGCCCCAGACTGGTTCTTCTTAATGCTAAGAGTAAGACTCTCCAACTGCGACGTTATCATTTCCAAACGGTTATCAAAGCGAGTCTCCAGCCTTTGCTCCATATCTTTGACATCGCTTCGAACAGCTTCTAGGGATGCCGAGCTAGTCGCTGGCCTCAGATAGTTCTTGTTCGGATTGACGAAGACCCCATGCATAGGTAAGCATTTCTCCATTGACCCCAATGCTTGAAAGGTCCCAGAATTTTTCACAAACTGAACTATAGTACCATTTAACTCGCCAAAAGTTAGAGAACCTTTTATAAGGAGGAAATCAGAAAGGCGTTTATCCTCCATAGCTGCTTTGCGAAGCATCCCATACTTCGCGTTATCATTAAAACCTGCTTTGTCGTACAAGTCACAAGTGGAAATCAACGAACTCAGCAAATCGCGAAAATATAGACGAGCTTCGATAGCAATACGAATCATCTCATCAGGCTCCACCTCCCTAGCATACTCATTAATAAGCCACCTGCAGACCTCATCTAAGTTACGAACATTGTCGTTGAGCGACCACGTATCGATAAACTTTGCCTTATATTTTTCCTTTGCATCACCGTAAAGGTAGGCAAAAAGGTTGGTGGACTTTTCCTCATTGGTGTTTTCACGCATTACAACGTTGACAAATGTGTAAAGAAACTCTTCAACATCTTCATTTTTGCTGCCTCCGAACATCAAGAGGCAGTGTTATTATCCATTTTATCAACTATTTTATCTCTAAATATAGACTAAAGGCCCCCGTATACGGCAAATTAACCAGCTACTACCGGTGCAACGGCCCTCCACAAGAGTACCAAAATGTTAGCAGAAAGTCGGCGTAAGAGAGATATACGACTCCCACCATCCAAAAACGGAGGTGTTGTGAGCGAAAAAATTGCTATGCTAAGATAGTTGTGGGAATAAAAAGTGCTGTACACTGACGAGAAATCTATGGAAGCCGACTTTGTCCGGAAGGGGCAGGGTGTACCTTCGCCTTGTGAACGACGGATCCGCCTCCGTGTACGTCGCAAGGCAAATGCAATGGGCTGAAGTGGAAGGGGGCTCAGTGGATCCTCGAACAATCCTAAAGGGACAGGCTCTTCCACCTAGCTTCGAGGCTTGAGAGCCATTTATAAATTTTGGGCCCGAGGATGACTACCAACTTCGTTGCTACCGGAGTATCTCTTTTTAAGTTGTCTGTCAACTTCCTTCACACTCTGTGTTGTGTGCGACTTAGTTTGGTGAGCGTCCCACTAGGGCTTGTTCTCTGTGTTGTCTGTGACTTAGTTTGGTGAGCGTCCCACTAGGGCTTGCTGGCACCCCCAAGTACTCTTATCATTTCATGCAAACAGCCCCTTATATAGAGTTTTCAACCCTCACAATTCGTAGCACCTATACAGTACTCATGTGCCCTATCGCCACCGCTACAGTACGGTGCAAAGCATCGCTCTAAAAATAATTGAAAATAATATTGTAATTACAGTGACAGCACAGCCAGCGCAGCATGCCAGCCTATCCAGCGCAGCATGCAAGCCCAACCAGCGCAGAGTGCCACCGTAGCCAGCGCAGCATGCCCAAATGTTCAAGCGCAGCCAGCTCAGCATGCGCAAATTTTCATTTACAACAGTATGTTCGTCAAATGCCGTCGCTAATCTTGCCTGCTGCATCGACACAAGACATCCCCAGCCAAGAAGGGATGCAACAAGGGGACCCGGCAAGTATGTTGATGTTCTCCCTTGTCATACACCTACTGGCAAGAGAAATTTCCGATCAGACCCAACTCCATCTACATATATGGTATGTGGGTGACTGCACCTTGGTAGGCAATCACAATGAGCTGGACAGGACTGTCGACATGGCCTGTATCAAAACCCAGCGAAGACACGCCTATTCTGGCCGCACCATCCTGCCACTGAGACACCCCTACTGCACCGCTTTCCAAATGAGAACTTCTCAAATCACGGCATTGGCCCCGATCGGTTCGCCTCAATTCGTGGAGAACTTTCTCAATGAAAAATTGGCAGAATGCAAAAACACGATATCGCTGATCGACGGGATTGGGGATGCTCGCATCCGGTTCCATCTCCACAGTGTTTTTGCCTCGGCATGCAAGCTGCATCATGTGATGAAGCTTACACCGCCAAGTGCAACAAGCGTCCTGGCAATGAGATTTGACCAAGAGCAGATGGAATATTACTCGCGGTCAAACAACGTGCCGATGACAATTGTGGTCCGCCAGCAAGTGGCTCTTCCGTTGCGCCTCGGAGGCAACGGATTCACACCCGCGGCAACGCTGAATCCAGCGCCGTATGCGGCCAGCGTCATCAACTCCGAACAAGTGACATGCCCCGATGATCCTAGCGTAGCCCAGCACCGTGCTCAAAGCTATGCACAAGCTGATACCCACCTTCTCGAGTTTGTCCGACGACTCCACCCAAGCTTCACTGACGGACATGGTGGTCTCCCGGAAACGCTGACAGCGGCCAATCTTGCAAACAAGCCCGATAATACACACAGCATTTTGTATCGAGCCTGGTGCAAGTCGGCAGCAAAGGTATTCTGGGAAGAAGACGAATGGGAGAGGTTCCAAGCACTACGCTGCATACGGAAGCTGATATTCGGCTAAGGATCCGCCGCCAGGCATACTAAGAGACGCCTGCTGCAGCCTTTCTCACCGCACATCCGTCTGCGGTCAGCCGAATCTATAATAAAATATGGTCAGTGATGCTACGCCGCCACCTGGGAGTTCATGTGTTTGACGACACTGTGCCGCTGCAATGCGCGGAGTGCAACAGGCCCATGGACAACCGAGGTGACCATGCAGCGGATTTTTGCAAAAAAGGCCTGGGATGGACTAACCGGCACAATGCCGTAGTGAAGGTATTTGGCCGACAGGTGTTCAAAGCAGCAGGAGTCGGAGTCCAATATTAGGTTAAATACTTACTTCCCGGACTGAATGCACGGCTTGCCGACATTCTCGTGTACCCGAGGTCGGAAGAGATCAACACCTTGCCGCCCCTCCCGGTGGCGCACGAAGTCACAGTAACATCGCCATTCCAAGAGGGGTTCATGTCCATTGGTGCGCGTGAGGCGCGCGCCGTTGCCAATGCAGAGGAAAGACGGAAAATAGGGAGCTTTCCAGCAAAATAGCAGCCATCCCCGGTGAAGCCCTCCCAGGACGATCGAAACTGGGATGGAAGTTTGTGCCGCTAGCCTTCGACTCAATTGGATCGCCGTCTGCGACGACTTCGAAGGTAGTCGACGAAGATGCGACCGCTGTCACAACCCTCAGCGGATGCTCGACGGGAGGAGTGAAGATTTCGGCTTATAAAGATCAGCAGCTTAGTTATGCGATTTGTTCCACGTGTGCCGCGTCTGTAATATTTCGCGACCCACAACATGAAGAGTTTAGCCACCCTATTCAAACCTAATTTTTTTTTGTTTGTTACATAGGGGGTATTTAAGACCTGGCATGTTGCACCTGCATATGTCTGTGGTAAAGTAAACAGGCTCAGATCACCTACCTGAGGACAAAATGTCTCATTATATATCTCAGAGATTCAGAGACGAAAGCAAGAAGTTCTCTGGGGCCCTAGGCGAGTGTTGGAATGAGTATCTCTCGGATTACGTCTATGATTGCCAGGACTATTCTTTGACGCCGGCGCAACGCTTCAAATACCTACACCACCTCCATACTGGCGACGCAAAACGTTTCTACACTCGACACATGGAGGGAATTTTCCAAGCCTTCCATTAGGCAATCAAAGTTTTACACGAAGATTACAACTAGGCATCTATCCAGAACCGCATAGCCACGTAACTCCTAAGCCTGAGAGATAGTCAGTTCCTTACGGTGGACTGCACCGTAAGTGATGCTATTGAAAAGGTTCATGAAGAGATATCGAAACTTACACCTCAGGCCCCGTAACATGCCAGATATGAGAGGCACAAAGTGGAGTACCTTTAATCCGCTGTTATTGGATCTCCTGGGCCAAGGATGCTTTCAGTCAGGCAAACACAGGTGATCTCTCTTACCAAGCCCTCTATAGCCGGCTGGTCGCCGACGTGCAGTTCGAGCAGGAAGAGAAATTGGGACGAATGAGGGATCAGAAAAGCCTCCGTTTTTCTTCGGTAAATGAGATTGATCCAGTACTGCGCGAAAGAGTTTCTAATTATCTCTATATTGGACAGATACGCTATGCCCGAGATCCCAGAAATGTCCGGAAGATTCATAGATATGAAACGCGCGGCAAGTCAACGACGCTATACAAGCAAGGGTCGAACTGTGATAGGCGCGTTGCAAAGGAATCAGTGGAAAATAGCGAAATTCGCTGTTGGGGATGTGCTCATTCAGGGTGCAAAGTCTCTGAGTGCCGCGAGTCTCTCTCACAAAATGTTACTCGTAAGGTACAAAATTTCCAAAAGAGGTTCTCGAAAGATCCTACGAAGGCCTCGAAACGGGTTTTCTTTGAGCTTTGCGCCGAGTTGGAGAAAAAAATATGGATGACGATCGTACTGCTGATGATGACTCGGAAAGTAATGAATCCCAGTCCGCTGAAGATTACTTACTGTTCCGGCATCATGGATAGTGATGCCCACTCAAACGACCTTGACGGGCACATGTAACGAGATGATTTATATGACGAGTCAACTAAGGTACATGAGCAATTTTCTCATGATTCTCCCGTTCTGGATCACCAGATCCTTCCCTGTCGAATGTGCTGGAGAATTTTCGGCGAGGAGTACTCAAATAAGCCGAAATACACCTAAAAACGGCAAACTTAAAAAAATAGGAATCTACGCGCCAAGAAGGAGTCTTCGTGTGCCTATTTTCTCGAAAAATGAAAAAAATCAGAAAAATCGGTACACCTTCCGCTCAGATCCAAAAGTTTACAAGATACGAAATTTCACCACCGATAGGATCAGAATGAGGAGTTTCACGAAGATATTTCACGGAATGTGCCTCGATACCGGGGCTCAAAAATTCGTCATTTGGAAAGCCCAAGCCAATGCTTAATTTAGATTAGTTGGAATCATATTCAAAAGACGACCGCAGAATACCCACTTCAAATTTGGGATGGCTTTTTCACGAGTATTGGTAAAATACTCATAAGGACTCCGACCCCAGATGGTCGCGTCATATGCATCAAGGTGGATGTGGTAGATGCACACATACGGGTACTGATCTGACTAGAGATACCCGACTTTCATAGCTGATTGTCAATAACGTCGAAAACGTACTGTTATCGAAGTCAGCAAATTGGAAAATGACAATTGTACGAAGAAGAGGACACCTGTGCGTCGAATGGGATTTTAGTGAGATTATTTTGAAAAGGACACAGCTGAAGCGTCTCAAACTTCACTTCTTCCATTCATCGACAATGAAATTATTTAATCTGATATAAAAAGCCCTGTCACAACAGACAACAGACAACACCTCAAACTCGTAAATTAATTGAGAAGATCAGCGAGTCCTTCAAAACATGTCAGCGCTTTGAGCCAAGGCCGAGATCGTTCCAGTTTACTATACCAAGCGGCATAGTTTTCAATCAGATGATATTCTTGGATATCATTTATCTCGATAATTTACATGTACTGCATGTTGTCGACACACAAACGCACCTCTCGATTTAAGTGTTCCTGAACAGTCTGCCAACACAGGCAGTATGGAACGCCTTCCTTGAGTATTGGTCAACGATATGCACAGGACACCCTGATCAGATGCGCGCTAACCAAGGAAGTCAGTTCGTATCGCAGTCATGGCAGGATCTTATGAAGGAAAGATTAATTAAGCTCTCCCTATCAGACGTTGAGAGCCACAATTCTATTGGACCAGGGGAGAGATATCAGGGTCCTCTGCCCCCAATGTACCTGCAGATAAGATATTTAGATCCATCAGTTGAGCCTGAATTCGTCGTAAGGCTTAGGATAAGAGCAATGAATGATACAATGAGACCCGACGGATTAGTTCCGTCCTTTTTTGTCTTCAGTACTATGCCAAGATTCCCCGCCACTAATAGTCAGCTTTCAAACCAGGCTGAAAGAATGAGATCAATACGGATAGCTGGGGCGGAAATGGAAATGATGACATCTAGATTAGGGGTCCAGACCGCATTGACCTCCCAGATACCAAATGCCTCCAAACATGAGTTAAATGAGAGACAAAAGGTACTTGTGCATCACGAGAATGCTAAACCATACAAGTGGACAGGTCCATATGAGATCACTCGTATTGAAGGTAATAAATTACTAGTCGATCGTAATAGATCAGAAGTTCAACACTCTAGGGCACAGGTAAAGTATTATTTTGATGATACTTCTGGGGACTTGATTAAAACCCACGTTCCCGAATTTCTCCATCCCAAGGGTCCCAGGTGCTACTCTCGGCCTTTAGGGAGGCCAGAGATATAGAGCTACAGGGGCTAATTAAGAAGTTAATTTGGAAGAAAGTATTAAAAAAGTAGGTACCCGCAAACTCCAATATATTGACCGGAAGATTCGTGATTTAAATGAAGAAAATGGGTACCGAGGAGGAATACCTGAAAGCTAAGTTTCTGTTTCAGGGTTACAAGGACAAAGAAAAGATATTTGTAGTCCACAATGCCACCACTATGAGGCAAAGTTTAAAGAGAACTCCAGTAGCGTTAGCGGCAGTACTTCGATTCGACATCTCTTCGCAATAAGTAAAGCAAGCGTATTTGCAGCGCAAGGGAAACCTTTTGAGAAAGTTTTACTTGAAATCTCCTAAGGAGTTCTTGATATCTGACCGAAATCTTCTTGAGCTAATTAAGCCCTTGTACGAGCTTTCAGACTGTGTAAACTTCTGGAACAGGACTATGAGTCTTCAAGTAAGGCAGAACTTAGGAATGAAGCCTTCTAATGGTGATCTTCCGTTTTTAACCAAACATGAACGTTCTAGGCTGATAGGAATGATCAGGACGTACGTAGATGACTCATTGGTCTGTGGGAATGATAAGTTTGAGAAACTGACTAAGAAAACGCCACGCAAATTTATATCGAGTGAGTGGGGGTACGATGATACCATATTTTCAGGTGTGAGAGTCCAAAATACGATTTTGGTTTCGAGTTAAGTCAACACTAATATTCAAATGGTCTTTATATACTTCCATCTGATGGAAACTTCTCGGATTTTAGGTCATTATGATAAAAAATGGCTTGGGTTACGCACAAAAGGCCGGAGATATGTGCGCAGTCAACATGACCGCTCAAGTAACTGAGAGTAAGTTCTCTGAAAACGACATAAATTGCATCAAAAAAGTCTTCCGGTACGTGGAGAAGGACCCACTTACACCTCTCAAGTACTATGAGCTTGACTTCAGCACACTGAGGTTAGAAGTATACGTAGATTCTTCCTTCGCGAATAATAATGAAAACACGCAAAAAGATACATCGTGCTCCTTAAGGAAGAATCCGATAATGGAAATTTACTGACTTACTCAAGTCACAAAAGCAAATGAGTACAAGTTCTCTCTTAGGGGCGGAATTTTATGCCTTCGCTGACGCCTTTGCTGCAGCATAAATAATCAAACACGATCTAGAGTCAATCCTGGGAACAAAGTTGCCCTTATCAATGTTCACGGACTCTAAAAGCCTACTAGGTGTGATCACAAAGTGCTCTTCAACCCTGGAGAAACGACTGATGATAGACGTAAGCGTTGTACGTCAAGCGTATGAGAGGAATGATGTATGTCATGTCGGCTTTGTGCGAACTTCGAGCAATCCTGCTGATGGGTTTACGAAGTTTGGGAAATTAGAAAGCACGCATCAGAGTCCTTTCCAAAAACATATGTGATTTACCAGTTGGACAACTGATCCTACGATCGGATTTATAATAGAGAAAGAACATGGGAAAGAGAGAGGTAGTATAGAAAAATCTACGCAAATGTGTCTTGCGTGTAGATTAAAGCACACTGTAGTCCTCGGCCCTGGACTCTTTCATGAGGGTTTAATTCTACTCCTCTATACAGTAGATATTACATTGATATTTCTATCTATGTTAGGTCTGTCTAGGCCACATAATCTATAGTACTTATTAATACTCTAGAAAGATTTTTATCTTAGGCTACACATCTTCTCGCGCGTGCTAGGGCTAGTCGACTGTGCAGGGATTTTTCACAAGTAGTACGACTACCGCAATCCAGTGAGTAAAGGGAGCGACCAATTCATCGATCTTCAACTCAGACCCAGCTAGCAAAAACATTTCTGTTTTTTCAGAGTCGCCCGCAAGCGCCACTTCGCTTTTTTACCTTGGATTTCACGATAATCCTTGCCGCCGCTAAATTCTGCCAGGATTCTTAATCAAAAAACTTATAGTATTTCACTTTGTTCGTGGTCCTGAGCCAGCTTTTTAGGAAAAATTAAGTGTTACTGCTGCTTAGTGCCCTTTAGCGTATTTCGGGCCACAACTGACCATACTTTTCAAATATTTAAGCAACCTACATCCCCCTTTGCTTCGATAAAAGTGGGGAATGTGCGGAATGTTAGGGTTAAATGGGGTGGTTCACATAAATGTTTGGGTTTTTTGGTTTACTGCGAGTGGAACATAGGGTGAAATTCCCATTAGCCTGTGCAGTATCACTGCAGCGGAGAAAGCACTACGGTGAGACATGGCGCACTGTAGTGCAATAGCACCACATGTAATTAGAATGGCTCTAATAGCCAACAGTTAGGATCAATAATTGATCATGGAGTTAGTGCCCCGTGCCACGATGCAACTGTAATTTTTGTTTACAGTGGCCCACTTGGGCATAGGCAGTGACCCGTTGGGGCTTTCCAGGGGCATTATCTGGCCCTGATAATTATTTTTGGCTAACCAGCTAATTATTGGACATGTGTCCTAACTTCTAACCAGGCTGACTAGCTAACTTCTTACTTAGTCCTTATTGTAGCTTTGGGTTGCAACCCACTACAGTAAAAGTATAGTAAAGGTACCAAAAACTTCACCAGTTTTTGGTTTAGCTCTAGTTTTTGCTCTTGCAACTCGCGTTCCCTTCCCACGAAGCGCCGCGACTGCAGCTATAGTAGCTACTATCCCCTTCGGCCCGCGCCCGCCAGCTTGGCTTGTCAGCCTTTGTCGTTCTTAGGCTTGTGCCCTTTTTCTCCTTTTTGTCCTAGTGAGAGGACGGGTATCTCACAACACCCTCGGGTTTTCCCCTTTGTTGCGCTCCTTCCGCACTTTTGTGCATCCCCTAGCCCTTTTATCTCTTGCGCGTTTTCGCGGTGTTCCCCTTTCTCGTTTTGAGAACCTCTTTCTGACCCTACTAGTCAGGTTTTCCACGAACCTTTTTGGATCTTCTTTCCTGTTCGCTCCTATAGAACCCCCCATAGTTGTGCCTATTGCACTACACGCACTATGGAGTGGCGGCTAAAAGGTGGCTGCGAGACCTGTTGTAAAAATATCTCTGTTACACCACTGAGTACTGTAATTGAGACTTCATCGCTGTCGTTCTTCTAGTTCTCCATTACACAGTGGTGTAACAGAGCACTTGGATAGAGATCTTGTTCTATGAATTTTTGTTAATCCGAAGGAGGTTATACCTAATCTTTTTACCTGCGCGTAACCAATTTATTTGACGTAGCGACACGCTACAGGTCTCAGGTCTTTATGGTAGTTCTTTAAGTAGTTACACTTTATCAGTTCCTATTATCTAGTTACTACTGTATTTTTCAATGAGTGAGATAGAATCTACATGTAATACGCCGGAGCTACAGTACTGGCTATAAAAAGAGCGGTTCTTCTAGATTCTTGGGGAATCTAGCCGCACTCCGTTGACCTGTTGTCCCTAACTTGCTGAGACGCACTGCTATCGCCTTCACTAATCCTTCAGCAGCGCCACGGCTGCCGCCCTCTCTGTTTCACCAATAATCCTTCACAATAAATAACCCTGTCTACCCCTTGAATAGCTCCAGTCAGGCCTAGTCAGGCCCCTTTGCTCTGTAATGATCTGAGCCTAGGGGCAAGGCATCCTGCTATCGAACCCCAGTCGCACCCGAAACACAAGACATTGTGAGATATCAGAGCAAAGGGCACTGCCGGCCCGCAACGATGGGAGGGATGTGGGCTGATTTAATATTTGAAAGATGTGGTCGGCTGTGGCCCGAAATATCCTAGATTGTGCTAAGATTACTTCAATATCCCTTTCGTGAACCCGCTGGTCGGTTCTCACCTCATAGTGAGAACCCCCAGCCCCTTTACGAGCTTTAACAAAGCTCACAAGGACCAGCTACGAAGACACCAGGGGTTTCAGGAGTTTTTACCCCCGGATTACCTTGCAGAAACAGGCTCGTCCCCGTTCCTATCTCCACGCTCGGAATATGGCATCCCTATTCGTTCTCTCACATTAAGGAGGTGGCCCGATCGGTCGTTAGCCCGCACCTTGTACCAATATTCCAGTGTGAGGACGATGCTCCTTCAAGGACATATCGCGTTGATGGTCACCTTCGAAGAGGCCTGCTTGTTCACTAGGCTATCAGCTACTTTCTAGCGTGTTGGTTGACACGCCCCATTACTTGTATTTTAGATCTTTCCACATGGTTTTACTGCAAATTCATAGGACTCAAAACCTTTGCACCATTCGCAGTAGACTTACCCCGTTATATACCCCATTTACACAAAAATTTAAGTAAACAATCCCATTTTACCCCGTTATTATGAATGTTCAGTCAGTAACTCGAACTAACAGACTTAGCTCTAAGTAGTGCAATTAGAATAGTGCACATTCCGCATTTCATGATTCCTCGAATTGAGTGCTGAGTGAAATTTTCCTGAGCAGTAGTTAAGGTGTTTTTTACTTGCTGTTCTAGCCATACAAAAAGACATCAGCCAGAAAAACTGCCAATCCCACGTGCAGCACTATTTTTCCATTATTTAATGCCTTTTTTACAGGTAAAGCTATCTTTGTTGGATTAATACTGCTAACCCTTTTCTGCTAAACACCTCATTGGTGCCCGCTATCTGCTAACCCTGCTATTGCCAACATTTACAAAGTTATGGTCCCAGACGTGCCCACAAGACCGAAATTCTCTTGGGACATGAAGTCCTGCCCTGTACCGATGCCAACGGCACTGAAGAAGGATATTATGAAGCTGTGAAGCTTTGGAAGGAGTTTCACGGCACACTACCGGGAAAATGGGAATAAAATTAAGATGGGCATGCAGGATATAATTCTGAAATCTCAAATTTTTGGTCGTGCTAAAAAACTTTGCAAGAAACTTACGACACAGGAACTAAAAAGCAATGAAGGTGCTTTGATTTTTGCTCGATCTATCTATAAATCTGACTCCCCTATGCTATTTCGGAAAGATATCAAAAATTCGCTGCCGTTTTGAATGCCACCAGAGGTTTTGAGTGATTCAAAAGATTCGAAATCCGCTTTGAGGCACTATTATGCAATTTTCATTCGTCGGTCCCCAAATTGAAGCTACCTGATTCGCTAACCTCATTCGTGCTTATTAGTAACGATAATTTGGAATAAAAACAACGTGTGTCATTGCCATCAGCTGCTGCACCTAAAGCGGATCACAGTGCTGCAGACGAAATCGACGATGCTTTAGAGAAAATTAATTATGAATACATCGGTTCGATTATTCTTACCTTCGACAAGCCTAAGGAAATGAGGAGCAATGGTGAAAATCTAGGTTCACTGCCTGCCAACTCCGTCAAAAACCGAAGAAATTTTAAAGTTTTCAAACAAAAGTACACCCTTGGGCAAGTCAGCGAGCTCAAGAAGTGCACGAAATTTAATGTGTGCGCTGAGCTAAGCCATTGGGACTCTGACCCTGAATGCAAGAAGTCAAATAATGAAGATAATCAGAACACAAAGGCGACCTTCATTAAGTCAAAAAGTACTGAGCACAGCAATGAATTAAGAAAAAGCTCCCTCGGACGCTAAAATTTGGAATAGCCGAGCTCTCTGCTTTGTGTGAGGACGACCTTGTGATGGTCAACGGTGGTGTCCCTTACAATGGACTAGGGAATAATGAACTATGCGCAGTCAGCAACACTATTATACATGGATGGAATGGTTTATTAGATCTTCTTCTAGACTGTGTACTGTACAGGCCATTTGTGCAGAACGGCCAAGGCAACCGTGCTAGTAAGAGTAAGCGACTAATTGGATCCATGGATATCACAATCAATGTCGACCAAGGTACACCTTTAACATTCAAGCACTTGGTTATTTAATTATCATAACCATGGATTATTGGACGCAATGTTACTACGAAAGGTAATATTATTCATTCAGATGGAAACTACTTGCAATTCTTTGCAAATGGTTTTAAAGTTACTAAGCAGCTTGTTGGGCATGACATTCACAGCCACTTCTTCAAATAAGAGTTCTACCACAACAATTTCCCATCGACCAAAGATTAGTATAGTACTTCAATTTTCTCACATGATTTTACCCTCTATTGGGATGAAACGAAGCGAATAATTAACCACGTACATGACCATGTGTGCAGTCATTCAAACTATCAAGATGTAAGTCTACTGCTAAAACGCAACGAGCTATGGACTGAAAACAGCATTCAGTACCTCTCCTAATTGCTTAAAACATGTCCCCATTGTCATACTGTTGATCCTGCTGCTGCGAATCGCCCTTTTTCTCTCAGCAACATGTCGAGAGAGTTTGATTATGTGGTTGCTGTTGATCACTTCACATTAGATGCACCTTTTTTCATTGTATGGATTTATCATCTCGCTATACTAGTGGTGCAGTCGTACGAAGCACTTCTATGGAGCATTCTCTTCAGAAGTTGGAGTACTAATGGCTGATGCCGTTCTGGAACCCTGGTGAACTACAAGACGGCAAGGCTTTTTCCAAAACCGTATGTATTGAATATTTGAAATCCATCGGCGTCAAGTTTCGATTGGTACCGCCGAGGCGTCATGGCAAGAATGCAATTAGTCTAAACACCGCACTCTGCGAGACATACATCTACGTACCTGAAGTCAGCTAGCCCAGACCGGCCGGTAAGCCTTGTAGGACTCCAGTCATTTAGAATTTCAAACGACCTGTATGGGAACGATGTCGCTTCAGCACATGAGTTAGCCAAGGGTTATACACGCCATCTGTCGAATTTCACATTTGTTCAACTGCCTATCGAAGTTAAGGCTGCCCATGAGGAACGAATTTCAAAACAGAAGCTTAACAAGATTCTGAGATCCATGCTGTCAGAGAAAATCATATCAATATTTTAGACGTAGTCAATGTCTTCGTAAACCAAGAACATCTGAAAGGTGGGACTTGGTCTCTGCAGAAAGTGTGTTGGATATCGACACTACCCTCAACACAGTTACTGTGCCTGGTGCTAAAGGAAAGTTTATCCAGGCAGATATTGAATACATTTGCTACGCTTTACAGCCAAGACTTACACTTGCTGTTGCAATTCAAGATTCACGAGACGCATGTGACCGCTCAATCGAAGAAGCAGTTGATGAACACGATACCGTAGCAACTGAAGACATTAACAACCATTATGCCACCAACGATGATAATGACTGCAAATTTGATCTTGATGATCCTGTAACTGAGTCTGAGCTCACTTATTATCCTGAAATCATTGCTAAAAATCCAAAACCAGAATCAGCACACCCTACAACTTTGCGGAGCAAGTCACCCGCAGTTCACTTTGCTGATATTGAGCTCCAGTCTGTTACTACGCTTACCAGTTCCAGCAACATTAAACGCAGTTATACTATGTATGCTTGAAGAAAAAAGATTTTATGGCCTATCAGGCTGAGTGATTTTCATCTAACATTTTGAAAAATTCATATGCTAGTGAAGAAAACGGGTTTTTAAATATGGGAATAAAAATAAATGTATCTAAAGTTCCTAACGACTCCAATGTGATATCAAGCCATGTACTCTACAAGGTCAAGGACCTAGACGATGGAACTAGCATGTGTAAGGCGAGAATCGCTCCCTATGATAATAAGGACAGAGATCGACATTTGCTTTGTACATATTCCTCTTTCTGTCCTCCTATGGGTATAAATATCTTTCTCTCAGTATGCATGCTTCTCAATTTTTATGTTACCAAATTTGACATCAAAAATGCCTTTTTACAATCCGGAAAAGCCGAAAGAGATGCTTATGTAATCCCGCCTAGGGAATGCAAAGATAGTTCCTGATTATTGGCTATTTCTTGTGGGTACATTCGGATTATTCAACGCGAATGCCAAATGGTCAACTACACTCTGACACCACATTTATTGAAATGGTACTTACTCCTGCTATATATATTCCTCAGCTATTTTACTACCGTAAATTGGAAGCTTGGTCCTCTACCTAGAGTTGCCAAAGTGTTTGATGATATACTGGTCGGTGGCAAAGAGAACCGCCGTGTATCATTTACTGAAACGCTGAAGACAATCTATGAAGTTGGGACCATAGTCCATATGCCAGGCTAATTCAAAATTTTCGGACTAACAGTGAAACAAAATGAATGCTTCGAAGTGATTCTATGTGCTAATGACAAACTTAATGAAATATAACCTCATTTGCTGTCACGAAAACGCTGCATAAATCAAGATGACGTGCTAAACGCTATTGAGCTACACCACTATCAATCTGCCAACGGATCCTTGAATTTCCTGGAAAGTAATATGTTCCCACATGCCTCTTTTTTTCAAGCTATTTACAACAGCATCAAAAATGATGGGGAAAAATGGACAGGCTCCCACAAGAACTGAGTTTGACAAACAACACAAGTCTATGAACTCAGGCAAGAGAACCATTTTCGTCGCCGTTCTATTTTCTCTCCTTGTCCGGTTTTACTATACAGGGTTGAACAGAAGGAAAATATACACTTACAGCTTTAGGCTAGACTTGCTTCGACAGATTGCCACGAAATATTCTTAGACTGATTGCCTTGCAATATTGAACAAACCATAACGTATGACCTTATCGAAAAAAACATGACAAGAAATATAAAACACATTCAAATTTAAATTCAAAAAATCACACATTTAAAAGTGGATGATACATACATTTTGCAGACACAATATTGCAAGGGAGATACCGGTGACTGTAATATTGATAAACAGACCACTGGAACCCCAAAAGTTCATTATATTGCCAAGCAAAATGCTTGGCTAAAGGTCGCACAACAATTTGGCACCTCTTCGAAGTTTTCTCGGCCTACTCCCGGATCTCACAACAACTCAGTACCAGTTTTTTTTTCGACGCCGCCAGATTGAACGAAGTTGGCTAACTTCCGTATATTGGTTGTATTCTAATTGGACCTTTGAAGCTTGGCTCTGTAATTCACACTCTAGATTGGACCTCTCACAGATCGAAAAGACTAGTTAGTTCCAGTGCGTCAGTAAAATTACTCATTGCCAGCAATGAAATTGATGAAAGGAATCTATTATGTAATATACTTCGTAAGCTTTTGAACTTTGACATACATTTCTATCTTGCAGTTGATTCCATAGATCTCTTGGAATAACTATCAACGTGACATCTTCCGGAAGATAAGTCTATTCGTGCGGATGTTCAGTATTTACGCTACAATTTTGAGACATAACAGCTACACCAAGTGATATGGATACCCGGATCATCAAATGTTGCAGAAGTACTAACAAAAAGATATTCTTCGTTATTAGACGTAGTTAATCAGATACTGTTTGACGTTACAATACCCACTGAATTCACAACTGGAGACATCATTTCATCTGATGCTCGGCTTGGCTAATTTCTTTTCTCGAAAAGGGAGTAATATAAATGTTTAGTCTCTAATTTGAACTTACAGACTTAGCTCTAATTAATACAATTAGAATAATACATCCTCTGTATTTCGTGATGCCTCGATTTGAGTACTGAGTGACACTTTCCTGAGAAGTACTTAAGATGTACTTTACTTGCTATTCTAGCCATACAAAAAGACACAGCCAGAAAAACTGCCAATCCAACGAGCAACACTATTTTGCCATTACTTCATGCCATTTTTGCAAGTAAAGCTATCTTTGTTGAATTATTACTTCTAACCATTTACTGATAAACACTTTATTGGTGCTCGCTATCTGCTAACCCTACTAATGCCAAAATTTACAGAGTTATAGACCCATTTACCCAAACATATAAGTAATCCCCCCATCGAACCCCGTCGTAGCTCATCAATAAAAACCCCATTAAACACCGTTATAGCTCAACCCATATCTATCCCAGCTAATGAAAAATTCAAACTAACCCGTTAATAGAATCTATATGCCACAGGGAGCTGGTTCCAGAGAACCTCTGTTCTCCGAGTGTACTGTACCATATCAGTTGTACGCAAATTAGGCCTCGTTTTTGTAATCTCTAGCTCAACCCCACCAACTGTATTGTACAGCACGATACCATTTGATCCTTCATGATAAAATCCTTTTAACCCCCATCATTACAACTCGAATCTAGTATTGTTACACGTGGTATCGTTGGTATCTGACATCGGGGCGTTACGCTTTACCGACAGTACTGTAGTATTGTACCTTTAATACCGTATGTCATGCTTGTTTTCAGTTTACTCTCTCTCTCTGCGGCCAAGCGGAACCCATCCTCTCCTTCCTCTGGATTCTGGCAGCCCTCTTTCCCTCTTATAGGGGCTCCCGGTCCGGCTTTTTTCTACGCGCTTACAGTGCCTGTACAGTGCCACTACCACTGTACACTGTTCGAGCCTGTTTCCACAACCTCCGTCGGGCGAACGACCGAGGTGCTGATAAAGAGACGGTATACGCCCGATGTGCAACCACTTCTCCCGGAGAACGATCGAGGTGCTGATAAACAGCCGTTATACGCCCGGAGGTGCCACATTCTCCATCGTGCAACAATCTTTTCTCTTCTCCCCGCATCTTCGATCGCTCAAAAACCATTCACATCTCCCTCTTCTCCTCTTTCCACATCCTCAGTCGCCCAAAAACCATTCGCAACTCCATTTTCCTTTTTCCCCACAACAATTGCCCGCACCAAGCAACTCGCCCGCTTGAGCACTGGAGATTGTGTCCCTCGCAAGAATATTGCCACTAAGGCGGCGCAGGTCACCCGCGGCGCAAAGAGACCCCCTCTAGTATCACGAGCGAATCTCGTGCGCCTTTTGTCGGAACGGTCGGAAATCAAGAAGATGCTATTCATTTGTGGGGAGGAGCGGAACCCCTTCATCATACACACCGATTCTTACGGAATTCATCCTTACCGCGTTTCTCGTCAGGAGTTCCTCGATCTCTTTGTAACTCACATTACGAACTATGTAATTCACTGCTTCGGTGACGAGGTCACGTGTGAGGACGCCTTCCAACTCGGTCTCACAGAATCCCAAAACGATCGGCGCGTTTATAATGAGGTCCGAGAAGCAGACTGGATCATCAGTACGGTTCGCTGGGACGACGACAACCAAACTTATTGAGCAGTTGACTCGGAAACTGGAGAGAAGCACTCGGTTTTGCTCTAGACTCTCGCATTTTCCGTTCTCCAAGAGCCAGACCGTCACTCTATCTTTCGTAAGGCCTGGTTCTCCTTAGGGTGCGAAGGTCGACTCAGTGCTGTGTCGAGCGTTCATATTTGGTGCCAAATTCATCCCAGTCGTCGTCTCCAGTTGTCTTCGGTTCGTTCAAGGGAACCACGTGTATTCCCCAATTCCTTCTTGGCCTCGCCGCGCACCGGTGTGGTATTCCGTGATGACACCGACCTATGCATTGGTTTCTCGATCTCCAACGCCCTCTGGCAGCGGGGTTCCCCTGCTGTTGCCAGATAGTGGTTGGAGCACTATGAAAGTAACGATCGAGCTAGGAACTGTCCTACGTATACGTTACAAGCCGTCCAACTTTGGGTCCGCCCAATCCACTTTCGCCACCAATTCTTCTGTTATGTTTTCATCACTTCTTATTTCCGCCTTCTTGGTAGTTCTTCGCGAGAGGTAATCGCCCGCCCCATTCGCCAGGCCCGGACGATACTTGATATCGAAGTCGTATTCCGCCATCAAGTCCATCCACCTTGCCAACGGCCCGTGATCATCCTTCTTCTTGAACGCGATTTGAAGTGTATGGTGATCCATATAGATGACGGAAGGTTTATCGGACAGAAGATACACTCGGAACTTCTAAAGAGCAAAAACTACGGCAAGTTCTTCTCGTTCGCTTGTTTAATAT
Source organism: Kappaphycus alvarezii (assembly GCA_002205965.3). Taxonomy (NCBI): domain Eukaryota; phylum Rhodophyta; class Florideophyceae; order Gigartinales; family Solieriaceae; genus Kappaphycus; species Kappaphycus alvarezii. Next base: position 1,813,006 of record NADL03000599.1, read on the forward strand.
CGGCGCTCTTGGTCCATCATCGTTCGAGAAGCGAACTGAATGGGGTTTACTTTCCCTTCTTCTTTCTTCTGTGATAGAACTACCCCAAGGGCTGCCGAAGAGGTGTCTGTTTCCACTAAGAAAGGAGAATTAAAATCCGGAAACTCCAATACTGGAGGGGTAGTCAGGTTCCCCTTCAAGTATTTAAATGCCTCTTGAATCTCTAGAGCCCATTCGAAACCCTTCTTGACAGATGGCGCCCCATGAAACACTGCTGAGCTGTCCGATAACCCCCTTTTGAACCGTCAGTAGTACCCTGCAAGCCCTAGAAAACTTCTGAGTTCGGTCACGTTTTCCGGAACAGGGGCCTCAACGATATCTTTGATCTTGTCTGGATCTACCTTCACACCACTTGAATTGACGATAAGCCCGATCAAATTCAGTTCTGACTGATCAAAGCTATGATTGGTTACCTTCAACTTCAATTCCGCTTCTTTGATCCTCCTGAACACCCCTTTGCAACGAGCTATGTGTTCCTCCAACATTTTAGAAAATATAAAAACATCGTCTACCTACACCATAGTAAACGGTAACCCGCGAGGGACCTCGTCCATCTTCCTTGAAACGTCGCTAGAGCGTTCATGAGTCCAAACAGCATTACCTCGAACTTATACGTTTCGTATCGAGAGGCCAACATCGTCTTTTTCTGGAACGTTTCCGACATCATAACCTGCCAGTATCCTGTGTAAATATCCAATGTTTTGAAGAATTCTACGCCACAGAATTCGTCTAAGATTTCTTCTATTTTCGGTAACGGCCAGTGGTCTGGCTTCATCACCATGTTCAACTGACGGCAGTCGACGCAGAATCGGGTCCTTCCGTCTTTCTTCGTGGCTATCACTACCGGAAAGGACCAGGCGGGCCTTGACAGCGTAATAATTCCAGCTTCCAATAATTCCCTCACCTCTTTTCTTACCACTTCATTATGCCTTGGGGGCATTCGGCGGGCTTTCGAATGTATCAGAGTCCGTCAACTCGAAATAATGTACCACCGGCACCTGAGAAGGCTCCAGTTCGTGGATGTCCAAAGCTGTAACATCCGTATCCATGAGAGATTTCGCCAGCCCCTTGTGGTTCTTCTCTTCGAGGTGGTCCAGCTTCGAGGCCAGTAAAGCCGAACGGTCCACCTCCACTTTTACCTCTTTCTTAACTTCAGCCTTCGCCGAGCGAGGGAGATCAGGCTTGTAGGTTTCCTTTTTAATGATGGCTACCACCAGGTGTTGTTCGGTATCCTATCCACCATCACTTTCGCTAGATGACAAGAGAGGTCGGACGATGGGTTTCCTCATCGTCCGAACCTTTGGGAGACGTAAAGTACTCACTGTCCGTCTGAGCCCCATTGATTCTGGAAGGCTCATTGACGAATGGTAACACAACCTCTTCATCTCTTACAACCAAAGTGCTGTGCTGGGGTGCATAATCGATGCGCGTCAAGAGGGCTTCCAGAGTCGTAATTCCAACAATAACGTCTAACGGGGCATTGTTGACCACCAGGAACTCTAGGTGCAGGACCATTGACCCGTAATACACTTACACTACTCTGACACAACCAAGAACCTCGGCGACAGTTCCGTCTGCTACCGTCACCTGACGATTGGTCGTCGTCGGTTTGAACGCAAGCTTTTGGCAGAGGTCCCAAGGGATCAGGTTAGTAACTACACCCGTGTCCAGAAGGGCATGGGTCTCCGTTCCATACAATTTCACGGCTACTACCTGGAGTTGGCGTGGACTTCCTGAAGAGTTATACATCAATCCCTGTGTAACCGGTAGCCTCTTTGATAAAAATCTTCTTAAAATCTTTCTGGCCTCCTCGGCATCCCCGCGCAATAGTTGCCCGAAGTTCATCCCCATGGAAGTGGAAGCCAGTTCAGCGATCACGTTATACTTCCCGAAATTATCCTGGAGTGCACTGGATTTTTTCTTCGGCTTGCGGTTTCCTCTCTCATTTTTCTTCTTTGGGACTGGGGCAATCATCAGCGGACGATTACCAGGGGCCTTGTTCAAGATGGCATCAAGATCCATCAATTTTTCTCTCCTCTGTTTCAGAAGTGACTGCGCGTCTGCACTTCTCTTCGCGGCGGCAAAAACATCTTTTTGCGAGATTCCTGAACAACTGTGACCTTTTCATAATCCTTCGGCTTCTTCATTTTCAACTTTTTTCCAGATTCAGACCGGCCCTTAGCAACTCAGCCTCGCAGATCATCACTACAAGGGTTCTTGGACTAGCAGGTTGCCTCCGAATGTCCTCTTCTCCCACAAATTGTGCAATGTGTATCTCTATGCGGATTATGAGGGCAACGGCTCGCCCTATGGACTTTTTTGTTGCAATAGCCGGAAAAATAATCCGCATCCGTCCTCACCGGCGTCGTTGTACCGTCGAATTGTTTCTTCACGAATAACGATATTTCAGCGAATTGGTGGACCAACTTATCCACCTTGTTTTCCAGGTGCTGAGAAATACGAGCATCTGGCCTTTGGAGGATCTTCTTTGGCGTTCCACTCGATGAGGCTCCTTGACTCTCTTCTCTGTAGAATGTCATCTGTCCACTTCCGAAGTCTGTGATTGCCTTCTTGAGCCCCTTGTAGTCCGAAAGGGCTCTAAACATAATGAACTGCGCCATATCTTGATTTTCTTCCTCTTCTTCCCGTAGTAGGCCGAAGGGAGTTGTATCATAGAACCCAACTCTTTTGTATAGAGCGTTCAACTGCGCCAGGGAGTCCAACAAGTCGTTCGGGTCCAGCCTAGCGATGGTAGCCTTCTGTAATTCTTGTTCTGGCTTCGGGGTCTTCCCAAACACCTCGATGAGCTTGGCCATAAAGGTCAAATAGTCCCTCGCCTCCTCCGTCAACGCTCCATCGCGCGCCAAAGCCTCGTAGTAACGCTCAAACGCTGCTCCCTCAAAGTGGTAGAGGAGCTGGAGCGCCTTTTCCTCACCGCTTTTCCCGCGCATAACTACATTCTCGCACGCGAAAAGAAAGCGCGCGACGTCAGCCGAAGGGGAACCGTCGAAGGAAACGTGAGGTCTCGGAGAATCGTTCACTTTCGTAGTCGGCCTTGGACGCGGTACCATGAAATGCCTGTTCTCTGTTTAATCTCTCTCTCTGAGGCCAAGCGGAACCTACCCTCTCCTTTCTCCGGACTCTGGTAGCCCTCTCGCCCTCTTATAGGGGCTGTCAGTCCGGGGTTTCTACGCATGTACAGTGCCCGTACAGTGCACACTACCACTGTACACTGTACGAGCTCGCTTCCCGCTCGCACAGTGGACAGTGGTACTGTACTGTAAGATCGAACCGGTCCAATCAGACAGCGACGCTGGGAGTCCAGCGACACCAAACTCGCGCGACACCTTACATGGGTTTTTAGAAGACTGTGACTGACGAACCTGCGTCCTGACAGTACAAGCTTACAGAAGGATATGGGTTTCAGTTTTGTACAAACTGCACCATGATCTTGTAAAGTACGGCAATTCTTACAGGCAACCATATAGCATTCGAACACAAGCCAATAGGTCATGACTGCAAATGCAAAATTTTCTAACAAATATTTCTAACTTTCTTTGGAAAGATTACGAACCGCTCTGGAGACTGCACAAGCCTCTTCCGCAGCAACAGCGAGGCAAGTCTAAATACAATAGATCAGTACTGTATGCTCTTTGTCCATTACTGCGAATATCCACTGTTGTTCCATCAGTCAGCACAGAAAATAAAGACACTCACAACAAAAAAATAGTAAACGACGGTCATCAAATCTCATCAAAATTGCATTGCAATGGCACAGAAAATATTTGCCATAAACTATTCATAACGCACTCTGTGAATTCCAGCCATAAATATCAGACGGATGCCTTTGCGCTGCTACGCGACGTCGCACGGAATGTGGCAGAGAGGACAATGGAGACATATGGAAAGGGTAAAGAAGTCCTCACTCGAGGGCATGCTGCAGCGGCATCAATGTCCAATGCAGCCTGCCTGGTCTCCAGCCCGTTTTCTAGGGTGATCTGGGAACGCTGCTAATCTCCTTGTGTGAAAGCTTAATCGCTAATGGAACGTCCGCCCTCACTTCAGGAAATAAACCTACCTTCCAAATAGGGCTCACAGCAACCTTTTAGTCGCCGTTCCATAGCACGCTCATTTTCACCGTAGTGTTTTTTCCGCCGTCGCCACACTGCACAGGCTAATGGGAATTTCACCCTACGTTCCACTCGCAATAAACTGAACCTAACGTTCCCCCTTTCCAGATATTAAACTACCCAAACTTTCTCGCCCTTTTATATGTAGATTTGCCTCCTTCCTCTCTGAACACAGCTGTGAGTGCATTTAGGCAGTACAAGCACCGAACCCTTTACCCCTTTTATATTCTGTTTCTTTCGTTCATAGAATGAAGAGCATTGAAGAGAGAAGGGCGATCTACGCGTGCATGTCCGTTAAGAATTCGTGATTTTGTAAATGTGAGATTTTCACGAATATTTCCAATGCAACGTTACTAATTTTCACTCTAGAACCCATGGTTTTAATGCAATCTCCTTCATGATCGTCGATATTGTGTCTATCAGAAGCAATATCACAAGAATCGCTTAATAAGTTCCCTTTGTCTTCTTCTGACCCGTGTGTTCCATTTTTTAGACCAAAATAAGCTGCCTATGTCGGGGCAAAAACGTGACCAATACTCTCTTATTATAGCCTTTTATTTCTAAACCTGAGACTCTAGCTGGATATTAATTAGAGTTGAAGCTTTGATTGAATATACCGGCTTAGTAGAGGCCCAAAAAATGTAGCGCTGAATATGTAGTCAGCTGGGTTTGCTCCTATCGTATTTAAGCAATTGTTAAATTTTTGAATGAGAACGATTAGGACATGATTTCTTGTGATTTGATTTCTTTCTCCCACAAAAATTATCGGCCAAGTTGAAATTCTTTTCAAAGATATAAGAAGAAAGAAAGAAGTTTAATGCATTCAGTAGAAGGAGAATTACAAATGCTTACGTTTATCTCTTATAAAGAGCGTCGATAGACGTTTCAATAATGATCTTGAATGCGTAGTTAACAAGAGAGGGTGAGAAGATTTCAGTTCTTACCACGTACACCAACTTACAAGATAGAAATCACTTTAAAAGGTGCTCATACAAGCTGTTAGCTGCAGAAATGACTGTCAGTGCCCTAGAAACTTGTGGAACATTTAGAACAAAGGAGTTACCCTTACACATTATGGAGAAAGTTTGCAGTCATAACACACTTTGCGATAAAAGTTGGAAGAAGCGAGTGCAAGTCCCTGATTAGGAGCATATATATGGACAAATAATGTTTCAGGGAACGGTTCTCCGAATGAATTTGGAATTACACCTGCTTTAGTTCGAATCGGAGGGCTTTCTTTGTTGTCTCATGTTATTCGGGCGTGAGTGTAAATATATACAGTATACATATACCCATAAAGGAAGCCGTACCAGCACAAACGGCGTCTAGAATTACAATTTCATTGGTTTTCTGATACACGCCATTCCACCGCGTTCAAGAATCTGAAAAGTAGTCCGTTTCATCATTGACCAAAGCTCCGGAGCCCCTGCATGTTCTGAAGTATTTATGAGACAACTCCGCATTGATCTGACGCTTTTTTAATCTACCGGACAGTTTCCAGGCCAAGCATCGAATTGCCTCTGAATAAGGTATAATAACAGTACGTTCTTTCTGAATTAGGATTGCTACTGGTTTCACATGGTGCAACAGATTTTGCAATCAAAGTATCCTGGATGTCTGGCGTAAGAGAAGCGATAACATCCTGTACGGATGAAATTTCAAATGAAGGGTTATTTCGGATGAATGGACTTGACATGATTATCATCTGTCTTTTGAGGAGGGTGGCATAGGAAGCGACGAAGGGGCTTCCGTGGAATACTTTTGATTCATACATTTGCTGCGTCACATTTGTAGAGATATTTGTCGATACATTATGTACTGGCAATTCAACTCGCCTGTTCTCTTTCCCGTTCAACAACAGGGAAACAAAGAGGTTTTCTCCAAAATATTTGCAGATGATGGTGTAGAAGTTTTACCTTTATCTTAAATAACAGAGACAAATCATGTTGCGGGCTCTGTGCACAGACGCAAGCAACATTATGTTCAGATTTAGAACAACTTAATGAATAAAAGCATTTTAAGTCAAAGTTCGCTGTCAATGGAAAGTGGAAAATACCGTAAAGCCTTTGCTCTTTACGGACGAATAGTTATCATGAAAGTTTCGCACAAAAAGTTAGAATGGTGAAAATATAATTTCTTTGATTATTTTGAAATTGCCCAGGTATAAATTGATACAGTACCTCGACATTGGCCATAATAGAAACAGCAGGAAAGGGCTCAATAAGGAGTAGTGTAATTTTTACAACTTCAATGAAGTGATTTGAAGCGACGACTTGTCCCGCATAACGCATTAGCCGCGTGGATGTAACCGACCACATCTTCCATGCATTAAAATAACATAAAAATTTCCCCATGAAGTGATTTATTTATTTATTTATCATTACGGAAATTTGGAAGGAAATTTTTAAATTTTTCATTTGCTACTGTCATTTTTATTTCATTAACTTCAATTTCCTTCATACATCAACATCGTAATTATGTACTGTATGGTGAATAATTTACTCATCTGTCATTTCGAGTGCATAGAAAATGTACTGTACATGTTGGACTGCTCACTTTCTACTCTTTTCCAGCAGTAACTTATTCCAGGTGAGGCCAAACTTAAGCTGGTGAGCTTATTTGCTTTCCGAAAAGACCGTGTGGTATCTGGCCACGGTTTTCTGGGGACTGAATACATGTGTTTGTATGCCTACATCTCTGAGCCCTGATTTGTCGCACAATAAGGTTTGGGTAGATTTTCAGGACTCAGTGAATGTAAATGGATAGCCTGAGATAAGTAAGGTGTAAATATCATTTCCTTCTTTCTTTAGGAGTATCTGAACTTTTGGGACCGGCGAGACTCGTAACTTCTGTTAACAGTCAGTTGCTTGCTGAGCCGCGAAGGTAGTAAGAGGCGTCTCCTACCGACAAAGAAAGCGGGAACGTCTGCAATATGTTATTTGGAAAACTTACGTCAAGCTAGGACTTACAGTACGCACTTGAAATTGTTCAAGATTTGCCAGAAATGAACGCACGTTATTATTGTTAGGAAGTCAATCCGAGTGCATATCGCTGACGCAGTACAGTTAAAAATGTAGTTTTTTTCTGGTAACACCTAATTCCTGAACAATTCTATATATGTTCCTTTCTATTAGTAATCCACATTAGTGCTTTTTCACTGTTGTATAAAGTTGACAACTGCCCGTACGTAAGTAAACGTACATCTGGTTAGAGGCAGCGGCTGTAGTCTCTAATGACTATACTTTACCAAGACTTGATGTTATTTGCAAAAATTTCATAGAAATGCAGACGCTGTGTTCGGGGTTGAAGGACAACTCGGTACTTCTGCTCTTGTCTGCAATCCAGTTCGCTCTCCTGATTCTGACAAAGAACTACGGTACAGTACGGTGTCACTGGTTACGTGGCTTGCAGTCTTACAGTAAAAATACATGATGCAGAATCGCCGTGAGGGTTACTACGGTACAATATTATATGTACCGTACTGTACGTACTTTACTGTAAAGTACATTTTCATACTGTACTCTTCACGAATTAACATTTGCATACTGCCAAAACGCGTCAATGTGGTACCCCCGATACTAGCAGTAAAGTATTATTGTTATTTGTACTGCCATGCGTAGTGCTGTATGAACACATGTACTCGAGAATCTTTACTCTCTACTTATCTTGAGTGTACACCGACTGACCGACTATTCAGTTAAGAGCTAACTAGATGGACCGCATCGGTCACGTGCAGTGGGGCCCGCGATATGATGGCCATAGCCACCGACGACCACAAAGTGCAACTGATACGCTGGTAGATGCGTGTGCGAATCGTAGCGTCCGAGGTGTGGCATTTCCTGGCTACACGTGGTACAAACTCTTCGATAAATAGTGCGGTATCCGGAGAAGGGGCACCGAGGGAGTCGAAAACCAGAGGCTGGAATCGGAAACCTGGGTCGCGGGAGGGCAGGGAGGGGGGACCAGGCGCCTTGACAGCTTGTGCTGTAGGTCCTGGACCTTGCGGTGGTGCATGAGGGCGGCAGCCCCACCGGCGACTTGCGTCGCTTTGGTGATGGAGGTCTGCTTGAACGGTGACGTGACGGCGACGTCACATGCGATGGGTCGGTCTGGCAAGCCAGCTTCAGTGTCACGGGGGGGATGCACGAGGAGAATGTCAGCGGGCCTGTAGTCCGTCCCGTGGAGGAGATTCTCAACTTCGAACTCGTAGTCAAAGCCGGCGGCGTGGAACACGTGCCACGCGAACACATTGCGAACGGAGTTGTGGCGGTGAATGTGTCCAAATTCTGAGACGCAGCGGTCGGCGGCATGGTCACCGTGGATATCCATGTCCTGCTGGCAGTGGTGGCATTTCAATGGCACCGAGTTTGTGTAGACTGGGAGACCGAGGTGCCTGCGCAGCATGATGCTCCAGTGTGCTGATGACACCTTCGTCGCAGTGGTGGGATGGGCATATAGGAACGCCGCCGCACCGGTGTGACGGAAGGCCAAGCCTCGAATCAGGCGACGTGTGGACGTGTCGGAGTGGCCGCTAGGATGAGGTACTCTCTTCCATAGTTTATCCTCCCAAAACTCCTTTGCCCTGGCCTCTTGCTGCGCCCGATTTAGATGAGATTGCAGGTTGACGGGCATGGCGGCAAGGGAGGCGGGTTCAAAGGGGCCTAGGTCGGTGGCAAACGGATCACCTTGGATCTGGCGGACGAAATTGCGCAGGGGCCGGCGTGCCTGGTTGACCAGGAAGTATCGATCCCCCGTGCCTGTTTCCCAAGGACGGCGACGGAGCGGGGTCTTGCGTAGTCGGCGGTGCGTAAGCGGGCCGGGGGCAGCGTCCAGAATGCTGGCGGCGACAGCCGCGTGCAATGCAGGGCCAATCCTGGAGAGCCCGTGCCTCCCTAGACGGAGGGGGAGACAAGCTTGTTCCCAGGCGTCGTCGGTGAGGGGGGCATTATGCAGCGTGCCGTAGGCGGATCGCTGCAGGGAGTCAAACTCCACTGCAGGCCCCGCGGCGTGCTGAGGGTCAGCAAGCCGAAACGCGTGAATAACCCGGCATGCGGATGCACATAGGCGATGCATATGGAAGCGGGCCCTGGGGCCTTGGACCCCTTCCAGCAGCGCCAGGGTGCGACGGCACCCCTCTACCTTGCTGCGTAAGAATGTCTTCGTGAAGGCAGCGTTACCCAACGGGGCCCCGAGGAGCTCGAAACCGTCGCCGGCGCATTCTGCAAGCGGAAACTCCGCCAGGAAAGCAGCGCGGTCAACTGGCGAAGTGTGCGGCCAGGAGATGCGGGTCGCCAGGAGATGCGGGTCTTACGAGGGTTAATGAACAGACCATAAGAAGGATCGTAGAGCGCGAGAGACCGTAGTGCTGCATCGAAGAGGAGTACACTGTAAAGTATTGTGCAGGCCAATTCAACATGTACTTGAGGCAGGCCAATGGAATACGGTACTGTATTTTGCTGCAATACAGTACTGTTCTGTACAGTATGTACAGTATGTACAGTAGTTTGATGCACCGCTCACTGAGACTTACCCAGGGTTGATTCAGTTCTACTATACTGTACTTTAATGACTACGACGGAACGCCCACCTAACCATATCTTCCATACATTAAAATAAACCAAAATTTCCTCACACCTCAAACATCCACAGGCTTTCGGCCCTCTGAAGTCTCAATGCACACAAACCCCCTACTTTCGGTTCTTGAACAGTGGGACAGCATCTTACTGGCTAGTCTCTGGCAAGGGCGGCGTTTTCTGGATATCATTTTTTGTCATTAACCATTCATATCAAAAATAATTCCACTGCAGGAGCAATAAAATTCCTTCATGAAAAATAAAGTCATTTGAATCAATTTTCGTAGGATTCGCAAAAAAACACATTGAATGAAATGAATATCATTTTTTCTAGGGCATTGTACAGTACGAATTGACCCATAATCTGATTGATAGGCGGCCGAAGGCTACCAAGGCCGCCTATTACTTTGGTACCACCAAACTGAATTCCTATATTTTATTCAATCACTCGGAGAGTAACGATTTAGTGCCCTCACAAATGAGACCTTCCGCTGAACAGTGGGGCAACCTAGATGAGTAAGATAAGTAATGGGTAAATTTCATCTCTCTCCCTGTGGAAGTAAAGTTTGTCGTTGAATACTTTCAAATGTGTCCGGCATTAGTTGGCAATTAAGCTGCAAGTTATCCTATAATGCGCACCACGATCTGCTACATTGCGCAGTTATATCGGTATAACCAAATAATCTCTAGAGCGTCGCATCACTGATGGCTGCCCCGCTTTTCCATACAAACTATTTGTAATAAACTAGTCATGTATGTTGCCAATTGGTGTGGTGTGGCTGGCAGAGTTGATGTCGTTTTACTTGAGGGTCATCATATAATCCATAATTAAGAGCCGGTGATTTATTATACACTCCCAAAACTTATTGTTATTGTATTTTGCTTGGTGCGCTGCATACTGTTATGGAAATTGAGGAGTATTGCAAAACTTAAAATAGCCAGCTAAGAACCCAGCCTTGTACAAGTGATCAGCACGTACACTTTTTAGTCTAAATCAAAGCTAGAGCTCATGAAAAGTATGAAACCTAGATCGGAAGTACAAGGAAAGCGGTTTATATTAAAACTTTTTCGCAAGTGAATAGTACATCTCAGGTAGTAGACGGCGTGGCAGGTCCCCAGAGGCTAGATCGCAGATGACTGGAGCGGAGCTAGATATATGGCGCTCACATCTTGACAGAGGAAAACCACCACAATTTTGTCGAGAGACAGAGCACGGCTGATTAGCGGATTTCGTCGCAGCCCCTCCGGACTTTTGAAAAATACGAAGTCCGATAGGATTTTTCAAGGATTTTAGTGAAGCGCTGGTTTGCTGACTTGCGCAGCGTAGACGTGAAATAAAACTTTCTCTTCTTCTTTGACATGCACTGTACACTGAATTCGCGACGGTGTGACTTACTGTACCGACAAGGAGAGGGAGCAGGGTGATCAACTAGGTGCATACTAGTCATGTCGGTGCAGCACAATAGTATGTCATCACAGGCTTGATTGAAGAAGCAATTTAGTATTGACACGATTTCATGTGCTGTAAAAGTTGCGAATCAAAAGTCTCCTCTCTTGTGCAGCCTTAGAACCCGCAGCTGCCACTTTTCCTGTAGCATCCGCTGGAACGCCGGTCCTCAGAAGACGGACTATGGTAGATACTGCATTGTGTTGTAAATCATAAGAGAAAGCTAACTTAAACGAACGCTTTGCTTGAAAACTCCTCACCCATTTCATATACTATGTAATTATTACAATTGCGGCAAATTTATTAGTGTGATACGAATACCGTATGGATTTTCGGAGGCCCCCTCGGATCAATGTGAGCCCTGCTGCCTTCAGCACTGGTAGGTTAGGCATGCAATGCGAAGAATACCTGCGACGGTCTTTCAAGTTATGTGTTCTCACTAGAGCACGAGCTGTACTGAGCGGTATAATGCGGTACAGGACTGTACAGTACTATACAGTAGGATAGAGCACTGCAACATTTCGAGCTTACATGCTGCGCCATCTACGCTCTACAGCCACAGTGCTTTACAGCTGAATTGTCAAATTGCATCAATGTCCAAGTTTATATCTTTTAAGGCCTACATATGCGAACTTTACAGTAATTTATCTACTTTTCTATAGTTTTAGTACAATAGAAGGGAATGAGATTTCGGTTCCAATTCCTCATGAAATGCAATGTACCCTTTGAGGGATAAGGCAATGTGCGTAAGGGCACTGTACCGTAGTAATGCAGAGTACTGTATTGTACATTTATGATAGAAATAAATTATCTTATCCGATTGAAAGATATGTTTTCTAGTGGTTATTTATCTGCTCAATCTTTGCAAAGCCCTGTCGTTTTAAAGACATAGAGATGACGACCAATGAATAGCTGTAATGAAGTACTCATTGGCCGTTTTAAGTTAATTTAACAATTCAATAGAATGCAATGCAGAGTAGAGATATGGAAGATCGCCATAGTGTTCAATTAAACGAGTTAGTAGAAATATCCTCTCGCTCGACGATTATTTATCGCAGCGTTATACGGTGACAATGCGCAGCTTATTAAGACAAGGCACTGATTCCGTAAAGTTGAGCATTGTCCATTTCAGGCCAAAAAACTATGGCATGTAAGTGCGATACAATAATTTCCGCCGCTCCAATACCAATACAGTAAAGTTACTGTGCAGTACAGTACTGTACTACTGTACACAGTAAAGTATGTACTGCACAACTCATTGAGCACAGTATCGAAATAACCGTCCACCAATGCTCGCAAGTTGAAATCATGTACGGTACATCCTGTATCAGCAATTGGCATCACTGGTGTGTCAATTCGAGACCGCTGCAGTATTAGCGCGGAATAGGTATGTATGATTGCACTTAACCAAACAGGAGGTTATCGCCTGCGTTACGCATGCAGGCAACACCAATGGCGTAAATGATAGAGCCACACCCTTTCAGTCCACTGAGCACAACTAGTTTCATTACAGTACCTTCTCTTCAGAATAATTTCTTAATTCCGCTTTACTGGCGATTATGAAACCAAAAGTACTCTTCCTCACCATATGACATTCCCTCGGCAGCGGTGGACAGTTCCCCACCCCCCACCCCCCCCCGACCTACCGTGGCGCTCTCAACTTTTGCAGTATGCCAACAATATGCCAACTGTCATTGCCTAAAGTTTCTTGACAAATTTAATGCTAAATTGTACACTGCCTAGTCGTCAATTATTGTGTGAAACACATGTCTCCAACGCCCTCCTCACCCTTTGTTTTAGTCCACTGCTAATTACCATGTCTCGACAGCCATAACCACGCCTAAATCTCAGAGTTGAAGTTACTTCACCTTCTCTGCCCCCTGTATCCTTTCATCAATAACACACCAATGCCGTTCACATGATATCCGTCATCTTCCCGCAGCCCTTGAATTGTCAGCAAGCTCCTGCCTGCTCTTTCTCGTCTCCTGCTCAGCAACATCCAGTGCATACGATTCTTTCTCTATCAGACGCTGGGTGCTTTGCTATTTAAGACCCTCTGCTCACCTCGATATCCGTCGAAACACTTATACTTGAATATCCACCAGAAGTCACCAATCCAGAACAACCTACATTGCTTATTGCACTCTTCACCAAGAGTGCAATTTGCCCTCAAAAGTTTCCGCCTGCTCGTTCTTCGGACTCGAATCATCTTCGCGAGCGTGGACTAGAGCCAAAGCAACCGTTTCTGATCCCCGGTTTTCCTTCTACTTGCCCATCACATCCAAAAGTTCCGAATCAGATCCAAATCTTTAACCAATTCAACAATATTTCCAGCTGCACCCAATCTTGTAAACTCCATTCAGTCGTCTCGTCGAAATGTGCCACTCCGGGGACAGAAAAAATCAACGCGAGAGCAAATCCCGCCCTTCGAGTGGGAGAGGCCGCCGTGACACGGCTCTAGCCCCGAGCACCACCGCCCCAAGGTCTAGAAGAGTACCCGTTTCAACTGAGTTCCGTTGCGACACATGTGGGCAGTATTATTCTCGTCGCGACAACTTACGAGTTCACCAACGCGTCCACTCCGGAGAAATGCCGTATGAATGCCAGTACTGTGGTCAACATTTCCGCTGGCTGGGGGCCTTGCGCAGTCACGAAAGTAATCATGTCAGAGACGGTCATTCCGCCCGTCAATCTTCACAGTCTTCGCGCAAGAATGGCTCTTCCAGTAGATCTGGTAATTCCTCATCTGGGCATCGCATCGCTTCAGGTTCATCATCTAGACATCGCAGTTCAGCAAGCCCAACTGGGGAAAGGAGCACGCGCTCTGCATCTTCTTCAGCAAGCACCCAACGCCACGCCGGAGGATCGAGCTCGCGCCAAAGCCATCATACTCCAAATCCTCGGGTTGATCAACCTTTGATGGAAGGGCAGAGTGTGATCATCACCGATGAGGATCCGCTCATTAGTCCGGTGCTAAATGAGCCTTGGCACCGAGTCCTGGACGACGAGCATTGAGCCTGTGATTGAGTTTATTCATTCATATATTGTTATTCCCAACGTTCACAAGCGTGTGGCTCGTAATGCCCAAAGTATTTGCTTTAGCGCGATGTTCTAAGTCCAACAATTATTTGCTCGATGTCTGAATTTCAGAAAAACCTTTGTCTACAAATTAGGATTTCATCTCATTCCATGCAGGGAAATAGAGCCTCTAAAATAAATGACTAGCTTCGACGGATCCTTCCACATAGTTTACCGCGATTAGCAATTGAGGGGTGGGAACTCCGCAAACCGGTTGATTAGAGCCCTGTAACGACGGTCATGATTAACTGCTGGACTTTCGTCAGGAGAGAGGACCATGATTTTTGCGGAGCATTGCTGTAGATCTTCCGTAATGGAATATGTGCTGGTGCATCTTTGGTTCTGATCGCTCTTAGAGCCTCCGCGGAATGATGGTCAATGACTGGGATGCTCCACGAAACTTTCAGAATTCTATTGCTCGGTGATGGGGCCCAGGTACCTGCTCTTAGCGCGGACAGATCGAGTGCACAGTGAGAGCACGCGTTACTGTCATTGTTTAGTAAAGCCAATCAGTAGATACTGAACGCATTAAACTTCTTCCATCTTCTTGAAACCCATGTCGTGTTACTTTTCTGTAAACTATCATTTATACTGCCTTCACAGCATTTACAAACTGAAATATATTATTACAAAGATGATGATAATTATTAATTAAATATTCATAGTGTTCACCGAAGCATTGCTCCTAGTACCTACATGAATTAAATCAATTTAAAATGTTTCATCTTGTTCCTAAGTTACTGAATTAGAAAACGAGATCATGCGCGAAAGTCGAGGGTAGCAGATTGAAGTAGATCCACGTTTACCTCCACTTAACGTACAGTACAACTGTACTGTACAGGTACAAAAATTGGATACAGAACTAGGATAGCAGTGCTGTAATTTCGCTGTATGCGTAGCAACAGGGTTTACCAGTCTTTATTGCAGTCTTCGAACGAATTTTGTGTGCGTAGCCCTGTCAGTCTGTCGCCAAGTTCATTCGTCCGGAGTTTTCTTTGTTGCGGTTGTCGTCGTTGCATACGCAGCACAGAGGGCGAGTCGCGTCGAAAGTCTCTAGTGTCTACTAGACACGTGTACTCAATTGAGTACACTTGGCATCAGTTTAGTAAATTTTTAAGAGAGAAACTTCACTTCAATTACCAAACAACACCCAAAGGCGTCTATGGGCAGACGTCATGGCGCGAGAGTGGGATTATTACGGCCACGTAGAAGGACACTAACCTGCCTGTGATGGGACCCTACGGCACGGAGCATTTGTGGGTGCCTGTTCGCTGGACGGACTGGTCTGATCTCAACTCTTCGGACGGTGACGACGTCGGTGATGTCGCTGCCGATCTGGAGGGGATAGAAGCTGGTGGGGAGAAGGATGAGTAAGGGGCGGGCATATCTTGTGGTATGCTCCAGGTAACTTTGCTGGCAAATAGGACTTTCCATCACCGGTAACCCTCTAAGAAATTCCGGGCCCTAACCGACCACATCTTTCAAAATTAAAGCACCCAAAAATTCCCCCCTTCAATGAGTATCTATCGTGTACGCAGCAGGCATACATCCGTAACAGGAAAAAAAACTACAACACCCAGCCCTTTTTTTACTTAATCGATATTGCTCAACCGCGGTACTAGGCTTAAAATCTCTACTGTAGTTCGTTGCTGATGTCAGCTGCTTGAGACTCTCTTCATTCTGCCACCTCAAAAACACCCTCCAGAGTGACTCGCATTCAAGACCCCCGAACTAATATCGTAAACCAAGTTAACAAACAATCAAGGCTTCTAACATTTGACGTGAAGTATAAATGTTTGTACGAGAACCTGTGGAAGACGAAAATAGTTAACGCGAGCGTCAAGAGAGTTAGTTGGGAGGAAAACAACGGCTGTCTTCGCAAATTACTGACCGAGAAATACAAAATTTCAGGTGCAAACAAATTTTACACTTACATCTGGTTGGAATTAAGTTCATGGATGCTATAATCACAACCAAAGTCAGAATATTATTTCGTCTATCTCTGAGTACTCCGCGACTTCAAGCCCGAGTAAAATACTGGGGAAATTTGGGCTGTTTTTAATAATCCATGAAAAATGAGGTTAGCTGTTCGCTAAGGGATGTCATGATATGGGTAAAAGCTTGTAATGTAAAGGACTGGCGCGAAGTCGTCACAACGCTAGAAAAATGGCTGGAGTTCAGCCAAAAGGCACGCCGCATTGGACATCGCTGACAATACTGACTACTGCGCAGGGCAAAAATGCAATGTTGAATCAGAAGACTACTGAGAATGAAGGAATGGAAATTAACGGCAGCTCTGATTGGTCAGACACATTTTGACGGTCAGAAATAGATTGAGATCCACGTGAATGATTACTTCAACGGCCCAATCCTTGGTTATACATGGAAAGCATATGGCCAAGATGGTGAATTAGTCATGGATGTCGTAAGACTTACCAATATCTACTGTACAAGGGAGTTACCACGCACAATCGCGGTAGTGGTTGTTGAGGGTACGGTAAAATGGTGGAAGCTTTTTTTGGGAGGAGAAAGCACCCAGAGCGAAGATCATGCGGCTAGCACTACGGTAATGTCGATATGCAAATCTTTCGTTTCCTTGTCGCTTTTCTCCCACTGGGCAAGGCGGGAGAGCCGGCGTGTTAAAGCCACAACTTGTTCTCGGGTGCTGACAGCGAGCACTGTCAGCACCATTCTACGCGACTTACACGTGTGCCCCAACATGGCGCCACACTATTGTTACACTGACAATAGAGGGTCGAAAAACGCGTGACACGTCACCTTTCGACTACTTCACCTGGATATTTCTGGCAAGGTACACCCTGTCACTGCAATTAATGTCATCGACAAATTAATGAAACAAAACAAACAAATAAAAACTTATATTAATGACCGTGTTAGCAAAAATGCTGAAGTTATAATTAGTTTAGCCTCACCACAAATATGACCTGACGGCGAAGACTCGGGGCAACGTTAAAGCGCTCCAAACCATTTTCATTATCTAAGACTAACTTCACGTGATATTATACAGCTCTCATCTCCATCATGGTGTCTGGATCACCATTTTTTGCCTGGTTGAGTCACATAGTCCGTCAAAATAGTCGAAATAAAACAGAAAAAACGAAAAATACCGATAAGTGGGCACCCTCTAATAAAACCCTGTGATTCATTCATAATACAAAAGATCAAATCAGTTTGGACGACTAAATGGGAATCTTACAGGATGGATTTAATAAGAAGAGGTGAGTGGAAATACAGTCATTGAAAAATCGCCAATCCCGGGAAATCCTTCTTTTTGCGGCTTGCGGCTAATTCAGTGCTTCAGGTCAATACTTAGCGAGATAGAGAGGGCATATCTTATGCGAAAAAGGCCATGGTAATTAAAGGTATGGCTTTTAATACAAATGAGAAATGGCCGGAGTCACAGCTGGCACTTGCTTTCCAAAACTTCATTGATAAGCATCGAGGTGAGTTTGAGAATGCTATGAAAGGTCAGGTTTGAAGTTATTAAAACAATCAGCAGACGTCATTCCGTTACATTAATTATCATAATTAGTCATTAATTCAGATTTCACATGATGTGAGACCTGAATTAATGACGTTTAAGTTAAATTTCCCGTACAGTTATTGGCGTAACTGGAAATTTACAAAAATAAACTTCACCTAAATAATGTAACTGACATTATTTCCTGTATCTGGGTGTAACTTTTTTCTATTTTTGCTAGTAAAATTTTGGACGGGAAGGAGAAAGTCTGAAACCATGCATATGTGGGCAAAATTTATTATGGATTGGTAATTTTGGTTTTGATGTCACAGTTTGGATTCAGTGACAAAGGATATATATGGAGTGCAAACTCAGCATCCATAATTTTCGCGACGTTGGCTCAATTATCATATTTTGAATGCCCTACTGAGGCTTTCAAATCTCCTGATGAGCCGTTGGTTTGCATCAAATTTTGTTTGATACATTCAAGTACCTGATTTTCGCTTCTGATATGATTAAATTCACTCGTTCAATTTCATATAACCTAAATTATTTACCGCTTTGAAAAGAAACTTCGACAGCAATTCTTTCGTAGCTTTGAAATGAAACGTTAGGAATTGGAGTCATGATATTTGTGCAATATAGTTCTCCGATGTACTCTTGTGGTTAATGAGGTGTAATAACATAGTTAATTTCAAATTAAAAACTCGTCATTGGGTGTATTAATACATTTCCATTTACTTGGGAGTCGATTTCTACATATAAGTAGCCATTTGTCAGTGTGTGCAATCACTTACGTCATCTCAAGACAGTGGTGTGATTTAGGAAATTAAAGCGAGGGAATGTTTGCGAGTGGTACCCGTTTTCGTATGCAATTATATCCCCGGAAGCTGGCCATGTTTCTGTAGCCAAATTTTTGCGAAGACACATGAACCAATGGGAAGTGCTAAATGGTTTATATTGCAGAAATGGAAGAAATACAAACATACATGTTTAATTACAAACAGGGCAAAATAACAATAGAAAGGCAGGCAGAAATACGTAACCACTGATAGAAACTACAACAGATATTATATGAATGGCGACTTACTGCAGATTTAATGCCTATTTATTTTCTAAATTTCCTATCTTTAGGAATCGCATTACAGAACTGCAAAGATGATATAGATAACAGCTTGGAGAAGTAGTATGGCCATAAATCGAAAAATAAAAAGGAAAGAGGGATTTACTGACTCTAGATTAGATTCTCATTTTGACTAGACTCTCAAATATATTGTATGCGGCTTTTGAAATACTCACAACCGGTTTGGTGGGAACCAACTGCTCAAAATATTTGAACTTAACCGGATTTATTTCGAGATTTTTCTTTTTTCCAATGAGCGGTTAAGAAGGAATGAGAACCAGATAGACATTTTTGGCAACTATTCTGCGAAATTCTATGAACTATGATCTTCTTACATCATTTACGTCACTGTCATTACAGCTCTTTTTCAAAAGAAGCATACTGTAGTTATTACGCTTTCAGTTGCATTCATATTTGCGCTACTCAATATTTTACGGTAGTAGGCACCGAATTAGCTGAGAATCTTATTTTGCAATCACGTCGCATTTGTTCGAAATATATATTTTTATTCCTTAAAGTTGCATCTTCTCAAGCACTTACATTTGTATACCGCATTTTCAGGAAACTAGACCACTTAGCGCAAAATCAATTAGTAACTCATTATTTTTGACGTAAGAAGTTTGCATTTTTCTATCTATTTGCTTTTATGCAAGGCGGGAAAGCCGTACATAACAGGATTAGACGGGTAGAAAATTCTCACACTACAATTTGGCACCTTAATGATTCATATGGCCTTGAAATCGAGTATATTTAACAAAATATTTTCTGGTGATGCGAAATCATAATTAAATTCACTCTTCAGAGGGCGTCCATTAGAGATAATTCACTTAAATCGATTAGGATTACTCACAGTCGCTCTATTGGCCTAAAAATATTATCATTTCAGCAGGACTCTAAAACTATTTGTAATAATTTTATTGGAAATGATCAATAAGGCCCCTCTCTGAGTCATGAATTGTACTACCCTCCCTCCGGGTATCAGATCAAATTGATATCAAACACAAAGCAGCTCTCTATATTGATCTTATCTCTCTATTTCGCAAAATTAACTACACATGAAAGTTTCATCCCTTATACGGCGCGTCAATTTGGCTTCTTCTACATCTTCACAGAAATTATATCCGCTTTGGATTAAATTTTGTAGTTAAAATTTTTGAGGGTATCAATAGGCATAAACTGAGACCCGTCATATTCTCTCAACTATTATAATCATTCTTTATTGTATTAAGTATAGTTATGAGGAAACGTAGTGGAAATTAAGAGTCAAAGAATCTACTAGTATAGGAAATTTACTGTGAATATCATATCAAGGAACCATTGTATTTCGACATAAAGTTTTTTCCTGTATTGACAGCTATAGTTTTTTTCTGTGAGAGGAAAATTTCTGATAGCGGATGTAAGTTAATACCAAATAACCTTAATATTAGTGGGAGTAATGACTATTCGTCTGTATGTTGAAATTACGCTTCAAGTGTATAAGAGATACGAATAACTTGTTACAGAAGCTAATTTTATATGTAGAGAGGTGATGCGGACAATCGGTATCAATATTGACAGAAGCCCCAAATTTTTCATGCGTGAAGTTGGTTACAGAGAAATAAGATAGTCTTCCGATACCGTTGAAACTCAGATAGATTTAGATACTAGCTATGCTCGGGTTACGCTATAGGAACAATTATTTCATTAATCCACTTTCTCCAATAAGGATTTCATCTATAATATTTCTTCGATACTTTGTCCACTAAAAACTTCCTAAATGACAGCCTATAAACACAGTTTATAATATATTATCGAGTTTTATTAATACTTTTAAAGTCGGATAAGGAAGGAGTTTTTTCATGAAAGAATATTTATGATACAAGTTACTAAAAGAAAGGATCTAAATAACTATGCACGCTGGAAGTAGCTCCGATTTTGTTTTCAATTTATTTGAGCCCTGACATAAAATTAATGATATAAGCAATGACAACTTGATACAATCATAAATTGGAATTTTAAAACAGACCTCAAAAATATTCCGAAAAATCATAATATTTACAGCTATTTATAGTTTCCTGCAAGGAAAAATTGCAGTATATCTTTTTCGTCCCATTTCTAGCCAAAATCACTACAAAACTATATCCGAATATCAGATAGCAAATATTTACTCTTATTTAACTGGGATGAGTTGTAGTTGAAATCTTGAAGGAATGAACACATTGTTGTAACTAGAACAGAAGTTCTTCCTGGTGTAATAAATATACATAAAAGTTAATGGTGTAAAATTATCAGCCCCAGATGAAACCTTTGCCATTTACTTAGTGCCGTACAAAAGGCCTCAACGAGAAATCAATTAAGTTAGAAATGGCCATACTCAAACATGGGAAGACACAAGAATTCTATAAGAACATTCTGACACTGTTTTGATTGTTCATCCTAAAATCTTCCATCCTAATCAACAAAATTCATGCAAAAGTAAAGATTTAGCCTTCGGCAACAGTAAAATGCTTTCCACTTACCAAGATAAGATAAGAAACATATTTTGTACATAGTTTTTGATGAGTTTCCATATTATAGGGACGTGAATCGTTTCAAGTATATGCTAAATGAGCTTTCACTTGAGTATAAAATGACTCAAATGAGTAATCAGATACACACTATAGTAAGAAATGTTACTAGATTATCTCAAAAGAGTTTTTTGGTGTTATTCAGACAATGAAATACTTCCACTACAGGCTTGTACTAGCTAAATTGATCTAATGTCGAATATTTCGGTAGAATGTATTTATAAAGCTCGAATTAAAATTTTTTTTGATAAAAGAATAAATTGATCCAAAAACATAGAGTCCGATGAAATGAATAACTCTGAAAGAAAAAAGAAATAAGCATTTTTGAAACTAAGCTTTAGAACAAAATTAAGTGATATATCTACATAAATAAGACACAACTGCTACCGCTATGTTACTGGTCCAATCCAGTGGTCGTACACGAGATTTACGCGGTAAACGCCCAAAGTTTTCCTCCGGTCCTTTCTGACGAATGTTTTCCCTGTAAAACGATAAGTTTTGCAAAAAATGATTTTCAATAGTGCTGAATTACACAAAAAAGAGTACAGGGGTAATAACGGAAAGGATAAAGATGCTCTTTTCATAACATACTTTCTACTAATCTTCTCAGAATATACGAATGCGAAATTATTAAGCTCGCATGTTTACATGAAACTCATATATTTGATATGGTTTACATTTAAACTCGCTTTGAGTGCGTATAAATATCTGAATAATGTTTCGAAATTTAATAGCGTGAGATATATTTATATTTTCATTGGAGACACCGCAAAACTGATGAAACCAGATATAATTATATTTTCATTGGAGACACCCCAAAACTGATGAAACTAGACATCTCTTAAATATCTTGACCTGTTCCTATTTTTTGAAATGCTTCAAATTTCTTGGGGAATATTTTGCCTTCGCAATGACTATGAACACTGACGTAACTCTAAAAGGACTGACTGAATCCGCATTCAGCTTTTCACAGGCTGACTTAAATTTCTATCTCAAAGACTAGAATATTACTTTAATGTACTCTTTAATCAAGCAAGAACAAAATATGCTTAATTAGAACTTCTGAGTCCTCTTCAGAGAGGTGTTTTAGTTCTTACATAATAATTTCTAGATATTTAATGAATAAATCCTAGAGAATTACAGCATTTGACTTAACGTTTCTTAATATTTTTTGGTTTTTCAATAGTTGTCTTTTTTTTTCTTGGTTTTCTGTTCCGGAAATAGTTACTAAGAAGATGGGAGAACGAAGCTGGGAAGACTTTTTGAGTTTTTACTGTGAGACTTAGGTGTTTGACATGTTTTCCCCTGCCTGTCTACTTCCACCCAAGTCAGACCGTCCAAATGAATACCGTTATTTTATTTCCAACAAACAATTCGAAGATTGAAGTTTACTGCATATTTCAGTGAGAAAATGGATCTAATCTCCCTTCTATTAAAATTTGTATTGTATAAATCCCATACTGACACCAGCTAGGACCTTCTTTTCAAGTACTGTAGACTACAAACTTACTATTTAGTACATAAAACAACAAGGCAATGCGTAAATTGTAATTTTTATGCATAATTTCTCCACGATAGCGTAATATTTTCAAAGAATAGAGAAATACATGAAAAATGTCGGAGAATGACAACATAGAAATATAAATAAATTTATTGACACTGGAGATATGATTGTAACACTGTACAAACTCTTCACTTATATCACGGACCGTCACAATTTACTAGATATCCGCTAGTCTGAGGTCCGAATTACTTACATTTACTCTAGTCTGAAAATTTTAGCGCTATAATCGTATAATTGCCTACATCGCAAGGAGTCCTCCATGCGTATCAAAAGACAAAAATGAAGTCAAATATACGGAATAATGACGCATTTGTTGCATAAAAAGGACGTAATTATGTAGCTTGCAGACACCAGGGCATCCTGCGGTAAGCATGGCGAACATGAGGGGTCTGAACTAGACAATTGCAAGTTCAGCAAAATTCCTGATACCCTTCATCCTTTAGTTAATTTTTACTTCGAAAGAACGAAAGTAACGTCCTACCTCCACAATATACCTTTTCCGCTGTCTCGTAGCCCAAGTTCTACCTGTTTCTTCAAATATAATGTATTCTTGCAAAAAAAATGTAAAGAAGCTCAATTAATCTCTGCTAACAGAGACAGCGTTCATAACTGGACAATGAGTCCTATTTGAGATGATTATATACGTAATGTCTGCCTGCGAAGAGTTCATTTACATTTACCCCGTTATAACGGAGAGTTAGACAGTATATTTCTTCCCCGCTAGTTTTTATACCTTAAATCCAAAAAATTAAATATCTTCAAGGACTATTTCCCCGTCACAGAGTCCGCATTTATACGACTCTATTTGCCCCATATGTCAGCGAAAATTGTACTACATGTTTCTGCAAGGACTTACGACTTTTATTAGAAATGGTCCATTTCAATCCAAAATCAGGGTTCCATTCTTCGGGGACCGAACTTATAGCGTTCTGTTATAATCGTTAAACTTTATGTAAAGCAGGAAGCTATACTATTTATTCTGCTTTTCAGTGAAATGAAACCGTTGAATCCGTAAATAAAGCTATTTGATGATCCATAAATATCTCAAGCCTGGTCCGTTAGTTCGAATAATCGAACCAAATTTGGAATCTCCCATTCGGGAGGAAGCTACTGAGCTTCAATTTTTTGCGGTTACAAGTGGACAGAACATGGAATTCTCACCTATGGTATCTAAAAGGAAGCTAGAAAAACGGTAAGAGGAGAAACGCATATCAAGCAGAGCTAAAGCGGCTACAATGGCGACAAGGACATCCGAAAAGTTGCAACTTCTATCTTTTTGATCTTCCAAAGGGGTTAAATTATTAGACCACAGACAAGTTAACTTTCGATGAATCGAAAAATGTTTACTGATCGATCGTTATATCTAAAACTGCTGGCAGAAGAGCTCTATTCTGGTGCACTGCACTAATTGTTGGCGATTACCAATATAATTCATCGAAGCTTCTTCTAAACAGAACTAGGAATGAATGTCTACTTCTCAATTTATTCCCGACCTGCTTTACATCCATTTCCTTGTAATGCGTTTGCAACTTGTTTAACACTTTCTGAACATTTACATTTGTATGCAATAGAAAGTATAGAAGCTCTAAAATGACTGTGAGCAACCTCCATCTCTTCTTCAACTCTGCGTCATTGACCAAAAACAAAGTAAATAGGCCTCTTCATCCTTTTATTCTTCTTATTCTTCTTCGAGGTACTGTCATCTCCATCTCCTACAGTCTAAGCTCCGCTCTTCTTCCCGTCCTTCAACCTTCAATTTCGCCCCAACACAACTCCGCTCTCGGGCCATATTCAATTGAACGAGCTATACTGCCTATCTGCGAACAAACGCCTTCCATAATCACATATCCATCCCGCCGCTACCGCTATTTACCATCTCGTTGACCTTTTTTGTCTCAATTAAACTCTTTCTCCGCGCAATACCGCCAACCACATTACCGCCCTTCACCCTCTCACATTTTCTCACACCATCTTCCGACACACTGCCCACCTTACTGCAGCATGAGACCCTCTTATCATCTCTGAAACTTGCATCCACACCACTTTTTCACTATCAATTTCGAAATCATTAGTTATCATACGTTTTTTCGGTTTCAATGCATAATTTAACACACTTTCAACCTTCTGAGACTGTTCTAGAAATCCCAATAAGACATTTTAAACACCATTTTTGCCCTTGAAACATAAAAGTTCGCATTGCAGAATCTGCAATTTAAGTCTACTGAACTTCTCCTGATATTACTCTTAAAATTTGCGCCACATAGATCAAAATATTGTTGATTTTCATTTCCATCACAGACTGAGATAAACGCATGTCATCTTTATCATCAAAAAAAACAATAAGAAATTTAATTTTATACCCACAGCTTTTTCGCCAAGAAAAGTTTCATTCACAGACGGCAATTAAATAGCCTTAGCCTCAATTGTAGATTTTTGCGTCGTTTGACATCCAGAAAAGTTCAATTGCAGTTTAGTTGACAAATTTGGCGACAAAATGGGTTTAATTAGCAATATCGGGGCGTTCCGGTTCCTGGAACTTATCTTTTGGCACCAAAAATTCTCAACGGAAAACGGTTGTCCAGAAAACGAATAAGTTTTAAAGGCCGACTTTTGAAACCCAAGACAAGATTTTGGGCCCCTACCTAATCAAAGGGCTGGCGCTAGCGCATTTTAGGAACGAAATCGTCTGCGGTTAGGAGTTAGAGAAACTCTTGGCATAGCTAAAAAGATCTTTTTGTACTGCGCGTGAGCAGTTTCAGCGGAGTTAATTTACATTATATCCTGATAGTATCCTAGGAAGTATTGAAAAGCGTATAATGTGATTTTATAGCCTCCAAAGCCCTCTAGATTCAACACAAGCCAATGTATATGATTATGAGCATTCTCCCGCGAATGTAGAAACGTGCGACAAGATGAATGAGAACTGCTTGCAAAAATTGATTTTTCAAGCTCCAACTTTGAGCCCATGATCAAAATTTTGCAGATAAACTGACTTGAGCTCTGTAGCTCGTGATCCATTGGAAACAATTTTTTTCATCGCTCTTTTTCGATCATGGAGAAATGAAATTAAGTATTCTTAGGCAGAAATAATTTCCAAACTGTACAAGTCTCCAGTCCGATATAAATTACAACCGCTTTAAGTATTTTTGCGTGATTGCGTTGAATTGAACCATAATTGAAGATCTGTCAATCCCGAAAATACCGTTTACGGAAGCAGCAATCTATTCGCGGATCGTGCTCCCAATGAATTTTCTTTATCAACCTATCTTCGTTCTAGAGTGAATTAAAACTTACTCATTACTAATGGTTCACCGCCTGATGTCGTTATTTGGATTCTTCCGACCGTGCCTGATCTCAATCAAAATAGGAGCACTGTACTTGAAAATATTAAATAAATTCAGCGAAGGCAAGAAACAGGAATGAATACCGACAATAACAGTGAATATGCAAATCCTGACAGCAGTTGATGCCTCTATTTTAAATTGACGCAAAGATAACCAGCGCTGGGTTCACTGATGAAGTGATAGTATGTGGTAAATCGACGCCAAATAGTGGTGAATTTTTTAAAACAATACAAAAAAGCACTTTAACTAGTCTTTTGAGAAATATGAAGAGAGAAGGGGTTTTCAAAAGCCTGAAAATAATGTTGGAACACAACTGACACACTAATTACGTATGAGTAGCGTTGACCAAACTGTGTGAGTACGCAGTGCAGAAAGCGGTGAAATAAGGGTCCCATTTAGTTCCTGTGTTGTCGAAAGGGTGAGGCGAGAAGGTCATTATCTTGAACAAATCCCTTAAAAATTTCCTACCGGCATAAACGAAAAAGGGTCAATCTCACGGTGGTCGTCCAGTATAATTATGTTATTGTCCTCATTCTCCCTATCTAATCCATCACTTCTTTACTTGATTTTTATTCCGGTTTCAAATGGAAAAGGGCAACAAGGGGATTGCAGCTGTTCCATTGGTTTTTAGTTATGCCCAATATACTCCAAATAATCCGCAAAGAGACATCAAACTCTCTGGGGTGTCAAACCCGCGATACATTGCAAGTATGACTCAACGCAGAACCCTGCTCCAGTTTCTTCAGTAATCAACTTTGTAACTCTTTTCGCACACTCATTAACTATCTCAAAGCCTCTTTGAAACTTCATCTGGGGCGCTTCCTGGAAAAATTAATCCCCCCAACATCTAAGTTGGTTGCCTACACCTCCAACCTTCTATTATTTTGCATTTTACTTGAGAATAATTCGATAAACTTCTGAAAAAGTCTTTTTGGTGGAATGATTGGAAAATTATGGGTGAATATGATAAGGGGGGCTTCGACGTGGCTGTGATCCACAACTGGAAGCAAGTCACGCTGTCACGTCCTCATCTCGGTTGCATTTGCATCCGGCGGACTGTAAGCCACTCGAGATATGGCCACGTTGGCAGCTTAACGTTGATCAGGGACTTGATGTGCGATCAGAACCCGTCGAACAGTTCTATATAACCGACAACTTGGAAACCTTTGCCACAACTTCTGGTCCCTCAAGTCGTCGCTTGTTCTCATCCTTCGAACCAGCTCCAGAAGAATCACTGTCTAGGCCGAAATTCACAACACAACACCCTTACCATGTCTAATGCCGAGTCCTCCTCTGCTGCATCAACCGGTTCCCGTATCGACGCCCTTGAAAAAAAGTTTTCAACCTTCGAGAATCAATTCTCTGAAGTCGTCAATTTGCTCAAGGGTGGTGCCGGTCCTTCCGCCCAAGCCGCTCCCGCCGCTGGGCCCTCCGTTGCCGCAGATCCGCCGTCGGATCCCGCCGATCAAGCCACGGCCGCCGCCGAGGCCTTCAAGGTTGGGCAACTGCAGTTTTCACTGCCGCCCCCAAGTGCCGAGCAGGTGGGGAGACACTCGCTACTCGACGAGCTTACGCCTCCACCGGTAAGCTCAACAAGTTCGAGAAACCTCTCACCGTCGCTCCGTTTCCCGCAAAAAGGTTCATCCCGGAACCTGAAGGTTTGTTTGGACGCATCAAGACAGCGGACCAAAGGGACGGGCGGGAAGCCGAAGTCCTCTGGAACGTGGGCAACAACTGCGAAAACGCCCTCGCCAGTGCTCATCGAGTCACCGAAGCCCTGGCTGCTAAGGACGTCCAAGCCGATACCGAGGCCTTCGCTGTTCTACACCACTTTCTTGAAGCTTCCTATTCCAGGGTATTGGAACGAGTTCATTTCTTCACCGACTCTTTGAAATCCGGTACATCAGAGGCTATTCTTCTCGAGAAGTACCTCAGAGAAGACGACTTCCCCTACGCGTCCGACTTGTACCGATCTACCAGGCAGAAGTTTGCCGAGATCCGTTCGCAAGCTTACGCGAAGGAGTTCAACAAGCAACAAGCCGCCGGGAATCGCCGCCCTCCGAAGGGACCTGGAAGGAACCAGCCTGGTCTGGCCGATAAGCCTAGTGGCAAGTAAAGCGGTGATCCCCGCCGTCTTTTCGTCCTATGTCTCAAGTCCTATGGCGCAACACTCAACGCGCCGCCCCCTTTTGGTCCCAGACCCTTCAAGCCTCCGAATTCCTTCTTCGGGCGCTCCGTTTTGGAGTTTACGAGCGCCCGGTGAAAACATCCCTTTCAGACACTCAATTCCGCCTCCCTCAAATCCCTATCGCTCCCTCCGACCGGGACTTCTTCGACGACGCAATCAAGGACGCCCTTCAACGCCGAACGTACGAAGAAATCTCAGCAGCCGAGGCTCTCTGTCTGCACAAGGATGGCTACCCGATCTCAAACGCATTCGTTGCGGTTACCGGGGAAAAACATCGGTTGGTTGTAAACCTTTCACGCCACTCTACGTTTTTTCGAGACGTGCCTGTCAAAATAGAAACTCTGGAAGGGTTCGCTCTGGATCTCAAGCGTTCAGACTACCTTTTCTCGTTCGATATCGCCAAGGGCTACCACCATCTTCGATTACATCCCGATATTCGCAACTGGTCCATTTTCAAAGTGGACAACCGATATTTCCGCTGTATCGCCCTCCCCTTTGGATGGAAGCTTTCGCCGGCATATTTTATCACCCTAATGAGACCCTTCGTTCGCTTCGTCAGAAACCGCCTTCGTCTGGGTATGCACCCGTACATGGACGACTTTCTGGTTGCAGTTCGCCGACGCTCTCGTCTTTACAAAGCTCGCGGCCAAATCGACCGTCTCCTGAAGGCTTGCGGACTACAACGCAAGGAAGACAAGGGAAATTGGACCGGAACGCAGTGTATCGAACACCTCGGATTTACTATCGACACCGCCCGTATGATGTTTGGAATAACTGCAAAGCGAATGGCAAAACTCAAGGGCATTTCGCAACAGTTGCTCCGCCAAGCACGTCGGAACCGCCGACTGGTCGACGTCCAACTGTTACGCCACTTCGCGGGAGTGGCCATATCGTGCTCCCTGGCCATGCCACTCGCACGGTTCTACACCCGATCCATCTACGATTCGCTCAAACTGAACACATCCAACTCAGGGAAACGGGTGAAGCTGCTTCACTCAGCGATTCGGGACCTCAAACACTGGCGCGATCTAGCTCACAGTTCGCCAGAGAGGCCCGTGTCGACTCCATTCCCTACGCTGGCGCTCCACTCAGACGCATCGACGACCATCGGTCAAGGGGGAACCTTGGGCTCCAATTTGCAACCGGGGGCCCCCAAGGAACGTGGGAAGCTCGTGGCTTATGGGATCCTCTTCTTCGCGTCAAGCCAACAACATTCTTGGAACTCCGCGCCGTGACGGAAAACATCCGGTCGTTCGCCAACATGCTCAGATCAGGGACTCACCTCAGAGTATGGGAGGACAACCAAGCAGTGGTGGCAATTCTCAACGCCATGACAACCAAGTCCCGACCACTCATGCAAGAACTCCGCGTGTTACAGCGCTTGTTACAGAAGCTGGGAATCTCCATGGAGGCACGTTACCTCCCGTCAGCAGTCAATCGATTCGCAGATCGGTTGGCACGACTACACACCCTCGACGACTGAAGGATCAATCAGGAGACACTCCGACCGCTGCTGGAATCATACCGTCCCACTATCGACCGATTCGCCGACAGCAGCAACAAGGTCTGCGCCAAGTTCAACAGCGAATTCGCGTGTCCTGGCTCCCTGGGGATCAACGCGCTACAACAGGGCTGGCGTTCAGAGCTCAATTTTTGGAATCCTCCTCTCAAATTGATTCCACTCGTCGTGAACAAGATCTGCCATGAACAGGCGAAAGGAATGCTGGTCACGCCTTGCTGGCCCGCTCAGCAATTGTACACGAAATTGCTCCGTTTGTCTCGTCCGCACGTTTTCGACGCAGAAGATCTCTACCCCCCGCCAATTTGGGCCCCGAAGACAATGCCCGCTCCTCCGTGGAAATTGGCCGTCTGGAAAATCTGGCGGAAGAAGCCCGGACTCTACCTCTGGCCGTCACGCTACAACAATCGGTGCTTACAGTAGCTGGGGCTGGGGCGACTACCGGGGGTACTGCGATCGCTCGTCTTATGCCGAAAGCGAGAGCACCGAACACGTGGAGATCAAATGAAATTTTGTGGAAGAAATGGATGGTATTCTGCTCTCAAGATGGTATTGACCCACTCTCTGGAAATGAAGGCGCTGTCCTTCGGTATCTGGGTTGGCTCTTCGAGGAGAACAAGATCAGTGCGGGCTCAGTACGCAACTATCTCTCGGCTGTCACTACGGCGCACACTCGTATTGGGCGGTCTCTGGCACTCACACCACTCATACAATTGGATGTGGATGCATTTCAACAAGGGCACAGAGACCGAAAGTTGCTCTCTGACCCGCTTACAGAGCGGCGTGTCCTGCCAAGCTCAGTTGCTCGTCGAATCTTCGCTCTCGCACTCGCCTCTATGGACACTGATCTCGAATTTCTACGTAACGCCTGCGCTGTACTCGTCAGCTACATTTTCTTTGAACGTGGCGACCCACCTTCGTACTGTTGTCGTCTAAAATATCACGCGAGAACTCTATAAAACATTAAAACCGACAAAAATAAGCTATATTCAGCCTGTCTATTCCACCACAATATTACCTAGCACAATCGCGGTTACGATATCCGAGATAGACTGTTGGCAAACAACCTACGAAGAGCCGCAATCAAATGAGTTCTAATACTGGGTACAGTTGTTTTATCATCAACAGCAGCTCAGGGGAGAGAAAAAATATCTGATTTAAAACGGGCCAGAAATACTGGGAAGCGTTACACACTCCATTTTACTAGGCATATCTGAATCATCTTGGATGATCATTTACAAACATTACGCTCTATAATGAACGAAACTTTTAACATTTTGTGCTTCCATCTTAAAGCAATCTTATCCAGTCGAGTCTATCGGTGTGAAGATAAGAACGAAATCTTCATAGTATAAGTTATGATTTGTGTCAATAATGCGAATTTTAACGGGGTCGAGCTACTTGGATGTCGGACAGCAGTATGGAATCGGTGCTCTAACTACCTATATGTTCCTATCACAGAAAATGCAGGGCCTAAAACATCGCTTAGTGCATATAGTTTTCTGTTGTCCGAATGAAAATAACTTGAAGAAGCCAACTGGTTTAAACTTGATTCCGTTGTAATGGACGACTATAGCACAAGACGTTATTTCAATTTGCAATTTGACAATCTAAACTTTCAGACAATCTACATGTAAGAAAATATTGCAATAGAACAGGGTTCTTTGCGGTGTGTGTTCGAGCATCCGTCAGCGCAGACTATGAGTTTATGTCTGTATTCGCAAAAGTGCAGGTTATAATCACTGCTCTACTGAATTACTGTCAAAAACCTGGCCGAGTTGCTTGCATCCAATGCTTTGCCGGAATGGGCAGCGATGGCCGCAGAATATGGATGCAAAAACGGGTGTCAAACTCTTTCCCAGTACAGTGGGGAAACTTTAACTGTAGTGAAAGACTCATTTACCTTCTAATTTTCATACCATTGTATCACAGAAGACAAACTATTTATATCCTTGTAACACGATTTGGTAATTTCTGAAATCAGATCCGGTTCGAACTGGGCATGGTCACTTTAATTATGCTTCTTGCATGTAAGATTCATAATTTCATAAGCGCGGTAGTCGCAGCAGAAGGCGTTGAGTTTCTCGCCCCGGTAATCTACAGTACGTTCAAAAATCCTTACACCAGGCATTGCTTGGCAATAAATTCATAACCGCCTTTTCAGCGGATTCCAAATTCGATGTAACCACTCCTAGAGGATAAACAAAATCGTAATATGAAAGAGAATGTGCTCCCTTATCAGCTTGGGAGTGGATATGGGGGGCACCTGGATCTACGGATTTTACCACAGGACACCGAAACCATACATCTGGACCGGATTGATATTTGCCTTGATTGAGATGAGAATTTTATTGCGATTCTCCAGTAGAGTGCTCTTGGGAATGTCACGCGCTTTTGTGCACGTACACGCCGAAGTAGAAGTGTATTTTCGATTTTGAGTTCAGTTTTGTGGACAAGGGAGGGCTTGCGGTCTGCGATGGATAAGAATTTATATTACAGGGTTCAGGATGAGGTGCGGGTATCGGGCAACAAAGGGAGATGAGGGGTGAAGCGGATGTTGGGAGATGGCGTTACGTGGAGGAGAAGAGTTTGAAGACATGGCATGGGTCTAGGTAGTTTCGATAAGCACGGGAGAACTGTCGGTGAAATGTGGAGATGGAAGAGGAATCGTTCTGGGGGCCACACTGCACCTCGAAAGATTAGACGGAAAAATTCTGCAAATCTGTGGAATGTGGGTGGACTCGATTCTATTTCTTCTTGCTTAAAGCTTGACAATATTGCCGAAAAATTCCAGATTTTCTGGTAGTTTGAAAGCCAGAAAGACACATGGCTAGTTGGGGGTGCTTATTGGCTCTTCTATGGCTCTCTGTGTCTCAAAAATTAAAAAAAATCAGAACTTTCAGTTTCCAAAGTCCATGGATCGACATTCGGTTCATATTTGAAAGAACTAAGTTACATATTAACTCCAATCGCTAATGATATCTCATAGTTTCGCCCAAACATACTGTAGTCGCGATTTCTAAAACCGTCTTCGAAGGCAATGAGAATCGTTAGCGAAATCCTAATAATAAATGAGACTGGGAGTTACTCATGTATATGTACCTTTTGATTAGCTGCTACATTTGTAAATGACCTCCGCCCTTAGCCAAGATCTTGGGGCAAAGCAATGACCTGCAGTCTGACGTTTTCACTTGGAGATGTCATAAGTCAATTTTCTTTTCACAGTCGTCATGAGCTGAAGTGAGCAATGCACATAAAATTAATCTCTCTTTTCACTAAAAATTGATGATTATGAAGATACTCGGGAGCAATGGCTCCATTACAATCAATTAAGTACACTTTTTGGTCATTTTTTGATCTGGAAGAGTGAGCTAGGACTCTACAGTTGTTCGGGTCTGCCCTACCGAAAATTACAGTCCATTCTCTCGCACACTAAGGACCGGAGTCCTTCAGACGCATAGCGAAAACGCGGCTACAGCGGGTCTTTTAGAAGGCTAGTTTTACCCAGTTGAGTCAAAGAGTTAAAAAGGGCCATTAGAAGCAATCAAAACAAAAATGAATCATTCTGAAACAATCTGAACCACAAACTGCAAAATCGCCGTATCGAAATGGAACGTGAGCGCCTGAAACAAATAACAGAGATGCAGATGTATAATTTTGAGATTAAACAGGGCTGCGGTAGGGGCTAGTGAATAAATGACAAATGTTGACCGCTTCTATAGTCAAATTTGGTTGAGTATGGAGGCATCAAAATTGCACCGGAATGGAAGAAAAAAATGGGTACAAGATGTTTTCCCGAAAATCAAGCATTGAAAATGCTCTAATTACGGTAAACTCAATGATGGCTAGAACATGTTTCGTCAATTCGATTAGTCTATAGTTGGGCATGTATATACTGTTACCCGCCTTCCGGCGAATAACGGTTATTTTTATTAATTTATCTGTCTAGCCGTTGACATATTTCCCCCTAGAGCACTGCGGGAACCTATTGACATCCATACTTGCCAGCTCATATAAAGCGCTCCTAATTCTTAAGTCGGAATTACTCGCAACCAATCGCATTCCAACGGATGCTTCATGCTTGTTGGGTGGCTCATTTTTATATATTTATTCTCATAATAGAGAAAATTCTTCCCCAAATTCTTCTATTTTTCCAGCAGTCGCAAGCGCCATTCACCTGGCCATCCGATCACAAGTGCTCTCCTAAAGTTTCTTTGTCTTTTTTGTAATCAATTATCAAATTTTTAGACCATCCTTACTATGTAAAAACAGAAAAAAATGTCTTCTGTGTTTCCCGCAGACGTAGTGAGGACCTCAAAATTGTATGTCGCCAACAAACATCGCATATTTCTACGGGAAATTGCATTTTCGAAAGGTTCAATTTAGCTCTAGCCATTATTTTCTGTACCGCACTTGCCACCTTATGCCTCCATCAGAAAGATTATAGTTTCACGATCTCGGACTATCTACTAGATAAGTAAGACAAGATCTGTCACCTCCTCTTCTGCATTTAGGATAGGCGATACTTTGAGGGGCCACAGAACCTCTAATCTTTTCACTCATTCAACTAACAATACAAACTAAGAGATTAACTTTCGTATAGAGACTCAGGAGCTGAGTAGTCCCAGTAAGAAAGGGTGTACATTGGCCGATTACCTGGTTTGTACGAAAGGACCAAGTCCTAATGTGCAGGACAATAAACAGTTAGTCTATAGTTTGCTTTGGCCCCATGGAAAAAATTAGGGATTCAATACTGATTGGTCTTCTGTGTATGAAATGGTAAGCTTCAATAACTTAAGTACCTTATGTACTTTTTCTCCATTTTCATTTTATTTGCTTTCCTAGTGTAAAATATGGCGTTGTGTCCGACTTTCAGACTAGTTTTTATTTTTAACAATTGTTTAAATGGGTTTTTCTATCCCAACTTTTCACTTTTTAAGGTCGTTTCTAGAAAACAAGGGGAAGATCTCGAAACTGGCAAAACAAAATTTCGTTGGCGACCTGCTCGTGCGATGGTGTTCAACCCGTCACAACATGGATGTGGAGCAGCTAACTCTTTCCGGCCTCTCTCCATCCCCCTCTTCTACTCTAGTAAGAGAAGATTCCCCACCACGGGACCCCACAACTCACGATCCTGATGATGATCTCCTTGTCAATACTACAGCTTTTTAAGAAGGTAATCGCGTACTCACAGACGTGCACGCAAACAAAGAATCTGTTTCTCCCAACACAACCGACGGCGATTCAGAATACTTGGTCCACTATCGCTCTTTAATGGCTCAATGCAGCTTTCAAGTTCCATGCGACTCCTCCATAATATCCAACATTGCTAAAGACATTTACAAATTCGCGGAGGTTGATAGAATATCCTATACGTGATGCATTCAATTCGCGCTTGCAGCGCAGCCTGGACAAGCAAACGATTCTATGCTTACCAGTGGGTATATCGATAGAAGGAAAAGGCTGAGAGAGTCCAGCAGTACTGTTGGTCGAACTACCATTTCTTACATTTTGAAGGGAAGTCGGCTTTGTCGCCCAGCGTTTGCTGCAGCACTGCAACTTTCTGTCAAGACTGTCGAACGACAAGCGGAAATAATGACCGCTAGCCCTGGACCACCCATGTATGTCTCTAAGCATAACGAGGCGCGTAAA
The DNA here is from genome assembly GCA_002205965.3 of Kappaphycus alvarezii. Taxonomy (NCBI): domain Eukaryota; phylum Rhodophyta; class Florideophyceae; order Gigartinales; family Solieriaceae; genus Kappaphycus; species Kappaphycus alvarezii. Next base: position 1,848,690 of record NADL03000599.1, read on the forward strand.
GGGAGTCAAGAAACTGCTAAACTTGAAATCCTTTGCTTCAAGAAATAGTTTCGAATGTCCAAGGGGACGTAGTCCGGCTGATGAAGCTCCCTTACAGTTACTACCTAGTTCAGTTTCACGCGTATCCGTACATGAAATCTATGTCGAACAATGGAACGACATAATATCAGGCCTGCTGAGTTTGTACCAATACTTAAGAGTGCCTATTGGACCCGTTTCCTATAATCTATTCCTCAGGTACTGGACACATCTAATAACGACCCTGAGAATTGAGTCATCTGGAAGCGGCTTTTGTTACACGTGCAATACAATGAAAAACACAATGGCAACTGTTCCGTCTAGTGGTGCTAGGTATATCGGCTGTAAACAGTATTTTGAACAACACAGGACAGATGCTTATAATGAGTTTCAGTACTATAAGATTTCAGTACTATAAGACATGAGAAATGGGGGCTACAGTTTTTTTGGACAATGGAACCGTTCATCTTGTCATTGATTTCGCCGAAAAATTGTTACTCCCTCATCTTCTAGAGCAACCTGACCAGTTACATTTTATTACTGGTTTGAAGTTTGACTTGTTTGGTGTATCATGCAGTAATATCACTCGTACATTTATATTTGGACTACCAGAAGGATTCTGGCCACATGAGAAGACAGAAAATGCTGTACTGTCTATGCTACATTTCGTTTTAGAAGAAATGGAAAAGGGAGGGAGACCTACATCTTCTTTTAAATGGCTAAAGCTACACGCAGAAAACTGTGGGGGACAAAAAAATAATCAATAAGTACTTTGGTATCTAGCATGGCGTGTTATTGTAGGCCTTGAGGACTTTATTGACCTGAATTTATTAGTTATAGGCCATACTAAGAACGTATGCGACGGTTCATTTGGACATTTAAAGCGGAGGTTTAGAACGTTAAATGTTCACACACCAAAGGATATGATGCGCCTAATTGAAGAAAATTCAGTGGCTACAACCTGTATACCATCTAAAAAAGCGCAGTGGTGGGATTGGAAACAATAATTAGAGCAATTTTTTATTGCACCTCCAAGATTGAAGGTTTCTGAGCTCCACCAGTTTAATTTCTCAAATTTATTCAAGTGAAAGGCAGTGGTGAGAGCGCTTCATAACTCTCCTTCAAGTGCGGAATTTAATCTACTAAGAAAGAGTGTCAATGAGTGCGCTTTGAGGGAATCTTGGACTAGGAGGGATATTCGTATCTGATTAAAACTCAAGTGGAGTCGTCCTAGTGATATCTCATCTGCTAAAGATGGGACGCGGAATCAATACCCCACAGGCAACATATTAGATAGATACTATGAACGTGGTGAGAGTCTAAGGGAGGAGTACTTTGGTTCTGGAGCTGATTGCATCGACCGGATTGGAGAGAATCATCTTTTTTCACCTTAGAAACTGTTATATCTTTGATTGTTGTACACGTATTCAAGAACGGTAAATTGCTCCTGATTCCTCAGCTCATGTACTGGATTACTGATTTTCAAGTATTTTTGATGAAGTTTCAATAAATTATCCATAATTTTCATTCTCAAAAAAAGTACAGAAGGTATTTTAGTTTTTGAAGCTTACTCAAATATAGAGTAGGCATAATTGAGAGTGCAGAATACATGAATTACCAAAATGTATCAGGACGAGGGACCTGAGCTGATATGGTAGTTGAATTTACGTATTTTTTCTAATTTTATCGATTGCGCAAAATTCATTTCACCTTTACACTAATTGATGGCGGAATGGGAATAATTGATTTTACTGAACGCTAAGATCTTCGAAGATACCAATTAAGATCATGAGGACAAAATACAAGATACTAAACAATTCCTTTCTTCTCTGGTGTTTGAGAGCTCTGCGGATGGCATTGGGTGTTGAGAAAATACATCGAATACTAAACGACATGCGCTGGCACGTCAAGTGGTGCACTAAGCCAACGAACAGCCAATTTTACCCCCCCGTCACGCGAGGTACGACATCGTTCTGTGAGGACTTAGACATCTTCTTTATCATTCCTATCATCCATAAAACAGTAACTAATGCCAAAAGAATTACGTAAAAAACGGAAGAGAGAGGGTAGAAACCGCTCCTTCTGTCAATAATTGTGGATCATTGAAAGGATGGTTACTCCCGATCAGAGTGAAAAGTCGAGCGTTGTGCCGATCCGAAATATGTACCGCCATAGGGTACTGTTACACGTGGCCAGGATTTATTGGGAAATAAGACACGAGCCAAATGCAGTGAGAAAGTGCGCGTCATCCAAATTGTACATGTCATGAATTTACGGTCTTCCGATATTATGTAAGTACAGTATTTGCATTTGAATATGGGACAATAGTCTATTTAAAGGCGAACCGTTGGAGCCAATATTGGTATCGGGTCATTCAACTGAGGAACACCGATAAACGTTGTGTTGTTTCTGTGTGGCTGTTTGTCACTGTTTTCGCGGCTTTCTGTTGCTGTCGTGGCTGTATGTTACTGCGGGGTCGATATGCATTCTAACCTCCCCTGTGTTTGCCTAACAGGAGCTTACGGCTTTGATCCGTAACATAATAACGATTTTATCGCGCGTGGCTGTTTCGCCACCGGGTGAGCTAGAAAGTTACGAAGTTGAATTTGTCCAGAGGCTATGAGGTGTGGTACGAGAAATAACCATGATATCGGCGATAATGACGCGGGAACATCGAACACAGATGGAGCGAATCGTTCATCAGCTGGGCGGGATTCTTTGGTGGTACCAAAATCAGAGAACCTCGAGAAAATAGTGTCTGTTTCGTCGCCTGTTCCTGTCGCTGTCAGGAAGGAGACGCTCAAAGAGGAGTAGACTCTCAAAATTGACAATAGGTCCTCTCTCAAAGATGAGTCGGGGACAGAAGAGATTCGTCGCGAATTACAAGATATTACGAACACCCTAAAGGTTTTTGTTGAAAGCACTGCAGCTCAAATGAGTGGTATGGAGCGGTTTTAGAAACGAATAGAAGGTTTGGAGCAATGTTATCGTGTGAAACAAGGGGCACGGCATCTGTTGGTGACCCTGTACCGATTCAGATGCCGCAGGTAGATCATGACTACGAAATCCACTCTATCACTGTTGCCTACGGGATTTATCAAAGTGCTTTTGAGAACTCTCACTGTAAGAAGATCGGTTATAGCTATTTCTTTGATTCCAAACGTATCTGGGAGCGTCTCATCCGGGAATTCCCCATCAAGAAGGCGGCTGAGCGTCGTTTGCTGCCGATTGAATTTGAGAGAGATCCACGCCGTGTGTATGGAGAAGTCTCTGGTCGGTTCCTCGCAGCATCTGTATCCAATCTTTGGAGGTTCTAATTGCGAATTGACGAATTGCTGTGCCCTTCAGGAAAATTTATTTGGGATGAAGTGGAATGAGCGTAGGGAATCCGTAAACAACCACGCGAAGCGTTTGCGGTCCGCCTAAATGGCGCTACTGACGTCTATAACACCAGATGTCCTTTTAAACAGTTTTAAGGCTGGATTAACACAGAAGCTGCAGGACCAGGCTATGCTGTTAACTGGGGATCTCGACACTGTAGTGAGTTCGGTGTCCAGGCCATCCACGGTCTAGCAGTCATCGCATTGTGAGGCGGTTCGTGAGGTATGTGAGCCCCCGGTAGCCGGCTCTAGCGAAGGCAGCTGCCCGGAACCCAGCTTGGCAGGCAGCGACAGGCAGAACCGTTTCGCGCATGTTAAGTGCAATTACTGTCAGAAGCTTAGGCATATAGCACGCCATTGCGAGAAGAAACAGGCCGACATCCCAAAGGACGGGAACACGGGAGCTTCGGGCGAGGAAGACGCGGGAAACGGGTATGAGGGTGAGAATCCCCTTGCAGGAAAATAAACTCAGACACGACTGTGTCTGGGGAGGGGAGTCGCGAGAGGGTGTGCGTCTGCCAAGAGCCGCTTTGGCGGCAGGATCTTTCCGCGGACGAGGTGGTGATAAAATTGTCAGTATTCAAGAAAAAAATGCTGGTGCACATTGACACTGCCGCTTTGTCCATTTGGGTGGACCATAAGTGATTTTTGGACTATGAGGGACAACTTTTGTCCAAAGGGGGAGCACCTTGTGCTGCGGACGGGCGAACGATCGACGTGGTCGGATTGGGGTGGCTATAGCTTGGCTTCTGCGGTCTGGCGCTCGATAAGGGGGCGCGCATAATGTCGAAACTGCCCGATCAAATGTTGAGTGGGCGAAAATTCTGGCGCAGTCGCGGATTACAACTCGACTTGGAGCATGATTCGACATCTATCCACTGTAAGGGAAATCGTGTTAATGGTCCGATCAGAAGCCGCACCATAGGGCAAGAACAGGCTGAGGAATCAGTGTGTGCTGTCATCGAGGATGCGGACGTGGATCAGGCACTCAAGGAGATGGAGTTACGCGAATTTTCATCCAACTCGTCGAAGCAAAATCGTCTCCACAAGCTTTTATGGTTATGCCGTGACATGACATATTCAGAGAACTTGGAAAGATCACAAGAGCGCAGCATGTCACTATACTGAAACCGGACGCAAAGTCACCCGAGAAGGAAGAGGTGGAGCGCGCAGAAATGAAGAAACTGCTGAAAATGGGTGTACTAGAGCCGGATGATTCTTCTTGAGCCGCCAAAAACGCATTCATCCGCAAAGAGGATGAGGCTACAAGTGTTACATCGGACTTTAGGCGCTTGAACGATCTGAAGATTATCGATTCGTATCCAATTGAGAACGTGCGCGATACTTCGGATAGGCTCGCGACGAAGAAGGTCTTTTTGGTGTTTGATATAAAACATGGATTCCATCAAGTGGAACTGCACTCTGACTCAAAAGCATGCACTGTGATTATAACTTTTCTCGGGTTGCTGCAGTCCACTTTCCTTCCTCAAGGCCTGAAAAACTCTCCGGGCACTTTTCAGAGAATCATAGGAATGATTCTGTTTCACCGCAAGAGGCCGGACATCCCGGCGTTCATGAACGACTCAAGCATAGGGATTGAAACTGAGGAAGAGCATCTGGAATCGCTGGTCAGTGTACTGGACTTACTGTACAAGTCGGGTGTGAGACTGAAGCTGTCTAAATGTGACTTCGGCGTGCGCAGTGCAGAGATATTGGGCCGCATCTTAAACGTCCAGGGATTAAGACCGTCCGATCAGCATGTTGAGGAAATCCGGGCATTGGTGATGCAGCAGTCAGGTGACGAGTTGATGCAGTTCCCTGGGTTGGTCGATTACTTGGCCGACTTTTTGGACCATTTTGCAGAGACAGATGCTCCATTATACTATGTGCTGAAAGTAACTGGATTTTGTAAGAACCTTAAGCACGGACAGCGCTCAGTGATACCGGACTGGGCTGACAGGTGGGGACAGGCGCAAGTAATGGCATGGAAAGAACTGAAGTTCGCCTTGAGTAACCCCCAGATCCTAGATGCATCGATACGCGGAGCACCGAAGCGCGTTATGACTGAACCCAGTGCATACAGTCTGGGTGGGGTACTTCTGCAACAAAAGAGGCCCAGTAAATGGAGGCCAATATCCTTCACCAGCCGCACGCTGAAAAAGTCGGAACGCAACTATGCACCGACAAAGCGCGAATGTTTGGCTGTCGTGCATGCGCTGGTCAAGTGGCGCCATTATCTGCACGGAGAATAGTTTGACGTCCGAACAGATCCTTTCTCGAAAAAACGGTTGCTTACACTCAAGTATCCAAGTGAGAAACTGGCTCGATGGGGTATCGAGATACAAGACTTTGACTTTGCGGTGGAGCACCGAGCCGGCCCAGAGTTGATAGTACCTGATACGCTGAGCAATGATGCGGTGCCCAAGCATCTCTGTCAGAGGTTTTACTTTCCAATGAACCGCCTAAGATTGGATGAGCTGAGCGGGGCAGAAGCATAACGCGTCGCGGAGTTGACGGAGAGGGGAGCCAGAACGGACGCCGAGCCTATCGGCAATCATGCAGCCATCAAGATGACAGGGCCAACAGATGGGCAGATACCGGATGCGCAAGTGGCAGAGTTCGGCAATCTGAATGCCTATGCACGAGGTCGGGAGAACCTGTTGGTTGACGACGTAGGGATTCTGAGGACGTCGCGTCGAGAGGAGCTGCCGTTGGTACTGCCGGGGTTGATGGTGAACGACGTGCTACGATTTGTTCATGGGTCTAGGTTGACCGTAATTACCGTTTGAGTCGGACTTTGGCCAGGTTAGAAAATCGCTATTGGTGGCCCAGGATGGCGAAAGATACGCCACACTTCGTCAAGAACTGCCTGCAGAGTACCGTCGCGGAGGACGAGCAGCCGGAACGACAGGCACTGTTGGAGATTGTGCACTCGTTGAGCAGGCTGCAGCAAGTGCCATTCGACTTGCAGACAATCAAGCAAAGGACGCGTCAGGGTAACATCAAAATTCTCGCAAACGTCGACCTGTTCACACGGTTTGTACTGGCGAAAGCGATCCCGGATGAAACGGCCGAGAAAATGTCCTGCGAGATGGTGGAGTAATGGATTTCTGTCTTCGGGAGGATTTGGTTACTAGTGTCCGACGGTGGAACTAATTTAGTAAGCCAAGTGGTCCAAGCTTTGATATTTATGCTGGGGATGGACAGATTTCAGACCTACCCTCTTCACCCACAGGCGAACAGGACGGTGTAGAGATGGAATCGCACATTACCACGCGATTTCGCAAGATTCATGTCCACTAAAGACGTCGATTGGGACGATGACATTGCTTTGGAATGTTTCCGGTACAACACCAGTGTGAGGGCATCGACTGGAATGACACCATTCAAGGCGATGTTCGGAGTCGATGCGTTTGAGGCATGGGGTGCGGTGGACAGAGCCTGTTTCGAGAACGAGCCGGAGATCTTGGCCAAGCGATTTTCACTGCTGGACCAGCGGCTGATGAGAAAGTGGAGGCTGTCGCAGGCTCGCGCAAAGAAGATCTACGATCGCAAGGTGCCCCCGGGTGAGTATGAAGAAGGTGATAGAGTCCTGTGATGGTCCGTAAAGCTGAATAACTAGGAGGAAGAGAAGATGGTGAAGCCGTGGACTAGTCCCTTTCGCCTGACAGCAAGGCTTGCGAACCGCCTGAGGCGCATTCCTGATGGCGTGGTAGAGACAGGAAACCCAAAGGATGGAGTCTTTCCAGACAGTCTTCACACGTTGGCAATGATTGTCGGTACTCGATTGCGGCGCAACAAGACGACCGGACACATCGAACGTCACTTTAAAGTTCGGATTTGCGCCAGCAGATCCTCATGCTAGACGCTGGAAAGTGATACCCCATCTACGGTGGTGAATTTGTATGGTGAACTTGGCGCGGGAACGCCCGCGGTACAAACGGGACAGGAAGAATCCGAACTGTAGGATGCGGACGATAATGATCGTGGCGCAAATATTGACCGTAGTAGGTTGGGAGCGGATGTGGAGGAGCGTGAAACAGTGGCGGAGGTTGAAGAGAGGTTTGGCGAGACGGGAGAGACAGCCGTTAAGATATCGCCGACCGATGGTGCTGGTAGAGAGACGGAGAAGGAGATGTAACCATCACTGAGGAAGAACAGAGTACATGGTGGGGCACAAGTCCTGAAGTGAGCTTGCACGACGACGTGAATATGCAAGGCACGAATGTTACAAGGGGAAATGAGACGCAAGCCAAATGCAGTGAGAAAGGGCGCGTCATCCAAATTGTACATGTCTTGCATTTTTGGTCTTCCGATAGTATGTACGTACAGTATTTTCATTTGAATATGGGCCAGTGGTCTATTGAAAGGCGGAACTTGGGAGCCAAAAGTGGTATCGGGTCACTCAACTGAGTAACGCCAGTAAACGTTTTGCTGTTTCTGTGTGGCTGCCTGTCACTTTTTTCGCGGCTTTCTGTCGCTTTCGTGGCTGTCTGTTACTGTTAAGGGCGGTTGTGATTGTCGCTGCGGGGTCGATAGACGTTCTACCCCCCCTTTGTTTGCCTAACAGGCGCTTACGGCTGTGTTCCGTAACAGTACCCGGGCATGCATTACGATAGTGATCCTATAACAAAATACTGCACGATGCTGGTCCACCAGGTCTGCTACCTTACATTCACTTCTCCCCTGAATTATAACTCCCTTCCTTGATTCTTATCGCGTTCATCGCATGGCTCCGGTTCAATCATAGTGCAGCGGTTTCAGAAAGAAGAAGTTCACAGCGTAGTTTCACGTTTGTTTTATGGGCACTGTGTAGCGGTGTTAAAAGTATTTCACATCAAGTTATCACATTTGGACCGTAACCGTAGTTTAGCGTTCGTTTCATGAAAGAATTAAGTGAGAACCTGGAGAAAGGATTCTCCGTGTAAAAAGCGAGAGATGGAACTTTTGAGCAGGGCATATATCTGGCAGGGAATCAGGCTTCAGGGCTGATATCACTTCGGAGCTCTTGTTAGAACTTAAATGAGCTTTGCTCACTTGGGTTGTCCATAGTAAGGTAATCGCCTGTCTTAAACTACTACCGCAGCTTCGTGCTTGACTGAGCGCTGTAGCCTTCTGGTTGCGTGACAAGGAGAGGTACACACACTGGACTATAACCGTGAAATTATGTGCTCCAATGGAGTGAGTTGCCAACCTAGGAGCTATGGTATACAGCTCTTTCTCGGCTTTCGCGCTTCTGCTTGATATTTATGAGTAGTTTTATTCTCCCTCATTTCCTTTGCAAACAATAATCTGCGGTTGAGGGTAATCACTTCTCGTCATTTTGTTGTTGCAAAGCTTTTTGCTAATTAGTCCTTCATCTATCTTATTTTCTTGTTCGTACCGTTTTTGAAAAGTTGAAGGCATAGGAACCTGAGTAATATGGTAGTAACTGAGGTTGCGATAAATGTTATTTTAAAGTTTAAAGAACTTTTATGGAGAAAGAAGGCAGTGGTTGGTTCGAATTGCAGTCTCAAGTTCTTGACAGAGTTCACTTCCGTATCCCTGCGAGTTTTCCGGATGTACGACGGTGATCAGCTAGCTCTTCTTCATATAACGGGCGCCATTGGTCTTGGCGCGAAAAAGGTTCGCTCAAAGCTTCAATGGTTTGAAGTTACTCTTTCTGGCTAATTGTGATGCATCCATGAGTAAGCTCGATGTCAAGGCCTTTGAAGTCGGTGAGTAGTTTATTAGTATTTCGACAATCTAATATTTCGGTGACAATCTCTTCAGATTTGAGTACAGATCCAGGGAGTACCACGTGAGTTCCATCGGTTTCCAAGAGAATTGCTGCATTTGTTATCGGACTGTACATCATCGGCTGATCTTATATCAATTAGCGGAGGTCTTCGATATTCTCGACCAGCCATGGAACGAAATTATTGTTCCATTACTTGCCTGCTTCCACGTCACCATAGATTTGTAAATTCGCATTCCAGACCTTGTCATCAGAATAGGGGAATTCGGCGAAAAATTCAGGAAATGGACGGTAGAATATAAGGCGTTGTGTAGAGTTGGTCTGCACAGAGGCATTTTTGACGTCACTGGTGAAAATTTGGATTGAATCTGAGGCGGGTGTCAAAATCCAGGTCGGATTTACGGCGTGTAACGTTTGCAGGGAACTTAGGAAACAGTTGGTGCATTACCGTGAACTGAATGTCTAAATTTGGTACAGGATGAATTGCTGACCAAACTAGCACGGTAACGAGTTGGGCCTTCTTTCAATAGATATCACTTGATTGTTAAGACCCATTTTAGGGGCTGAATTTCGCATTGGGATGGGAATTCTCCTTTTCGGACCGGGCTCACCGCCTTCTTCAACAAAAATGTGATTTCTTCAATCTTTGCGTCGTTGACCTTCTCCAGTGTTTCTACTGTTAGTTCCTCCTTCTTTTGGATTATTTAAACTTCCGAAATAAAAGTCTCATTTGAATCTACAATGCCGATTGGGTCGGAAGAAGGGGAGATGGTAACAAAAGTATTACACAGGTTCAGTTGCATACAAGTCGTTTTGGGAACGAAAGCAGCCACGAAGATATTGTTCACTAATCGCGATATCGGCACCCGACCTGCTTGATTTCGGTCTGTATATTTTTTCTCAGCAACGGTGCTTGCAGTCACATCAAGGGGCTCTTGAGGCAGTTCTTGATCACTGAGGGTGTCTTGGTATGTTGCGCGATTCCAAAAAATAATTCAACGATCCTGAACCGAAACGTCGTAGATGGCCACATCCTTGATACTTTTACGAGAGAATCCAAGGTAGCTCAATGAATTTGAATCCGAGACTCTACTTTAGGATCCTTTCCTGTATTCATCGAGAAGATGGCAGTGGTGAGATATTATTCAGGAATTTGAAGCAAATCCATCTGACTTAAGATTGGGAATAGCTTTTTCTAATTTTTCATCCTCTGCGCCAGATAGTCGAGCATTTTCCGGAAAATGTTGTCCATTGATGAAATGCTCTTCCGAAGATCCTGGGTTCTTGTTTTGGTCTCTCTCGTGTTGTTTTGTCTTTTTGTCAGTATCATCCTCAGGTACGTCTTCCACGTCTTCATCAAAGAGATCCTATCCCTCGATTTTTTGTTTAGCTACCTGCAGTCTTTTTTCTCCAAAGTACGAAGCACCTTAGTATTGTTGTAGTGAATGAGAATTTTGTGAGGAATATTCATCCAGGTAAATTGAAAACGGTTCACCTCCGGAAGGGACATTTCAATTGCGGCATACGGGGTACATCTTTGGGGAAAGCGTTTACAGACCTCTTCTCGACTGAAAGTTGAAAATCTAACAGCTATCGGACCTGCGCCACCATCTTTTGCGGGAACAATATGCTCCCTAAGCCGCTTGAAATCGTAAACGGCCATTCTCAGTCCGTGGGAAAAATAGTTTCACAAAGTAAAAAAGTCCCATATCTTGTGAATTTCTTCACGATCTGGAGATATCAGCTGAGTAATTTTTTTTGGATCCTAAATTACTTGAACGAAGAGTTTGCGGCTACTTTCACCGATAACAAAAAAGAAAAAAATCACAGTTTACTCGAAAGACAAGTCAATAGAGACAATGTGTTGTGTAGAACTCGATATAAATCTTCGAGCGATTTAAACTTGCGACAGGTGAGGCCGAAAGTCTTTCCCGAACATAAGGCAACTTTCTGGGAGACCGGAGGCCTTGTCTCAGAGTGATGCTACCATGTCATAACACAGTTTATTGAAATGATCGTTACTCCCGATCAGCGGGAAACAACAACCAAAAGAACAATAGTTTACTCATCTTTCTTTTCGAGTGTACACTGCCTGACCTCCTATTAAGATTAAGATCTAATCGGATGATCCACATCGGTCACGTGCAGTGGAGAGCGCGAAATGATGGCCATCGCTGCCGACTACCATATGACGCGACTGAAGCGCTGATATACGCGGGTGCGAAAGATGGCGGGAGAGAGTTAACATTTCCTCGCAACTCGGTCAATAAAACATTCAAAGAAACGGAAATTTTCAGAACATGCAGCCTCTGGCGAGTCAAAGGCAAGGGGCTGTAACTGGAAACCAATGTCGCTTGTGTCACTGGAAGGGACCAGAACGGGGGTACTATTTGACTGGACACCTCGTGGTACAATTTCTAAATCTTCTGGAGATATCCTTGGGAAGCGGCGGCAGACGTAAACGGCGATGTAATGCAACGTCACATGCAATAGGTTTCTCACGGGGGTCAGCGAGGGAATCGAGAGGATGTACAAAAATGTCTCCGGGCCGAAGTTCGGAGCCAGGGATGAGGTCAAGCCCCCGAGCTGGGTTTCCAAACCAGCGGTGCGGAAGAGGTGATAAACGAGGGCGTTACGAATGGAGCCATGCCGTTGTCGACGTCCAAACTCATAGAGGCTGATGTTAGCAGCGTGATCACCGTAGATATCCAGCAGTTGCTGGTAGTAGTGACATTTCAGCGGCATCGAGTCTGTGTAGACTGGAAGACCGAAGTGGCGGCGTAATATTATGCTCGATTGGACGGCAAAAACTTTTTGGCAGCCGTTCGGTGCGCTTGAAGGAAGCAGCGGCACCACTGTGGCGACAAGCGAGGCCTAGTATCCGACAACGGGTCCTGTAAGCATGGTAATGTCTCAGTCATGGTACATCCCTCCAGAGGTTATCCTCTTGGAATTCCCTGGCCCTGGCCTCCTTCTGGTTCGTACTTAGAAACGTCAAGCGCTGTGCCGATCCGAACTACAAAATGTACCGCCGAAGCGTACCCAATCATGCATTGCAGAAGTGGTCCTGTAACACTATACTTTACGATGGCGGTCCAATAGGTCCACTTTCTTACACTTAAAACTCACTTCCCGCGGCGTGGATAAAAACGACCACATCATCTTCCATATATTGAAATAGCCCCAAAATTCCCCCTGCGTGAATTCGCAATTGGTCAAATGCGCCTCGAAAAGCTATATGTACTCCATGATTACTGCTTTGTCAACAGTCAAACAGAGTACCTTACATAATGGCCTATTTTGGGAGGTGAGGAAATTTGGAACGATGGCGGGAACACCAAAACGGCGGTATGTCAAACACTGTAACAAGTCATGAAGTCCCGTAATCCACACTAGTCCGTACTCTGACCATCCGCAGTTCTCTTGCCGATGCTTAATATCTCAAGATGCCACCATCAATGCGCCAGCAAGCGCTGAAGTTCAAGAATCGCCAGCCAGCCGCCTCCAGACAGGCAAAGAAAATATCTAAGGCAATCAGTCTAGTAAGAGAGAAAAGATGGTCTTTACCGGAATTTTCGGCTATATCCAACATCAGTAGGAAAATGTACATCGGATGAAAGGTTTCTGGACTCCGCCGAACAAAATAAATTGGAGGAAGTTCTTTCGGGGAAGGGACATAGAGGAAAGCCGCCTGTAATTTCAAATGAAGACATTAAGATGATAAATGACCTACTAAAGACTGCTTAAAGATGGTTTTTTCTGTTGATGTACACTGTTTTGGGAGTACTTTCAGCAGAATAGCATCGCATGGGAGAAAGGGTTGGAAGAATGGCGTTCCTTCTCTTGACGCGTTGCGCACATATCGAGCTAAAAACAAGGTATTATCTTACCAAAAACACCGCAGCAGAGAAGGAGCTAAGCTGGCAGTAGAAGATTCGGACAATGTAATATCTTTCTTCAATACAGCGCAATCAGGGGACAGCATACATCCGGGGCTCTTACAAAATACGAGTGAAATCTGGAACATGGAAGAGACAAATGTTGATACAACATTCGGAAAGCACGAGCGTTTTTTGTGTATGCTAAATCTTATGGTGGTGGTTACCGCATTATATGATCAGTTTACGAGTTCAGTAAGCACATCGCAGCTATCATGGCTATATCCGCCTCTGGACTTATTTGTCCACCATTCTTCGTCATCTCAGGAAAACGAATATCGAGTGACTGGTTGGAACCTGTGAAAGGAAGCTTCCAGAGTACTCCAACTGGCATTATAGCATGTTTCACCAGACCGAACTGGTTTCCATTTTGTAGCTTTGTCATAATGCTTTCAGATAATGGGTCAATGGAAAGCCTGATTCTAGTGGAGTGTGTCAGGCACATAGATAATTTCATCCGGAAGAACTTAAACGGGGAACCTTACCTCTTAATCTTAGAAGGCCGGGAAAGCATTCACTTTGGTTTGATGAATGCCGTACCAGGGATTGCGAGGCTGTGGTTAACGTAGCGAACATACCTTATTTCCTTCAACCCGCAGATCAAACTCCTAAAAAGAAGTTCAATACATCTCTTCTACAGATTAGAGACGAGTTTGTCCGACAAGGAAACGTAGATACAACCAGGGTTAACTTTATCCCTGCCTGAGCGTTGTACGCATAAAAATTAATTACTGCAGTAGACATCAGAAGCGTCTTTGAGGTCACTGGAATTTTACCTTCGATGAATCCTTCCCTGCCAAATTCAAGTCTCAGAAAGGTTCCATAAAGCAGAGAACTAGAAATTAAATACCAGGTGGGAACTGGGTGCATAGCTTCTCGCCTTCCGTCTGTGCAGAAAAGACACTTTGACAAAGACGCCTGAGATGAAATAGAGGAGATCATGAGCTTGGGATTGTTTAAGTCCGCTAAAGAAAAGCGCCTATCATAGCTCATTATTGACTGTGAGAAACATTATTATAGACTCTTTCTCACGAACAGGGGTAAAGAGATCTACCGACACTGCAAGCGCTGCAGTAAGCAGTACTAAAAGTTTTCGTGCGCTGTATCCTACTGCAGAGGGAGTCACGGCGGGAAACATTATTGAAAGAAAACAATAAGAGAAGCAGAGAGCTGCCACTGAACTTGAAACTGCACAACGGGAGTGTCAAAAGAGATGTATTAATTAAGAGCAGCACGCAAAACGACAGAAGCTTCAAATAATTTCCCGTAGGAATTAGATGAGGCAGCGGAGTTTAGAACAGGAAACACTGCAAGGAGAGCAGCAGAGCAAAAGGCGTTTGCCAATGTTACAGGTAAGATTTTTTGACTTTACGAAAGTTCTTATGGTGTTGTCATGAGCAGAACTGTCGACACCATGCAGCAGAAGGCACCGGGACGCAAGATGAAGTTGTAAAAGGTTCTGGCGTTGATGATATTTGCGTTGGTTGATAGCGTTGTCGACGGAACTGGTGTTCCAAAATTAACCTACTTTTCGTAAATTTGCAAACCTCCATACGAAAGTAATAAATTGGAGATTTGTCAGCCCTTATTCACAGCCATTATAATGTCTCCAGCAGCTGAAAGTCCGAGAATGTACTCTGCAGACGAAGCGCTTTTGAACGGAGGAAAAAGGATCCGAATCAAGCCAAGTAGTTTTTTCAATTAAATTTTGGGAAGGTCATCCAAATATGACCAGTATGCCTGTAAAGGAGGGGTATTTTGGGTTCTTTCATATTTCAAATATGCGAGTGGCTGGGTCCCTGGATATGTCTTCAGGTATGGTATCTAACCTTCAGCAGATTAATCTGGCTTTTTAAGTTTAATTTGGTATGTCTCATACACCCCCGTAAACCGGGATTTAACCATCACCAGAGTTTGACTACCTCCTTCGCGGGAATACTAAGTCCCACCAAAAAGATTAAAACACTTTTGCGCGCCCATTTACATATCGAAGAGAAACTAAGGATGGAGCTACAAAGAAAAAGCCCATATAAAACCAAAAAAGCCATGCCTCTGCATCATATAATGCCCTGAGACCTGACAAATCAATGTCACCCGCTGCAACCCCTGCTACTATGGACTACTACAAGCGCGTGCAATGCGCGGTATTTGGCCGCCAGGAAGACCCCTCCCGCACCTGGACAAGCCTTGCAACCAAACATAATGTGCACGTTACCACTATACGTAGGGCTTTCAACCAATAGATGGCCCATCCACCCGAAGCCCAGCCGCTGCAGGCGAGCTATAACGCAATCTCTATGCGCTCTGCTGGAATGTCCTGTGTTCTACACTACGAGGAAGAGGAGTCGATAGCTGCTGCTGTAAGGGACTTCGCAAGCCGGAACATACCCATCACTCCCAGCTGTGTCCACCAATTGGTGCAAGACTATGTCCGACCGTTGCCCCCGGAAATCGTTCGCAAATCAAGTTTAAGGATGGATTACCATCTCTTGACTGGGTGAAGGACTTCCAATCTCGACAAAATCTCGAGAAGAGGTCGGTCAGGGTCATTGAAAGCTTTCGTCTGGACGCTGTCAGCAAGTCGAATGTTGCTGAGCATATTGCGAGAATTGAAGCAGTTTTGAAACGATATCACATCGATGATCCCAAGTCCATATTCAATATGGACCAATCTGGCTGCTCTTTCAGGAAGATGACAGGACGGAGTTAACGAAAGGGTGCTGGACCTCGCCATGTTGTCCTTATTCGCTCGAATATAAGAATCAAGGGAAATTTGGAACGGGTAACGAAAATGCCGGTGGTTGCATCGAATAGATCTGCATACAAGCCAGTGGTGTTATTACCCGGTGTCCAGCGTCACTTTCGGCGTGTTATGGGCAAAGTTTAGACATTGCACGATTGTCTACTTCCCTGCTATTTATATTAGCGGAAGGTTCCTTGTGTAGATAGTGAAATAATATTTCACTGGGCGCAACGGTTTATTGAAGAGACAGTGGAGCTTCGCCAGAACAACCAACACCTTGTTTTGGTGATTAAGGGATAAATTGCGCATATCCAGTATCGCAAATTGCGTTGCCTTAAGGACCATAACATTATCGTTGTGGTGATGGCCACACACAAGTCACATGTTCTGCAACCTCTAGATGTATCTGACTTTAGCTCTTACAAATCTCATTTGCAGCATGAAATTCATATGGCCGGCAACAAGAAGAAAGTAATGAATTCTTTTGATATCAGCCATTGCATTGCTATGGCGTACGGAAAGGGCGTTACCCGCGGTAACATTGTCAGTGGTTTTATGTTATCCGGTATATGGGATCCGGAAGTTTATGGGACGTCTATAGCACCCCTGGAGTATTTTTTGAAAGATTAAGATGGCGTTTGCGTGAAGCAACTGCTGAAGGCATTTTCACGACGTGATCGCAGCCTCCTGTTTGAAGATGATGTGGAGGAATTTGGCACAATTAAAATAAGCACCTCCACAAGGTGCGTTATTACGCAGCCCTCTGTGATAGAAGCTTTTGCGAAACGGGAGCAAAGAAAGAAGGCGCATCCCACCCACACCGCAGAGGAGAGGGTAAGAGAGGAGCTTGCACTTTCCCTTTGTAAGGAACCGAAGCATGAAAGGCTTCGATATGTTACACTGGCCCCAGTGCACAGTATTATGCGCCAAAGGCTTCATGCTAGCCGAAAGGATCACCGCTTGAGGCAAATTGCTCTCATGAAGGCCCGAGTAGGCGTTTGATGTGATGGCGTGTAGCACTTTGCAAATCTTTAAATAAACGTATTTTTTTGTGGGCCACAGTGCATTGCGCCGTTGCCACATTTACCTTATGTGCCTTAAAGTGTCTTTTTGGCACGGTCTCTTCAACAGACCGTAAAAGTCTCTCATCGTACCACCTGACCATGGTGGCGGATTCGAAAACTCTATGGACAACGTGCGCTAATTTGAGCCAGGATAGGCTCTTATTGGCCTATTTTGTGGGGAGATATGTCGATATGAATCGACCTGAACGCCGTCCGGCGCTCGACTTGCCACATTAACCCCCATACGATTACTACACTGTAATGATGGTAGTGATATCTACAGGATTCTGTAACTTTCTATAAGAGGGGAAAAATTAGGGTGTTTTAATGATTGAAAAATAGTTTATCCTATATTCCAAAACGCATCAAAGTATTGGTACAGTACAAGCAGTCGGCATGTGGGAACTAGAAAAGGGAATTTTTCCGGTTCAAGGTCGCTAGGGAGGCTGGCTCGAGGCCAGCTGGCAGGCATGCCGCGTTGGAAGTGCAGCGGCCGCAGCGTGCCCTTGCATGAATATCCCGTGAACCTTCCTGTAGGATTCCATGGCCCTGGCTGCAACGCTTCTTGCCACTTTGGTTATGACAACGTGTGTCTCTGGATGCCAACTGCCCAGGGTGGATATGAGACGGTCTGCCTCGACAGGAAGTAGCTACGAATGGTTCATACTTTCTTCGCTTCGCCGCTCGGGCTGCATTAAGGGAGGTCAACGGGTTGAACGTGTTGACTCTCCTGTTCGATAGCGTGAGAGGATTGGCAAAGGTGATGGTGAAGAAGTCAGTCCCTCCGCGGCTTCCCATTGCCCGTATCGAAACGTAGACCGTTGCCTCTCTTTACATTTGCGGTTTGTCGAAGGCGCCTCGCCTTTTGTGCCCTAATGTTCTATGACAGCCTGTCTTGGTTGCTTTGTATGGCGCGATTTGTTCCAACGTTTTCTGGTTGTCTTGGGTGCTTTGTCAGTCCCCGGGGAAAACGTTGGATCCGAATCGCGTTGGTCAGGTGTTCCATCTGTGGCGAATCTCACTCGTTGCTTGGGTGGTCATTGAGGTTTTGCGATGATGGTTGGCCACAGTCGATGGTGAAGAGCGGTGTGAGGTGCATCGAGGCTGAGTTTTGGGCTGTGCGGATGCGTTCGAGGGACTAGATAAGGACATCGGCGATGTTATGGGCGGTTACGATGTGGTTGACGGTCCCGTTTTTCTTGTTGACGTGATCACATAGGTGACGGTATGGTACATTGATGAGCTTGCGCCTTTTGGTGGCGGAGCGACTAGTTGCCACTTGGATCGAAGATGTATTGTCGATCAGTAGCTTCGTTGGGTTTTCTGCGGTGATGCCGCATTCGCGGATGAGCCGTCGGAGCCAGGCGGTCTGTAGCATCGAGTCAGAGCTTGCGATGTATTCGGCCTCGCAGGTAGATTTTGCTACCACCTGCTGTTTGGACACGCTGGTTCAAGACACGTGGGATCCCTAGGCCGTGTGAATAGTTCCCGTGCGAGACTTGCGGTCCTTCGCATTTGCGAAGTCGGCGTCACTATAGCTGACAAAGGGATGGCCGGTATGCGGTGAATCACCGCTTTTCTTGTAGATTATGCCGTGGTGCGCGGTATGTTTGAGGTACTGGAGTAACCACTTGAGGAGGCGGCTATGGTGTGGGTTGGGCGGTGCATGGTTTCTGCGAGGCGATTCACAGCGTATTGGATATCTGGGCGGTTACTGTCCGTCAGATAGCGGAGTTCGCCGAAAGTCTGCTGGTAGTGATGTTTGCGTTAGTGGGGGTGCTTTCTCTGCTTCCGTCCAGTTTTTATTTTCGGGTATTGGGGGGAACAGGTCGTGCATTGCGTGAAGCGGTTCCTGTGGAGGAGGGATTGGATCGATTGCGATTGGTAGATGTAGATATGGCCTTCGGGTGAGGTGCTAGTATGCCATTTGAGGTACGTGGTGGGGTACCCAAGGTCGTAGATCTTGTATTTTTGTTGAAGGACGTTGAATAGCTCGCATATGAGGCTTTTGGAGGGTGAGACAGGTAGTAAATCGTCCATACTGTCCGCTACAAGTAAGAGGTATCTAATCTTGTCGGCGTTAGACGGTGCGAGGGCGATGGGCTGGAGTCCTTATGGGTGCGACGGGTGAGGACGGCATAGTCGGCTGTGAAAATGATAGGTCCGGATACCCTCGCCATTGAGCGTACGGATAGAGGGTTGGTGCGGAGTGACGGTTCGGAAAACACCGGGACCGTGATCCGGTTACTCTTGGTCAGCTGAAGGATAATTGGGGTATGGGTGCTGATGGAGCTAGTATTGGTGGCTGTTGCGAGGGAGATGGGGGAGGGGAGTTTCTGCATGATGTGTGAAGGTTTCGTGAGAAGGGTGGGGTAGGCGCCTGAGTCCAGTGCGAACTTTTATTCTCCGTCGGAGGACTTGGTGTCGGCGTTCTCTTAGTTGCTGACGGGCTGCTGAATTTCTTTCGCGATTTCACTGTAATCGATGGCTGCTTGATGTCCAACTGCCTTGGGCTTCTTTTGTTTGGGGTGGTTGGGGTCTCTGCACTGTGCGCCTGTGTGGCGGGGGTTCGAAAAGCCGAGTGCGAGGTGGTGCTTGCACGGGTTTTGCATGCTCCTGGCTAGTTTGGCATTCGAACGGAGAGCTCGGACTTGGCGGAGGAGTTCAGTGAGCGTGGCGTCGGTGGTGTTCTGCATCCTAGTGGAGGATGAGGTTACGGCGTCGGACACGGTTGCAAAAGAGCTGAGCTCGTTGAACTTTTGGACGAAGTCCTTCGGATCGGGCGGGCGGGTGGTGATGAGTTGTATGCCGATGGGCGCGGTGCGGGGGTTGTGTTTTAGTCCGTCGAACATGAAGGACACGGTGGTGGCTGTATGTTCTATCTCGGGGTAGCCGGCAGCAAGCATCTTGGCCCGTATGGCCTCATGAGTGGTGAGGTAGTCGATGATGTCTTGTCCGTCTTGATACTTGGCGTTTTCGGTGAGCTGCTTGAGGTAGCGGTGGTCGCTGGTGCGGCTGGTGTCCAGGTATGTCTGGACGTTAGTGATTAGCTGGTAGGGCGCGATCGGCTTGCTGGGTTGGATGAGGAGATTCGTAATGTCCGTAGGGATGCACCCTATGATGGCGCACATGAGGATATCCCTTTTGGCTTCGAAGGTTTTGAGTAGTGCTAGATCGATGGGTTCGGGTGGGTCGGAGGTGAAGTGCTCGCGATCATCGATTGATGTGGGGGCTCCACTGACAGAGATGAGCCAAGTGGCATAGCTGGATCGGTCGCGTTTTTGGATTTGCGGTATGCTGATGTTCATGGTGGCTGGGGGTGGCCGGGTGTCTCGGTGGTAGGGGGGTTGCGTCAGTCGAGGACAGCTTGGCGAGTCGCGGAAGCTCGCGTGTGAGCTCTGTAAAGGGGGCTGATTGTGCCCGTCTGTATGCGCGGGTGGCGCGAGGTATTGCTTAGCTAATGGTAGGGTGTGTGTTGTTAAAGTTGGGGGTTTGTCGATCGGCGTGGTGCGTTGTTGCCCATAACCTATCGGAACGTAGACCGTTGACTCTCTCTATATTTGCTGTTTGTCGACGGCGGCTCGCGTTTTGTACTCTAATGTTCTAAGACAGCCTGTCTTGGGTGCTTTGTCAGCCCGGATACCCTCTACAATACCGGGTCCAGACCAAGGTTACAGTAGGCATGTAAAAATGACTTGTCCCAAGTACAAGGAACAAAGGGGACCGATTGAAGTCCGAGTAGGGCAGAACATCGGTAAATGTAAATAAGTTATTTCTGAAGCCCACCCCGACACGTTTTATCCCTAAAAAAATCCAAAGACAGTGCATAAACATAAAACATTTCAAATGTACCAGGGGCAAATAAATAATAAAAATTCAGCAGGGCAAATACAATGCCGAAAACAGACATGTACCAAGTACAATATAAATACAGTAGAAATTCGAACATGTACTTGTACTTACCCAAAAGGCCCTACAGCCTAGTGGGTACGAGTGGTACTTCACCGTGAAAAACCGTTTGTTTGAATCCGGAGCGTGCACGCTAAGACCACACGATTAATCGTGTGGGTCAGAGGATACAAGGAACTGCCGTTTGGAGTCTGGTTCTAGACTGGTGACCCGTCTTGGTTTTACTTGGAGGTATATCTTCTCCACCCTACCAGTGGGAATAGCTTTCGTAGCCAAGATCTCATTAGGCGAGGGCTAGTATGTAGACGTCATTCATTGCTTTCAATGGCCAATTATCAGTACCGGGAACTATGCGATAGGAAATACTGTGGGGGCTAAGCACACTTTTTTTACTGCTCCAACAAAGCAATCTCAGATTCCTCCCCCAATAAAATAAAGTCGCTAAACTCTTCAATAGCTATGAAAGTATCTTGATGGTCTGCAAATGAAGTAAAATTCTTGGAAATAGCCACGACATTGTTGATAGATGTAGTAGACATTCGGTTTCTAAGGGAACTTCAAAGTCTACCTGCCAGACTGAACAAACGCTTATTATCAATTTGAGTTGCAGGTATACCGAGAAAAAAACCGACTAAGTTAGCAACTGTTGGGAACATCGACTCTTTTTGCTGCATGCACTTGAGCTTCTCCAAATTAGTTCCGGCGTAAACTTCTCTCCTGTAAGTTTGAAGCTCAGCTTTCACCGAGTCCATGATACCTGAATTGCCCTCTCCGTCTTATAGGCAGCCAAGAAAGGAATCCTCCACTTGATCATTGTGTGGCGATTGTATGGACGTGCTTTCATTACTTTATTCGTTATCCGT
The DNA here is from genome assembly GCA_002205965.3 of Kappaphycus alvarezii. Classification (NCBI taxonomy): domain Eukaryota; phylum Rhodophyta; class Florideophyceae; order Gigartinales; family Solieriaceae; genus Kappaphycus; species Kappaphycus alvarezii. The sequence goes on from NADL03000599.1 coordinate 1,870,342, forward strand.
TACAACAGTGCTCTTCCTTTTGACACTTAAGGCAAAGGTAAAGGCAAAATGACTTCTTCATCATATTGTCTCGCTATTTCCCTTGCCCTAGCTGGATCTGACTTGTGAAGAGTCATCAACGTACTCTTCATGTTCTTCAGCCCTGGATTAAAGACGACGGCTATATGATGATGCACGAATGTTCCGTGGAGATCTTGAAATTGAAAGAATGGGCGCAGTATGTCTGCAAACGACTCACATAAAACCGATGACATCTTTGACTTCATCATTTGATGTTGCATGTCAAAATCATCGCTTGGGACAGGATGAATTGTTTGGCAATTCTCTTTGAAGACCAGATAGACTTGCACGATTTCATTAATTGCCTCACTTACAGACCAGTACATCTTTTGACTTTTCAGGCTTAGAAAAATCAGAGGTTCCAATGTTTCAACAATACACTGAACAACATCCCATGTCTCCTGAGTGGGAATTCGTTTCCGAAGATTTCTATCTGACTGGGAACCAAAACATTTCGAGACAACATCCTTGTATTGTAACATCATTCGCATCATGACAATGACGCTGACAAAGATCGTTTTAACCGGAGTTGGAATCAGCCTTTGAGGAAGCCCTTCCTGCTTTCATGACTCATACCATGCTTTCTTTCCTTTCGAAGACTACTTTGTCCAAGAAATTTCTTTCTGTAGTGAGCCTCTGGTCGTTTCCAACGAAAGGAGAGGAATTCCTTCCCAAACCTTTTTAGACAAAGCCGCATTACAAGCCCCGAAAGAATAGAAATTATTTCGCAAACCTTTTTAGACAAAGACGCATTACAAGCCCCGAACACAACATGGGCAAAGCATGTGGCACTAAAACACCCTTTTGTATCTGCAGGTTCGAAAGACGTAATAGCTCGAAGAACATAAGTGCATGCCTTTAGATTACTGCCCCCATCTTTCACACAAGCAATGACTTTGTTAGTCAAACCATATTGATCAAGCTTTTCCATGAAAAACATGCTCAAATCTTCGCAACTTGTGTTATCACATTCAATCATACAAACATGAACCTGAACGTTTTCGAAATTCTTGTCAATACCATGGGCGATAAGATCAATCATGCCCTGGCATCCTTTACTTATCCAAAGATCAAACTAAATACTCACAGAATCTAGAGTAGACAATCTTGACTTGACCATGCTTTCCTCAACATTCTTGGTGAACTCAGGAATAATATTCTCCCGGAATGTAGTTCTATCCGGAATTCTAACTCCCGGATTGGTGCTGTGTATAAAGCGGAGAAATTTATGACGCTCGACAAATGAAAATGGTAGACCTGCTCTAGCGACCATGAGAACTAGATTCTTGTTGATTTCTTTCGCTGTGCTTGAGGTTGGATAGTACTTTTGGTGCATAGCAAGGAAAGTCTGAACTGTCTTCCGTTTATTCCTAACCGGTTCCCCTTTGTCATGCCTCCTCTCAAATTCGGCCATCAGTTCGCTGTGGTGCTCTTTCAAATTGCGTCGAAATGATTTCGTTCCTGTATTGACCTTAAATGAGAGTACGCCTTTTCTGTCTCTCTTATTCAACTCTGAAAGGTTCTGGGGACTCGGAGAACAAACAATGCATGCAAATTTGGGATCACCAACAGGCGTGTAGAATCCCCAAGGCAGGGTTTTTTTGCCAGCCCTCTTGTTTGTTTTCCATGTTTCAGTTGCAATTTGAAGAATGCTGGAACCATTTGTGTCGCTAGTAGGTTCTGATCCGGCTTTTATGGGATTATGTTCTGTTTTTGCAAGAGGGGACATTTGATGGTCTTTCATGGCGTCAGCCATTAGGCGTATTGTTCGAAGTGAGAGGTTGGGTATCAGGGTAGTTTTGTTGGCTGTCGATGTACCTGCTTCTACTTTGACAGTTTTGTGCAGGTGTCGGAAGAGTCCATCAGATGTCCAAGAAGATTATCGGCGGGCATTTATATGTTGATTGGTACTGCACTAGTCTATACATGGTACATGTGTAGTCTTTTCATTGGTTAGTACATGCCCAGGGCACGTATATAATAAAACCAGGTACAAGTCCGGGCATTAATATTTTTATTTTCAATGTACTGTAGCACAAATACTGTACAGTACCAAGCCCTCCCTTTTTTGGAACAAGTGCATGTCCAATGTACAGTCAAACCCCGGAATATGCATCCCCACTTCATGCATATTCGCGGTTGTTGCATACATGTTGGGCCTCCTGCATGTGGGGTTGCGTATACGAGCTGGAATCGAGGGTGCCTCGTTTACTCAACTAATGCATTCGGTTTCTGAAAAATCCTTGTCATAAGTGCCTAAAAATAACCAAAAATTAAGGTTGTTATGATATCATCTATGCATAACCAAGTGAGGGAGCAACTTTCCGTTACAAAATCATTGCAACAGCTGCAGCTACTGTTGATCCTCTTATCCTCTGTCGTAACTTTTTAATCTGCAATGATCTGTTACCAGCAGCGATACATTCATGTGGTACCCAAGCATCTCGTTTTTGATACTGCGTCAGCAGTTTCAACAAGCATCAAATTAAGCATATGAACATATAACGTTACTTTTTGATTGCATAGGATTAGAGCTGTTTATTCCTACATTCCCGAGTAACGACTAAGGCGCACTCTCATTCACAATTTACCTATCAGTGGGCAACTATAAATTAGTAAAACGATCAATCGAAGAATAAGTTGTCATCTTTCATCGGAATCCAAAGCCATCATCAATTATGCCAACACGTTTGCGACTCTCTGAGGGCTAGAAGCGGAAAATTGTCGACGAAATCAGTCGCCGAAAAAGCCAAGGAACGGCAATCAACCAGTCAGAAATCGGTCAGTGGGCAAAAAGAAAATTAAAGCTCTCACAGCCATTGAGTCAGTCGACGGTATCCCGCATATGGAAAGACCGCGAGAGGCTTTCCGGCATTCATTCGAAGGTAATAGTAAAGAGGAGACAGAGGGGACACTCCCCATCAATTGAAAATTCCATATTCAATTGGGTCTGTTAACGGAACAATAAGAAGAAATACATCTCAGGAAGCATGATCTGCATGTTTGGGGAAAGATTGGTGAAGGTATTGAATACAGATCTGCCACCAGAGAGCCGTGTTCAGCTTCAGTTCTCAAGTGGGTGGCTTTTCAGGTTTCAGTCACGGTTTAACCTGAAGTCCTACAAAATACACAGTGAAAGTACTGACGCTGATGTACAGGCCATTACTGAACAACTGCCGCTGTTAAGGGAGATGGTCCAAGAGTTCAGGCCGGATGATGTATGGAATGCTGACGAATTTGGCCCCTTCTACTGTCTCGGACCTGATAGAACAATTGCTACCCAATCAATCAGCAGACGCAAAAAGTCGAAGGAAAGGCTGGCATCTTTGGCGTGCTGCAACGCAGCGGAGACCGAAAAAATGCCCATGGTGGTTATTGGAAAATCAAGGCAACCGCGTTGCTTCAAGAACAGGACTGCAGTACAGTTAAAACTTGACTACCATGCCAACAAAAAGGCAAGGATGACCTCTTTTCTTTTTCATGACTGGCTAGAGCGATTCGACAGAATGATTGGAAAGACAATGGGACGTAAGGTATTGCTTTTACCGGACAACTGCAGTGCACATGGAACTGAACAAAATTTGCCGAATTTGAATAACGTTGCTGTGTTTTTCCTCCCCGCAAACACCACCTCAACACTGCAGCCGTTAGATGCTGGAACTATTGCGACAATTAAGAGGCTTTATAGACGTCGACAGTACGAGAGATCCTTGAATTTATTAGATGAACAGGCCGATGATATTTACACGATTGATGTTCTAACTGGAATGCGGAAGATTGAGTAGATCTGGAATTGCCTTCCTCCTCGGATCATATCTATTTGCTGGAACAAAACTGGGTTTTTGGGGAACATTGAGTCTGGAGATGCTACTGGTAGTGATGCTAGTAATACTGCAGTTGTGGGCGAGGAGGCTGATGTAATTGAATCAGAGCTGTCAGAGGCTGTTTCCTCCCTTGTATCACAAAAAAGTCGTATTTCAGTTGCGAATTTACTCAACCCCGAGGGCGAGGATGACTGTCTACAGACAATCGGGGATGATGATTTCACTTCAGCTGTCCTTGCCGAGATGAAGGATGATCAATTACAGAAAGAAGGAGGCCTTGATGGCGATACACCGCAGGCAGTTGAGCTCCCATCCGTGAATGACCAGCTGAGGGCACTTTCTCTTGTGACACGTGTCTTTGAACCAAACGATATAGGTAGTTCGGCAGTATTTCATGCATTGCAGAAGGCGAAATGGTCTCTGAGGGCGTTCAGAAGCAACTCGAAGAGACAGACTAACATTGATAACTTTTTCCGTTGAATACATGCCCGTTTGACATCATGCATAAAATCAGTTAATGCATACGGTTGTGTTCTCCCGACGCTATGCATCAATGGAGGTTTGACTGTACCTGGACTTGCACTTATTTATGTACCGCGAACCGACACGTTTCCTGCAACCTTGGTCAAGACCAGCCACGTAAATGCTTTACTTTCCTGTTGTGGACGTTATGGCATCCGTAAAACGGGTGTCCGCTGCAGGATCCGAGTAAATTGCTCGCTAAGAGCTAACCGGGTGGTCTACGTCGGCCACGTGCAGCGACATGCGCGGCAGAATAGATTGCGCACTCGACGACCAGATTGTTCTACTAATGCGCCTTAAAATCCGAGTACTGATAACTCCCGTTATGACGTGTGGAATTTTTCCGCAATGCGAGGCAAAAGTCCCTCTATGAAGCGGACGGTTTCGGGGAAGGGAACCCAAGGAATCAAAGGCCAGCGGTTGAAATTCAAAATCGGGGCCTGTGTAGGGTTATCGGATGGCGGGGGGAGTCGACGCGACACTTTTCTTTCCAGGTCCGTCACTTTGTTGCGGTGTGCAATTGCAGCAGCACCGCCCACTTCCCTTGTAGCTCTTGTTCTGACATCGTCCTTGAATGGAGAGACAACGGTGACATCGCAGGCGATCGGCCGGGCCACAGTGCCTTCAGGAGCTGCTGGTGGGTGAACCAGTATGTCGGCAGGTCGCAGATCAGTGCCGGGCACGAGGAGTGGGACTTCGAGCTGGCAATCCAGGCCGGCGGCACGGGCGATGCGGCCGGCGATGACGTTGCGAAGCGAGTCATGCCGGTGTTTGCGACCGAACCCAGACGGGCACCAGTCTACAGCGTGGTCTCCTAACCTGTCCATTTGGCGTTTAAAATGCTCGCAGTTCCGAGGAAGCGAGTCATCAAAACGGGCAGTCCCAAGTAGCGGCGAAGCATTATTTTCCAGTGTACCGCGGATACTTCCCTGTCAGCCGAGGGATGTGCATAAAGAAAGGCAGCACCGGGGCCTTTGCGGAGCACTAGACCGCGTATGCGTTGCCGTGCATCTGCGTTCGTGTGTCGGTCCGGGTTCGGAGATCTGGCCCAGTGGTCGTCGCGCCAGTGAACCTTGGCCAGCGCCTCCTTCTGCACACGTTTGAGGTAGGTTTGGACGTGTGGGTGTGCAGCAGCGAGAGGGAGCGGGTCGAAGGAACCCAGGTCGACGGGGTAGGCCATTCCAGGGATGTGAAGCAGGAAGTCTCGCGTGTGACGGGCGGCTTGACCGAGAAGGAAAGCCTCGTGGTCACGGCGGTAGCGGGAGTCGGTGAGCGCGGTGGAGCGGGGCCCGATATGGGCTGCGGACCTCAGTCGTGCCGGTGCTGCATCCATGATACTCGAGGCATCGGCGCCATCTAGGAACGGTGCGATGAGGGTGAACCCAAGACCGCGCTGATGGATGGGCAAGGTGGCCTGCGATCATGCTTTGTCACTGTGTTGAACGCCATGAAGCTCGGTGAAGGACTTTTGTAGCAGAGTATCGAAAGCCTCGGCAGCAGTACGGGCTTCCCGTGGGTCAGCGATCTTGTGCGGGACATTGAGAAGGTCCGCGCTCAGCCACAAGGACGGCCTCCCGCGCCCGCTCCGACTACAGACAAAGCCCCTCCCGTGCCTTCGCCCGCCGGTGCCCTGGCACCCCGCGGTGACCCCCGCACGCAGAAGACAAGACCACCCGCGGGGTAACCCCCAAGGGAGGCAAGCGTGCTGGCCCGCGCCGCCCCACGATCCCCCCACCCGAGGTCATGACGGACGGCCCACCCTCTCCCACGCTCCGGTCAATCCCGGGCTCCCCGCTGGCGGTGACCATGCGCCGCTGTCAGACTCACCTTCATTACGCTGACGGACAAAAGCACTACCACGACACCTTAGTGACGCGGTCTCCGTCCAAGGCCCCGGTGACGACGGCTGACCTCGGGCCGCTGCCTGACGCGCTCATGTTGCCTCCGGTCCCGGCTGCCACTCCGCGTCCACCGACACAGGCTATGGCCAGTCCTCAGCCTGCTGAGCACCGTCCATCGGCCTCAGGAGTGGACCGCTCTTACTAGGCCCCGCCGTCATGGACTCACCTACCTCCAGCATGCCCATCATTGCATCACAGCCATCCACGTCGTGTAGAGCGTTCCTTCCCAGCCCGGAAGAACTACTCCGCACCCCCTACCGTGAAGCAGACATCTTCCAAAACATTCCCTTCCCATGCCTTAAGCCCTTCATCCTATTGTTCATCAAGCTGGTCCGCACAGCGGCCAACGCTCGGGGCGACGATGCCACCTACCGGGCGTTTCTTCATCTCCACATGCTTCCTACTGCGGAATTTCGCCTCGCCGAATGCTCCCCGGACGGATTCGAGCTCCTCGGGGCTCCGCTCGGAAACCGACATTTCACCGATGCCTTCCTACAAGAAAACATTGAGGGTGCCGCCGACCTCTCCAACTCTTGCCCATGGCTGACGACCCGCGCGGGCGGTTTCACCTGCACCGCCTCTGCGCCTCGGCCTGTCTGGTGGACCACGCCTTCAAGCTGGCTGACCCACGGGAAGCCCGTACTGCTGCCGAGGCTTTTGACACTCTGCTACAAAAGTCCTTCATCGAGCTTCATGGCGTTCAACTCAGTGACAAAGCGTGGTCACAGGCTACCTTGCCCATCCATCAGGGCGGTCTTGGGTTCACCCTCATCTCACCGTTCCTAGATGGCGCCGCTGCCTCGAGTATTATGGATGCAGCACCGGCACGACTGAGGTCCGCAGCCCATATCGGGCCCCGCTCCACCGCGCTCACCGGCTCCCGCTACCGCCGTGACCACGAGGCTTTCCTTCTCGGTCAAGCCGCCCGTCACATGCGAGACTTCCTGCTTCACATCCCTGGAATGGCCTACCCCGTCGACCTGGGTTCCTTCGACCCGCTCCCTCTCGCTGCTGCACACCCACACGTCCAAACCTACCTCAAACGTGTGCAGCAGGAGGCGCTGGCCAAGGTTCACTGGCGCGACGACCACTGGGCCAGATCTCCGAACCCGGACCGACACACGAACGCAGATGTACGGCAACGCATACGCGGTCTAGTGCTCCGCAAAGGCCCCGGTGCTGCCTTTCTTTATGCACATCCCTCGGCTGACAGGGAAGTATCCGCGGTACACTGGAAAATAATGCTTCGCCGCTACTTGGGACTGCCCGTTTTGATGACTCGCTTCCTCGGAACTGCGAGCACTTTAAACGCCAAATGGACAGGTTAGGAGACCACGCTGTAGACTGGTGCCCGTCTGGGTTCGGTCGCAAACACCGGCATGACTCGCTTCGCAACGTCATCGCCGGCCGTATCGCCCGTGCCGCCGGCCTGGATTGCCAGCTCGAAGTGCTACTCCTCGTGCCCGGCACAAACATCAGAAGTAACTTTACGGCGTCAGTAAAACGGGCATTCGCTATCTCCTGTAGAGACTACGCTTACATTAAATACCAGAATGAACAATCACACAACGCATTTTGTCCATCGGTTCCAACATTTACAGCACGGAAAATGTCTTTTTTCAGAAGTTTGCAGTGTACTGTACAGTACTGTACAGTATTTGCGCTGTTATCTTCTTGCCTAAGCTCTAACATTTTATTGGCTCTTTGGTGTTCCTTATCTGATTGATACAGTACTCGACTTTACTTTACCACAAACATATGCAGGTGCAACATGCAAGGTCTTGAATACCCCACTGTAACAAACCTAACAAAATTAGGTTTGAATAGGGTGGCTAAACTCTGCATGTTGTAGGGCGCGACATATTACAGACGCGGCACACGTGGACCAAATCGCATAACTAAGCTGCTGATAAAGCCGAGTCTTCACTCCTCCCGTCGAGCATCCGCTGCGGGTTGCGACAGCGATATCTGATTGATATCCTTAGTGCTGACTGCATAGTGCAAGACAGCATTTAGTATCATTCACGGCAATATCATTGATCCATACTTCACTGTCCCACACTCGGCAACCAATGTCAAACACGCACCGTGTCTACCTTTGCTATGCCGGCTTCGACTTTCAGCTTGCTGCAAATCTTAGGGGCCGGAGCTTTCCTCATTTTGCTTTCTTCCAGCCCAACTCTCTCTCGGATCACAGCCTATGATTTGCACAAACTTTCCCGTCTGCTTCAACGTCGCCGTCTAACTTGTATCCAGGAGCGCCCCGCTCATGTTTGCGACGGGCGCAACTCTCCTGGCCCTGGTCTGGACCCCGAAAACTGTGTGAATCTATGCTTATCCCCCGCCTGCTACAATCAAGTCTACAAGGCAGACCCGGTGAGTTTTTGCGCGTTTCTCTGCCAATCGGATGCGCGGCGTTGTGGACAACTATGTCGTGCCAGTCATGCGACGCTTTCAAATCCACCCGTAATTTACGCAAAACAAGATTGCCCTTTTGGTTTGCGCAGCCACATTCCCAACTAACTTCTTGGATCTCTCCTATTCCCTTACGACGCCGGCAAATCATACTCGGCCTTGTTCTGAATCTGCAAACGCCATATCGCCACGTTTATTTTGCTTATGGATCAAACTCTCACCTGATACCAAACATTATCAATACTTCCGGATGGAACTTCAATTCTTTGCATCGTATGTATCAGCTTGAGGAAGGCGAGGTAGACCGTGCTCGTATGAGTCAGTTCGTAAAATGTGTGCGACGTGAGATCCTTGCGGGGAAACGATCTTCCCGAACAGAGACCTCCTCAGCCGCCGCGAATCCTCCCGACGACCGTGAATTATGAACATCGGAATTCTCCGCTTCATTCAAATCGATATGGGTCTGATATCTGATAGTTTTCTCTAGCCTGTGAAGCCTACAAGACTTATTAATCTAGAAATGACATGGCGGCCGTACGGGACGTAGCTCATAGCGTACCAGATGACTGCGCAAACGAGAGGAGAGGAAATGCACAGGGTGGGAATGGGAACGAAATAGTAAGCGCTTGAGGTTGTCCAATAGTGTTGAAAATGGCATGACAAAAGTAGTGACGTACGTGAGGCAATTTCTGCGACCAGGGCAACAATTACGAAAATATAACGCAACTTGCCGCCGAAAAAGGCTGCAAAAAGGACGACGATGAGCGAGAGAAAATATACTGTTGCGGCGACGGCGCGGACAGGATGGAACATGGCGTTGAACTGGGCTCGTGGACCGACGAGGACGCATGTGGAGAGGATGGCGAGGAGGTTTCCCAAGGTGAAGGAAGCTGCAAATTTGTGGGGCATGACGATGAGAAGGGGGAGGAAGGAAAAGGAAATGAAGAGGAGGAGGAGGCCCGTGGCAAAGATCATGGCGAAGAGAAGAAGACGATGGAGGGGGGAGAGGTTGAAGAGGCCGGCCATCTCGTCGGAAAGCGAGAGTTGTTCGGGAGGGGCCTCCAGGTCGACTGATTCATCGCCAAGCATGCGACGAAGGGATGTTACAGAGGTGTTGAGATTGTCGTTGAGGTTGGTGGTGGAAGTAGAGAAGGATGTGGAGAGAGAGGAAAAGAAGGATTTGGTGGAAGTGGAGAAGGCGGCCATGGGGTCATTTTGGGAAGTGGGAGGATGGTTAGTGTCGGGGAGGGAAGGAGGGCGTTGAGGGGGAGGAGGTCCTTGCAAGGATTGAAGGCCGTCGAGTAGTCCCATGGCTGTGGTGGAGCGCGATTTGCGGTGCATTCAAGGGGAGGAGGCGGGGAAGGGGAAGGGGAGAAAGGGAAGAGGCCAGTGAGTAGTTTGGCAATACAGCGTCGAGTGTGTAGAGGCATTGCCAGAGTAGGTTCACACAACCTTTGTAAAGGCCCTGGTGGCTTACTGTATGACTTTAGTTGTCCGGAAATTACAGTGATCTGTAAATTCAGTAGCTGTATAAATAATAATTTTAGTGCACTGTACATACTCTGATGCTGCTGTACACTGGACTGTTTGAACAACGTGTCACTGAGCGAAACTTTCCTTCAGTGCGTATGCTGGGCGCGTGTAGTTGGAATGCGCAGAAAATGTTGACAGTTGTTTTTCGAGAAATGATGGGATTTCTGCGACTGGCGGCACTGTAAAGTTTGAAAAAGAAGAAATAACCTATTTTTTTGAATAATAAAAAATTAGAGAGAAACTACAAAATGGTTCATTCTAGTCCCTTCCACTACTGACCAACCTGATCGTCCGGAAAACCTAAAACAATCGCAGGATCAAATCACAGAATCTCTTTAAAGCTCGTGATCCTTCTACTTCACTGCCGACCGCCGGTCTTTCTCTTGTCAATCTCCTTCACTGAAAAACTACCCTCGGCACATTCCCATCTTCGATCATGCCTTCTACCACCGCGGACTCCTTCGACCCGTCCACCATCGCCGCCCTTCGACTCGTCGTCCAAAAGCTTACTGCAAACCCTGGCCTCCTGCACTCCCCGTCTCTTTCCTTTTTCATCGACTATCTCAAATCTCTCAATGCCACCATTCCACCCCCTCCCACATCCGCAACTCTCCACCACGTCAAGTCTCTTGCCGAGTGGAATGCCCTCTCCGCCTCATCCTCACCCAAACCGCTCATCGTCGACTTTTACGCCGATTGGTGCGGCCCTTGCAAGGTAATTGCCCCGACATTCGAGAAACTCGCTGAAAAATACTCCACCTCTCTCGTCTTTGTCAAAGTCAACGTCGATCATGCTGCCGATGTCGCCCAACAATTTGACGTCTCTTCCATGCCCACCTTCAAGGTGGTCTCCGATGGCCACGTCGTTGACAAGCTCATCGGCGCAGATGTCCGCGCTCTCACCGCCCTCGTAGAACGTGCGGTCACTTTGGCCTCCTCTGCATCAGCCAATACTCCCGTTGAGGACGTCCCTGTTGTTGAAGAAGACGTTGATCCCACTCCAGTTGAGGATGTCGCGGAGGAGGACGACGAGGAAGATGACCACAGAGAGGAGGAGTTACTAAAGGAGCTCGCAGACGATCCTGCCGTCTTACCGCAGGCAGAAAGGGATATCGATCCACCAGTCCTGCCCCTCGCAGCTTTCGACGTCGAATTGTCAGATACCCAGCTCGATACTTTGATTCAGTCCAAGTCAAGGGCCGCGGAACTTGGCTCTACTGGTGATTTAGAGGGTGCTCTCAATGCATGGAATCAAGTCTTGCGGATCCAGGCCTCACCCTTGACCTTGGCCAAACGGGCTGACGTCTTACTCAAGCTTCGTCGTCCCTACGCAGCCATTCGTGATTGCGACAAGGCCTTGGAAGTCAATCCAGACTCTGCAAAGAGTTTGAAGATTCGCGGGATGGCCTACAGGCTCCTTGGAGAGTGGGAACTGGCAGCCGGAAGTTTGCAGAGAGGAAACCAGTTGGATTACGATGAAAGAGCCGGCGAAGTGCAACGCGAGGTGGAAGAAAAATGGAATAAGATTAGGCAGGTGAGACTCCAGAAAGAAGCCATGGGGAGGGAAAAGGCCTTGGAAAAGGAAAAGGCCGCGAGGGCCAAAGCCAGGGCTGAAGCCGTCCGGCGCTATGAGGAGCAAAAGGAGCAGGAACAGAACCAAGATCAAAGTAGGGATATGCCGAGTGGCATGCCTGGCGGATTCCCCGGTGGAATGCCTGGTGGAATGCCAGGTGGAATGCCAGGTGGAATGCCAGGAGGTATGCCGGGGAGTGGGGCAGGTGGGATGCCGGATGAGGAAGGATTGGAGCAAATGTTGGAGGGGATGAACTTGCCCGCCAATATCAAGGAGAAGTTGAAGGATCCGGCTATTCGGGACAAGCTGAAAGTTATCTTTGGCGATTTGCAGAGCAACCCTTCGGCCGCGATGAGCACCGCCATGAAATATTTGAGCGATCCAGAAGTAGGGCCAGTCCTGACAGCTGTTATGCAGTCCATGATGGGGAGCATGGGAGGGGCAGGTGGCATGGGCGGAATGGGAGGGCCGGGCGGTATGGGCGGCATGGGAGGGCCGGGCGGCATGGGCGGCATGGGAGGGTCGGGTGGCATGGGCGGGATGCCCGGTGGAGGCTTTGATAACAGCGCCGCTGACGAAGTCGACTAACAAACATCCTCAGGGGTTTAATTGCGAGAGACAACTACGGAGAGTTGAAGTGATTTCATCAGTACTTAGATGATACCATCGCGTGTTCTTTCTGCGTTGCGGAGTTTGCAAAGTTTTGTACCTGGAGTCAGAGCCCGTCCTAAGCAACGGTAAGGAACATTTTGCTTTCGCCGAGCCCGGTGAAATGGTGCCCGGATTTCGTAACAGATACTGCGTCAACGCAATTAAAAAACTATGAAGAGCTTTGAAGGGCGCGCCTATCTATTAGATACTGAATGCATTAAACTTCTTTCTTCTATGTCGACTTGGTGAAAACCGGCTCTTCCTAAGACCCTCCTAGCTGTCCCAGAAATTTCGCGGAATAGAAATACGCATCGGCCGTCATGTGGGTGCCTCGACATTGATGCGTATTGAGTTCCCACATGACTTGAGAGGGGATGTGTCACAGCTCTTAGTCTCCCACATCCCATTGGGGCGTTTCTTATTCCTTCAACCTAACGCGTTACTTTTTAACCCGCCTCCCCAATAGCCTAAGCAACGATTTCCTGAAAATACTCCTCTGCGACTGCTCCAACTGCTTCGCCGCCCGTTCCTCACACTTGAGAATTTCATCGTAGTCTACCTCCATGCCAGCATCCTCTTCTAAATCACGCTTTTCATTGTCAATCTTGCTCACCTGCCAAGTGACCCTCCGTCTTGGCCTCACTTGGGCTTGCGCCAATCTCGCCGCAGACAATGGGGAGCAAACGTCGTATTCTAGTTCTGGCTCCATCAGTAGGTGATCGACACGCTTTCTCGGTGGCGGAGGCGGGGGCATCTGACGTCGCCCCTTACCGTTGAATACCTCACCTTTTCCTGACAACAGTTGCACGCTCACCATAGACGGGATGCCCTGCTCAATAGTTGACATTGATGCAACGGGGATCTCCAAGTCATCGTCAAAGCTATCATCATCCAACGGTAGCGAATCGCGATGAGCTTCAATCTGTTCCGCCTCCATTGTAGCAGGGGCGCTACGTGATATTGCGTCCACGTCCCGGAGACGGGCAGGAACACGACCAGTCCGATCATCAAGCTCCTCCATTTCGAGAATGGTTATGGGTTGTTCGGTTTTAAGGAGAGCCAAGTGTTGACTGATGACCTTCTCGTCCATCTCGCTGCCTGGAGAGTTCTTGCCAGCGTAGTACAATCCTAAAAAATCGCCCATGTTGAATGATGTGAAAGGTTGAGGCCAGAGACACAGGGAAACAGGTAACTAGAAGGGGGACAGAATGTCAGCGAGGGCTTTTGCGGTACTTGTATGCTGGTGAGACTGGTTCGCGGAGAGCACCAGTCCGCGAAGCGAATTGATGAAAACTTGATTATAATCATGTTGTGGAATGTACGAGAATCCCATGGTTGTCCCAAAAACGGAACATCATTTCGTGTCATCTGCAAACATCTGAAGTTAAGTCCTCTGTCAAGATATACTACAATGAAGGCGCTACGTAAAAGGGCGTGAAAGGGAAAACTTGAGCCCTTTTATGGATAATATCGCGAAAAGAATTTTGTCGAAACCCTTCCGAGCACTGTGCTGGACTCAAAAGGCTCTCGTTACAGACCATCCCGGGAGGCACACCTCGTACTGAAAACCATGAGACAGAGTTTCAACACGCTGTGAGATGATAGGTGAGACCTCGCAATGAGGGTGATAGGTAGGTTACAAGGTGGTAGCTGGGATTTGAGGAGGTACAATTAGCTGCATTTGGAAGCAAAGGTGTGACAGCATTGCCAGTACATTTTTGTGAGCTTTTCCGTTGTAAGCAACGCTTTGGATTTGCTAATTTGCAAAGCCGGCAGGCTGAAACTTTTCAAGATCGCGATTGCCGTGGCTTGCGTTGTTCTCTAGCAAGCTTTTGGTAACAGAAGGGCATAGCTTTTGCTCGCACATTTGTTTCATTGATATCTTAAAGTGTGCATAGAGCATAAAGGGTAAATAAGGACGGTTTACTGCTGGTAATGGAAAGGTTGACAGTCCTATGAACTTGTTTTCAGACCACTGGTAGGACCTATGATGCAAGTGCTTGAGCGTGTCTTCCAACTAGAGAGTAGCTGGTAGTCCGGTCGACAAGCAGGCTGCGTTGGAGGTGACCATCCGCGCGACGTGCCGTTGAAGGAGAACGGCCCTTACCCTGCAGTATTGGTCCAACGCTCGGTTGGCGACCGCTTGGGCCACCTCCGTGATGTGACGGAACGCATCGGGATGCCACCTTCCGAGTGTGGAGATAGGAACGGGCACGAGTCTGTTCCTGCCGGGTAAACTGGCCATGAACCTCTGGTATTTTCGTAGCTTGTCCGCGTGAGCTGCGTTCAAGCTCGTAAGGGGGTTAAAAGTTCTCATTCTGAGATGGGAAGGGGCCAGCAGGTTCACCATAGTCACATCAAGGTAGTCGGTACCGCCGGTGGCGCCGGTTGCCCTCATGTCTGGCCTAGTTTTGTATTCCCCGTGTGACCGGGGTTCGATGGCGGGGTGCCTTGCGCCAAGGCTCAGGTCGTTTCTCAGTAGGATGACCTGGTCATCGTGGTGGACGATCCGCTGAGTGCCGTACCTGCAGGGGATCAAGTATAAAGCATAAAGTGCTCTATGCTGAATCGCCGAAAACTGCGCACATAGCCAGTCACCTGACCTCTGGACGGGGTTCATGCATGATCCCCCCTTAACTTTATGAAATAAAAGGTCTCTTCTTCCTCTACATGACTTCCGCACCTGTACCAACATACATTACGTGATTCCCCACAGGTTATATTCTCACAATATTTTCCGTGTTACGAATGCGAGGACTCAAAGAATTAACCAAAAAGCGCTGCTGCACCTTGCCGAATCGGGTTCCAAACACTGCCAATGTAGTATGCGAAGAAGACGCAATCACGAATGCACAGCCCAAGTCCCTAAATTGAGAAATAGTCAGTCAACACGGAAGGATACAGCCTTTAAAGTTTCTCGCATGAAGAGAGTATTACAAGATGAGTAAAGCCCACATACATGCTACCCTGCCATTTCAGAGAAGATTTCACCTCACAGGTCGAGACCCTGGCCCTCCACGCTCGATAATGGAATCAACATGAACAGCTGTCGGACCGAACCGATCAAATGGGGTTTCGAATACCCCTAATCGCCCAATTCGATTTCTAAGGACTGGAATCTGCACGAGTCCCAATTTCATCCTCAAGCGATTCAAGCGGTTCCGATTCTCCCACCAATCAAATGCACCACCCCTTCTAGCGCTTCGGAAGTGAATGATACGGTCATCATCAGGGAAAAAGAACTCGAGGTCATCTACCAAGTCGCCACGCACGGGTATCTGGAAACGGATGTACCGCGCTTGCTGTACGAGTAGTTGAGCCCTAGGGATATCTTCGGTGATTTGCTTGAGAAGACGTGGCACAAGGATGGAAAGAGGTTCGTCGTACTCCCAGGGTTCAAGGAAGGAAGTGGGAAGGTCGTCTTGGGAAATGATGCAGGATAGAACAGGGGGGCACTCGGTCAGAATGTTGTCGTGCAGACCAAGAGGTGGAGGAGGCGGGTTGAATGTCAGCGAGAGGAGCGCAGGAACCAGAGGGGTAGTAGCATCATTTTCGGAGGGCATTGATGGAGGAGAGGCTTGGAATGCGGCCAGGCGTCGCGAGCATGGGAAAAGCGCGTGGGAGTGGGATTGAGGAAAGCCAGGTTTGATCGTGGATGCGACGAGGGGCCCATTTCGTTCTCATCAGTGATGGTTCGGTTCTTCCTTCCCATCACGGCTTGTTACCATGCCATTGAGTGTGCCAGTAATGTCCGCGACGCTTGGCAGTTACTACTTCCGCAACCTTTGGGGCGGCGTGCCAGCAGCGTGCCTGCAACGCTCATGATCTCCGCCTGAGCAATCCCGTCACAAGAGATTCTGGCCAGCTGCCATTACTGTACAATTCAGTACTATGGATTTTACACGTGTCGTTTCCTCCAGGTGATCAATTCTATGAGAGGTGAGCATGATATGTGTACAATGTCCCGCCTCGCTGTTCAAGGGAGGTCAGCCGACGTTTCGCCGACCCAAGCTGTGACCTTGTGGCTCCGTCATAATCGTCGCACTATCTCTCACCATCAGAGCGGACACTCTTTCCCTCTGGGAGATCAACCGACATGCGCTAGAAATACCTCTGCGATCCTGTACATGGCGGTAATGGATCCACCGGGGCTCAAATCCTTCTGCGGCAAACGCACCGAAGCTTAAGGACTTCGCACTGATAGGAAAAAACAGACCGGTGTTGCAACGATGGTAAAGGGATATGCAAAAGCAGCAGGTAAACGTGTTCGCCCATTTACGAGGTGAGGAACCTAGGGCCGTGTCCACTGCATTCGACCACGCACTCCATGAGGCTGTTGATAAAGGGGGGGGAAATTGGGGTGTTTTGCTGATTAGGGATGCAGGACGGCTATTTTCCGAGGGCTAGGGGGGACAGGTCTGTGTAATGGAGAGTCTGGAAATGAGGCCGAGTCATGAGGTACTACCTCACAGGGCTGGTGTGAGGCCAGCCGTAAGGCACGCTGCGTTGGACGAAACCGTCGCCGCACTGTGCATAAGGACAAATCGCAGATATTGATAACTTTGTTGATAAAGTGTGTGCAAATTCACGGAAGATTTTGTGAAAATGCGCTTGTAGAGCTCGAATATGACGATGCCGAGAGGATATACACATGAGATGATCACAACCTTTTGGTAGCTTCAATTCTTGCAAGACTCGAACGACAAAGAGCTACTTGTCTTGGGGAAGGTTTGGGCGTTTTACTCTTGGAAGATATGTTCGATCTATCCCAAAGTACTCCAGCCAGGCCCACGGCTCCTAGCGAGACTGTCAAAGCTGCGTACCCCCCGGCGATTAAAGAGGTTTACAGCGAGGGAACTACAGTCCTGAATGCGCCCGTAGGCTCGAGTGAATCCATGAGATGCTACTTTACCAAACACCTACACTCTCTGGAACCTTTTACGCAGGTTCTCATTGAACTGCAGGGTGCATAGGCCTCCTTTCTGATTCTGCGCGACTACTTCGGGGCATGCAAGCTGGGATACCTCCTCCGCTTCTTGCCGCCATCGTGAAATATACAAGGAGCCACATACTTCGACCAGGGGATGGAGCAGTCAATGAGGGCACTTGCAGGACGGGTCCTCAAAACTAGTCTTCAGGGGGCTACAACTCAAACTCAAACCAATTGTGGACAAAAAAAACAATTCTCGGGATTGGCCTTACTTCAGCCTAAGACCTCGCCGCAGCCGCCCTCATCGCCTCCAGCTCCCAAAAAAATAAACTATGTGAGCCATGCCTACCGGCTGTAGTAACCGACTTGGCTACATGCACCGATGCCAAGACGGCATTCACCCAATGGAGTTGATCTTGCCGCCCAGATGACAGTCGTCCCTTCAGTTCTTTTTGCCCTAACCCTCTATCGCAGATATCGCTGACCGACGCAGTTCAAGCTGCAGGTGTGCGAAGAGCTTCCGTCCAGTAGTTGACGCATACAGGCCTTGCGGGCCTCAGTGAATCTCCTGGGAGGCAAGGAATGGGTCCACTGCCCCCCATTGCAAGTTTGAAGACCGCCATCAGCACCACATTTCTCGGTATGGTTCAAATACTTCGGTCAGGCCCCATTATTTGAACCGGGATCCCCATACCCAAGGACCGGGTGTCCGGAAACCCTAGACGTCTACGGCGATCGCCTTATTCACAGCAGATACAACCACCAGAGAATCGTCCGCCACGATGACCAGGTCACTTTGCTAGATAACGACCTTAGACTGCGCGAAAGGCAATCTGCTATCGAACCTCGGTCGTACGCGGAGCACAAGAACAGGCTGGATATCAGGGCAACGGGTGCTGCCGGCGGTAGCGATTACTTTGATGTCACTTTCGTGAACCCGTTGGCCCCTTTTCATGTAAAAATGAGAACCTTGAACCTCATACGAGCTTGAACGCATCCCACTCGGACAAGCTAGGAAAGTGCCAGGGGTTTATAACCGGGCTAGCTGGTAGGAACAGGCTGGTCCGCGTTCTTATTTCCACACTCCGAAGTTGGCATCTCGATGCGTTCTCTCACATCAAAGAGGCCGCCCGATCGGTCTCCAACCGAGCCTTGGACCAATATTCCACGGTGAGGGCCATTCTCCTTCAATGACGCGCCGCATTGATGGTCACCTCAAACACCAATTGCTTGTTCACTGGGCTATCAGCTACTTTCTAGTTAGTCGACAAGCTCCAATATCTGTGTTGTACTAGATCCTGCTACATGGTTTGAATGCAAATTCATGACTCATAACCTTGGCACCATTCGCAGTAGTTGTGGTCTGAGGTGTCGTTGATTCAGTATCAACAACACCTAAGGCCACAACTTGAAAGTATGTATGTTCCAGAGAACCTCCGTTCTCAGGGTGTGTCACTAGCTGCTCAAATTCGGCCTCTTCTGTGCTATTGCTTTCATCAGAAACTACAGTAAATGGTTGATAGTAGGTTTGGGTCTTTGCTGGGGGGGGGGGTGGTTGAGAGAAGAGGAAGGTCCAGTTGTATTTCTTGAAAGATCGCTGCCATCTCTTTACAGGGCTATGACGCCCTCGTGTGCATACATATGTACCTGACACACGGGCGCTCTTTGGCCAGGATTAGTTGTACAGTAGGAACAACTACTGTACAACCACGCAAAAATCAACTAGAGACATAGAAAATAGCTCGAAGAATCTTCAGTGACTTCGAAGATAATGAAACAGAGAGCTGTAGCGCTTTCATCTACAGAGGCCGAATTTGTTTCTCTTTCTGAAGGCACGAAATTGGTAGTCTGGATGAGGATTTTCCTCTCCGAACTTGATTGTCCCCAGCAGGGAAGCACTACGATATTTGAGGACAACCAAGGGGCAGTTCTATGGAGTACAGATGGAGCTTGCAGGGCTAAACATGTATCTATTCGATACTATATACGAGACCATTCCAACTCGGGCATTATCAAGTTTCAATACTGCTCTACCCATAATACGCGCGCCGATATATTGACAAAACCTCCCCTCGACTGAAGTTTGAAAGGCAAAGAAAAGGTTTAAGCGTTTGAGAGCAAAATCATGAGTGGTTGGAATAGGACCCACGCGGTCAATTCGCGAGGGGGGGTGTTGCTATGATAACGTGTTCTAAGAAGTGTGCGACTTTCGCGTATGCACCGGGCGCGTGTCAGTATTGCTTTGGTCTTCCCCTTGCACATGCTCTTGTATTGTTCAACATACAAGTAAGTTCTTGGTCATAACTGAGACACGTGTGATAGGGGTAAATCGTCGGGAGAAGAGATACTCAGACCCAACTACCCCAAGAAGGAGGTGTTGCAAGCGACAAAAGTGCTACCGTGGTATAGTTGAAAGAACAAAACGGAGTGTATATGGAAGAGAGTTGAGAGGTCTACAAGCAATTATGGAAGGAGCAGGGTCTACCACTGATGCTCTGTGAGCAGCGTAGGAAAAAGGTTTCTTGGGTCTGAAGTTGACTCTCAACTCCCTACTACTCAGGACTTGGCTTGAAGCTGTCTGCCAACTTGCTTGACCTCTCCATGAGGAAGCAGTTTACTCAGCTTATATAGACTTTTGGCTACCCCTAAAGTCCGAACAAAACTACAGAAGGTACCAGGAAATGCATAAAAACAATTTGTGTGGACGATATACTCTAAACAAAAGATACTTAAGAAACTAACAATCAATGAGGTCCTCTTATTTCCCATTCTCTAAATCAGATCCAAACAACTCCTCTAAAATATCCATGCTGCCCAAGCAGTCCCCACAGATATCTGCGAACGGCTTATAACTATCTATTTCCTCCTGGGAGATATCTAAACTACTAAAGATATCCCCATCCGGTTCCATCGTCGGTACCACCCGTTCTATACATTCCACTATTCAAACACTTCCCATGCCTCCCTGTCCTTCATCCTCCTCGTCCTCGTCTTCATCCTCGTCCTCATCCTCGTCCTCATCCTCGTCCTCAACCTCGTCCTCATCCTCGTCCTCATCCTCGTCCTCATCCTCGTTCTCATCCTCGTTCTCATCCTCGTTCCCATCTTAATCTTCGTCCTCCTCAACCTCGTAGACCAATTCCGGGGCTGCCCACTCCTCGAAGGTCTCCCCAGCTCCCCCCTCGACCCCCACTCCTGCCCCTCAGGTACCTCCTCGGCCTAATCCTCGACGAAGAGCTTGCGGACGAACTCGATTATCTTCTTCTTAGTCTGGCATCGCAGGTAGTCGTCTGCGTCCGTCGGGCCATATACAGCGAGCACAAGGCCGTTTAAGGGGCGAGAGGGGCGGTTTTTGGTGATGGGGGCGGAGGGGCGAAGGTTGTTCATTTTGGTTGTAAATGACTGTAGACGGAGGATAGGGGGTGTTTTGGGTGTGTGTGGGGAGAGGGGTGATGAGTAAAATGATCGGGGACGTTTGAAACTTGGAATAAAGGGGTTTAAATAGGCTCCCGGGGCAGGTTCTATCGAGTAGGAATAGGTAAAATAAATATGCAAGGGATTTTGTAGTAGTGCATTTCCGCCCCTTTTCTCAAAAAAGCGAATTTGGAGGAGGAGGTAAGCAAAAAGGGGAAAAGAACTTGATTCGGGATCGATTCAGAGGGGTAGATATAGTATAAAAATATCTAGATAAAATGGAAGTAAATTTGGAGAGGACCGCTGTAATGATAAGCAAGCCTCTCGGAGGACGAGGAAGGATCGGAACTATAAGCAATTTTGGACAAGGGGGGGTAGTACAGTAAACTAAAAGTATGTAGATGACGGTGACAAAAAATCCGTTCCTATCAGCACGCGCCTAACAAGGTGCTGAGGATATACAAGTAATGGTTCTCTGGTGCTGTACGCATATGCGTTTGGATCAGTGTGTTTTGCATTCTCATCCGGCTCACGCGGCCATATTCTTTGTTACTATTGGCTGTTGAAGATTGAAGTGAAAAATTGTCAGAATTACCCAATGTGTACAAAAACACACACATTCCTGATTGATGTGTGAGTGATTGCTCTGCATGTGTGGCTTAACTGCACAGTGGTGCTACTGTAGACACAATAAGTAGGCAGTCAAATCTGTGCACAAGAGAGTGTACTTATGGAAGGGTTTAGATGCGTAAAGAAAAACAATGGAGGTAGAGAAGAAAAAGCCTCAACAACTTCCCTTTCCGGTGGGTAAGCATAGCTTGAATCCACACATTCTCCGGCACATCCACCTGATTCGAGATCACATGAGAGAGTTTTGCAGACCTACACTGAAATACGTAGGCGAATACCATCATAGCACAACAGCCTACCCTTTCAAAATAGTTCGACATCATTCCTATCTGAAAAACCTACAACATCACCTGTGCCGGAAACCTCACTCTTTTTCTCTTGGATCCCGTCTCCAATTTGCCTTCTCGTAGGCCAACATCAAATTGGACACCGAACCTGTCTTGGTTGGAGATACGTAGCCAGCGTCCTCGTGGTACTTTTACACTTTGGTATATTCTGGCGGGCCGACTGGGGGTTCAACCTGCGTTCAAGAGAGAAATAACCGATATACGCCAAAACGTCTCCTTCCCCAGCCGAAAGGGCGGTCCGACCGTCTTCATAACAAAATGTCAGCCGCTTTCCAAGCTGACCTAACCTGTTTCTCCACGTTTACTCCGTCCATATGTGCTCCACCAACGGAGATGCCGCCTCCTCTACGGCACCTGACTCCCCTTTACTCTTTCCGCTGGCCCCAATTTTCGACAAAACTACCGCCCCGACTGCAGCATCCCATTAGGACAGTAGTCGACCCCTACCACGAGCAGCTCCCATCAATAATTAATTGCACGATTCCCTCTGTAGACGCTGCTATCCCCTCTAACCTGACCATGCGTGACATGGACTGAGGTTGGGCAGGCTAGTTCGGTACTAGCATCACGCTGTGCCCTCCCTTCACCTCGAACTTCCTCACCACTAACGGTGTCTTGTCGAACGGTGGGTTCCGCACACGGCCCCTCTCATCACCAAAATCGTCCTCCATCTGCGTCCAAAAACTTCCGCCTTTCCATCATGCTCTCCCTTAATGGCCTGTGCTGAAACAAGACGCTGTCGAGGGCGTATTCCTCTCGAATCGAATCGATCAGTTCCTCAGTAGCTTGGGCATCCCCCGGATCTCGCGTAAGTGAATGCGAGTCAGCGAATCGGTTAACTGCTGAAGGGATCCACCTGGCCTTTATGGGCACCCCTAGCACCCACAACAGCACCTCGAGTTTCCGCAAATCCACCATCATTTCCCGCTACGCTGACACCATTGCATTAGAAATCGCCACCACCGCCTGATTTTCTTCGTGCGACAGCAAACGACGGACCCCTGGCCGTATTCCGTACTCGGAAAATTCCGGTGAAATATAAGGCGAATCTACCGCAGTTCCCCAAAGTAATCGATTGCATTCGATCGGTCGCTCCCCCAAAACCACGACTCTCCCACAACCCCTGCAACCCTTGCTCCTCATGATACCCTAGCGTTCCCCATAATCCACGCCAGCCGAATCACTGTGAATCACGATTTACGAGGTGATTTGACCAGACACCCCCTCTCCCCTTTTAAACGAATACCAGTACCCCAAATCCCTTAACGACTGCCGACTCAATGTCACCCTCATCTTTTCTGGATTCCCGTGGCTTACATTCCCCGAGAATGGGCTTACTGCCCCACCAAAAGGGCTTACACAACCACCAAAGCCCCATCCGTTCCACTTAGCCACAACCCCTTCGTCTCCTTCTCCCCTCCCACTTCCCCCGGGTATCCCCCCTCTTCGCCTGTTGCCCAAACTGCCGCTCCCACGAAGATATGTCGAGGTAGATTGCTCGTGTGTAGAAACGTGCCATTAATAGAGCCAGTGTCAGCGACAAACCTATCCCGCAGAACCGTAGAAGAAACGCCAACCGAACCAGACGCCGATTGCGCCGGGCGACCGCCAGGATTTCTTCGCCAGCTTCCGCATCACCCTTACCTTCCGGTCCGTTACATACAATCGTATCTTCTTGGTGTCAAAAAGCACACCTATATGTCCGGTTTCCTATACCCCTTCCCATTCTCCCTTCTCTGGGTGCTTTTCCAACCCCAAAATTTCAAAAAGTGCATCCAAAAAGCGGCCAGCTTCCTTGCAATCCTCCTTCGTCGCCGCCCGGCCTGGCGGGGATGGTGCTAACAGAAATTCGTCAATATACGGCAACAATAGATAACTTAACGCCTCCCTCACATAGCGGACCAGCGGTCGTAGGATTTTGCATAACCAGTGACCCGACCGATCTCAACCAAACGGAAGAGCGACACAACGATAGAAGCTCCCGTTGTATCTGAAAATAAAGTAATATACTACGCCCGAGTGAAGGTAGAAGTGCCGGTACCAGCTCTTGAAATCACAGGACACCAGCATATCTCTCGTCTCCATCTATTCCGCAAATTATTGTACTGTCTCCATCTTCACTGTCCCTTTCGGCCAGTGCTTGAGTTGATCTGTATACCACCCAAAAACTGATGGAAAGTCGGAGATAATTAACAGTAAAATAGAGGAAATTATCCGTGATTTAGTAGAACGCTGAGCACGACTGTACTTGAAATTTCCACAGTGAAATGTGACAGCAATGCGACTATATAGTGTAGGATCTGCATCTGAGATCAATTTCATCTTTGGGTTCCTCCGATCCCTCATTTATCCAACTTATCCTCTTTCTTGCATTGAGCGGCAGAAATGAGATGGATGTAAAATGATTAATAATTCAAATCTCAAGAATTATCTCTGCTGCAAGGGTCACGAGTCGAGGAGAATCCAATATCGGTGGACTAGAGATATCCAATTTTTGCCTCCTTATTTTCTTTCCTGAAGCACATGGACATGTGTTTTGAGATCTTAACTCCAACCAAAAATAGATTTGGGTGGATGCTGGAGCGAAACGTAAGGGGTTTGGAGCTATACTTAACGAAGATCCAGCCAGTAACCCAAAAGAGTTGAAATTGCATCAATTTGTTTCAATGCTTTGCTGAGTTCACCATTGAGGAAGATAGTTGACGCAAAGGACTTTGAAACAACAAAAGATTTATTTCAGACCGTTTCAATATTGCGTTCCCCGAGAAAAATTTAATCTATGGATTACTCATAATCTGTCCCGGGACAAGCATGGGGTTATGGAAGTCCTCAAGAACCCAAGCCCTTAATTCATCACCTTGAAGAGAACCATCCTCAGATTAATCTCTGACTTAGTTTACTAGAGTCTGTAGTTATTCGGAGGTCGTTCTAATCCCTTGACCAAAAGCAAAAATTAATATAACCTTTTGCAAGTCTAAATGAACGGTGATTTAATTTAATGGAAAAAATGTACGCTTGCGTGTATTTTTTGTTTTGGTGACATTTATATGTTTCTTTTTGTATGTTGAATAGTCTAATGAGGTTTTAGTTTTTTGGCTCCGTTTTTATCCGATTATAAATGATCTTTCCGTTTTCTTTCTATTTTTCTTGTTTCCAATTTCCAATTTGCCAAATTTTTTCCTTTTCCAGCAAGAACTTCGATTACAGTATTTCAACAACCCAAAGTTATATTTATTCTGAACAGGATCTAATATCCGGATTTCATTTAAATAAATCTAATGTGATAGCCCCTGAAATGTTTTTCTTTCTAACATGATGTCGCTGTAAATGTGAAAGTTCTCAAAGCTTTGTTTTCACTACTGACAGTACGGCTGATTTTTCTCATTTCAAAAGGGGATCTGTTGCCTGCGGCCAGGGTAGTAGTCGAAATTGGGGTTTGAATCTTCGCTAGTAACTTTGTACATCTTACAGGTCCACTTCTTTGTAGCCAAACGTGCATTAGTAGCCTTAATAAACCCAGCGAAATGAGCCAAGAGGCGGTCAGAACTGAAATAGGGAAAGTGGAGCCCTATGTAGTACACAGCTGGAGCCCTTCCCCAAGCCACGCCCTTGCGGGGCCAATGTAAGGTGACCCCCTACGGTGGGGATCCGACAGCGCATGTTATGCGTGCGCGGCCCAATGTGGCCCCTGTACCGATTTAGAGTAGCTTATGATAGATTTGATCTGTATCCATATCGGATCCCTGCAACCGATTCACCTGAGCCAGCGGCGGACAAGGGCGGGACTCTATACATGTAAGGTCCAATACCCCTCCTTACCCCCCCTTGAGTGCAAATTCACCTTGAACCTACACGATCTCCCGACCCCTTATAGTTGCGATTCTACCGATCGAGTCTTCCCTCCTATAAGCGCCCATTGCGAAGCGCCGAAGTCCTTGGTACCCTTTTATCCCTTTTCCTTTCGTCGCTTCCGTTAGCGACTAGCGTTGGTTCCATCGCGGCAAGTTGCGACCGCCGCCAGTGACTGTGCGTGCCGAGGGTTGGTGTGCTGGATTACCCGCTGGGTATTGGGGGGGCGAGCGACGCAAAGCAGGTCGCGTCTTGTCGGCGATCCTTACTGGGGTTCGTGTGGTGCATTTAGATCTCATCGCTGTTACAAGATATCGACCGGACTACTGTAATTACGTCAAGGAGTCGGCGTAAGGGGTGATCCGTGCCGGAAGGACCAGTCGACGGCCCTGAATTGGGCTGCAAGCGATCAATTCCACAAAATCAGATCTTTGCTGGATAGGTGGGAGTTACGCTCTATGCCGAGTGGCATCCAGTGTCGACTTTTCCGTACACGCCTCTACCACCGCCGTTGCTCCCGTTTGCCGCTGCTCATGCTACTATCAGAGGAGGGAGTCAAACAATCTCATTGTTTGCAGATCAGGTTGACCGCTGTTGGTTGTTGGTTTTTTAGTGGTCAGCCGTTGCAAGACACTCTTGAGGTATGATTGTAAGCACTGTCAGTCATAAGAAGATCAGTAAGATCAAATACTTGATTGGTACGACGTCCCACATGCGGAATATCTAAAAACTGAACTTCACCTGAACCTGAACTTACACGTATAACGCCAGAACTTGAACCTGAACTTGCAGAGATATATTTCTTCCTTTGATTGGCTGGAGGTGGATGGCTTTGGTTGATCTGGGCCGGCGATCCACATGTATCACGTGGAGGTTCCTGATTGGTCGGCAGGACGGTGACACTTGGTGAAACTGGAGTGACAATGGAATTCGCGGCGCGTACGGTGTGATTTGGGTTTAATGCTGACAGATTTTTACAACTACCCATGGTCGAACAGGATACTGATATTGTTCTGAATTTGGTCAGACCAGGTTGGCTTCGTGGTTCCACCATGAAATCGTTGCCCTTGTTTGCTACTGGACGGTGCTCAAAATAATTACGAAATAGACGTATTTGGCAGTGTTTACAGGCTTATATATGGCTTGAAGTAGCGATAAAATAGGAAAAACAGACATATTTTCACTATCCAATAGCAAAAAGACTTCCTTCTTAAATTTACCGAAAAACGATAAGTACGGATTATCGTGGAAGTTCAAGATATGAAATGTAGACTGGTTGCGTTAGCGGGGAGTCTGAAAAAAGCTGCAGACATTTTTTGCTAGAGTATGAGTTGAGTAGGTTGAAATAAAATTGTTGGTGGTTTTAAACTTCTACGCCTACGATTGCGAAGCCTTATATAAGCAATTCGGTGCAGCAGCTCTATCTCTAGCACACCCACTTCTCTACTAACAACGATCCTTAGCGGCTGTTCTAAAGGGAAGGAATTGGGATGCTTTACTGATCAGGGATGAAGGACGTCTATTTCCCAAAGAATGAGGGTCAGGTCGATGTTCCAGAGCACCCTACTCCAAAACAAGTACCAAATGTATGTCTAGCTCAGTTTATATAGATGATTAGGATAGAGAAAATGTAGAACCCGTAGACTTGAATAGTGGAACGGGCGAAACTGCTCACCTACTAGACTGAAAACAGAACATATTGAAATTGAATGGATCTGTAAAAAGGGGCTCAGTTCTGATAGTTTCGACATTGGTTTTTTTTCATACCGAGGTTTTGTGAGCAGTAGCACTATCTATTTTTTTATCCTAACCAGAATTATTGCTTACTGATTTGGTACGTTTTCCAGTCACATGCATATTAAGTTGTTAGCGTCCATGCTGCATCACCGAAAACTGCGCTACATACCCCACCATATGACCTCCATAGATGGCTCGTGTGCGATCCCTCACCCACATAATCTTTGAAATAATGGGTCTTTATTGTCCGCGGCGATTAGTTTGAGAACAATGGTCTACTGTATACCATAAACTCGTCTGGCCTACTGATGAGTAATGATTAAATATCATCTCTCATCTACGGTGTATACCGTTCCTCTTGCAATCGCTTGAATAGAGTAAACTTTTTTGCAAAAGATTCAAGGCATGAAGTCAATTTTCAAGAGCAAGGCCTATTTACCTGACTTAAAAATAATTGTTCATCACCCCAGCTTTACAGTATTATCCTAACGGACCTTTTGAGGTAAAGGAAGAGTTCTTTAATTAGAGAGTAAACGCTAGCAAATTTCTGCAAATTTTTTCCTGAATTTCCGTAATAAATGAGTTACGTATTCCAGCAGTTGCAGTATTTCTAAAAATCGGTTCTAAAGGGAAACACACAGAAATGTTCTCCGCAATTAATGATTGGCTCGAAAGCGGTAATACCTATAGAATCCGAAAACAGCCCATTAACCATTTGCCAACATTAGCCTAGAGCCTATCGCGCATCCAGCTTCTAAACGGCTCAATCAACGTTCGTTTTTATACCTACCAAATCACACCTTCACATCATCCATGTCCGATATACAGTCCTTATTCTCGCCCCCTTCGCTCAATAATCCTTCCTCTACTCCGTAACTTACCTCTCCACCAGTTACCTCCACTTCCACCACATCCCCTGATTCTCTTGGACCACTTTGCGTTGCTGCGTCCAACAAGAAGTCCGGGCGCAGGTCCAAATTCACAACAAATGATGACCTTATTTTCGTCAATGAGGTTTCAGCTATCAAGGCACACATTGCACCGCATGGTAAGAGCGTTGCGCGAAACACGCCCGTTGCGGAGCGCTGCAGCACTAAAACTAGCTTCTTGCCTACTGTGACGTGTGAAAGCGTTCAAGATCGTTTTAGAAGAACCCTAGAAGACTTTGATGTTCTTGACCAGAACGGCATGGTACTTTCCGGGACAGGGGGGAATTTTTTGAGTTGAGTTTGCTGTTGAGGGACATATCCCAGGCAAAGAAAGACTTATTTGAAGAGAAGATGGCTACTACTGATGTGCTGAGGGTAGAGGAAAAGGCAAAGCTGGACGGTGGACAGAATATGATTATCAATGCGTTGAAGAACAAGAAAAAGAGAAAGGCACCGGAGGGCGAGGGGGTTGAGGAAAGTCCTCGCAAAGTAAGTAATTGTGCAATTGGAAGGGATAAAATCGACGGAATGATAGCACTAAGCGTCATGTTGAAGGAGTCGGATGCTGCTGATTTCGAGATTGAGAAGACAAGGATTGAGCCTGAGAAGAAGCGCCATGAGAAGGATGTACTGGATCGAGAAGCAGACCGAGCGATAAGTCAAGAAGAGCGCGAGAGCCGCCATCTCGAGGCTGAAGAGCAGCGTGAGTTTATGTGTCGGATGCAAAGCGATTCTCGGGCGAATTTGCAAGCTGTGCTTAGCCTTGTCGATAAGCTGCATCTTAGTAGGAATGGTAGCTCTTATTATACTGGCGCGAAGCAAAATTCGGGGCCGAAAACCGTTCAATTGTGCTTTGAAATGTAGAACGAGTGGTATAAATCTGCTGAATGTCTCGTTCCGGCGGTCAGCCTCCGGCCGCGGGGCTAAGTACGCTCCTACGGCCCTGCGGGACGCAGACTTTGTTCCTCGCAGTTCGGCTCCCCTCGCTCACAGGTTTTATTAATTCACACCACAACTGCTTACATAAGACTCTAACGTGGGTGGCGCTATTCTAAAGTACTGTGCAATGCTGTTTTGGTAGACACTGTTTCGAAGGTTGGTTAACAACACTGCGGCGATGTACAACTTTACAATTGCGGATTCTCCTAAGCTAAGTCTCCTTTTAAAATCCACGAATGTCCAATACATCTTCACCTCCTTGAAGAACCACTCCATAGTTACCTTGCTCCCAGAAATTGTTTTGTTGAACAGCTTCTGACCTTGAGATAGAGTTGATCATGAGTATGTAACCGCGTAGAAAATTCTTCTACTGTAGCCTGTGTCTCCATAGATACTGTATTGAGTTTCTTCAACACGCAACAGTCCAGGAAGAACTGCATCCACACCGCTCTGCACATAACAGTCCAGCCATGTCTGCAACCCTCAATTGGACCCGCCAGATGCATTGCCGTTCCACACGGGGTAGTAATAGTCTGATCTTTAATCGCATGTTTCCTCTTGTGACCGTTTTAGACGACGCGTTTGTTGATGTTTTTACGGCCTGGACGACCTATCGCTATTATCGTGCCATCGATAAACCCCACGAAATTTTCCAACCATTCCATCCTATCTATTACTGACGCCACGTATTCCGCGAACCTCCCTTTCCAGAGACGCGCATCAAGTCCCGGTAGTACCAGTACCGCCCTCTTCCCTAGAAACTCATCTAGTGCTTCCCAAAATTTTTCGAAGAGATGCGATGAGTGTCCCCCGAAAAGCAGCTCTACATCTGTCCAATCTGCTAGCGAAGCCATGCGGCGAAGGAGTGCCCACGACGCAAGATGGAGGGTTGCTGAATATGTGTTCATTCGTCGCTGCATTCGGCACCGCACTCGGCCACCCGATGACCGCCACCATTCGCATAATGTCGGCGCGACTGAATCTGAAAAGAGAAAGACACTCATGGTCTGTCAGTTGGTCAAAGTTCATATCAAACGATGCAGATGAAATCGAAGCGGTCCCCAATGTCTGTCACGAGACTTCTTCCTCTCGCTGCTACATAGAAACTGTCCAAAGGATTGTTAAAAGATATTTTTGCTGCTGGGGCCATCTTGTCAGATTAATGGTGCTTGATGATGATGGTGGCAATGGATTTCCATCGCTGGAGTCGCTCGGTGACAGTCGAGGATGCGTGATCGCGAAGACGGCCCAAGGGAATTTTGGCTGCAGTTAGTTTCGGTCTGGAGCGATGTTGCGAGGATTTTGGTGGTAAACTACCGGTCGTATGTAAATAGGAGCAGTTAAATATAACAGAAATACTGTATAGTACAGTGCACTGCTGGCAATTATTTAAAATCAGAAATTATCGCAAAAAAATTAGCGTATACCGTGAATTGTGAGTGCATGTATCGTGGATAATTTTACTGTGTCTTCGTGGCTTTTACTGCACACGTGGCGCTTTTGAGATATCATTTTAGTGCTTCTACTTTTAGTTATTTTCATGTCATGTTATCGAGTACCATTAAGCAATGAGTATTTGCGTTTACTGAGTATATATGTGCTACTGGTCCTGGCTGTTCCCAAAAGGGAATAATAGCAGACAGACTCAGGAAGGAACCAGAGAGAGGTAAAACGAAACGCCGATCTGAAAACATCCCACTGGTCTGGATTGCTTTTAGCGCGGTTCGTCGGCGTTCGACCCCAGTTTGACCACAGTAATGCAAAAGTAAAGCAATGGTATGGTACGCACGACGTAGTGTACATTTCAGAGACTGCTGGCATGGGGAAAACAGGAGAATTACTCTAAAAATGAACTATGCGTTTATTGATGGGTGTGTGGAGTGAAGGAAGGGAGAGATAGGGAGGTTTTGTTGGTATTTTTAGAAGAGAGATGGGGCAGGAAATATAACGCTACATCCCCCAATAGCCCAGGCTCTCCGACTGCTAGCTATATATACGACCCCCGAGCGCTCTGTGGCCAATAATTTCCAGTGAAGCAGTGTGCTACTGTACAATACTGCAATGTACCATAAAAAATCACTATATACTAGCAGGTAAAAAATATAGAAATTACGGTAGGCTAACCAAAAAATCGTTATACGTAGTACCATAAACTCATAAATATCACCTTCCAGAAACCACTACCAACACCACCCCGTAGTCAAACTGCTGCCCGGGTGCATTATAAGGTGAGCTCAATCAGCTCAGACAAGGAATGGGTCGACCCCTGCAACCCCCTACAGACCGCAACACACATAGTCCTCCATGGCGCTTGGCCTTTCATTGGCACTTCTACAACCAAAGCAGCCAACTACTGAGCCTCGCTCGCATACAAAAAATAGTCCATCTCCTCCCGCGCGCCGTCTTCATCTCCAATCTCAGTGTTGATGCAGGTCAGATAAAGCATACGGGACTGACCCATGCATTGGGCGTGTAGAGTCGAAGAAATACAGTAGTATCGTCACCCCAAAATCCCTCCGTGGACCAGTAGGATGGCGCATACCAAACAAACTATCATAAGTTCCATAGGCGGAAGGGCTCTACGGTTAGATCTAGCCTGAAAAGGGGCAACGAAATGGTTTTCTCAATTTCCTGATACTTACAATACGCTGCAACCCCGAAGTTATCTCAAGATGATGGAATACTGCTCATTGGATCAGATCCGTCGCGGAGGGAACAAAAGTAAACTTCTTCGCCTGCCAGTCGTCCATTTTTTTATCAAGATTACCAGATCTCGGAGATTGAGTGACAGTATGGACGGCGTCTTCTTCAGGGTCTCTTTAGGTGGTTACGAAAAGGAGAAAACGGCTTCGTGGGAGCTTCCTTACTACGAATCCACCCTTGCTTTCGGTAAGAATACGATCGATATCGCTGCGCCTAGCGAAGTGACGACCGCGATTGACAGAGAACTGGCGTTCAGGTTGAGCCTCACGGGATCCCTTCTCGATCGCGAAAAAAATACGGAGTACCGGAAATTTCCAATTCCCTTTCGCCACTTGAAGTTCGCTGCATCCAGACATCCGCAGCGACTGCGCTGTACCTCGTCACTGGTGAGGGCCCGGCAGAGGAGTATTGTTACAGTGACTACGAGAATGATTGCGAAACCTTGGATCAGTTGGTTTACCGTCCTCGTTGCACATCTTCCGCCGATTTAGTAAAAGGGTTGAACCGCGTGTGTCCTAGTCCCTTGATCCCTAACGATATTCGTTTTGACCAAACTCTGCACTGATTTTTCAAGAATAGTCCTCTACAGCGGAATAGGAGTGACCCTGACGTCGACTGGACCCGTGGGTTGCCAGGTTCCCCCTCAAGCGGTATTTACGTAGCGGTGGCTATAGAACGCCGCAGGGCATAACATGCCGTATGCCTCGATGCAAGGGAAGAATTCGTACTCATACGTGATTGCACGGAGGATTATATGATGCGGTTCTGCGGGGGTTCTCTGAAAATTTGCCGTAAGGAGGACGACCTTGAAGACTTTCTGAAGATAACCGACGTACAGAAAGTTACATTGGCAGGAAAGTAAGACATCCCTTCCCGATGTCATAGTATCCCTGTCGCTTCGTCAGATCCCGTGAAGAAGAAGGGGATGTACCGTCGCTCCAAACACACTGTAGTTTCTTCTTCGTCGGTTTAGAGGTGTAGGGGCGACCAAGGAAGTTGTTAGTGGTTCTAGGTCCCACATTATGGTTGATGCTTTTGTGGTAGTATTATCACAACTCCATGATTAGTTAAAAGAGGATGTGACATGAATTATTGCCCGGGTTCAAATAGAAAATGATCCAGCTTATTACTCAAGAAGGAAAGACAGCAAAGAAAATCACTAAAAAAGGGATGAAAAGATAACCAGCATGGCCCAAATCCAGCAATTCCAGGCCTTCAGGTGACTTGGGCGCAACAAGAAGGGAATTACTCCCCTCGCGTGGATGGCACGGCGTTATTGGCGACCCCTGTATGATATGAGCCAGTATGAGCCAGTATCGCGGGGTTTTAACTTTCCAAACGCGGCAAGGCCAATAATAGCGCGATCGCAGAGCACAAAACTTATTTTTGAATGTGAAAGCCTGCCTATGCGCAATCAGAACCCAATCCATCACGTTATCGAGGCTCTGTTGAGGTTGAATCGACGATTTTACGCCTATACTCCTCTCGACGCTGAGCTCGAAGGGCCAAGGAGGTCAGAAGCTCCAACCTGCGGTACGCATCAGAATTATTAGCTATTAATGGAGACTGTGTCGGGGGGATCCATACGCGGAACTACTCCGGACTTCAGTTCGAACAGCGAAGCTCCTGCGGAAAGGCCATGGCGGTGGTATTAATACAAAAAATGGGGCAAACATTCCTGCCAATCTTTCGCGCGGCCGATGGCCATCTTTTCCACGGCGTGTTTGATGATTTGTACCATCCTCTCGGCTCTACCATTAAACATGGAAGCGTACACTAGAACAGTGGTCCAGATAGCACCATGTTTGTTCATGAAGTCCGCTATGAGGGCAGCGGTGAAGTACCCCGCGTTATCAGAGATAATAGTCCTTGGGGGACCAAAAGGGTGCAAAACCTCGCTCTCTATGAAATTTGACGATTATAGCCCGCTAATCCTTGGTAAAAACTGCAATTGGCCAGCCTGTCAAATGCTCAACGGCGATGAGCAGATACTTCTTTCGTGCATTTGATATCGGTAGAGGTCCCGCGAAGTCGATCGAATAGGTCTCCAAGATATTAGTCAATGGTACATTGATGGTCTTGCAATACGGCGGAAGATGTCTCGTCTTCTGGCACCCTTCGCAACTCTCACGTAATTTTGAATGTCCCGGGGCATCTGCGGCCACCAATAACGGTCTACGACAATTTATTTGTCGTCTCCTTGTCCCAGTGTCCAAAATCGTCATGCAAGGTGTTCAATATCTCAATCCTATCCTTCATAAATGGTATATACTTTAGCACGTTTTTTGTGCGTCCAAGGAGCTTTCCTTCCAACATCATGAAGGTTGTATCCATGCTTTTGATCGAACGGCGCTTGTCCTCATCATCGACTCGGATCTTCAAACCTTGTCAATGACCGGCGAAGTCGAGCATGAAAGGCTCGATTATGTGATTCTCCTCGGCAGTGACGGAATCCAGCGCAGCAATTAAGTCTCCTGAAATTTTTTCAGAGGAAGGAGAGAATCCAGTAGGTACTGTATGCGAGAGGTAGTCAGCTGCTCCGTTGCACGCGCCAGGTCTGTACTTTACGTTGAACCCATGCTCCGCAAGAAAGTACATCCAGTGCGCCAGCCTCCCGTGAATGTCGTTGTTTTTGAAGGCAAAACGAAGCTTCTGATGGTCGCTTATCAGCTTTAACGGCTCTGTTGATAACAGATACACCTTTAATTTCCTGAAAGTGAGGATGATGGCGAGGCCCCCCCTCTCACAGGCGAAACAGTTACGCTCTGCTGAGTTCATCGCCTGGCTTGCGTACTGCACTGGATGAATCTTGCCATCCTGCTTCTTCTGGGCCATAACTGCCCAAACGGCGACATTAGAAGCATCAGCTTCCACGATGAACGGGGGCTCGAAGTCCGGGAAGGCTTGCATCAGCGGAGAGGTAAGCCTCTCCTTTAGAGTCTTGAAGGCGGCAGTCATCTCTTCAGTCCATTCGAATTTGTTGTTCCCCGAAGTTGCTGCGTGAAGGGCAGCAGATTTTCCGGCAAAATACTTGATGAACCGATGGTACTACCCAGAGAGGCCAAGAAAGCTACGAAACTCCCTTGAGTTGGTATGGACGGGCGCCTTCTTGATGGCATCAGTTATTTTCTCGTTGACGCCGACTCCACGCTTGTCTGCTAAGTAACTAAGCAACTTCACGCTTGGCATTGCAAACGCACAGTTCGTAATCTTGAGCTTAAGTCCTGCTTCCCCGACTGCCTTGAAAACAATAGTTAGATGATCAAAATGCTCATCTATCGAGTTCTAGAATATTAAACATTATCCAAATAGACTCGGGCGAAGGTAATGTATTTCAAAACGTAATCCATCATGCACTGTAATTTACACGGCTCTTTCATTAGACCAAATGGAATCACCTCGAACTTGAAGGTATCAAAATGGCTGACGAAATTTGTCACTTCTTTGCATTCCTCAGCCATACGTATTTGCAAGTATCCCGCAAACACATCGAGGGTGGTAAAGATAGGGCTACTCTTTAGATCTTCGAAGATCTCCTCTATCTAGGGGAGTGGTCGGGGCTCTGCATTCATTTTGGGGTTCAGAGTGCGGTAATTCGCACATAAACGAGGCCTGCAATCCTTCTTTGTCACGATAAGAACTGGTAACAGCCATGCCGACCATGCAGGGGTGATCATCCCAGCGTCTAGCATGGTGTCGATTTCTCGACGGGCAATATCGTTGTGTGTGGACGACATTCGGCGAGAACTGTGGCAGATTGAGGTGGGGTCCTTCATCTCAAATGAATGTTTCGTCGGTACGGCTGCAAGACCTAGCTCTTCTGTAGTCCAGGCGACGATTACTGTGTCGCGAAGAAAATATTTTATCTCTCCCTGGGCATTCTTCATTCAAATGAGCGAGTCGAGTCCTCAGAGCATCACGCATTTTCTCCTTCTTTTCTTCTTCGTCCGTATTAATTTCTTCGCTGGTGGGATCTCCGTCTGGTCCGGACTATTTTTCCTCGCGGATAGCCAGGGCCAGACTTTATTCTGACGAGTCCGACTACTCCGGACCGGCGTTCGAATCAGACGAAACGGCTTCAATGGGGGTCGCTATCTCTTCGCCCTCGACCAGTTTCTTCTCGGTAGATTTAATGTCAGGATCGAGCGCCATCATAACTTCTTCGGAACAAATGGTTAAGCGAACGCTCTACGACCCGAATTCCATGTTTATAAGCATAGCTGTGAACGTGGGCAGACCGATTATGATGTCGAATGGGGACTCCTCAACGACGAAGAACTCTAATTTGACGGCTTAATCCCCAAAAATAGTCGGGAAATTGACGAGGTAGCCGACACAGAAAGAGCTGTCACCATTCGCAACAGTTATCATTCTAGACATATAGTTCGGCAAGAGGCACAGACGTCGAGACAAATCATCTGACATGACGTCCGGTACGGCTCCTGAGTCTAGTAGAGCCGAGACCTCGGTACAGTAAAGTTTGAGCTGAGCCAACCGTTATAAACGAGAACCAGAATTCGAAACGAATGCGACACGTGAAATTGACTTTTTTCCAAGCAAATGGCGTATAGCTTTGGTAGCTACTTCAGCAGCTCTACCAAGAAGCTGACCGAATTTCAAACCAAAATATGCGTTTTCAAGCTTTGAAACAACGTTGTTTTTGCCGACGTACTTCTGCAGCTTGTTTGAGTTCTTCTTCCCCCGTTCGATTTCTTCGCCTTCTTCTCACGGCTAGTAATTCTAAATTATTTCGAGGGCTCGGCTCGGCCAAGGGGCATAGCGCGAGCTTGGGGTCCTGTTAAAAGTCGAGAGATCTTAATTCCTCCATTTTTGTCCTGAAGAGGCTGCTTCGGTATTAGTTCTGCGTCCGTGTTTCTCTTTGCGACGCTGACCTCATCATCCTGAGACATATCCGTTTCAGACAGGTCTTCTCGGACGACGTTTACTCTACCGCCTACTTCCCCGTCTTTTTTCTTCTCGGCGGCTTCTTCGCGATCCGCCGCCTATTTCCACCGTAAGACCAGCATGTAGCCTCTGAGTGACCCATCTTTCCGCAATAGGAACAGTGGGTATTACGATGCGGGTTCTTTTCGCAATTCATTGCGTTATGGCCAAGCTCATTGCAATAAGAGCAATGGCGGACCGGATTGTTCTTCTTCGGAGCTGAAGATAGTCCAGTCCCGTTATCTCCTTCTGTCTTCTTCAGAAAAAGCGTCAGCTTTGATAAGTCTTCAGCTAGAGCTTCCAACCTATCTTCGATTTTTCTCGACCTCGAATCTGGGCGAACTAGCAGCTTTGCTGACGAAACTTCGTCAGTACGAATCGAAGGACCAGCAAACGCTACACGGTTCGAGTGAAAATCCTTCAGCTGCATGGCGATTTCCGAGTAATCTTTAGGTGTCCGGAACTCAAAGAACTGTTGCAGCTCGTTGTGTCGACAGGAAGCAGTGCGGAGAAGTCAGAACCTAGCGATGTTGCCGAACCCCGCATTCCCATAGAGGCGTCCTATTCCCTTCAAGAAACCAAAAATGTCTTCTGCTTTAAGCCTGAATTCTGGAGCTTGGCTGATGACGTCTTCAAGATCCTCTTCCTTCGCCAAATTCTCGAGAAACTTCTGCTTAAAAGCTGGGTAGTTTCTCGCTTCGGAGACGAGCTCAAAATTCAACGCAAACGTATCGTAGTATAATTTGAACGCTGCGCCGTCTAGGTGTGCGAGGAGAGTAAGGGCTTTTTGCTCGTCGGGTTTTGATGCCATCGCGACCCCTTCATAGAAAAGGAAGAATTTTCGCACGTCGCTCGTGCCGTCGAACACGACCGCGCTGGCGCTGGGATAATCGACCCTG
Source organism: Kappaphycus alvarezii (assembly GCA_002205965.3). Taxonomy (NCBI): domain Eukaryota; phylum Rhodophyta; class Florideophyceae; order Gigartinales; family Solieriaceae; genus Kappaphycus; species Kappaphycus alvarezii. The sequence continues at coordinate 1,908,142 of NADL03000599.1, forward strand.
CGCAACAGTACCATGTCTGGAGTTTGGAGTGAAGGAAGGGATAGAAAGGGTTTTTTTGTTTTTTTTTAGAAGAGAGGAGGGTGCAGGGAATGGGACGCTACCTCCCCCCAAAGGCCCAGACGCTTCGGTTGCAAGCTATATCCCTAGGATCCGAGCACTTTGTGGCCGAGAATTGCCAGTACAGTAGTGTGGTTCTGTACAATTCTGTACTGTACCATGAATAATCATTTAAAATAGCAGGCAAAAAAGAAAGAAAGCTCAGTAGACTACCCTAAAATCGTCATTTTAGTACTAAAAACTCATAAAAATCACCTTCCAGCAACTACTACCAATATTTATATTCTATTGAGTGGATACGGTTCTCGCTCTGAATTTTTGTTACTTTTCTAATCTTTTCCAACCTAAGCTATTGGATACAACAGCTTCCCAAGGTGGGTGAGGATGCACCTTACTGCAAAATCACTCAGTATTATGCTGTAATTCATAGTACTCGCACATTACTGTAACCTTTGCACCATGCCGCGCGGGTTTGGTGTTACGGGACTGCTAGCGTCGCAGTCTGATTAGACCGGTTCCCTCGTACAGTGTACAGTGGTAGTTTATACTGTGCGGGTACTGTACGCGCGTAAAAATCCTGGACTGGCAGCGCCTATAAGAAGGCGAAAGGGCTGCTGGAATCCAAAGAAAGGAGAGGGAAGGTTTCAGTTGGCCGCAGAGAGATAGTTAACAGAAAACAAGCATTACATCGTACCGCATCCATGGTCGACTACGAACATGAACGATTCCCCGAGACCACACGATTATTTTGACGGTTCCCCTTCATCCGATGTCGCGCGATTCCCTTTTGCGCACGAGAATGTACTTATGCGCAGGAGAAGTGACGAGAAAAAGGCACTCCAGCTCCTTTGGCACTTCGAGGGCGGGGCATTTGAGCGTTAATACGAGGCTTTTACCCTCGATGTATCGTTGATGGAGGAGGCGAAGGACTATCCGGCCGGTAAGGCCAAGCTCATCGAGGATTTCGGAAAGATCCCGAAGCCGGAGGAAGAAATACAGAAAGCTTTCAACGCTAGGTTGGACCGAAGGACTTATCGGGCTCCACAGCGCAGTTGGACGCTCTATATAAAATATTTTGATTCAATGATACAGCTTTGTTCGTCTTGCTTCGGAAAGCAGTGGCACAAAATCAAGACATGGCGCAGTTTGTAATGTTTACAGCACCTACGGACTACAAGGGACTCAAGAAGGCAATCAAGAACTTCGTAGGTGGACAGAATACATTCTACGGAGAAGGGAGTCAAGGAGCCTCATCAATTGGAACGCCGAAGAATGTCCTCCACGGCCATATGCTCGTAGTTCTCAGCACCTGGAAAACAATGTGGATAGTTGGCCGACCAATTCTCTGAACTATATTTTTCGTTAAGAAGCAATTAGACGGAACCATGCCGAAGGTGGAGACGAATGCAGAGTATTTTTGCAGCTATTGCAACCATAAAGGCCATAGGGAGAGCTATTGCCCGCATAATCCACATAGAGATACACGTTGCACAATTTTTGGGAGAAGAGGCCATTCGGAGGCAACCTGCTAGTTCAAGAACCCTCGTGGTGATTATCAGCGAGGCGGAATTGCTGGGGCCTGGTCTGAGTCTGGAGTAGAGCTAAAAATGAAGAAGCAAAAGGATAATTAAAAGGTCACGGTTGTTCAGGAATCTCGCAAAAAGACGTTGTTGCCGCCGCGAAGAGAAGTACGGACGGTCAGGTACTCCCGAAACAGAGGAGAGAAAAATTGATGGATATTAATGCAATCTTGGACAAGGCCCCTGATAGTCGTCCGCCGATGATAGCCCCAGTCCCAAAGAAGAAAAATGAGAAAGGAAACTTCAAGTCGAAGAAGAAATCCGGTGCACTCAAGGATCATTACTGGAAGTATGACGTGATCGCTGAACTGGCTTCCGCCGCCACGGGGGTTAACTTCGGCAAAATATTGCGCGGGGATGCCGAGGAGGCCAGAAAGCTTTTAAGTAGTCTTTTATCCAATGGGCGACCGGTTACACAGGCATCAATGGTTAGTTCTTCAGGAGGTCCACGCCGACTCATGGTAGTAGCCGTGGGGTTGTATGGAACGGAGACTCATGCCATTCTGTACAAGAGTGCAATCTCTAGCCTGATCTCTTGGGACCTCTCCCAAAAGCTTACACTCACCCTGAAGGAGACTGATCGTCAAATGATGGTAGTAGACGGAACTGTTGCCGAGGTTTCTGGTTGTCTCAGAGGAGTGCTGGTGTCTTTCGGGTCAATGGTCGTGCGCCTAGAGTTACTGGTGGTCAAAAATGCCCCGTTCGACGTTACTGTAACAAGTCCGACTCTGGAAGCCCTCCAGAGGCGCATCGATTATGCTTTACAGCACGTCAGTTTGGTTATAAGAAAAGAAGAGGTTTTGTTACCATTCGTCAATGAGCCGTCCAGAATCAATGGGGCTCAGACGGACAGTGGGGAATTTACGTCCCCCAAAGGTTTGAATGATTAGGAAACTCTCCACCCTTTCTCGTCGTCCAGCGAAAGCGATGGTGGATCGGATACCGAACAAGACCTGATCTTAGCCATCATTAAAAAGGAACCCTACGAGCATGATATACCTCGCTCGGGGAAGACTGAGGTTAAGAAAGCGGTAAAAGTGGAGGTGGACCGTTCGTTTTTACTGGCCTCGAAGCTGTAACACCTCGAAGAGAAGAAACAGGAGGAGCTTACGAAATCCCTCAAGGATACTGATGCCATTGCTAGGGAAATTCACGATCTGGAGCCTGCTCAACTGCCGGTGGTACATTCTTTCTTGTTTACGCACGAGACTCCGAGACATTCAAAAGCCTGCCGGAAGCCTCCGAGGCATAACGAAGTAGTAAGGAATTGTTGGAAGCTGTAATTATTACGCCATCAAGGTCCTCCTGGTCCTTTTTGGTGGTGATAGCCACAAACAAAGCCGGAAGTCCCCGGTTCTGCGTCGACTACCGTCAGTTGAACAGGGAAATGAAGCCAGACCGCTGGCCGTTACCGAAAATAGAAGAAATTTTCGACGAACTCTCTGGCGCGGGGTTCTTCACAAGATTGGACCTTTACACAGGATACTGACAGGATAGGATGTCCGAGACATGCAATGAAAAGACGACGTTTTTCTCTTGATATGGAACACACAAGTTCCAGGTAATGCCGTTTGGACTCATGAAAGTTCCAGCGATGTTTAAAAGGATGGGTGAAGAGGTCCATCGCGGGTTACCGTTTGCTATGGTGTACTTGGACGATGTTTTTATATTCTCTAAGACGTTGGAGGAACACATAGCTCATTGCAAAGAGGTGTTCAGGAGGATCAAAGAAGCGAAGTTGAAGCTGAAGGTAACCAAGTGCAACTTTGTTCAGACAGAAGTGAATTTGCTCAGTCATACCGTCAATTGAAGCGGTACGAAAGTGGATCCCAACAAAATCAAAGATATTTTGGAAACTCTTGTGCCGGAAAACGTGACCGGACTCAGGAGTTTTCTGGCGCTCGTGGGGCACTACCGACGTTTCATAAGCTGGTTTGCCCACAGCTCTACAGTGTTGCACGCGGTGAAGTCTATCAAGAAGGCTTTCGAATGGACTCCGGAGATGCAAGAGGGTTTTGAATAACTGAGGGAGAAATTGACTACCCCTCCAGTATTAGCGTTTTCGGATTCCAATTCTTCATTCTTAGTGGAAACAGTGTAAACATGCTCCCCTTCGGCAGTTCTTGGGGTTTTTATCTCGTAGAAGAAAGAAGACCGCAAAGTACACCCTATTCAGTTCGATTCTGGAACGATGACAGACCAGGAGCGCCGATACTCCACAATCGAACGAGAAGCACTTGCGGAACCTTTTGCTCATAAGAAGTTACGAGTGTACCTTCTGTCCGATAAGCCTTCAGTATTATGTATGGATAGCCAAGCCCTTCACACCGCGTTCAAGAAGGAAGATGTTCACTGGCGGTTGGCAAGGTGGATAGATTTGATGTCGGAAAACGACTTCGAGATCAAGTATCATACTGGCTTGGCGAACTGGGTGGCCGATTATCTCTCGTGAAGACCTAACAAGAAGGCGGAAAGAATAAATGATGAGAACATAGCAGAACTATTGGTAGCGACAGTGGAATGGGCAGACCCAAAGTTGTACGGCTTGTAACCGCACTTGCTAGACTTAGCACGGTTCCTAGCCGGAGAACGGGTTCGAAAATCCGACCAGAAGAAGAATGTCGCAGTCAGACGGAGTGCGAATAGTTTCATGCTCTGGAACAACACCTTCTTTCGTCGCGAGAGGGATGGACTCCGTACCGTGCCTCCGATCGTCCCAAAGTTAGAGATTCTGGTTACCTTTCACGATAATATTGGCCACTGGGACTTCAGTTCAACAAGAAAGTTCGTGAGTGACCTATTCTAGTGGCCTGGGGTGTACCGTGACGTCACTTAGTACGTTCAAGGTTTTGATGGGTGTCAGCATGTGAGAAAGTTGCCGACGTATCACTCTTGTCTGCGGGCTCCCATTACTGGACTCTTTGAGACCTTCTTGGTTGACTTCGCTAGACTATACAAGCCTTCGAAGACTGGAAAAATATTTATTACGATTTCCGTGGAACATATGAATGGGTGGCCCATAGCGTGGGCCACGACGGATTTTACTTCCGATACGGTAATGAGTTTCATCGAGGACGAGATAATAGTACCGTTCGGACCGCGGAAGGGGATCTTCTCGCCCGTAACTCGACTGCGTTTATGGTGGGATCGGTACAAGAGTACATGGAAGAGAAGGGAGTGGAATGGAAGGCTTTTCTTACTTACGCGCCGATGGCAAAAGGTCGCGCGGAGCGGATGGCGGGAACTATCAAGCACTCGCTCAAAAGGTCGATCGTACGCCGTGGGGGAGATTGGAAGAAGATCTCCCTAAATTTCTATATGGTTTCCGCAGACACGACCGACGCGACGCCCCTTCCGAGGATGCTGGCCAGTGATTTAGTAGCCCTTCTCAGTGACGCAGATCCCCATCTTCGGCTTATCGAAACCTGAGCCGATTCTGGTACGCGGGCTGTTGTGATGGATAAATCTAACGAATCCCGAGAGGCCAAGAATAACGTCAGGGAGTTCGAATTTAGAGAAGAAGTGTTGGTGGCGCACGGCTCGGCCTTCAATAAGGGGCGGAAGTGGCCCACCTGATTCATATTTCTATTGACCGTGCCGGGTGGTCAAGGCGAACCACCCACGCTACGAGTTAATGTCCTCCATCGTTACACGGAAGGAAATTCAAGCGCGCCGGAATGACCTACTCATTTACTCATCTAAGGAAAAGCAAGAAAATCAATGGAGCATGAATAGTAGAACCAGAAATCAAGTAGGTTGAAGAGCGATGACGGAGAATAATTGATCATAGAAGGCTAAGTACTAAGGAAGCATGGAGAGAAATCGTAAACGTTCTGAGTGAAGTCTTGAATCTTGAGTAACTAGGGAGCGGCGCTGCTGCCTCCTTGGTTTTCCCTCATCCTCCGCTCGCGCTTTTGGACGGACAAGGAGTTACGACCAGGACACCGCTTCCTACACTTTCCTACAGTCGCGGGCACCGCCTTCCGGACCTTTGGAACGGATACGAATGAATAATTATCGCCGACACATTCACGGAGAGGTAAAGAAGAGAGTTCCAAAGCAAAACGCTAGCGTGGATCCCATATCTGGCCGGTCTCAGTATTCACAGTGACACAATGATGAACCCCACGGGAACCCTGGATCCTCACGACGTAAATCACAACAGGAAATCCCAAAGTCTCCTTGAGGCCCGTATTCATACTAATGACTTGATGAAGAAGGAAAGAACGTGGAGGCGCATGCTTTTGATCTTCTCTCAAACTTCTAATGCGACCCGCGCCGCCTTCATGGCAATATTCTTGCGACAGTCACGATCGAGAGTGCTCAAACGATCAAGTTTCTTTGTACGAGCCATCTATGTGGGGAGAAGAGAAGCATACTTTGCCAAATTGTTACTTGACGATTGAGGACGTGGGGAGAAGAGAAGAAGGCGTTGCGAAAGGTTTGTTGGGTGATGAAGGATGAGGCACCTCTGGGCGTATACCGGCCTTTTCTCGTCACCTCTGTCACTAACCCAACGGGGGTTGAGAAGATGGGTGTGGTTTGGTGACTGGTTGACAAAAGGTGTAGAGGGGATGGTCTGAGAGTGAGTTGGACGGGGAAAAAATAGACAAGAGAGCCCGCTTTGTGTGTGTTGGGGGAGGGTGCTGGAGTCCGTTATTTCTTGTGTGGCGCCCGTGACCCACGATGATTGGGGGCGTGTGTAGCGGTACTACTAGCGTCGCAGTCTGATTGGACCGTTTCGCTCGTACAGTATACAGTACTACTGTGCACTGTACGTATGTAAGGAAGCGAGCTCGTATAGTGAACAGTTGTAGTGTACACTGTGCGGGTACTGTACGCGCGTAGAAAACCTGTACTGGCAGCCCATATAGGAAGCCGGAAGAGCTGCCGGAATCCAAAGAAAGGAGAAGATATGTTCCGCTTGGCCGCAGAAAGAGAGTAAACAGAACACAAGCATTACACACCATTAGCAGTAACCGACCCCATTGACGGCGGTGTGGTGAACATTTACGTTATGTATTTGTCTCTTGACTAAAAGCCTCCTAGTGTCTAGTGTCCTCATATGAGGACAACTTTTAAGAGCATTTTTTGAAAATAAAAAACTTTTTAGCCGCCTTTTTTTCGGCCCCACGTGTTCATTAAGGCATGTGAATGCTCGATCAAAACAAAAATTTCGAGAATTGCAACTCTGCTCAGCGCAGGAACAACTTTTCCTTCCGCAGTAACCCTCTATTTTCCCTTGTCCTTCGCAAAAAAATGGATCCACGAACCGTTCCTTGATATCCAAGTCAATGTCGCGCTTCCCTTGTTACGTCAGTGACAGAATTTAAGCGCTTGTATGGGTCCGCTTGGAAGGCGAAATTCGTCTCTGGAACCGTCATTGAAGTCCATATTGACATTGTAATTGGGCAAAGGAGGAAGTCACTGGAAGCAAGCTGGAAGATACGGGATCGCCTCAAGACTGTCACGCTGAAGATCGTCAGCATCAAAGCGGGATTACCTCCAGCAGACGTTTTGGCGGAGATTTAACCGGCGCAATTGCCGAATGAATGCGAAAACCAAGATTTGAATGCCTCACCATCGTCCTCGACCGCTTCAGATAGAAATTCAGATGATTCAACGGCGCATTCATTAGATGCAACTGTAATTGCTCACGAGCTATTGTGGACCAATCAGGACGTGTTTACACCTATTAATGAAAACGTTTCGGAAAAAAGCTGCAAGATAATTGCCTGCTCTTGTTATACTCTTACCTAGGGTCGTTCTCTTCGAGATTTATCGCTATTTGAATGTTTTATTAGTATTTTTCCGCTCCTTCACTTCAATGTCATGCGTGACCTTATAAAAGAGCGATTGAATGCCATTGAAATTCAGCCAGTTTAGTCAGAGGAGATATTGAGAATGGATGGAAGTATATTGCAGGACCAAGCTTCGGAAATATCATGTCACGCAAGAGATTTGAGCTGATTCTCGGAAATATTTGCTTCAGTCACTCCTCTGAAAGGGAAGAAGGGTCTTTGGGTGACACAAGATGGTCTCTGGTGAGTGGATTATTGAAGGCTATCAATTACTAACGTAGGCAATATGTCACGTCATTTTCTCATACCTGCGTAGATGAAAGTATCAGAAGGTGGTACAGCCTTGGGGTATTGTATCAAGAAAGGACTTCCGCACTATGTTGCCTATGACATAAAGCCCGAAAATGGTTGCGAATTGAAAGCTTCGGCGTGTGGTCAGTCTGGAATAATGTTTAGGATGGAGCTTTTCATGGGAGAAACGGGTGGCCTTCGGCGTAGCTTCACATAAGAATTCTTTCAAACTACCGCTCTTACGCTTCGCCTTGGTCAACTGTTGCTGAAGAAAGATCGCCTCGTATGCGGGAACTCATATTTTGCATCGGTGTCAACCGCAGAAGCCTTGAGGAGATATGGAACGGGATTTATCGGTGTGGTCAAAAATGCAGTCAGGTAATTTCCGATGCTATATCTGTCCTCACAGGAGCTCACGGAGCGCGGAGATTATATCTCGATGTTTTCTAAGAATTTGAACACCAAAAAATCTTTAATAGCTGTTTTGTAGACGGACAGAGAACGAAAGTAATTCATCACCAGTTGCCATACAACCAATTAAGGGACCCCAACTTGCAAAGAAAGATAGAGAACTGTGGAGGTTGAAACGAAGCGAGTGGACTTCGAAGTTTCGGTTCCAGATGTTGTGGAGAGGTACTACGAAATGTGTCCTAAAATTGATAGTCAAAACAGATTCAAGCAAGATATCCTTGGAATTGAGAAGAAATTGGAATTGAATGATTGGTCGCTCAGGGTCAATTCCTCTCTCCTGTCATTATGATAGTCGATTCATGGCTGCTTTACAAGCAACCTTTCGGGCCAGTACTATCGCTATTGCAGTCTGATTTTTATGAGATTCTTGCCGAGGAACTCACCGAAAACAAGTTTGACTCTAGATCTCGTCGCTCATCTAATTGCGTAGGAAATTAGGAGGATGACACGTCATTGGATCCAGTTGGCACCCCTTTCGCAGTGAAAAAAAGAAGAGGAATCTAGGTGATGAGGAGTACACTAACACATCTTGCCAGGGTCTCTGTCGGGCCTGTGAGGTCAGTAAGTCAAAATTTCTTTGCTCTATTTGCCGTGAAAATGGTTTTGGTTATATTTATATCCGTCATGAGAGCACTAAAATGTGTTTCTTTATGGATAATTTGCGTGCAAAACACCATATAGATCTTAACTAGGATTCAAAGGTGAAGCGAATTAGTGTGAATTTCTGAAGTAAACGTAAAAAATGTTTTGAGCTCGTTTTCTATAACCTCCGACTGGTTTTACTTGTGTTATATAACTTGCCGAGTTAGCTGCTGTCTATGGCGTACTGAATTATCCCTTCATGAGATGTCACCTTATTCTATCTCACGCTCAAGTAGATGCCCAATGGCGCACTGAGACTGCAGCTTTTTCACAACCATTCGAGTTCCCAACGGTATTTTCATGCCTCTGATAGAGACTCAGCGAGAACTAAACCCACAACCGCTGTGTCATCAACCTACGATTCGCACCATATGCCACCGTACTACTGAGTGCAGTAGTGCAATATTACTGCATGTACGGTAGTGTATCCAGAAGTATTGTACAGTAAAGTACTGTGCAGTACTACGTACATTGAACTGTTCATTTCTATATTTTATTGTACTGTACATTGTAGTACAGTACAGTACTGAACTTGTTGACAGCCCTGTACTGTAAGACACTGCAATTACCGTACTGTATGCAATGCTGTAGTGTCGCCCGACTCGCGCCGTCGTTCAGTACTTAAGCTTTGACTCCGTCGGCACTTCTTTGTCGACGGGGCAAGGATCAATTGCCAAGTAAACCGTGACTGGCACTTTACTGGTATCCTTCGCCCCGCCGTTCTATCTACAGACCATTCTAACATCCTTTCATCTCTTCCTCCGCAAAGATCTTTGTGTCTTTGTTATCTCACGAGAACCCGTGTCGCGCCACAATCCGGAATCGCGCTTCGCGAACTCGTGAATCAAAATGAAACCCACAACATGCATCGATGCACGCCGCGCCACTTTTGGACGGATCCAACTTCTTGCACAAAAGTATCAACCTTCATGTGATGCCGAGAAGAAGTTTTTGGAAATCACTCATATGGTGATGGACTTGAATTCAATCGGAGAAGAAAGCACATTAGAACAAATCGCATCCGCCATGAAGATGTTGCTCCCGCCGGCCCGTACGATATTCACCGATGTGTTTTTCGCTAAACCGCCGTTCGCCGTTCGTATGCTGTAGGATGTCGCCGATCTCTACCAATGTCTTCCTTTGAAAGGAGACGTCGTATCCTCAATCGATGATGCGTCACTTCAAGTTAACAGGAATTAAATGGTTTTTTTGGCTCGCCTGTGCCCTAACGGATACCAAAGATCAGGCGAAGAATATAGCGAGAGCAATTATGTTCTGTTTCAGAAAATTCACGGAACTACAGTTGGATGATATAGTTCAGAACCCTAGCCCCTCTTCGGCCCCTAAGCCACCGATTCCGACACCATCGGCTCCTACCCCAGCTCCGTCGCCAAGCCGCGAGGACCCTCAGGCTCCGCCACTCCCAATTGAAGGTCAGCCTGACACATGGGCGCTATCGACTATCCTCAATTACTTCCGCGATCAGAAATTCACCGGCGAAAGGGACCATGGAGCCCATCAGATGCAGTCAATTCACTCGGTGCTTTGAGACTGCGATGTATGTGCCTCTCAAGCTGGTCTGTCCCTAAAGCAGAAGGGATCATTCTTCAAACTCATCTTCGCTGGTCCTGCCCGAGATTAATTCTTCGAGCACAGCAACCCAAGCATGTCACATCACCAACAAGTTGCGGTTAAGCTTGACGAATACCGTACGACTCCGATGCCCGTCAGCTCTAGGCTCAATCAGAGTTGGAAAATTTGTCCCTTCCCAAGATCATGCGAGAGACTGACACTGCGATTGTCACTGTTGGGTTTGATAAACTTGTCACCCTGATCAACACTCTGACGCCTCAGTGTCCGCGTCAATTCCGCTTGGAGGACCACAAGATCCGTTATCTTCGCTCAGCAGTCCTACACCAGGAATGGGCAATACCAGCGCTGAGCCAGATCACCACATCCAAGTTCACTTGCAACCGTTTCGTGACTGCTTTGCGTGAACATCTGCAGTTCTAAAACGAGCTACATGGCCTAGTCTCCGTCGACACCAGCCAAGGACCTGCCCAAAATCCTCAGGTACTTTATCAACGTTACAAGAAACCACCGAAGCCAAAGAGCCGACGTCAGCTCCAGATGAACCCCCGAAACTATCGACCCCTTCGCAAGCACGCCGAAAGAACCCTCTAGACCGCAAGCGTATGCTCTGCCATGTTTGCAACTCTGACGAGCACCTTTCCAGCTTTCACCGTGCGCGTGACATTCGCCAGTATGTCCGTGACAATTTCGCTCGTGGCACATCTGTTGTCCATATCGTCCATGACCTGATGACAACAATCGAACGCCTATACGAAACGCCAATAATCACCAAGGAATGTCAGATTTCGACAGCGATCATGATGCACCCGATATCAACTACGCATATGGCGAAAACGCAGACCTTGACGAGTTTGATCGTCTCAACGATGCCATTTTGGACTCCGAGACCCCCGATCCTGATACTATCCGTGCCTTTGACGAAATAGACAAAACCATAGCGATCAACCATACTTCAACCTCTCCATCAGCAACTCCCAAGCTCCACTGGGAGGATAACCCCGAGGCGGATTTTTGTTAAGGCTTCGCCGTGCTGCGTCTCATCGACATCGCCGCTCTCCCCGTTTTCGTGCACACCGCACCTCACGACTCAGACGCTCTTCCGCCAGCTCCAAACCTTCTTGGCCAGTTTTCAAGATTAACTTCTCTTCCCGCAAATAGAGGACCAACCCCCGGGAAACTCCTGGTTTTTGCGTTGACACTGGGGCACCCAAATCTGTTATCGGTCTGAAAGAATCATGCCGGATATTCAACGCGCTCAAACACCGACCGCCCGAGTTGCGCAAGATTCTCAGGCGTTCCCGCTTCGCAAACGCAGTCTTCTACTCTCTTGGTACAGTTGAGATCCCGCTTGCCACACCCCTCGGCATACCAATTGTTTTCATTACCCTTGACGTTATTGTTGCCGATGTACCCGCACTACTCGGTTTGGAAGACCTTGACCACCATTCACTCGTCGCTGGCACAGTCCAGAACAAACTTGTCAAGAAGATCCTCATCCACTCCGCCGATGAATCTTCTTCTCGTGCTGTCGACAATTGTCATGCCCCCTCGAACGGCATGACGGACAAGAATACGCTGCTATGTGTTTCCCCGTCATGACATACTTCACACCCCTCCAGCTTTTCAAGGTGCACCGTCAATTTGCTCATCCATCTGAATCCAAGCTTTTCGCCCTCTTCAAAAGAGCCCGTCCCGAGTACCTGACGCCCGACATTTGCAAATCACTTCAGGACACAACCGAGGAATTTGATGCATTTCAGCGGATCCAAGACGGCCCTGTCCGCTTCCGAGTCTCTCTTGGCACAGAAAACGTGCGCTTCAATGAGCGCATCCTTATGGACATCATGTACTTGGAATCTAAACCATTGATTCATATTGTGGAGAGCTTCACTCACTTTACTGCGGCCCGTTTCCTCAAGGACATCTCTACACAGACGATATGGGAAACTATACTTTAATGTTGGGCCTCACTTTACACCGGTTTGCCAAACATTATCCGTGTTGACCAAGGCTCACAGTTCAAGGACACATTTGTCTCCGTCGCTCGTTCCGCATGTGTCGATGTTTCAAAATCAGGAGTCAAAGCCCATAGTGCACTAGGCGTTGGCGAGCGGTGCTATCATCCGATGCGAAACACTTTCCGCAAACTCCGTTCCGTGTACCCTGATGCCTCCCACAGTGTCCTGCTCGGCTTCTCGGTTAAGGCCAAGAAAAATACACTTGACCTAGAGGGCCTAATCCCCTCCTCGCTTGTCTTCGGGGAATACCCATCCCCTCGAGTATTCGGGGAACCGCCAATTCCCAGAGCATCCCTCCAGGCCCGCCCCCTTCTCGCCAACGCTGCCCGCCGAGAGATGGAAAAATAAATGGCTCGCCTTCGCGTTCAACGATCATTACGCCATAAGGTCCCCCCTTCCCCCGATAGCACCATAGAAGTCGGTGACCAAGTGCTCGTTTGGCGAGAAGGGCTCCAGCACGTCAGAAAAAGGACTCATGCTGGACATCGCCGCTGCCCGTTAAGGATTCAAAAACTTTGAAATCTCCGACATCGGTCTCCTGAGAACTGCCCACAATCTCGCAGACGGCCTTACGAGAGCTATGCATCAAGCTGTTATCCACAAAGTTCTAACCTCTGGCACGATACATCCCAAGGTTGAGCAATAGATAATTCGTAAGAAAGGGCGCGAAGATTAGTCGGATCTACAAAAGATGCAGAGCAGTGATTTCGGCAAACGATCAGACAGTGCGAGGCAATGATGATAAGATGACTGCGGAGATTAGTCGTTGTAGGTTTCGGCACTTACACATGGCATCGACGGAAAAGGAAAAAAACTTTTTAATCGACCACTACATATCTGTTTGATCGTGGTCCCCTGGCTGATAACTCGACCTCATTGGTCTCGATGGATCATGCTTTGTCTTGTAATTGCGTGAATGCCATGACTGTGTCCGAGCGGGTCTACGCGCTTTACCGTGTGTAGGATATCCTGCGACACTGAAGTGAAGCACGTCACCGTACTTTGATCAAGCCCGAGTGAACTGGTTCTCATTTCTCTTGTCAACTAGGTTGAAAACGACGCGATCCAGATACTGTAAGCCGTCGAAGCCCTTGGTACTTCTTCAAGTTCCGAGCATGAAATTGGGAAATCATTCTATATACACCTCGTTTTTCCATTTTGAAATTATTTTATCACAGCTTCTGCCTCATGTCTGCCCTAATTTTGCGTTACAGTACTGTGCACACAAAACTGGCGAGTTACTATGGCAGACCGGAAAGCATCGCAGTATTGTGCACATGTGGGCTCGCGTTCAATTCCAGGACCTAATTACGCGATCGTGCGACCGCGGGGAGTGTTGACAGCACTGTACTGTACGACACTGTAATTGCCGTACTGTATGCAGTGCTGTAGTGTCGCCCGACTCGCGCCGTCGTTCAGTACTTAAGCCTTAACTCCGTCGGCACTTCTTTGTCGGCGGGGCAAGGAGGAATTGTCTAGTACACCGTGCCCTGCACTTTACAGATATCCTTCGCCCCGCCTTTCTATCTTCAGACCATTCTAACATCCTCTCTTCTCTTCCTCCGCCAAGATCCTGGTCTCTTTGTTATCTATCTAGTGTCTATTGGACCGTTGTCCTCATATGAGGACTACTTTTAGCACTTCTTTTTCAATACAAATTTTTTTTACCTCAGCGCATTTCTTGTCCCTCCGCATTAGTTCATGAGTGTAGATGGCCGATCAAAACAAACTTTTCAAGATTGTTGACCTCGGTGAAGGCTAGACCAGTTTTCCCTCACCAGCTTCCGCTCTTTGCAAGAAGTTGTGAAAACGACTTCATTTTGGAAGGTAAAATAGTTCGTATTATCGTGGGGGTTTCAGAAACGAGTGCCCATGTACAGTAAAAATTACTGTACTGGAACTAAACATAAAAAACCTTTTTACCAGTAAAAATTTCGGGCTTTCAAAACATTTTCCTTTCCAAAATGTAACGGAAATTGTCCTCATATGAGGACAAAGTGTGCCTCATATGAGGACAGTGCGTGGTCGGATAGACACTAGAACCCGTATCGCGCCACAGAACTGTTTGACCGAATGTGATATTACGTACTGTACCGTATATTGCACTGTACAGTACAGTATACTGTACTATGCTGTACTGTACTGTTTATAAATGATGTTCTATTTTTGCAATTTTTCCATTGAATATGTACTTAGTATTGTAATGCTCTTATTTTCTGCCTACAACGAACTTCATGCGCGTTTCTGGATTCCTTTCACTGGATCGCTGACTGGAAGCTTGGTTTCTGGTGTTTTATGTTGTATTGTATAAAGCCATGTAGTTGTTTTAAAAGGAAGAGATTCGTACGTCGTTGATACTGGTTGGAATAGCCAGGCGCTAGATACTGTAAGCCCTAGTCTGAACCCCAGTTCGCAATTTTCCTCGGTGTTCCCGCACCCTCCTGTGAGGGTTAGTCCTCAAGAATAGTACAACATGCAGCTTCCAAAAATTCCACATTAAATTAATATGGGCTATTACACTAATGTAAGATGCCGTAATGCCCTACATTACATATCGAAAAGGTTTAATGGTCAGATTGAAGCGGTTGGAAGCCACATGCAGCGGTGGTTACAAACCGCGATCCACTCTCCACTTCTACAGTACTGCAGTGTACACGATAGATAATCAATGAAGTAAAGTAGCTCCTCCCTAATTACTGTACGCATCGCTTACTCGTACATACATATACTGTACACTGCACTGTACTGTACTGTACTGGCGTATCTTTGCTACAGAGGGGAAGAAGGGTCATTTGCGAGAAGGTATACAGGAGAGAGAGAAACTTTATTGGAGCATTTGCAAAACGTGCCAGGAATACAGTATCATATGGTAGAGCAAAGCGTGCAACATTTGGCGATTAACAGCAATCGCAGTTTGTTGCTTACCCAATGAGCTGATAACTACGAAAAGTTGACGTCGGCTACCCGGACTACCATCAAGAGAAAGAAGGAACCGTACTCATTACTTATGAAAGCAATATATCCGGAAATTCGTTGCTACTCCGACCCGGTCATTGGCCCAGTAGAACCAATATTCTTTTAACAGATGCCGTTACCTTTGGTACCGCGTAGCGCGCTTCCGGTGGCGTGGAAACAACCGACCACATCTTCCGTGAAATCTTTAAATAAAGGTCCCAGTTCCCCCTCCGTTGGCAACGTGTTTGCGTGGCACGTTTTCCGCTCAGCCGGCCTTGACTAAGAGTTTGAGAATCACCTCCCCGGTACGGACTACAGGCCCGCCGACAGTCTCCTCGTGCAACCCCCGCGTGACACTGAAGCTGGCCTGCCAGACCGACCTATCGCATGCGACGTCGCCGTGACGTCCCCGTTTAAGCAGTCCTCAATTACCAAAGCGACGCAAGTCGCCGGTGAGGATGCCACCCTCAATCACCAACGCAAGGTCCAAGACCTACAGCACAAGCTGTCAAGGCGCCTGGTGCCCCCCTCTCTGCCCTCCCGCGACCCAGGTTTCCAATTCTAGCCTCTGGTTTTCGACTCTCTCAGTGCCCCTTCTCCGGAGACGGCATTATTCATCGAAGAGTTTGTACCATGTGCAGCCAGGAAATGTCACACCTCGGACGCTACTATTCGCACACGCATCTACCAGCGTATCAGTTGCACTTTCTGGTCGTCGGTGGCTATGGCCATCATATCGCGCGGACCACTGCATGTGACCGATTTGGGTAATGCAGTCCTGTCAAACCTGCCACTTACTAAAGGGTTGGAAAGCGATGGATACCCAGCTCATGAAAAAGATTACGGACTTTTTTAATTGCTGATCACGTTTATCTCGTCTTTTCGTAGCGAAGAACTGTACCAGAGTAACTCTGTTGTGTATGATAGCATATTTTGAAAGTTATTTTCCAAGCGTTGCTGCATTGATCTACAAGGGGAAAAGCTTTGTTGCTTTATTAATTTAGAGGCAGTGGCTGCTAACCGACAGCCGTGTACCAAGCATGAAGAGCGGACATTGATCTACATGATTTCCTGCAGGGGTTCTGAAATGACCATTTATAAGTTACTGCGTGAAGTGGCGACATGGTACCTATCTTACTTCGCGAAAAGAGCTAACGGTACCTGGAAAGATCTAGTTTTGCACAAAGTGTATTAATCTGATGCCCCATGAACTTCACAGAACTTTCATAGCCAGGCACATTGGAAGAGAATGGTCTTTATCCATGGTTCTGGAGAAAATCTCATCTCTGCACCAATCGCACATTAGAGTGAATCGCACTTAGTCTACGAGAGTATAATTATTAAGTCATCATTCCTTTGCTTGCAGGAGCCTAACAAACAGGCTTTGTTGATGAAATTGCATCAAAGCTATGTGCTGTAGAATGCCCCCGACTGGGCCTCCTCTTAGAACTTCCGTATCCCTATGGCAAACTTTACTGCATTCATATCAAAGGTCCAGTGCAGGAACCAAGACTATTTAGCTAGCTAAGTGCTAACTGGGTAGTCCACTTCGGCCAAGTGCATAGGTGTGCGTGACACGATAGCGTTCGCCAGAGAAGATCAGATCGTGTAACTAATGCGCCGATAGATTCTAGTTCGGATAACTCCATCAAACGTATGAAGCTTCACGATGAGCGGGAGGAGATCCTCTATGACGAGGATAGTAGCGGGAAAGGGCGAACCCAGGGAATCGAAAGCCAGCGGCTGGAATTCGAAGTTGGGGGCCTGTGTGGGGTTGTCGGAAGGGGGCGGGAGTCGACGCGACAGTTTGCGTCCAAGGCCAGTGACCTTGTTGCTGTGATCAACTGAAGCAGCACCTCTCACGCCACGAGTAGCCTTTGATCTTACGTCGACCTTGAACGATGAGACAACGGCGACGTCGCAGGCATTGGGGTGTTTCGCAGTGCCGTCGGGAGCTGCTGGTTGCTGGACGATGATGTCAGCTGGTCGTAGCTCGGTGCCTGGCACCAGGAGGGGACCTCAAACTGGCAGTCTAGACCGGCTGCACTGGCGACACGGTCAGCGATGACGTTGCGGAGCGAGTCATGCCGGTATTTGTGACCGAACTTGGAAGGGCACAGGTCCACTAAGTGGTCTCCGAACCTGTCCATGGGTCTTTTGCAATGCTCACAGTTCGGAGGGAGCGAATCATCGTAAACAGACGGTCGAAAGTAGCGACGTATCTGGTCTTCCAGTGCACCACCGACACTTCCGTGTCGGTGGTGGGATGGGCGAAAAGGAACGCGGCATCGGGCTTTTGCGGAATACGAGGCCGCATATCTGGTTCCTGACTGCGGCGGCTGTGTGATCCCCAGGATTTGGGGAACGAACCCAGACTTCGTCGTCCCATTGTGCCTTGGCCAGCGCCTGCTGCACACCATTTAAGTAGGTTTGCACGTGGGTGTGCTCTGCAGGGAGGGGAAGCGAGTTGAAGGTGCCCGGGTCGACGGAGTAGGGATGGCTGGGGATGCGGAGGACAAACTCCCAGAGGGGAACTGCTACTGGGCGGGGGAAGAAAGGAGCCTATATAATCAAATAGTACAGGGATCCCCTATGCCATATACTGAAATCCCGGGACCGTTCTTCAAAATGCCGTCTTGACAAAACTTTCAGGTTCTATTCTCATTGACGTTAAGGAGATAGTGCAAATAGCAACTTCAGATTACCCGTATAGTTTTAATCATGATAACTTTTAAAAAGGGGGGAAAATTGGGGTGTTTTAATGATTAAAAAATAGGGTGGCCTATGAGCCTACTTCTTAAAGTAAAGCAATTATTCCGGAGGCGCAGGAAGAGGCATCTTGGGCCTTTCTGAGATTCAAATTTGGAACCAATTTAACAGCGCACTCGCTCTTAGAGTAAGTCTTCCGCAAGAAAATACACGGATGAGTATTACTGCTACGTACGCCGGAATAATATGCAAGACCGAAAGCAGCATCACTTCCACACACTTCCTCTTAGTAATCCTTTCCGGTAGGGAAGGATAGAATCCATCTTGTTGTGTTTGTACTACAATTCCTTTTCGACAAATATTTGTTTTGCGTAACTTTTAAAGGCATGGCGTAGATCTCTCCACTATTTTGCATTGCAATTTGTGTATGGACCTTGAATTAATGGCTTTGTTCGGACAGGTGAAATGAGCACCGAATTTCTACAGTTTTCCTGTAATGTAGCTCTATCTCCTTCCCTACTCAAAAAGTACTTTGCTGGCTCGTGATATTTATTACAGTGTTACTCAATCCATGATATGTGTAAAACGGTAGAGCTCTCGTTACAGAGGCAGAAAATCATCACTGCTGCCATGCTACCGTAGAAAAATCCAAATATTTGTTATATCTGCTTTCTTTCTATCTTTATACAACCCTTCAACCCTTCCAGTAGACTCCCTCAGCTTGGTTCCTTGATACCATCTTACTCTACTTCCCTATCTTACTGGCACCGATCCATGGCCCTTTTTGCCGCTATTCTTTCATCCTTCTCCGTTGCTTCCCTCAGCTTAGTTCCATGGTATCCATGCGTCATTTTCCAATCTTATGGGAACGGCTCCATCATCCCTCTTGGCGCTTACTTAAGTGGGTTACTTGATGTGGCATGATTTCAGTGCTTTTCAGTAGTTTAACAGGCGTAAGACCGGTATCAGACCTCCTCCGTAATGGGATTATTCGGAAGAGTAAGGCGATACAAAGTGATGAGATGTCTGCAATCTTAACGAATCATAATTTCCTTGATACTTTAGTTTCTTTTGACGTCCTGAGATTCAAGCAGTGTGTGTAATATTTCTGCACAATAAATAAGAAAACAACGTGAAATGGGGGGTTAATTTACTGTGGTAGATATGTGGTTGGTACCCAGTAAATTTTTACCGGAGCGTAGATACCGAATATTGGCCAAGCCAATTGCAAAAAAATAAGAAAACATGGTTCGCTTCAGCTCATTGTCATTTACCATCCGATTTTCAGTTCTTGCATACCAGTCAGCGAAGGTACTCGCATTGCCGATTATATATTTTCTAGTAAAGGGCGGCGACCATGCCTTCTTGACAAAAAAGAACGCCTGCTTGACAAAAGGTATTGGATGAATGTCTACATGTAACTAAGACTTCCTGCAATAAAAATCTCTAAAATGCAAAGAAAGTGACAAGAGTATACCTGGTGCAGTTATACAGCATACTTGGAGAGATGCCATTCACTCATTACTTATCTAGTAAGGTTGATCTGAATGACACCTGACTAAAGCACGTACGGGACTACATAATCTGCGACGCAGTAGATTATCGCCGCCAGCTTCGATCAGAAGCAAAGGGAAGCGTTCGACCAATTCCAATTGCCCTGCCCGGATCAGGTCTGGCTTTAGGCCTCTCTTCCATTCTGAATGGGCGGTCTCGGTCTCCTGCAAACGTCGGACATTACCGAGGCGGCTTACGCAACATCTGTAATCGATTCTCTCCGTCTTCTCTCCGACCTGCTCACCCTTTCCCACGACAGTCACTTGGAAGAGGTCCCCCGGTCTGCCATATCGCTCCTATCTTCCCGCCATCCGCAGCTGTCTTCGTCACTAACGGCTTTTGCACTTCTCGAGCGTTGTTCGTCGCCCGTCCCCGGTGAAAGGAATATCCTCCTCTCCCCCGTCGGGATTGATATCTATGGCGCCTTAGGCAACGAGGGCCAGAAATTCTTCCGAATCCTCGCTTCCTTCGCTGCTTCCTATGGTGGTTCCTCTCCTCAGCAGTAACTTCGCGACTTCGTCACCCGCTTTGCGTTTAGCCCCCGAGTGATGCAGGCGCGACAGGTTGGCACCCGCTGCCTGCCCATGTAGCTGATCTCTGAATACTCTCCGCACACTGTCGTGCCTTAGGACTCGTAAATATTTACCACCACCACATTCGGGACCACTGCAGTGCAGTACAGTTCATAGATTGCACATGCGTCTAGCTGGATACTGGGGCAAAGTGTGGGGTAGTTTAATTTTGAAAGATATCATGGTTGTTATCCGGCGTCTTGGTCTGTAGGGGGTCTAACTTATGGAAGGCCACCACAAGGGACGCTCACAGTGTCCCTCAAAAGACCGGAGTAAAACCGGCTAGATACCGTACTGTGCCCAAAACCTACTGCAGCAGTGCTGTACCGTCGCATGCGAATCAGATCTGAATGGATTGCTGCGGTGTTTGATTACCTTTCCTCGCTATCACATGTAGTATATTGAATACATGTAGCAAAGCCAAAACGCCAATACCTTTTTGGCCCCATTCTCACTTTTTCGCCACAGCAAAAGCTTAGTGATCTTCTATTGGAACATACAGTAATTATCGTAAGTCAAAAGCGTCCTTATCTAATGAGAGGGTCAAGAAATTCTTGTGATCAATAGGCCCTCTCCAGACTCGCAGTAATAAGGAGCTTCTACATCTTTCAAACGTCTCTACACCGCGCGAGAAGCTTGGGAGAGCTACCTGAGGTTCTACGTTGTACAGCTAAGGTCGAAAGGAACTTTCGCGGGCTTCTGCGTCCCTAGACATCTCATACCCCTGTGATGGGTATACATATGCAAAATAAGCCTCCTTAAAACCCGAGGCGTTAGAACCCATTTTATAAATCAGATTTCAAATTCGAGAGGGACAGCAAAACATAATTAGAAGCTTGCGCAATACGTAACATACCGCAGTGAGCTGGACAGGTTTTATTTGGCTGCATAAGAATCCCGCCATGTCGTTCTCAGAAATTCACTTTCGAGCATTAGGTATCCTCTAACCAAATCGTCGGTTCGTATCCCTTTTTTGACATTAATTCTCTCGGGAAATTTGAAAAACGGCATATGTGGAGACTCAGTCTCCCTCGGAATAGCTTCCTAGGTATTCTGTTCTGTCTTGTTTAGTCTCTATTCAAAAAAGGTTAGGCTGTGAAAGTTTAAAATCATTAGACTCAATACATGTAATATATGCCTGCACCGCTCCAATATGAGTCAGTCGATTTTGGTTGTCGATTTTTGTTACTTGTGAAATGAAACTGCGGCTTGAACCACTGGCTACACTTTGTCCAAAAATCTACTATGGTGACTGTTTCTTATTTCAGAAACAAAAGGTACAGTTTCAACCCGGAAACGACAATGCAATTACCTTCGTAATTAAACTTTGATATGAAAAGCAGTATACTGAAGTGGAAGTAGTGTGTAAACAACAGTGTTCAACTGAAACGGTCTCCTGCTGATTCCGAAACGGTCTCGTCGAAGGCTGCATTGTAAATGGCGCGGCTTTGCTTTAGAGGAGATGTTCGCACAAGAGCAGAAAATGTGTCCTGGAATGCGCAGGATTTCATTGTGGAACAGAGGTAAAAAAATATAGCGAATTTTAATTTCAAATTTTGTATCGGTATTTACAATAAAAGCTCTATCTGTCAGCTGTATTGAATACACAATGGTAGCAAGTACATATGTCATCAATTGGGAAACATGTGGAAAACGTGTCTAATGAAACAAGGGACCAGAGCAAATTGTCGAAAGGTCGCGTAGAGGGATTCCGCCGAGTTGTTCTGAACTTCCTGGCCCCTCGTTCAAACACAGGGTGAGTGTGACAACCTAATTCTCAATGCATCGATGATAAACTTGACATGTATTTTCATTGATATCGATATTATTAATTTACTCAAGTATGAAAAGCGTCAAGATTACCACCAGTAATCACAATGCTGCTGAATTCACATGCTTGCAGACTAGGTATCTCCACAGCCAGCTATTTTTGCTTCATTAATATTTTCACGTAGTTTGCTCATCTCGACACTTCATGCAACTGTCGGTGATCCTCAAATATCGCGTAACAAATGAAGCAAGCAACTGTCTTTCATAAATGAGAGGTCTAGATGAACGAAATTTTTCCAGCGCAGTAGCAGTAAAACAAGTTTGCTGAACAAAAAAGTGGAAAACCTAAAAACTTGAAAATTGCCTTGGGGAACCCCTTTCTTGTTGTCATCTTTGCGATGGCCAAGATGTGCCATCCGCAGGTGTGCGTAGCTGTTTTATTGTATAGCACAGCCATTTTTGCCTTGAGCACGTGAATTTGTTTACTCGTTGTGATTGGAGTTACTACTGCAAATTGCATTGCCCCTCCATTCCGAGCGAAAGTCTGGAAACGCTCTGGAACCACCAAATCCACCTCTAGATGTTAGGTTATTACAAAGTAAATGTTGGAAACTATCCTTTTACAAGCTGTTCATTGTCTTTCTTTTGCTTTGAATATAAGTTTCTGTATCCTTCAAACCTCTCCGTAGTAATTTTCCCTGGATAGCATGTCTTTGGATACAAACCATTTACACTTTGGATAAAAGCAAAAATATTAATAGTTAAAAGTACGTTCATGAGCGATAACTGCTGATCCTCGGGTAAGTTGCGGAACATTTGTTACACTGCCAGAAGCAAAACGGTAACATAACATTATGCTTTTTCTGTAATACGTTTCTTTTCTGTAAAGCATTTTGTTGACGGGTTCTAATTGTATGCTCTTTATCCGTTCACCTTTCGGGGAAGTATTTGTCGTAATTTAGCATATTGGATGGATGAATTGGCTAAACTTGTTGAAATCCATGCAAGAAGAAAGTATTTAAAGAAGACAGTAAAAGCGGGCCAAATGCTGACTCAATTGCAACCCTTCCCAAAGACGAAGGTACCATTAAAAGTAAAGCGTGAAAAGATCGTTATCAGTTGAGATCAGCTCTTTGCTACCGCGAGGGTGACTTGGGAAGCATGTTTTAGTTTGGATCAAAGACACAAAACATTGGCATACGTAACTTTTTCGCAGTTTTTGTGACAAGAACGTGCCGTGATGCGCCGTGGGGATTTCCAGAGTTCTGGAAATGCGGCGAAACTTACGTACAGTAATACTCAGCGTACTGAAACGTCCTTCACGTAAAATTGTGTGTAAGTTTGTTGGTTTCGGCCGTCTCCATCCTTTCACTAGCTGTAACTATGTCAGTTAAAATGCATGTCAAGGGAAAATGCGTACAGTATTCATTTTCGCCTTGCGACAAATGCATTAGAGAGTATGAAAATGACTTCTCGTACTGTTTTTCGTAAATTTGCAGGAAACAGTGTTGTAGACGGTTGTCTCGGTGCAGGAGAGAGCTGCATCTGTTCCGAAGCAAAGCCAATTTCATACTTTCAATGCAACGATCCCCAATCTCTCTAAAACTTGACTAACAACAGAATTGGTTAATTAAGTGTTTATTCGTTCTCTTACTGAGTCTACACAGATTCTAGTGTCTTGCGTTGCTAACACTCTTGCATTGTGCCAGTTTGCCTTTGTTGGAATTTGGGAACTTGAATCGACGGTACCTCGAAAGTGGCCGGCGCTAATCTTGTTTATTAGACGACACTCCGGCCCTCCAGTCTCAAGGAAGGAAGCGAGATGGCATCCGGACATCAATACCATTCTCGTTATTTGGGACAAACTCCTCCAACTATGACATCCCAAGACGATACATCCCCGACAAGCACTGGGGATCCAAACACCAAGCAGATTGCCTTCGCATCTTATGCTTCTCAAGCCCCCGTCTGTCATTTACCGACAGATCACCTTTCAAATTCGTTACCTCCATCGGATTGTCCTTTCGGTGTAGGACTCCTCGCATCACAAAAGAAGGGATCCTCTCTTCCAGTTTTCCTGCCGCTGAGCTCCCCAAGACCAGTATCGGCTTGCCATGGTGCGGTTGCAAAGGGACCACTTCTCATCAGCGGTGTCGCAGCCGAGTCTTCCTCTCTGAGTAGTTTCGACCTAGAGTTAAACTTGCTGGAGCAAGCATTGCGAAGGGATGATGCGAGTACGAAAGTCGGCTCGAACACCAACTTACCTCCGAGATCAGAAAGGAGATGTCCTGTCGGGTCATTAGATCAAGAGTACTTCTTCTCAGATATCCTGGGTGAGAATGAGATAACCTCTGAGGAATTCTCCACGATGACGAAAACAGAGGATGTTATTCAAGACGCCACACATATTCCAATGCTTACCGGGAGTGTAATGGCTACGAATCAGGCTGGCACCAGAAATTGCGACATTCATGGAATTGAAACGGTAGGAATTGACTCTCAATTCTCAGGGGCCTTTGGAGCCCTTGTTGGATCCGACATTTCGGGAGATTTGAATTGCTCAGATGCTAACTGCAGCACAGCTCCAGGGAATGAAATCACTGCAACAAGCGTGGCTAGCAGGGACGGAGTGTCATCTGCGCTACCAGCCACAAAGCTTCCCACGAGAAGGGAGACATTGGGTCACGGGGCTGCCTTTATCGGAGGGCATTCTAATCTAATGAATCGAGGGGATTCAGGGAGGATTCGGAAGCCGTGGAGGCTATCCAGAAAAATGAAGACAAATTTACCGGCCCTCTCGGGAGCCAAAGCCAAATCGTTGATGTCGATGACTGGTAGAGATACTCAAGTCCAAGATCTGGTTCAGTCTCCAATAAGTGATAGTTCCATGATCAGTCGCGAAATAGGTAGCCATCCAGACTTATATGGGAACCTAAGTATGGATCTTCGCAGTAAGGTAGATCGACTTCATGCCAAGATCGCTGCAATGCCTCGTCGAAAGCTTCGTGAAAGCCTGGCAAAGGGCGTCACTATAGATGATATTGAGCCGTTACTGTGTGTCAACAGAGACGAGCTCGCCACGATGCTAGGACTTGGAGTTACTACTTGGAAAATGTTCGTCCATCATACTCTAGGCATCCCACGATGGCCTGCTCGTGCCCTGAAATCTCAGCAGGTGAAAGAGAAGAAACTATTGCAGAAGAAGTTGGAGGCGGAACAGAGGGGCGAGCTCGAAATGGCGGCAAGGGTGCAAAAGGAGCTTGACCGCTTGATACAAGCGCACATTCGCCAGAGAAAGCTTTTCCGGAATGAGGCTAAACTACGAATGACGAGAGCCCCGATTCAGAAGCAGAGTGGTTTCATTGCGAGTGCGGGCCGCTTGTAGCTATGCTGATCTGATATCTACGCTCTGGATGTGGAAATCTGCGGGACACGAGGCTGGTGTCCTTAGACATTTACAATTACTTTGTAACTGTATTGCGCGATGCCAGGTTCGGAATCCCCAATCTGCCACCAATAGAAGCTAATGTGGTCCCCGAACTGCAGGGAGTTCCTTGGAAGCCAGTTGAGAGGCTGAGCAGGAAGTTAAAACCCTTTCTAGGTGATTGATAGAACTACTGTCGATTGCAGATACCGTCCGGTTGGTACTGCAGTAGAAAGTCACTCAGCGATACATTAAAGAAAATCTAGACTGTTCAAGACTGGATTTAGACGGAACTAATGTTAGTGACAGACTTGTAATCGATGAAACATGGTAAAGATTAGAAAGTTGTACTCATGTTAGACACCACGATTCTAGACATTTGCTAGAACAGTAAAGGATACGTAAACACCGAGTGAAGGGCGGGAGAGAAGAAGACACAGGGTTCACGATGATTACGACTATCAGTCAAAAGGCTACAGTTGTTGGCCTCAGCCCCAAGGACAGGAGCTGAGGTTCGTATTTGTTTTGAAGAATGGCCCATGTGAACTAGTTGATGAACGTATCATTGTTCAAGTCATGATTGATTGTATCAGAGAGCAAAACCCGGAAATTGCAACATGCAGATAATCAATCATACCCTCATGTCAAGTGTATTGTAAGTGGTGTACATGAGCATTGCTTCATGAAACGGCTCAATGAATTTGCACGGCATGCAATAAGATGCATCGAGGAGTGTCATTGCTCTCATCTATGGACATCTTCAGTGTCTGTTACTGCAGGCATCGGTACAACACTCAAAGGGATGACAATGGCGTGATGGAATTTGTTGTCAGCAATGCTATGGAGGGTAAAAACGGATCTTGAAGAAACACTGACACAAACTCTGCTAAAAAAGAAAAAGAGGCTCTTTTGTTAACTGTTAATTGTCATATCAATTCGAATGAGACGTGCGAGAAACTGATCGCGAGTTGCTCGCTGTCGCACCTAGTGCAGGTGAGGCGTGACTGAATTTGAATTCAGCTCAACATGCACTGGCTGTCTGCTTTTGGACTCATAAGCCTCTAGACACGCTCGTTCCCATTCTCGGACGAACACGATACCATGTCCGCTGCAAAAGGATTGGACTACTTGCAACGGCAGTTCAACGACGAAATCAACAGAATCTCCCATACTACCCTTCCTCCCCATTCACCTCGATGGACACGGACTCTCTCACCCAGCCCCCTCTTCAATGATACTGTCACTGCATGCCCCTGGTCGAGAGCGAACCTCCATCTACCCCGCTCAACGGACCGGAACCCTTCCACGCCTAGTGACATTAAGCCACGCGGATTTCTTGGGCATACGAGGCCCTGGTTGACAACGGACCACCAGTCACCCCGCTCTACGGCCCGAACAATTCCCACGCCTAGTGTGCCCCAAAAATCCGCGTAGCGTCCTCACCCAAGCCAAAGCGCACCTAGACAAACTCGACCACGACCTCCTTGACCACCTCAATTGCGCCAACCTGTCCCCCCTTCCGCCGGTGCCCATTGGCGCAACGTGGAGTGAGATGCCAATCCTATCGCCACCTTGCACAACGACACCGACATCTGCCCCCGCATTCCGCGCCGCCAGCCGCTCCGCCTTCACCAAGGCGCCCGACGTTGACGAGTCCATTCTGCGCCGCAGCTATGGGCCGCCCCTATCGGCAGCATGCAGCTTGTTTAATTCCATCCACACCCCGACTGATTTGCTCCGTGCATCATCTGTAGTAAAGGGTAGCACCCTGAAAGAGTTGGTTGACGGTCACCGCACTGTCGTTGTACATCAGCGCATAGATTGATCTGGTGTTGGTACTGCATGGGCGTTATCTATCGCGCCCTTTGAACATGGCGAATGTCGCCATCTGCCACTCAGTTGGCTCCGTACTGTAAGCCGGGGCCGGGTGATGCACGCTGTGAATGAATTGCCTACTTTATTGTCGTCGACGCTCCAAGGTGTCATGTCGTCCAGAGCTCAAGAGTCTTCAGTTGTACAGTACAGTACTGTAACATTACTGCTGGAGAAACGTTTGCAGAGCCACGCAGGAAAACTTGATCAACTTGCCACGATTAGGACAAGTGGCAAAAATCAACGAAGTTTGCTCACGATCTTCCTCTCAAAACCCTCTGCCCTGGCAAATGCAATACACGTGTTCATCCCTCCAAACCCGAATGAATTGGACAATGCAAACTGCACGTCCATCTCCCTCTTCACCATTGGCACATATTTCTCCATCTCCCCCAACCCAACCTCTCTACCTCCTCATCCTCATCCACCTGCTCCAAATTCAACGTCGGTGGCACCACGCCCTCGGCCACCGCCAAAACCGTAAACGCTCCTTCCACCCCCCCGCCGCTCCAATCATATGCCCCGTCGCCCCTTTGTCGAACTCACCACAGCCCTCTTCCCCACTTTACCCACGGGCAACAAGCTCGCAATAGCTCTTCGCTCCGCCGCGTCACCAATCGGCGTACTCGTCGCATGCGCGTTAACATAATCCACTTCCCCCGCCTCCCTTCCAGACCCATCAATCGCCATCCTCATTGCCTTTAGCGCACCCCGCCATCATCCGGCGGCGACGTGATATGGAATGCATCGGCGGTAATCCCCACCCCCACCACCTCCGCATAAACACAAGCGCCCCTCCCCCGAACATGACTCTCTGACTCCAACACCATCACCCCGCGCCATCCGCAATCACAAACCCATCCCTCTGCTTATCGAACGGGCGCGACGCCGACTGCGGTCGGTCATTAAACTTGGTGGTAAGCGCGTTGGCACGCGCAAATCCAGCCACTGCCAATGGATTCACCAGGGCTTCAGTGCCACCAACCACCATCACATCAGCGTCACCTCTTTGAATGGCGTAGTAACCATCGGCGATTGCATGCGCACTGGCGGCGCAAGCGGAGGATGGGGCCATGATGGGGCCCCTCAAAATGTGGCGCAGAGCAACCAACCCGGCGGGAGTGGCCGGCATGATACGGGAGACCAAAAAAGGCGTGATACGTCGATAGCGGCCACCGTCCAATAGCTTGTTACCTTGAATGGCATCCTGAATATTGGCCATGCCAACGCCGATAGACACGCCCGCCCGGTCCGGATGGTACGTCGGGTGTTGCAAGGGCTCCGGCGCCAGCAGCGCGGCATCGAGCAATGCTTCACGCGAGGCGACTAGTGCGAATGTGGAGAATTCTGGGCACGGGGATAAGTAGGGCGGCACGGGCGGTAGCAGGGATCGGTCGACTGTTGCGGCCACGGTGACTGGGATTGCAGGATGTACATGCGTAGTGCGGACGGCCGTGGTGCCGCATAGTAGCGCGGTCCAGGTGGCGGAGGTGGAGACGCCGAGTGGGGTCACGAGTCCGATGCCGGTGACAAAGACGCGGTGGGGCATTTGAAGGTGAGGTGTCGAAGCCAGTTTGGGCGGATGAGGTATCCTAATGAGTGCTACAGTAAGAGTACAGTACATTTCTAATACGGTATACTGTACAGTACAGTACAGTACAGTACTGTAGTAATGTTTCGGGGAAACCCTTGTGCTGTAATAAATTACACTGTAAGTTTTTCGTCTTTTATCATTGGTGTACAGTCCAGTTTTATACATTACAGATAGCCTGTACGGTACGCTACGAATGCTTATGGCTTATAGTAGGAGACTTGGTGAGGCAGACGACCTGACTGGACTGGCGTGAGGCGAGCTGTAAGGCATTACAGAAACTTACAGCAAAACGGAATACAGGTTGCTCAACCCTCGCTGTGAGACAGGAGGACGAGGAGTGCGGAAGCGACAGTAGACCACAATTGGCAACTTGATGGATACGTACAACAGCTGCGTTGACCAGAATGCAGCAATGTCTACAGTGTACAAATAGTTGCCAGATCCTTCAATTAAACAAGAATAAAGCGAGCTGTAAGCACTGTAAATTAGACTCCTTCCATAAAGAACTGCCCCCCCTAGACGTCTAAAAATAGCCGCCCTACTTTGCTACTCAGTACAGCCAGTTCCCCCCCTTTATTCTGCACTGTGCTGGGGTTTTGTACCGTACGAATGAGAAGGGTTACGATACGTGTAGCGTACGGGACATGTGTAATGGTTGCTCATAATTCAGTATTATACTGGGTATGGCATGAAGTACAATAGCAATAAAGTACAGTACAGTACAGTACTGAACAGATGTTCTGTACTGTTCGTAGCTCCGATGCTATTGAAATGCTGCTCGACCGCACAAGCCGACAAAGCGGTTTCACTCATCATTCCGCATTTGCTCATGTCGTCATCCTCCCCTCCCTCCCCGGCCCCCACACTGCTCTCCTCGGCGATTCTGCCTCTCAGCATCGCCACTGCCGCCATTTTCGGCGTCCTCACTCGCGTCTTCCTCAATTCGCTCTTCTCCCCCTCAGCCGCCAACATTACCTCGCGCTCCTCCATTCTTTTTTTCGACCTCCCGTCCAACTTCCTCGGCACCTTTCTCTTCGCCTTTCACAGCATATTCATCCGCTCCGTCCCGCTCCACCACACCTTCGATCGAGCCTGGTCCACCGGCTATGCCGCATCCGTCACCAGTACGTCCACTGTCCCGCTTCGCTCACCCCTCTCATATCCCGTCTCCAACCAATCCCTGCGCCCAACCCTCATCGCCAACTCTAACCCTTCCACCCCCTCTGCTCCTCCCCAGCCTTCGCCTCGTGGAATTTCCAGGTCACCACCATGCTCGTCCGCGGCCAGTGGCTAGAAGCCCTCCTCGCCCTTCTCCTCGGTGTCTCCACCGCCACCACCGCCTTCATTCTCGCCACCGACCTCGCCAACCTCTTCGTCCGTCTCCACCCGTCCCCCTCATCCATCTCCTCCCAACCCTCAACCGACCACTCACTCACCTCTTCCCCAACATCCCCACCGCACGTGCAAACATCAAAACGCCACACCAAACACGCCCTCGTCGCCATTCCCCTCCTCCTCCTTTTCCTCCTCCTCCTCGCTGCATGCATCCTCGCCGCTATCTTCGATCGCGCCCACCCCATGCGTCGGTCCTTCTGGGCCAGCGCCATGCTTGCACCCCCTGGCGCCCTCCTTCGTTGGCGACTTTGCGCCCTTAATCCTCGCACACCCAGTTTTCCAATCGGCACCTTTTCCGCTAATATGCTCGCCGTTGTGCTTGATTCCGCTGTCGGTGTAGCGCTCTGGCTCCGCCGCACCGAGCTCTCCTCTGAGGCAGATGTTTTCCTATCGGCCCTGATCACCGGCTTGGGCGGCTCGCTTAGCACTGTGTCAACCTGGATGTCGGAGATATTTCAACTCAGCGTAGGGCGCAGGTACCTGTACTTGCTCGGCAGTTTGGCCGCCGCGCAGATGGTCGGGGTGCTGATTTACGGTTCCGGGTTTTGGGCCGTGCGGTAGTCCTGCGTAGGGAGGGGTTGCATGTCCGTTTACTAGTACGCATTTCTCAATCTATGTAACAGCGCAACTGATAA
The DNA here is from genome assembly GCA_002205965.3 of Kappaphycus alvarezii. Lineage (NCBI taxonomy): Eukaryota > Rhodophyta > Florideophyceae > Gigartinales > Solieriaceae > Kappaphycus > Kappaphycus alvarezii. The sequence continues at coordinate 1,939,075 of NADL03000599.1, forward strand.
TTTGCAATTTGCCTCGGCGAACGTATGGTCTGCGGTACTACTGCAAGTTGCGACGGTCTTCGTACCTATCCCGATTCGCGACTTTACGCTATTTAGTATCAAGTTATGTTAGATATCATCGTTCATCACATAGTTGCACCCTATTCGACCGTCACACTTTTCGCGAGGGACCTGCCCAATGTTCATGGAGCAGAAGAAAGCCATGACGTTGATGCAAAAAACACAGAGATGGTTAGCATATCAGGTAATCTAAACCGCCTCCATGGGAATCGCGTCGTCCACACATAAGAGAAAACGTACCTTGGCTGGTCAACGTTCAGACCGCGGGCAACGGCCAAGTGGTAGCTCAGCAGCTGCATCGGAAGGATACCTAAAACGCATTGCAGGCAGTCCACCGTTTCCGGAACAAGGATAAGCTCCGCTCTGTCCCCAAACTGCTCGATTTCCTTATCCCCCTCCGTTCCAATGATCATCATATTCGCAATTCCTCCCCGTGCGGTAACCTGGTGCAGCGCATTTTGTACCTTTTCTGAGCATGAGTCCTTGCCGGCAAACAGGATAATCGGCATATTCTCATCCACAAGCGCAAGAGGCCCATGTTTTAATTCACCCGCGTGAATTCCCTCAGTGTGAATATAGCTCAGCTCCTTAATCTTTAGCGCGCCCTCCATGCAAGTGGCATAATGGTATCCACGACCGAACAACAAGATTGATGTGTTATCTTTGAGCCTCTCAGCAATATCCTTTGTTTGTTTGTCCAGTTTGTCCAGCGTCTTCCGCACAAGCCGTGGTAACTCTACGAGGGCCTCGTGAATTTCCGCCCGCCTCCCTTGCTTGGCTCGAGAATCAATACTGAGCTGCAGTGCAATGATCACGATAACAATGATTTGAGAGGTGTACGCCTTGGTCGAAGCTACTCCAATTTCTGCGCCGGCATTCAAATGCACGCCGCAGTCAGTCAGGCGGGCAATGCTACTTCCGACCACATTCACCACCCCAACCGTGAGCGCTTGGCATTTTTTCGCGTAGCGCAATGCAGCGAGAGTATCGGCCGTCTCTCCCGACTGTGACACAAACACACAAACATCCGACCGGAAAAGCGGTGTTTCTCTGTCAAGGAAGTCCGATGCAAGTTCTATCGACACTGGGAGCTCGGTGAGTTCTTCCATGACCTGGCGGGCAGCCACACAGGAATGGAATGATGTTCCACATGCGACAAATATGATTCTCGAAGAGCGTCGAAAGTCACCCAGTCGCTCAGATATGCCCCCGAGGTGAACATCGGTATAGTTGCGACCTGAAATATCGTTAACTGTGTCACTCTGCAATACCCGGCCACGCATGGTTTGCAAGAGAGATTCGGGTTGCTCATAGATTTCCTTGAGCATAAAGTGAGGGTACGAGCCCTTCATAATATGCTCAAGTTCCATGTCAAGCGTAGCGATGCTGCGATTGGACACTATGGAACGTGAATGGGACTCACCAAAGTTGAACATTTGCAAGTGGCCGTCCTCGCTAACATGAGCAAGGTCATTATCTTCAAAATATACAACTTTGTCGGTATGCTCAACAATAGCGCTTGCATCCGAGCTGAAAAAGTATTCTGCCTTGTCGTAATCATGGGTCGAGTTGTACGGGGTACCGTTGGAGTGAAGGCGGGAACGCCTCAGGGATGGATTATCCTTTTCGGTAATTGAGCTTTTGATGACTGCAATTTCGTCGTTCACGGCAGGTCTAAGGCCGAGGACTAGGGGAGAGCCTACTTTGCAGGCGACGAGCTCATTCGGAAAGGCGGTTGATCGCAACAAGAGGGCATACGCGCCTTCAATGGCATGCATGAGATGCATGACGAGACGTGGAAAAGAAAGTTGATCGTCATGCTCGCGAACGGTTTCATAAAGATACTTGAGGAGCTTGGCAATAACCTCTGTATCTGTCTCACTCTGAAATTCGAACCCTTTGGAGAGGAGCATTTTCTTGAGCGGCTTGAAGTTTGTAATAATGCCATTGTGGACAACAACAAACTGGGCATCGGGGTCGGAAACCTGGGGATGAGAATTGATAACAGAAGGGGCGCCATGGGTTGCCCAGCGAGTATGAGCAACACCGACATGAGTGGAGAGGGTGGATGGACAGGGGAATTGTTGACGAACAAGCTCTTCGACTGAGATTTCAAGCTTGTCAACGGAGCCGACGGCCTTGACGACGACAACGTCATCCGGGGATTCTCTGTCGATGGCTAAACCAGCCGAGTCATAGCCACGGTATTCGAGGCGACGCAGACCTTGGACGAGAGTATCGAGAATGGCGGTCTGGCAGACGGGGATGCCGTAGTTTGCGTATCCAAAGATGCCGCACATGACCGAAGGGGGAAGGACTATGGCGGGCAAGGTTGGGGAGCAGGGAGGAGGCTGGGCTGTTAGTGGTGAGACGGCTGAAGGGTTGCCGAATTGTTGATTTTTGCGAGAGTAGGATTTTGAAAGGTCAAGATGATTGGACGGAGGAACGGAGGCTCACAGAGTTTTTCGTTGTCAAAGAGGTGATGCAAGAGATGAGTGGGATGCAGGTGGCGGATAGGTGGTGGTTGGGAAAGAGAAGCGGCGTAGAAATGTTGGAATAGGGTGAAGGTGGGGAAAGATGTGGAGATAAATGACTGTGTGGAAAGAGGATGAGCTGACGAATGGTATGCTGAACAAATGAAAAATAGGGGAGCATCATCAGTGGGGTAAATTAAAATTCACGTAAGAAAAAGGGGGGTGGAAATTGGATGGTTGCTTTTCACAGGGGCCAAAAAGCTTGTGTCAATACAGACTGCATAGTTTTTTCAGGAATTATGATTGGCAAGTTGTCAGTCAACTCATAGAAAAATATATGAAAGTGGATAACATGTCTTGTATCTCACCAGGGGTCTTTTATGGAAGTGATGCCATGTCAGACCAATGAGGCACACCGACACCTGTTCAGGTCACGTTCATGTTTTTTATTCAAGGCCCAGAAGAAAATCCAAAATATCTCCTTGAAAAAAAGAAATCATATTTTTAGAATAGCAACCACGCTTTATCTATTGAAAAAAGGCGCTGTTCTCGTTGTACCCTTACTCTTGAACTGTACAGTACTGCAATTGTAACGCCAGCTAGAATTTTCATGCTGGCTGTATTGCACAGCACAGTACACCACTGCACAGCATTGCCGAGATGGGTTTTTTATCATTTCAAACATAATGCATTCAACACATTCAACGCGATACATACTGTACAGTATTACAGCATGAAAGATGTACAGTATGGTATGAACCGTACAGCCAATCACTGCGCGTCGCACGCTCAAGCTTTATCGAATAAGAAAGTTTTATTATGAACAAATTTTTCCTCAGCCTGCGGGTACACGCCAATTACCCACCTCTCAACCACTGCACTGCGCAGCTGCGCAGCTGTATCGTAATGCGCCGACCTCAGTCAAGCAAAAGCAAGTGGTGTGTAGAGAGCAAAACCCTACTGGAAGGGGTTTGGCGAACATGCTGTAGATTCGGCATTCATGCGACTTTCAGAAATACCACTGTATCATTAATAATAACGCGCTCTTCACTTGCCGCTGTCTTACAGTATTCTCATCATCAATTCCGCTTTTGAAACTGCTGTAATGAAAACGCATTGCATCCCTACGTCTGTGAGGTGGCTTTACACCTTATTGGGAATAAACTTTATTTTGCGCTAGGCGACGTTCAACGTTGGTGGTACGCCGGAAACGTTCTAGTCGATATCCAAGTATCGCTTTGGTGAGGACGTGACGATCCTTCATGTTGTTGGGCATGACGGTTTTTTCTGCGAGATGGTCCTGGAGGTATTGTCGGTCTACTTCAATGTAAATTCATTCACTTGCTGTCGGCTAGCACTTTACAGCTTTTGCTCTTGACCTCTTCTTGCCGCATAGATTCTATGCTTGACAAGAATCCCGTCGGGTTTGAGGCGGTTTCCTATGTACTGATGACATATCCAGAAACGGTATGTTTAACATTTTGCACTATGTAACAGCTACAGTGTACAGTACTTCCCTCCAGGAAGACATCATTCTTCACTCCCACCTCTCCCGCCGCGCTGTGCTACTCTCTTCCGGTTCCTACCGCCTCGCTGCCTCCGCTCGCCTTTGCACCCCCGGGGAGGTATAGTGCACGATGTCGACTTTTGCCTAAGCAACCAAATATTCTGCGGCCTCCATCGCTGCCCTACCTGCCGTGAAGGGAACTATACTGTTCCCCCCTCCTCGATTCCATGGGCCATTACGCTATAACCTGCAAACGTGGTGTGCGTGCGGTGCTCCTCCACAAACCTCTACGGGATATTCTGTACCGCCAACTTGCAAGCCCAGCCATCTCCCTCACCGTATTTCGGGGGCGGGTCGTTGCCGCTCAGCTCCACAAGAGCCCAGCCGGGCAGCGCACACTAGATATCCTCATCGACGACCATGTATTCGCGCCCACCGCGCATGGACTTGATGTGACCATTGTCATCCCTCACTCCAGTCATATCGCAACCAGGCAGATGGAGGTCTCTCAGCATTGACCAGGGATGAACGGCGGAAACGGGAATACTATGCGATACTTTGTCGTGCCGAGGGTACCGACATTCTAACTATCGCCATTGACATCTACGGACAAATTGGATTAACCGGACTTCAGGCTCTTCACCACCTTAGCAGCTAACAACTGCTTGTCGAGGGGAAGAGTTGATCTGCAATTCAAATGCAGTATGAGGGAGCCTTACGGCCCCTACTGGACCTGGTGGGGGTCAACACCGCTGAATTTGCGCTGGTTGATCATAACAGCAGCAACACGTCGCACGAATGGCGACATCGTTCGTCGGAGAGCGCAAAATTCCGTGACGGCTGATTTTCCCCGCCTCGCGGCGATGTAATTTGCAATATCCTGGAGGAGCTGGAGGTCGGAGAAATCGATCTGGCCATAAACATCACTTGCCAAGGGGGCGCAGTTCGGTGCCTTCAGACTGGCATGTGGATCCGTAGTAGATGTGCTTCTTCAAGGTGGCGCGTTCGAGCGCGGATGTCCCGCCATCGGCGAGGTCTCGTTGGGGGTCATCGATGACAAGGTCGAGTTTCCGTTGTTCGGCCGGGCTTTTGTGGAAGTCGGCCGCCGGGGCTCGTTTTCTTGGGACAGACAGGCCAATGGCAGGGTTGGTAAGGTGGCGGAAGAGGGTGTCGCGTAACCGGTTGTGCCGCCTCACAGCCCTTACCACGCTCTTATAGAGGGAGGCGTGGTGCTCGGGTGCGTCGAGTATGGGGAGGTGCTGGGCGGAGCTTGTCGCGCACATCGGGCAGAGACGAGTGCCGTCGAATATAGGGTTGCCGAGGTGAACGTCAATCATAGTGCGCCAGACCTTAGCCTCCATTTAGCGGTCGTTGCTGAACAGCAGTAGGGTGTAGAATGGAGCGGATGCGGCCGTGGAGGCAGCGGCCGCCAAGTGAGCACGGTGATGGGAGGAGGGTGCGGGTGTTAGCTTTTGCATATGAAGTTAAATGTCAGAGTGGAGGGGTGCGGTTATTTCTTGCTGGAGATGACGGGGTCGGAGGCGTCCTGTCGGGACGTGCTATAGTCCAGGTTATCTTGTTAGAGGTCAGGGGGGAGGTCGAGGGCGATTGCGAGGGGGTCGTATGATGGAGCGAGGAGGCGGGCAGTGCGGAGTGGGATCAAGAACCAGTTGTACCTGTGCCGGGTTCGTCAGGAGAGATACCGTGTAGGCGTTGGAGCGAACTCCTTGGGCTTGGGATAGGCCGAGGCAACCCGAGCGGAAGGGGAGTGTGATTTAGGTCCAGCGTATGTTGGTTTGGCGGCGATTTATGCATTCGAATACCCTCCGTATTCCTTCGTCTAAAGACTTTTTGAAGGGAAGTGGTTAAAGGCGACAGGGCACTAATTGTCGAGGGAAGCACCCTCTCGCTGAATTCCGGCATCTTAGGACACGTGTCTTGGCGTTAATTCAATTATGCCACAAAATTTTCTGCCGCCCATTGGAGCATGAACCAAATTAAATACGTTTCTTGGTTCCCCCTTGCCGACTACTTGTACCGTACCAATTACAGTACTTTGATGCGCTTCGGAACAAAGGCTACAGTCACCTATTTTTCAATCATTAAAACACCCCAATTATTCCGCTTTGGAGCAAGAGCAAAGTTTGCTCTAAATTTGTGCAGAGCAAGCCTACCCAGTTGCAATATCAAAAGAGTAAAATATTCGGATTGCAACTCCCACATTGAGATTTTGGCTTACAGACCTATTTACTCAGTACCTGTAATTTGTATCTCGGCGTATAGGACCCTGTACTCCCCCAACCTACCTTTTCCAAAGCCAATGAGAGCGGAGCGGCCAAAAAGTTTTGAAAATATACTAGCATCGCGGACGCATTAACGGTCGCCGATACCAGGCAGAAAGGGTAAGCCCAGCTTCTCTCTTTCTCTCGCTCTACTCAAGTCACGGATCCTCGTCCCAGATGACAACCCCAACAGGATTTTCTGCGACACATGCATACCGTTTTGCTTCCTACGCACTGAACAGCGATATTGGCTCGTTTGGCCCTGGAAAAATAGCAGGGAACACATGAAAAAAGAAACTACCAAGGACACAAACCGGGAACAACCACCATATGTCGTGGTACGTGGGCATGGATTGGTGATTATCTGACACATACTACGTTGTAAAGTTTGCGATTGTTCCGCCGCAGCTTTCGCGTCCCCAGAGCGATGTTCTTCAAGCTCCATGCCGAACTTTTATCCCAAGCTTTGGACGCCGCGATGGAACTCATTTGGGTCGCCCGGGATTCCCGCCTGAGATCAAGATCCTCGCAGACCTTTTTATTCTAGGTACAAACTGATCGAATGATGAAAATAGATGAAACCTGCCGTATCAGCGCGGAAACGCTACGAAGTACAGTAAGAACATTTTGAAAGTGCGTCTTTGATCTTTACAGAAACATATACCTCCACAGAATGCCAACAACCACGGAATTTGGAGCCATAGAAGATAGAAATTCCCAAAAGGGTTTTCGAGGATATGTTGGTGCAATTGATGGGTGCAAATTGCGCTGGAAAAGCTACCCACATGCCCTCAAGGGGCAGTCTCACAACAACAAGAACGGAAAAATCGCCACCATCTCGGTAGAGGCGTGGAGCGATCATGATCTTTACGTACGCCACTGGTTTGTCGGAAGCACAAGTACAAACAACTACCTCACTCTAGTGCAATAATCTCCTCTGTTCAAAGACATTCTCATTGTAGTCTTCCTTCTGCGAATAATATAGTAGGTAGTGAAAAAGAATGCGGGACTACTTACTTTATTGTAGACGGGATCTATCCACACTGGTCTATTCTTGCCAAGTCAATTTCCCATCCGACAAATGGAGGGGAGGGAACATATACAAAGCACCAAGAGGCGCTCCGAAAGGACATTGAGTGTTGTTTCGGCGTGCTACAGGGTCTCTTCAAGGTTCTGCGGGACGATTTAAAGCTCTGGTTTGCCGAGAATATTATAGTACAAAGTCAGTCATGCGTTATACTACACAAAATGCTGGTGGAGATTCAGAAAAACGGGGATTTCAGGGAAGATATGGAAGAAAAAGGCCAGGTGTTTGACGTTGTTTCTGCGTTATTGGAAGAGGGACAGGATTGCGTCCACGCTTGAATTCAAGAGCGACAAGAGGAATATGAAGAGTGGGAAAAAATGATTGACCAAGAAAGGATGGAGGCACACATTGCCAGAAAAGCGTAATTGACATCAGAATTTGGTTTCAAATCACTTTGGTACGAGCTCATCAAGATCGTAACACTTCAAGATAACCATTAGTTTACTGTAGCTAATAAAGGGAACCCTTTGGTGATAGAATTAGACCAGAGGGGTTCCCAAGGACTATATTTTGCTTCTGCTGCGTTGATAACAATACGTGTTGACACGTCCTAATATACGTGGCATAGAGTACGTTCTGAAACTAAAGTTAGAAGATGAAGCGTAAAAGGTCACCATTGTAGGTACTCAACCCTTCAAGAAGGTCTGCAAGGCGACAGGCGACAGGCTTGGAACCCCGAAATCTAAACCTAATTTGCCGGGTTCCCTTTATTCCTAGAACTGCAACACACTATGGAACTTCCTCGACCTTCTCGCACTCGCTTTCATCGCTCTATATTTTTCCGAGCACGAAAACGCGTCACCAACGATTTAAGAACCTCTCGGCAAAGTTCAGACCCTTCAGTAAGACTGCTAAGAGGTTTAAATCCTCACGGTTCTGCGCCGCGACTTTGGCACTTTTTGCAGACTCCTGAAAGGCCCTCCTCACCTCGGCCATTTCCCTCAGCATATTGTCGAACGCGGTCTCAATTTTTCCCCTCTTTTCGCCCTGTATTACCTGCATCTTCATTTTTTTGACCCGAGGGGGCGCTTTTTGTCTCGTCGTTGCGCATCTCCCCATCAGTGATGCCATGCGGCCAATTGATGGATTCGTCCCCAACTAAAGAGACAAGGTCGCTGTTGGAAGAGGGCTCTGAACCTCTCCCGGAGTACATGGAGGAACCCAGCCCAAGGCTGGTTGCCTCATGAAGCTTTGTCTGCTGGCCGAGGAAGTTCGCAGCTTCCTTAAAGACAAAAGGAGAAGCAGTCTCTCTCTCCCCATCTTTGTTTTTTTACAAGCGCGCTGTTGATACAACTCCATCGTAAATTTCTCCAGATCCTCATCGGTCTGTCCAGACACGCGCAGCGATTAGGCGTTGTTCTGGCAGCTCAACCCAAAGCTGCACTTGTGTAACCATGCGTAACGAATGCGACCGCAAGGATTTCTCCGTCCGCTCACAGCCTCGATTTTTGCAGATCAGCATGACCTCCGTCCAGAAGGAGCCTTCTTTCTTATTAGGTCCTTTCTTGGATTGTTCAAACCACAACTTTGCGAGCACAAGTCCCTCACCTGGCCAGAAGCTCTTACCCCGCACCCCCTTTTTTCCTCCATCTTCAGAAAGGAGCTCACTGCCCTTCGCAGTGGCTCCCTTCCTGTTTTTGGACCCTTTCGGTCGACCATTTCTGCCTCTCACTACTGTGTTGGTCTTCTCAGTGGATATGTGTGCGGCCCTTTGCTCAGTTCTAGATCCATCTGGAGATAATCACCGTGCATTAGCTAGTTCGTTTTGAAAATTTCGGCCAATCGGAGGCATAGTAGTTTTAAGAATGGGGACCGGCTGAGGAAGAGATTCAAGAGGATGCAGATGGGGATTAAAATCGAACGGCCCTTCGAAAGAAAGAGAGTAGTGACCTGGAGGGACAGAAACCGTGGAAGGGAGTGTAGTACGTATTGGAGATGAAGTGACGGAGGAAGAAATAAACATACCACTTCGAGGGGTTGCTAGGAACCCATGCGGATGGAAACGAGGTAAAGGAGTTTTGGTGGGAATGGAGATGGAGTTTGTGTTCGGAAAGGGAGGGTTGAGATGGGGAAAGATACGAAAAAGACCTTGGAGTGTGCATGGACGAAAGGTTTATCGTCCTAGGTCGCCCAGCAGATGTATGCGCTGCGCATATGGGGCGCCAACTTCGGGCGAAAAAGTAGAGGCAGAGAGGTGTCTGCCCGGCAGCTGTGTTTTCCAGCATGGCAAGAATCCCGCAAAAAATTTAATCTTGATTGAACTAGAGCGTCGATTGGCTAGAAAGATCCTGTTTTTTGCATTGAAAAAATTGGTGAGTATCAATCCGAGTTGCAAGAATATATTACTTTTGCACCTCGGATTGAAACTTCTGTACGTTTTTGCAACTCCACAGTAGCTCAAAACCATGCAAGAAGGATACAGACACGGCGAGAGTTGCAAAAACGCTCAAAAGTTTTGCAACTTGCAACTGGATATGTTTGCCCTTACTCCGCTTCCTCAGTCTCCCTGTGTAGATTACAGCACAGACTCGATGCCGTCAAAATGGTGGTGCAGAGGTGAGTACAGTTTGCATCTCAGGTCAGTACTGCGAGACATCCATTTTACCCATTTTTAGGTTTGCTGAACATGCTTTCACCGGTGTACGAAACTACTATAATTATTCGTCATTGAACAAGTTCCCTCAGAAAATTCGCACTTTACTCGGTTTTTCTGCATTCTCAAAGTCTTACTAGATAAATAAATTCTTTCTAAGTATGCACCAAATGTTGCATTCTCAAAAGTTTACACTGTACTTTCGCAACTGGCAGTTTATATACATTTGGCGCCTAAGTTATACAGTTGTATTAGCTCTTTACTGTGTGCACACTTATACGTTTGATTCCCCTGATGCACATGCAGGGGAAAAATAGAAATATTTTAAAAAAATATGCCACCACATTTCAACCTCGTAGTTTCTTTAGCGTACTTGTTATCAAGAAGATAACAAAGATTAAATGTTGGAGAGAAAAATAATAAGTACGCGAAATTTAATGTGAGTTGTATCCTCCATGGACTGTTTCTCGTCAATGAAGCAATACAAAATTTCATTTTAAGAGTAAACATGTACAGTAATGCCTATTACACACCCTCAAAACATCGAGAAACTATTAAAGATGGAGAGCGCCCCAATACTAAAATAATTTTGGATAGAAAAATCGATCCATATTCCAAAGGAAAGATGTCTTTGCGGGCAAAAGCAGTGACATTGAGTCACTCCAAAGGAGATATTAAAAACTAAGTAACATAAAATTGTTCCCCAAAGCAGCCAAAACTTTTCAAAAAATCCAAAAAACAACGGAACTTGACCATCTCCGTCTCCTTCGCAACGCCTTTAAGACTGAAAATAACGAAAGGTAGCTAGAAAATAATTTTGGAATAAAGGTTTCTGTGCGCCGTATACAGAATCTTCTTGCAAAACTTTGAAGTGTAAGCTCATGAAACAGCACATTAATGGTTGAAATAATTTAAACTCCAGGTTGTCTTTTTCAGAAATTCATTTTACATTGGAGATGTGGTAGTGGGAAAAAGGCTATATTCGGCACGAAAAAAGCTCATTCTGGATGGTCCTGAGCGTTGTAAAAGCTATTGGATTGACACGAGCAAATAAAAGTATATTTAATCTAGCCCGCAGATGGGTGGTGGATCGCTGATGATATGGGGATCAATTTCATATAATGGGCTTTAAAGAGACGCATTAGTAATGGAAAGATGAATTCATAGATGTATTCTGAACAATTGTGAGAAGAATTGAAGCTTTGAGCTGCCATTAACCTAGTAGAAGACCAGATTCATTAGAAAAGCAACGCATATGTGCATACTTCAGAATATGCGCTGAAGTGGGGAGACGACGGAAAAGACGCTTCAGTTTTACTTTAGCAAGCAATTATTCCCAAACTATAAATTATTTATAATTCATTATGCATTCTATCAATTTGTTTTTATGAGTAATCAAGGTAGTTTAACTGAATGCAAGAGCTTCGTGTTGGATTAGATGATGCGTGGGCTGAAATTGAACTAGACACAATTCAATCTATATATTCATCAATCCTTAAGCGTTTCAATTGCGTTTGTTACACAGAAAGGGGGTCCCTTTAATTATTGGCTGAATTAAATAAGCTTGAGCAGTTCAAATTTTTTCATAGACCTGAAATAGTTCATACTGTATTTAGTTTACTTATAGTATCTCGCATTGAATTGGGGATTTGAAGCAGTTAATAAGGGATTCGAAAGAAAAGCTTGTAGTATATATTTACTAATACTGTCTTTTTCAGAATTAACACTCTCAGTTGATCACAGTAGTGTTGAGGCAATTTTTCTAGGTTTAATTCCGCCAATTTTTCACATCTTAAACCAACCATGTTTCCCACCGTTAGTTCTGTGCGTCAGTTGTATTGAATTTGTGTACATATGTTGTAATTTTACCACAACTGTACATAAAATAGCTATTACTGTCAGCCCTTGAGATGAAGTTACCTATATAATGTAAACTAAGAGTTTATCCACATACGCCACAAAAAACGCTATAAAAAACTCAAGACTAACAACAGTAGTTGTCAAGTTGGAAGATGGAAACTTTCACCACCTAGCGCCGATAATTTGATGTAGGAGCTACTGTGAAACCAGCTGTGTTCAGTTATTTATCTAGATAAATGTCAAGCAAACTACAGACTCCCCGACTAGTTAACAAGAACCTCAACCAATCCAATATGTAATATATATACTGTAATAGCTGCTATTCCAAGTCAGCAAACCATAGATAAGCAGTGGAAAACTTGTACACCCCACAATCAAACCATTTAACGTGGGAATGACATTTAGAACTTATATTAGAACAACATGACCTGCAAAAGCATCTTAATTACACGGATACGCCTACACCCACTTAAAAAAAGCATAGTGAAATCCACAGAGCTACGGCTTCCTGCACGGAACTCATCATAAAAGGAATCCTGCTCGAAGTTAACAAGTTCTTTGCGAGTCACCATTGGGGTGAATAAGTAGCTTAAAATGACGGGATGATGGGCAAGTCATCGTTTTTTCTGCAAAGGCATAGTTTTGGAACATTATGCAATTGATTGAAAACATTCAAATAGGAGCCTAGCGGATGTATATCCTTGCTTGATTTTGATTGGGGGATCGAACTTCAAGAGCAGGATTCCTTGCGGCGAGACTGAGATCGTTTTTCAGTGAAGTGACCTTGATGGCTCTGCGGTACATCCTTTTGGGAGCTGTATCTGAAGTGTATGTGAGGATCTCCGTTAACATCAAAGGTTTTCGGGGACCTATCTTTCGGACATTGGATTAATTTTTAAAATACCAAATTCTGATAAAAGTGTCTAAACCACACGAATAATAGCTGTTATTGATTTCTGCTTTAAAATATGCTTTGGTAGGACAATAGACAATTCCTTTCGCTCCTGGGAGTTTCGTTGATGCTCGGAGTTCCATTCCCTAGTGTCTATCCGACCAAGCACTGTCCTCATATGAGGACAATTTCCGTTACATTTTGGAAAGGTAAACGTTTTGGAAGCCCGAAATTTTTACTGGAAAAAAGGTTTTTTATTTTAAGTTACAGTACAGTAATTTTTACTGTACATGCGCCCTCGTTTCCGAAACCCCCTACGATAATACGAGCTATTTTTCCTTCCAAAATGAAGTCGTTTTCACAACTTCTTGTGAAGAGCGGAAGCTGGTGAGGGAAAATTGGTCTAGCCTTCACCGAGGTCAACAATCTTGAAAAGTTTGTTTTGATCGGCCGTCTACACTCATGAACTAATGCGGAGGGACAAGAAATGCGCTGAGGTAAAAAAATTTTGTAATGAAAAAGAAGTTCTAAAAGTAGTCCTCATATGAGTTCAACGGTCCAATATACACTAGGTGAAGCTCTTCAAATACTTCCAAATGGACTGTGTCAGTCAATTACCACTATGATTGTACGTTTGAGCAAAATATTCGAAGCAGAGGTCTCTTTTAAGGACTAAACGTCGAAATTTTCTTTTTTGATTCCGCTTTGACCTCTGCATAAGTGAAAAGGTTTATAATTTTTATAAAATGAATGCGTCAACAAATAACTTTTTTTAGTAGCTGGAAGCAAGAATGGTTTCCACGGCGGTATCGTTAGCTGAGGTAGGTTCGATCTGGATATTCTGCTTGTTTCATTCAATATATAAAAGCGGGAGTCTAATTCCTTCAGACTTCAGTCTCGAGTGGCAAATAATGTACCTAATTTCGATCCTACTGGGCTATTTGTTAGAATAAATTGAGTTAATGCTCGCTAATTACATTTAACAGATATCTAAAGCCAAATTTGGATCATCCTCATAGAATAAGCCGCCAGATAACTGAGCTGTAATACTGAGCAGTCGCAGTCGGGGTATTGAGTTCTTAGGAGTTTTCCTTTCTGTAAATTGCACCATCATATGCCGACGATAGCGACGAGGCGACAGTAAAGCATCTTTTATTTTCTGTTAGCATCGTATTCTATCCTCTAGAGCCCTTAACTATCGAAAAATGGAGGCAGAAGCTAAGAATGTGTTTTGAATTCAATATCATATCGGGCTAAATAACTAACAGTCAGGTATGTGGTTGGGAGGGGACATTTGGAGAGTGCATTCTCTGTGTTTCTCGATGGCCCGATATTTTGTATAAATTTTAAATAGTGCAAAAAAGTTGTTCTCGCTACCTTTGTCCGAAATCAGCATGCATACATGCATATAGTGACGTAAGATAGGAAAAGGATTAATGAATATCGTGAATTCAGCTTTATTCTGTACTGTAATATTCATTTGTTTATTTTTTTAGATAGGCTGTTTTGTATTACTGCTTTCCCGGAAAACAGATTTTAATCCAAAAAAACGTGTCATTTCTGCCCGACTAGCTTTCAATCCGTTTTAACAATCGCCCTATACGCAACTCTACTCCAAATGGTTTGAAAAGGTTTGGTGCTCTGGGGTTGGTTTGTGGCTGTGATTTGGGCTACTGAAAAAAGGGTGAAAAGCGGCAAGGTGGGCTTTTTCCCAAAAAATGTTTATTATTCGATTTTGAAAATATGTTTTTACCATAAATCATTTTTAGGGTCCAAAAATAGATTCTGAACTGTTTCATTGCATAGGCTCGAAGAATGAGAGCGTTGACTCTATCCGAAGATATTCTTTTTGTCGCGGTTTAAGAATCCTTCACATCTACATCCGGAAATACTTGTACTGAATGGTTAAAAAGCTGCATGAAAGCTTCAAGTACATTTGCTCTCAACTTAAGAGTATCCGTGCTCTCCTAGAGAAGAAAAGTCTCTATACGATGAAGCGAAGAGAATGTTTACGGCGAAAAATGAACAAGCAATTCAAAAGATTCGTAACAGGTTGGAATTTTTTTGTGTGATTATTGTAGATACATTCAAGGAAAATTCATCAAATGCATCGATATTTGTAATGAACTAGCAGCTTATGACGAGAAAATTCCTGAAAAATACAAAAAAATTAAATCTAAGTCGCTCTCTTCCCCCATCGTTTATTACTCGTGAATTGGTAGTGAACATTAGAAAACTATGTTTGATAATTTTGCGAGTGCAATTTAAGCCTGATTTTCAATACTTATAAATCCAAATAATATAAACATACTACGGAAAAAAGACAATTATCATATCCCACAAGCACATATGGACAATCATTGACCATTCGAACTGGGGAATCCATATGATTATAGAGATCGTGATCATGGTATTTTCAGAGGTAATAGAAGTATACCGGACACGCATAGCATAAATATCTCAGATCATATATATTTTTTCCCATATTATTTGCTGGATATTATCCCCGACAAGATACAATATTCTCCTGTATGGTATATCATATTTAACGTAATATGGCAATAAATACCACGAAAACACTTCAATTTGGTGAGAGTCTCCGAGACACAGCGATCTCCAGCCAACGATACTGTATTGGAATGGGACCATTGACATAGCTATGCGAATAGCTCTCAGTGAACAAACCGAGGCATGAAAATATAGAAACGCAACAATAAGAGAATTTAATAATTATCTCCTAGAACATAGATCAGTCAAATTCTTTGGGTAGACTCTTAATTGGCACTAGTAACTGTTTATCCAGCGAACAGCGAAGAAAACGGTTGTATCAGCTATCTACGTAATCGGGTCTCTTTCGCATAGTGGAGTGGAAGGACGATGCGCGAGAAAAAGTTGATAGATACGTTACCTCTAGGTCTGTTTAATAGTTTTCTGAAGCATTCAGATGAAATTTGAAAGCAGAATTAGGCAAAGCCAGCGATTGGTAGAAAAAACAAGAAACAATACTCCATCTCATAGCGCAATATCGGTGGACAGGCATTTTTCCTGGCATAGGGACTCAATTAAGACTGAGAAAAATGTTTAAGAGTCTAAATGTTCGTTACAGAAAAAGGACTCTGTGGGTAGATGCTCTATACACTGAGCTCCTTAACGATTTGTTGATATTTTGATTTTTGGGTGTGAATTTTAAATTTATGGTCCTTGAGAAGCTTGGAAAAACTATACTTTCATATTTAGAACATTACTCAATATTCTTTGCAACTCTAATCGTTGAAGAAAGGCAAATATAACCATGGTTCCCTAGGTGCAGTAGTAATGCGAGCGACCAAAATGTTTTCCCGGTCCCAAACACAAACAATATTGATTATCCCTTCCCACCAGCTCCTAACAGAGCGTATCATTGCTCTCGACCTCAGTAATCTGACATGAGAGTTCGGTACTGCCTTTTAAACGATAAAATATCAAAAATGCGGACTAAAAACATTTTTTGTTTAACATTTACGATGGTGAAGCCCTTTTTTAAGAAATTCTTATTGTAGTAAGTATTACCAATTTGTCTCAGGTGGTGATAAGATTACGATAATGTTATGCATCTCTGCGTGAAAACTAAAAATTGCAGAATAAAACATAATCCACGCGAAATTAATCACGTTATTCGGTGTAGCCGTGGCAAAGGTGGTTTCAGTTGTGTAAATAATATTCTTGATAAAATTTTTGGTTCTCGTAACCATAGTTGTGACTTCTGTCTAATAAAAGGACTTTAAATCTCATTTTTTTCGGAAAGTAATTGTTTGTAATAACCGTGGTATATTCAGGACAAGATTTAGTCAAGTCGTTAAAAATATTCGCGGGAGAGGAATGGGTGCTGGTGGGAATCAGAAATTTCATCCCGACTGATTTAATTCAATTCCTTCCAGCTCGGTAACAAATTATAAATAACTTAGTAAGATAGCCAAATTTACACAGACCTTCTCTCGGATTACAGGATTCATTTGCATTAACTGGATCGAATCCAGGACAGTCCTCCGATAATCATTATGAATATTACTATAATCATTTTGATGATTAGGATAATTTTTATTGAAGTAATATGGCTGCAGTTAAATTTTTGATCTCTGCTGCAAACGTCAATTAAAATAATAATGACGATGTTTGCATATATTCCGGAGACGATCATAATTTACTTCAACTAAAGTCTTCATTCACATTGTGTGAGAAGATTTCAATCAAAATTGTCGATTATGCCATTGGCACATCAAATACATGTATGTTTGGAAAATAGTAGGCCTGTATCCATCTAAATGGACGAATGCAAGTTTTCGCAGATCGCGCCACATAGTTTTTCTCGAACATCATGGCCGCAATTTTACTCTCCAAGAAATCTTAGGTGCTCCAATCTTCCTCGATAATGCATTAAAAATGATTCATTTCAACTCAATAAGGTATCGCCTAAACTATTCGAAACTGTGTGTGAAACCGGATGAGTCCGAAGGCCTTCTGTAATGTCACTGAAAGCTTTACTTCATCTGGAACTGGGGCATCTGTTAATCTTTCATGAATTTCAACTCTTTGAAGTCGGAAAGCACTATGGATACTTAAATGGTAAGAAAAAAGAGGCTACCTTAGCACTCAACGCTATTAAAGTTACTCCTCGTGTTCGAGGATTTTGCGAGGTTTTTTATTGAGCTACTTCGGAACCTATAGTGCGTGACATGTTTCACAGCTAAGATGAAAAAGGGTACTATGCTTCGCGCCGGAATTGGTATTTTCACACCTCTAGATGAGATTCATATGGACATCTCTAGTCCATTTAAACCTCTCTCGGTGGTAACTGATCTGTCCTGCACCTCATCACCGATACAAAGAAATCTTAAGTAACTTTAAATCAAGAAAAGATTGAGTCACCATCTGTGGTATGTAGTTACAAGATATTCGTTGAAAATCGCATTCAACCTGAGCATTACAGAATTCGCCGTGTCAAACTTTAAAATGCTTGATAACCCTTCGTAATCCATTATGTGAACTTCTTACTCTCCAAATGTATTTCTATCAAGCCGTTATCTCTTTACGCATCTGAAATTAATGAGCCACTTGAATGTCTGGAACAAGAATATTTGACTCGAACCAGAGTTCTGTTTTTTTGACACAGGGCTTCCCACGGAACTATTCGGGGAAAATATTGATTTGAACTATACAAGAAATTGTTTAGCTGCAAATCAAATTGGAGATAATTTTTCCGTTTTCAAGCGGAAACCGATACGACTATTGCGGCGCAATTCGGAAGTCGTTAGGTCCACTTCTATTCAGATTCATATAAATATCATAGAGAGCGAAAGATAAATATCTGCCTCACTCGTAATGCAACATTTCTGCGGGAATGTAATCTGGAACAAGATTAATAATAAAATATTCTCATACTGAAAAAAGAGTGAGTGTTACAGGTATGTCTTACTTCAAGTCCGTTAAAAATATCAAACCTTCAAGTTTACGCAGTATGTTAGGAGAACTATCACTCTTTAGAATCTAGCACAGGCAATAATTAGGATGCGAGAGAAAGTTTTATTTGCTGTCTAGTTGCTCTGAGCACATATTGCACTTATCTCGCTATACATGAAGAAAATGGGATGAGTCGTAATCCTAATGAACTCTAATCCTTTTCGGATACTTTTCGGTTGCCAGAATGGGAAGTGACTATCGGCAAATAGTACGATGCTCTCGTAATTGTACAACGATAAACATAGCATTGAACCCACTAAATAATGGAGTGAAACCTTTACAACTCAAAAATTGCTCTTTCGAGCTAAACCAATTAAATCAGCCAATAGCATATTTCTGCCAAAATAACGTTACAAACTGCGTGTTTATCTTCAATAATATTACTTAGACTTTGATCCATCTTCTTTTTGTGCCTCAGTAGCCAATCATTAAGGTATTTGCTTGACATATGTTAATAATGCGTCCGAGGGCTTAATTTTGGGAGGGGATGACATATCCAACGGGTATCTACGTATCAAAATGGTCGCAGAAATTCTAATGAAACAACCCAAAAATTCCTAAAAGACTTGTTGCTTCTAGAAACGTTTTAGGACAAGGCAATGTATGTCGCCTGCCAAGCCGGACGGCTTCATGGTATTTTTTCCATGAAAACGGATTAACATTGGATTTCAGTCCTCCACTTTTGACCCTCTAGTGTACTTCCTGTCCATATTTAACAAATTAATGGCGTTAGTTCTTACGGTTGATGATTTTACATTCTCTACCGACTTTCGACGCCTTCTGAAAAAAAATTCATACAGTATCTCGCTTTTAGATTAAGAATCTACTTCTTTGGAAACTTTCAATTATTTACTGGATAGATAGTGACCAGGACTTCAAAGATAATCACAATTGATCAAACTTCTTACTCCGGAATACTGCAGCAGATCTATGGAATTTTACAATCTAGTGCATATCTAAGACAATTTCAATCGAATGCCAACCTATAACTGAAAGTATTGGATTCATAAATTTACTATCTGCTTAATTTCATTCATTATATTGCAGTTTTATAGGCTGATTCTTTAGCCTACTATCGCCACGCGCCCTAAGCTATCTTTCCCAAAATTATCCCTATATCCCTTTCACGTTACATTAACCCTCCGAATGACAGACTTTTGAAGCTGCTCAAACGCATCTTACGCTACTTGTCTGGAGTCCTGACTCTATAGTAAATTAATCCTCGCATAATGCTCAATTCAGTAAATCTTTCAAGTTCCTCTTTCATTTACTATTTACGGCAGTGGAAACCTGAGCAGAAAAAGTTCAATATTCACTCAAGATGATAAATGTGGCGAAATATTACTCAATAAACTGATTAGTTTGCTGCATAGCAATATTTTTTCAGATTTTGCAAAAGAATAGAAGCTGAAATATTTTATTAGCGGAATCAGGAACATGAATCAAAATTAAATTTGAAATTTCCAGATAAGACCTGTTAATACCCCTGGAATATGCGCTATTACCAGTTTCAATTATCCTTGTACATCCGCTTCACATCCTTACGAGGAATAACTTCTTTAATGAAGATAAAAGTAACTGTTGACACTTTTGTATTAGACAATTTGTAACGGGTAAATATGTCGTATCTTTCGAAGGAAAAATGAGCAGTGGAATATTGCACCGTCGCAGTTCATGTAATCCGACAAAGCTGCATTGGCTGTCGGACATGACCAAAATGACTAGAAGCTAAACAGCACAATTATACTTTCATGATCCCTAAGGTTCTACAGTTCTCATCTCTAATATAAGTGGAATTTGAAAGGAGTTACGTTAGAATATAATAACTGACGCATTACCAGTCGCAGATATCGAGAACCATAGCCTCATCGGCTAAGCCGCTAGATAATCGGACTCCAATAGCAAGCAGTCGCAGCCAGTATACTGGGGTCCTACGTGTGGCCTTTGTCGTAATTTGCACTATCTTATGTCGGCAGTTTCGACCAAAGGATAAGACACCATATTTTTTTGACTTATCTCATCACATATTGTAAAATCATGTTTTAGAAATTCACCACATGTCACAGATGATCGAATTTTAGTCCCATCTATTTCAAAAATCTTCTCCTTTTTGTATAAACTCTTGTGTAATTTTACAAATATATACCGCACTGCAACTTTAGATTAGAAAATAATCTGGAGCCTCAAGTACAGTACTGATAGGGTTCAATTATTGCATGAAAAGTACACGTGTGTTAGCAGTTGAGTACAGTAACACGCACAGTACTGTGGTTTACTGTGAGGAGCGCACCTAGTATGCATTGAGTGATCCTCCGCAGTCTATTTAAAGTGCCAATGACCTTGTACACATATACAGAGATGCACCAATGATTGTGTAAAAATAAGCCTGGTTTGTGCTCAGCAACTTGAAGTTCGTGTTGTAACAAAAATTTTATTCTATAAGCAAGACTACCCAACTGATTATCGCGAAGGTTCCATCTGGTTATCTCGAGGGTTCCATAAAGGTACGAATCTCTTTGAAATTTGTTTCGACGGTATTCTGTAGTTGAGGCAAAGTACCGCCGTCATCTAGAAGATATTTGTCCTTAGTGAGTCTGATTTGGTACTTCACTTTTATACCGCACTGAATGGTGCTGGTAAATAGTCACGCCAAGAAAGATAGATAGATTATGGGTTTTAATTTCTGTAAGAGGTTAGGTGGAAGCAAGATATGTGGCTAAACAGTCAGGTGGGAGTAGGTAAGTCCATATATCCTCTCGGAATAGGGAAAAGGAGAGCCGTGACGGCGAGGAGGAAACATTTGGTGCAAAGTTGCTGGTATCGGTAAGTGATCGTGGTACACTGGCGAATGTGGAGTGCGAGGATAAAGGTGCCACATTTTGAATTATAGTTTTGAATTAGTGTGGTCCGTTTTTCATTCAAATTTTTCGTTTATTTTTTTACTTTTACGAGCAGATTTCGCAGAATACGAGTGCCAGACTTCAATTCATACGTCTCACTCACTTTACGAATGTGTTATCATACAAATGCAGTAACGTGTACAGTACTTCACAGTATCGCACATAAATATTACAGTGATAATAGAAATATACCAAGATGTACTGTATTTTAATATCATTTGCACTTAGTGCCTTCCATATTCTCGTTATAGGTGCCCCTGATATAGCCTCCATGACCAGAGATTGTGTAAATTTGGCCCGGTCCGTGCTTTTAATCTTGGAGTTCAAGTTTCAAAAAGTACTATTTTAACAGAGAAGCGCCTCTGGGCTTGCTTTGATATTTATTTGAGCCTGAACAATTCGTTTAATCTCATTAACCTTGTGCATGTAGAAATCATTCGGATTATTACGGGGGAAAATCTACATCTAATTGATTTACGTACTATTCACGGCCCAATAGGATACCTTTTTTTGCCTTTACTATCATTTTAGTTACATGTTTTCAATTGTTTCTATCCTTTCGCAATGACGTTCAGACATTGTTGCTTTGTACTTTATGTTTTAGAGTAGAGCAAGTCCACGTGTAATGCTCAAGTTGTACGATCAACTTGTCTTACAGCGTCACGCAGAGTTGAAGTAAAGGATTGGGATGTTGGGGGCCGAGCTGAACGAACGGCTTAGGTGAGAGGGATCTAGCTGCACGACCGGCGGATAATACCTGAATTTCCTCTTTTTGTAGTACTGAAAAACATCTTCCTCTCCTTCAGGGGTACGGAAAGGTTAGTTTGCTGTAGCACAGTATGTATACACGCCAACAGAACCGATGTCGCCTCAATGACGAAGCGAAGTTTTAACGAGTAACTCTTCTGTAAGCAGCTAATGTAATTACATTCTCCCCACTCATCCAAATAAGTTACGAGTCCTAAACAACTTCTGGAAGGATCTAGAAGCGCCAGGTTGAAAAAAACAGACCCTTCCCAAAAATATTACTATCGGTCCGCGCACAGGATCAAAAATTTGCAAAAAAAATTGGAAAAAGTACGGCGCAGTACACTCGAGCGATACTGAGGTTTGCGAGAGTGCACCCAAAAACAGTGTGAGAAAGGGGGTGGCTGTGATTTTTCTGTAGCTTCCGGAATTCCATGGCATACCAATGGCGGTGTGCGAACGCTGTTCTGCTACCAACTCCATTCCACTGCTGCAGCCTACGTCTATATATAATACAGGGTAGGCTTAGTGATTCGTGGCGGTGGTAAGCAGTATCAACCAAGGGGCTTGGGAGGAGACACAGACCAGAGTGATGTGGCGCGGGAACAAAACTGAAATAAATCAGGGTAGGAGAGTAACCGAAAGGGCGTTCATACAGAAGAAAAACTCAAGGCATCTTCAGAGCGATACCAGTGCGGTATCAAGAGTCAATGCGAATAGAAATGCAGATACAAAACGTGAAATCGAGGCTGTTGTGAGAGATGGCCCAGAGGCGTGCACCATCGATGCAGTGATTTTTGGCAGCTAGGTGTCCTTATGTATGAGGAAGTTCGAATACGGCAAATACAATGCATGTAAGAAATCAGTTGGTGACCCATTTGCAAATTTCCAGATCGAGGAGGACATTCTTACAGCCCCACCATGCGGCAGGGGAGCAGTGGACTTCAAGGTGATTCATATGGCAGTGAAGCCCGGTCGAAAGTACCCTAGGGTTTTCCCATAGATGCGCTAAGGCATGGTACTACTGAAAAGGAGTTTGAGATCAATGATATGATGGCTGCACTAGGTTGAAAATCTAGGAACTCAAACATGGTCTCAAGAACAATTATTTCAAAATCCTTTTCAGCCGTACCGCTCCTTGTACTGTACTGTAATTTTTCTAATTTTGTTGGCAAATTTTTGTTCCTGTGTCCGAGCAAATAGGAATATTTTTGGGAGGCGTTTGTTTTTGTCAACATGACGCTGCTGTATCCTTCCAGAAATTTTTTTTGACGCGTAATGGATTGGTTTGGACGAGTGAAGGAGTGCAATTACAGTAGGTACTTACAGAAGTAGTACTCTTCAAAATTTGGATTCGCCGTCGAGGCGGCACCAGTTCTGTTGGCGTGTGTAAATACTGTGCAATAGCGAAATAGCCTCACCGTACCCCTGGAGAGGCAGATGTTAACCCCCATACTAATTCAAGTGTGTGGCGTGTGCGTGTGTGTGTTCTTGTGTGTGTTCTTGTGTGTGCGCACGCATCGTGTGTGCGTCCCTCGCCCATGTTTGTTTCTGAGCGTGTGCATGTGTGTGCGCACGCGCCGTGTTTGTGTCCCTAGCCGCGCTGAATCGCTGAGACGCGCCAAGTGTGCCAAGTCACGTCGGTGCAAAGTTTGCGCGAAGTGTGCAATTCAAAGGCAAATGCCAAGTGTGTAAAAAATTATGCATAAAACTACATTACAACTGGAAAAAAACAGCGCAGTCAGGAGGGGGTGTGAGAAGGCACGGAAGAACTGTTCGGGCCATAGATGGTCGTGGATCTGAAGGAAATATCGCCTCAGGAGCTGGTGCCCCTGAATTCGCTGCTAACTGTCGCAAAAGGCTCAACCAGGAGAGTACTACAGCTCGCACGAGGCAAGAAACGCCAGAGCAGAGAGTTCCGAGGCTACATGCCTATCTGTAGCGGGCACGGAGGCGCAGAGAGAGACAAAGATGAGAAAGGGGCGGCCCAAGCTTTTCTGTTCTGCCGGTCCAAATTCCGGCTGTGGTTCCGGCCGCAGTACCGGTTGTCACGGAGCAGGTGGATCCAACTGCTGTTCCAGTACCGGCCGCAGTTCCAGCTGCAGTGCCGCTTGCAGTGTCTGGCGATTCCGGTCCAGGTTCTGTTTCTCATGACTTAGAATGTCAACAAAGCCAGGTGCGTGAGGCTAGCCGTCAAAGAAACGAGACAGAACAGCAAGCTGCTGAGAGACGGGAACGTAATAGGGCTCGGATGGCTGCGAGGAGAAGAAAGGAGACGGAGGAACAGCGCGCTTCTTGGCTCACCGCCAACAGGATAAGGGGAAGGCGAAGGAGGGAACAAAATGCGTAAATAATAACGCCCGCTAACCGCCAACGTATGCGAGAAGCTCGCAATATGCAGAGCGCAGCTGATTGGGAGGCAAGAAAAGAATGCTAACCTTGCAATGGAGCAGAGCAGGGCGCATGGGGACACCTCTACCCGGGAAGCACGGAAAGAATCCAATCGCCCTGCAATGGAGCAGAGGAGGGCGGATGAAGATAAGCCTGCTCGGGAAGCACGGAACGAATCAGGGAAGCACGGAACGAATCCAATTGCATTGAAATGGAGCAGACGAGGGCGGATAAAGGTTCTTCTACAGCACAGGAACGCAAGCAGTCGGATAGGATAGCCAGCAGGACAAGGAGGGCCGCACAGGTCTCTGTTCAGCAGCGATAACGCCAAGAAACAGACCGTGCTGCAAGGACAGTGGCGAGGTCTCTGCTTCCCGCCTTGCAGGCAGCCACAAAACGCGATGAAATGCGGTGCGTGTCATACTTGCACCACGGAAAGATGAATGTACCATGTGGTAACTGCGGTGCACTCAGGTCTTTGAAGGAAATAGTTAACGGTCGAGATGGCGATTCAGAGCCACACTTCTTCAACTGTTGTCAAGGTGGAAAATTCAGCCTTCCTCCTATGCCAAAACCTCCCCAGCTGCTACGGGACTTGCTCACTCAGGCAGATACCCGATCAAGACGCTCCCGCGATCACATTCGTAGCTACAAAAAAGCACTATCCATGGCGTCCATGAGTGCCAATTGGGTGCGTCGGGGTCAAGGACCCTCCAATTTCAATCCTACCATGACCCTCCAAGGTCGCATCTACCACAGAATCGTTGGGTTTCGCCCACCACAATGTTTGTAGCCCGCTTGGACCTTGACACTCTAACGACTCTGACGGCCATGTTGCATCAGGTGAACCCGTACGTACAGTCGTTTGTGAGTCTTCGCGACTGGATTCAGAACGAAGGAGCAAGGAACAGTCCAATTGTGAGTCATGCTGACAAAAGTCCAGCAGAAGAGCACGTACGTCGTTATAATGGTCCATTATGCTCCTAGGTAGCTGCGATTATCCCTGGGAATATCGATGGGCCCAAGGCGAGAAGAGATATAGTCGTTCAACACTAGCTTGATAATGAGACGTCAGGGAATAAATAGGGGGCAGGATGCGAACGATTGATGTGAACCACAGGTCGCAAGACCCATTGTTTTATGTCCTACTGTTCCCTACCGGTCGATACCGGTGGCATATGGAAACGAATCAGTCTTCATCTGCTGCGGGTGCCTCACTTGAGAGTAACCGCCGAACAAAGGTATCACCGGTGGCTTTTTACTCCTGGCATCTCTTTCAGAGTCAAGATGAGTTCAGTACCATTCTTCACGTCAGGAGAATCTTTCAGCAGTACCTGGTGGATCAATGGTGCAAGGTTAAGTCGGAACGTCTGCTGTACCTGCGTCTCAATCAAGACAAGCTCCGAGCAGCGGATTGCACTGATCTCAATGATCAACTGGCTGACCCAGGCCGTGTTCATGACGAGGCTGCAGAGTTAAGAGCCGGTCGCCTCATCGCTCTCCCCTCCACCTACATTGGTGGCGACCGCTATATGAGGCAGCAGCTTCAAGACTTGATTGCAATTTCGAACAAGTTGGGTCACCAGCATAATTTTCTCACCATCACTTGTAATCGCAACTGGCCGGAGATCACCGAGTCGCTTCTTCCAAATCAAATCCCCCTAGACAGGCCTGATCTCACCGCCCGGGTGTTCAAGATAAAGTTGAAGGCTATTATGGAATTAGTGTTGGAGCGGGAGCTCTGCGGGAAAGTGATAGCCCACGTTCGCGTGATCGAGTTTCAGAAGAGGGGCCTGTCTCACGCCCACATCATTCTGTTCCTGGACAAAATCTCCAAAAAACATCTCAGGAATCCAGGACACATTTAAAAGCTTATTTCTGCGCAGCTACCGCCGGATTCACAACCGCGTCTGCGCGAATTAGTCTTGAAGCACATGATACATGGATTTTGCGGGACACAGAATCTCTCTTCTCCTTCCATGAGGGGCAATTCGTGTTCCAAGCACTTTCCAAAAGACTTTAAGATGAGCAACGGTATCCAACATGAGCAATATTATGTCCTCTACAAGCGAGCATCACCGGAATATGGCGCTGCTATATGGTGGTGCCACAGCCACTAAGCGATGCAGAGTCGGGTCCCGGTACTTGGACCTCGAGGTCAACAGCTCCTGGGAAGTCCCATACATCTCGAAGATATTGGCTCTGTTCGAGTGCCACGCAAACATAGAACTGTGCATATCGCGTCATGGTAGTATCAAGTATCTCTTCAAGTATGTTTGCAAAGGGCAGGACCCTATACAATGGAACTGATCTTGGGAGGAGAAACAGCGGATGAAATAAGAGAATTTCAGGATGCAAGATACGTATCAGCTTCCGAGGCAGCATGGCGCCTGTTCAAGTTCGGCATCGTAGACAAGAAACCTTCAGTAGTAAGGCTTGCAGTTCATCTCCCCGGCCACCATATAGTGTACTTTAGGGATTGTAAGGAGCATGTAGCTGGGAATCGCCAACGGCCTGGGACAACACTCACCGAATGCTTTGCTGCCAATCACCTGTACGAGGATACAAGGCAAATCCCGTATTATGAGTATTCTAAGTATTTCATTTGGGATAAGTCATCCAATCCTAGGGTCGAAGGTGACCGGTCCCGGCAGTACTGAGACTGAGCCAAAGCCATACTGGAAGCCATGAGCAAGATTATTCAAGCGTTTCGTCCAAGTACAAAGCCCGGCAGGTTTATAGGAGATACTACGCTACGACTTCTCCTTTACAGGTGAACATGTCGTCGGTCGCATGTATACCGTCAGCCCAAGGCTGGGCGAAAGTTATTACCTTCGCGTCCTACTCACCCAGGTAGCAGGAGCAACATCATTCTAAGAGCTTCGCACTGTCCACAGCGCAACTTATTCATCCTTCAGGGAGGCATGCATGGCTCTGGGAGTTCTCGCAGACGACAACGAGTGGAGCAGGGCACTTCGCGAATCCTTCCGCTCTATCTTTGTCCCACTTACCAACGTCTTTCCCACTATCTTGGCATTCTATCAACCTTCCTCGCCCTCACAACTCCTGCAACTGCATCCCACGGAATTCATCACGGACTTCAAGGCTATACATAGGTGTCGATGCTCAGGGCTCAGCGAAGATGATTTGATGGGCCATGTCCTCATGTAGATCTCCGAAAACCTGGCTTCCATGAATGGTAGGACCTTGCAACACAACATCCTTCCTTCCCCGCCACAAAACCTTCCTCCTTTGGCGGCCTCTGCCGCTAATCATGCAATTCAAAACGCAGCAGAGCTGGAAAGGATCGTCCAAGCATCACTCCCGCGCCTCAATGAAGGACAGAAAGAGGTATTTAGGCAAGTGGCATACGGCTTCCATCCCAAACGCATCCCTTCCAGAAAATCTCGCTGTAGGAGCTGCGGCTTCTGCTACTTCAATTTCCGCCCAGTCAAAAACGTTCTTCCTCGACGCTCCAGATGGCACTGGAAAGACATTCGTCATCAATTCGTTACAGGTCTTTCTGCAATTGAAAGGAAAGAAGGTAACTGCAGTTGCAACCTCAGCTGTCGCCGCTCTTCTCCTCCGCAATGGCCGAACCGCTCACTCCACCTTCCATAATCCTATCTGTATCACTGCAGACTCTACCTGCAATATCGAAGTCAACTCTGATACAGCGTGGTCGCTTCGACAAACTGATCTCATCATTTGGGATGAGTTAGTCATGTGCCATCGCTTCTGTATTGAGGCCGTGGACCAAACTCTACGCGATCTCAACGACGTCAATATTCCCTTCGGCGGCAAGTGCGTCCTTTTCTCCGAAGACTTTCGCCAGAGCTACAAGACCCTCAGACTTATTGAGAATATGAGGCTTTGCTGCACTTCAAACAGACCCTCATGCAGATCATCAAACCCTTCAGTTTCCCCATTTTCTTCTCCAAGTCGGCTAGGGGACAACAGACGGTTAGCAACACGGTGAGATACCGCTTCCGCTTCCAGAGGGCATCAATGTCGTCAGCAACATCCAGGTACTCGCATCGACAGTATTCGAAGTCATCTCTTCCAGCTATAGACAAGACGACTGGCTTACTTCTCGCACCATACTCACCTCCAGGAACGATCACCTTCCTGACATCAACCGTTTCGAAGAGAGCATGATCCATGGTCAAAATAGGGTCTTCCTAAGTGCTGATAGTGTGGAAAACGAAGAAGAAAACTGCCTCCGTTCCCCGGTAGAGCTCCTCTACTCTCTCGAAGGAGGATGCTCCCTACCAGATCACGAGATCGTCTTGAAGAAGGGCTACATCTTCATGCTCCTTCGCAATCTAGAAGTCTAGCAAGGTCATTGCAATGGTGCCCGGTATATCGTAGACCGAATGTCACAAAAAATGCTCTGCCTCCGCAATGCCGTTAGAATCCGCAAAGATAACCAACTCGCACGGATGCAGTGCAGCCCTGTAGATGACAGTTATCCTGTTCCAGGATTCATTCGCCTCCAATTTCATATTCGGGTCTGCCTTGCAATGACCACCGACAATGCTCAAGGCCAATCATTTAAGGATAAGCTTGGAATCGATTTCACAAGCCCTTGCTTCTCTCACGGCCAGTTCTATGTCGCATTATCCAGGACAACCCATCCCAAGAACCTCACCGTTTGTGGCGTCAATGCCAACAACCAGACCACAAATGTAGTATATCCAGAGGTTCTACAGCTTCACATCAAGTTTTCAATATTTTCATGCTCTATTAATTCGCACCTCCCAGTCTTCCCCAACTCCCCCGAAATGGCTGCGCGCATAGCGCGCATGGAGCCCCTAGTTTAGTACTACGACAAGAGGAAATCCTGGTATTATCCGCCGTTCGTTCAGCTCAGCCCCCAATATCCCCGTCCTTTATTTCAACTCTACATGACGCTGTAAGACAAGTTGATGGTACAACTTGAGCATCACGTGTGCCCAAGGGCGATAACGCGACGAAGTCTAAACCAATTATTGTATTGCGTGGATAGTAGATGTGGAAGAGCCAGAATACGACGTTTACTGCCTGGAGACGGCCTCACGGCCCTGGGCATCGAAGTAAAATTATCACAACTTTATTTCAATCTATATATATAAATGTCCTACTCTAGACAAAAAACCTCCACAGTTTCTGTCGGGTTCGCTGCTAAAGCCACCAGTCTGCGTTTTTATCGCTCGGGGGGTTTTGATGCAAAGGCACGCTGCAGCAGCCGTCATGTCCAATGCGGCCTGCTTGATGGCTGGCCTGAAGGTAGCATTTTAGGAAGCGTAGTTCCTTCCCCATTACGCTGTAGGTATACCCTTTTTGAGTCGATTGCGGTTGTCTGGAAAACCATGGGATAGGTCGGAAATATCTTCCAACAGTAAAACACCCAAACGTTCCCCCTTTTTATCGCTTATTATTTCGCAATAATATTAATAACGTGCAATGGCGATTTTCATTTCCGTGTGAAAATGATTCGCAATGTTGGTGTTGGCGCAATTGCGCTGGAAATAGTGAGTGTTCTGTGGGTTGCGTGTGATCTTTAGCCGTCGTTGCTGGGTGGGGCAGGGGTATTGTACAGTACATAGTAGTCGAGGAGCAGCATTACAGCATGCCGACCAGAAGATGTTGGCGTGTACAACAATGTCTATGACTTTGCGTATTTTTGTCGGGGCCATAGAGTTTGCTACCATTACAGTGGAGGCGCTGTCAATGAGTGATGCTGGATGTACTTTATTGTGGAGGAAGAATAAGAGCACGAACGAAGCGACGCGGACTGCCACTGGAATGCGTTGACCGTGCATAGCTGCAGGGAGATAGCCAGGGTCGCCCGACTTTGGTGATAGCCGTGTGTATCAGGATGTTTTGGGGGCTCCTTGGAAGCAAATGCGGGTGACACTACTGCACGATAAAGAGTGGCGTGGATGTTGCAGAGTAGTAGCATCCTAGCTAGTGCGTCCCCGTAATGCAACACACGCACCAGGGCAGTACAAATTGTAGGTGATGCTGCTGAGAATGGCTATGGTGACAGGAATTGCGACCTTGAAAGCAAACGAGTGTGCCGACCTCTCATCGGCGCGACACAAGCCCCTTGCAGTCCGTCGCCTTTGACTCTTTGGACACCTCGCCAAATGCCGCCACTCGCCCGGCTCGATGATTTCATCGAATGACCCCTGTCGCTTGCCGCGTGTTTGCAAGTACTGTAAGATCGGTGCAATATGGCTCTCCGCGGGAGTCAATCCCGATGTACTGTACTGTACTGTACTGTACTGTACTGTACTGTACTGTACTGTACAGTGTACAGTACAGTTGCGAGCCTCATGTCCTTTGGACGCTTGCACACGGCGGACACGCCATGCCCGTTGAGTTCCAAACTGTAAGGTGAGTTTATGTGTAAAGAAGTTGGTGCTTACAGTACACCTGAAGATCGTCGCGGTAGAGAAAAACAAAAAATAAATTCTTTCCCGCCAAATGAAGTAATTCGAAACGCAAACATTTTTTTTGTTCGGCCAAACCCCATCCCATCCGCTTGTTATATTTTTAGGATTATTTTGGTGAGGTGTATTTGAGTAGGCTCCTGGCCCGATGACTGTATGCAGCAGAGAAATATGATGTGTATTGTACAGTTCAATGGCTTGCTCCAAAGGCCCGTTTGTACAAAGCGTTCGAGTCGAAACGACAATCTCTTTCCAAAGGGGAGGCATCGTTCAGTCGTCTTTACACTCCTGCCTCCGATTTTCCACACACCCTCGAGTGCCCATCATCCCTCTTCGTCAACCATGCAACACTCGACAGACCGTCAAGAATATCGACGTCACGGCTGGTCACGCACCAGAGCGCCATGCTCAGAGTGGCGTCAACGTCTCTTTCAGTCATGCATGAACCGGGTAAGGGCGGAGAGGGAAGCCAATATCGCTTCGAGTCGTGCGAAGAGGCGCGAATTAGTCACCGAGGAGGCCGAGAATTTGCAACGTGAACAGGTTGACCAACTGCAGCACTTGTCTGCAGAGGAGATGAATCGATTGATTGAAGAGTTGGAAATCGAATTGGATAGGGAGAAGAGGGAGAGGGAGTTGCAAATGTTGAGGGATTTGGACGAAATCATTAGAGATAGAGACGATGAGATGCACGAGTTGGTGGATGGATATGGAAGGGGTGCAGTCGACGATGGTGTCATTTGTCCTGTTTGCGAAAGGGATGTGTTGCATGTCAGAGATGGGGTCGTGTTTTGCAGGTGTGGTTTAAGGTTGGATGGAGGCACGTATGATCAGTTGACCTTGGAAATGGTCCGGGAGAGACTTTTGGAGATCATCGAGGAGCACGGGCAGAGGGGATGTTATAGGAGGAGACCGCCTACATTCGCCTGCAAGGAGAGGTTTGGCTTCACCTTCATGCATGCATATTGTGATGCTTGCGACTTGGATTGTATCGTGTTGTGAGGTGGCTACTACCTGCTTTGCTTCCATGTACACTCACTCTAAATGGAATCTTCATCCCATCCTCCCGCTACTTCCTACATGTGAACGCCAAAAGAAACCCCCCTATCCTCTCCCTTTGTCAGAAAAAGCTGCTGTCAAAATGGAAAAGCCATACACACTGCATCGACAAAGAGCTACGGAAACGCATCTGAAGACAGGGATGATCCACTCCAAACTGTACTACAATGGCCATGCCGTATTTGAGGATGTTTTTAGCTAGGATTCTAATGCCGGGGCGGATGAAATCTATATCGATGACGACGCCTTCATATCTTTTACCACCAGAAGCACCGCAATGTACCCTTTCAAAAGGATTTGAAAAAGCACCAACAGGCGAATTCGAAAGTTTCTCGTTACCTTGTCGTCTGCACAGCAGTTTGTTGAACATGTGTGCGGAGCAGTGGGGGCGAATCTCGTGTATCGGCGATTACTCGGTTGATATCAAGAGCCGAGCTGTAGAATTGGCTCCAATGGTTATTCCGACTCATGGCTTTCCCTTGTGACGAGGATCGAAACACTTTTGAACGGGCTTAGCAGGCCATTCCAACTGAACTATCAGTTGGCATGATTGGAGTCCATTCGGTGGAAACCAAGAATTGCGCGAAGAGTTTGACGATACGAAACGTAATTTGGCAGAAGGTAGAGATTATCCATATCCAAGGAAATTTAGGTGCGAAACGATTGAATGCGGATAACGCAGAAAGCTGTTCGGTTGAGGAGGGCAGGTATTGTCACTGCAATCATCGAGCCCGACGTAGACATTGGGACATTGAATACCGAGCCTTGCATAGCATGTCATTGTGTAGGTGTCTTACTATCCCCCGTGTATATGTTGGCTTTTCCGCCTGATTGATGAAAGAGCCCGCCCCCATCAATGAAATAAATCATATCACGATTACTGAGACGGTAATCGAAGCCGCATCGACAGTGACGCGAGTTAGGTGCATGCGAGAGGGTTCCGAACTGTTGTCTACACAAATTGCTTGCGCCCGCACAAAAGTATGCCTCTCTCCAAAGAAGGGGAGGACAAGAATACAGAGCAGGGGGTGCTCGAATAGGTCGTGGGACTGTGACCAAATGCTGAGTCCAAATGCCAAGCCCCTGCAACTCCCAAGAACTTGGCTTAATGCAGCTTAGGTCGAGACTGAGGCAGGGGTGAACTAGAAGCAAGGAATTAAGTCACCAACTCTATGCTGAGCTGCATCTCCGGCAACGTCGACAAGGCTGTACGAGAAGAGTAAATTCCAGAGAGAGCCTGAAAATCAAGTTGACCAACGCAGATAACTGGATACTGGTCTTGACAAGAATCGCCAAGCTTTGAGATCGTCCCTCCTGTTTGCGCAACAGCATGTGCAGAGCCCTATACAAAAAGAAATTGACGTAAGTGAAAAACTGAAAAGGCATCGAGGTCTCTATGCGTCCCAAATTGTGGGATGCAAGCAGTGTAAAGGCGAAGGCAGTTGAGAATCGCCCTTGATATGCATTGCCTGGGATTGATGATACTTGACTCCTTTGTCGCTAGGTACAAACGTAATAGGGAAATGCATGCTCGAGCGTTCGAAGACCAGGGTCGAGAGTAGAGCAACGACGACAAAAGACAGGACTGACTGTGGCTTTAGTATGTGTACCTTGAGGCTTGTCCAGGACAGCATTCCGCCAGAGTTTCGGTACTTGCCAAAGCTCTGCAAATTTGCGAGCATTCTGGACGGCTTCTGGCGTTGAGCAACCCTTCTGCAGGAAAGGCAGTGAGGGACAGATCGCAGAGTCGACGCAATCAGACAATGTCGGGACGATGCGGTTGTGATTCCAAGGGCTTCTTAGAAGTTCCACTTCCCGCTGGTTTCTTCATCCCAGCCTTTGTCCACTTCCCCTACCCTTTACATTTTGCATTTCCTCTTTGAAATACTCCCCCCTGCATCCTTTTTTGGCGTCCTTACGACCACCACAGTTACTTGCAGAGGCAGAGGCACCGTAGTTTCTGTTTGCTTTCTTCTTCGCAACATCCAACACGCCTCCTCTTTATCTTCCCTCCCCAACACCCCCCCATCTCGTACATTATTTTCCCTGCACCAGATCTAACTCATCTCCATGGAGACCCATAAATACATCTGAGCACTAGCAACGCATCATATCACCATTACTAACCCATTCCGTGGCGATAAAGCTCACTGCCCGCTCTTTGCTAGGTATATCAATGAGACCTTCACTCCATCCCTCAATATCCTTGGCACCTACCGCCCCAACCTCTCGAGCCATGGCGAATCCTGTCGTCCGTTAGAAGATCCACGCGTCCCAACCGAGAAAACTCGACTGCAACATATCGCATTGTGAAAACATTCCTTCCTCTCCCGCAGCCCGTACCGCAAGTCCTTTCAACATACTTCTCACGTCATAAGCAGAACGCCAAAGCACGACCTAGCTCATCCAAATCATCGTCCTCCAATCATGTATATCTTTCCTAAACCTACCACCGCTCCTGCACCACACACAAACACGCCGAAAATGTAAATCGCACTCATTTACCACGGATCTCCTACAGCCTTTCCCCGCAAACTAAATGCAAATGCCTCCTCAACCAACACATTCACAATCTTCCCTACGTACTTTTCTCCCACCCCTTCAAAAAACACAACCCGATTCGTTCTCTCTCTACCCATCAACTCCTTTTCATTCTTCACGTTTCGCCCTTCGACCAACACCTCCACTTCCCTCCCTATGTATCTCTCACTCCTTTCCGCCGCCTGCTCTCTCATTAATCTATTCAACACGCCTAACCTTCTACTCTTCGTCTCTTCGTCCACTTGATCTTCCCTAACCCCAGCATCAGTGTTGGGCCTTGCGGAGTAGGCTCGTACCATGTTTGAATCAAACACTACATCCTTAATCAAACGTACGGTATTCTCAAATTCTTCCTCCTTTTCCCCGGAAACCCCACAATCGTGTCTGCACAAATAGACGCGTCCGGCATTCGCTCACGGATCCTTCTTGCCATGTCTCGATATCGATCCCCCGTGTATCCCCTCCTCATCTCCTTCAACACCTTGTCGTCTCCAGATTGCGGAGGGACATGAAAGTGTTCCATAACCTTTGGCAGCTCTGCCACTGTTGAGATCAGCTTATCCGAAACGTACCTGGGATGTCCCGTCGTAAATCGAATCCGCTCAATCCCCTCCACATCATGAATAAATCTCAACAAGTCTGCAAACGACCGACGAGGAGACAAGTCTCTTCCGTATGCGTCCACGTTCTGCCCCAACAACACCACCTCTCTATATCCATCCTTTGCAAGTCCTTCTAACTCCTCCCGAATTGCCTCCATGGACCGACTCTGCTCCAACCCCCTCGTATTCGGCACGACGCAATACGAACACTTTTCCAAACATCCGTAAATAACGTTAACCCAGGCAGTCACCTTGGACCCTCTCACAGGCTTTGAAATATCCTCCTGAATGTGAATAGGATCTACCGCGACAATCTGCGTCATATTCCGTTCAAAATTATCCAAGACCTCCCCAATGCGGTTCGCATACTGCGGCCCCATGACAATATCCACCTCTGGCACTCTCGTAAGCAACCTCTCAGCCTCCTGCTGTGCCACACAACCTGCAACGATGAGGGTCACCTCTGACGAAGCATCCCACTTTCTCTGCGCATGTGGCCCGAGATATGAATACACTTTCTGTTCCGCATGATCCCGCAAGGCACATGTATTGAGCAAATAAATGGCCGACTCTTGTGGACGGCTTGTCTCATGGTATCCACGGCGTTGTAATTCGGCGGCAATGCGTTCCGAATCACTGACATTCATCTGACAACCAAATGTGTGAATAAAGTATGACCGCGGGTCTATGAATGGTTTCTTCGGAGAAGTGCGACGCATGTTGGGTGTGACAGGAAAACCAGGGCCGCGACGAAGTCCACGAAAGGTGGGTGAAACAGCATGGCGGATATCAGTGACAACGAAAACCTCCCAGCCGTAGGAGAGTTTGACCATTTGAATGGCACCAGGTCTTGAGGTGACCGCTTGTTCCAGCAGTTCGGGGTGAATGGCTGCTTCTTGTGATACCGGACTGGACAAACCGGGCAGTGACTGTTTCACCGGGATTGTGAACCAACCGGTGTCGCCTCGCCGAGCCTTTGTGGATTGGCAGACGGAGAGAATTTCTGCTAATTCGGAAAGTGAGGCAAGTTTGTTCTTCACTCTTTGCAAGACAAGATCGGCCATATCTTGGGAGAGTACACGACAATGAGTGAGACGAATTGCTTCGACAGTGTGGTTGGAAAAGTCATAATAGCGTGGGCTGGGAGAGGAAAGAGGCTTGAAATGCTGGGTGGATAAAGGTGAGGAGGCGTTGTCGCGGGAGTGATCCCGCGGCGCAGCAAGGGCAGCGTACGGAAGGCGCTGTTGGTAGAGAACGGGATTGCGACGTGGGAGGCGATTAGGAGACTTTGTTGCGATGGAATGGTGATGAAGGGATGTTGGCGATGGCGCGACGGTGGAAAAGGCAACTTGGGTTGGGCGGCTTTTTGACAAGCTCATGAGAGCAGGAGCATTGAGCATGGGAATGCTCGACTCTGGCTACGGCCTTGAAATCACGTGCAAATAGCGCCCACTCGAGGATTGTGGGACGTCGTGGTCGGGGAATGGTGCTGCCTCCAGAAGTTTTTCCAGTGAGATGTCAACCGGTATGCTCACGGTTACGCGGTACTCTTCGCAGTTTGACTCTGCAACAAGAGGCGAATGTGGAGATCGAACTGCAGTATACTGTACTGTACTCTACCTACATACGGTAACCCTCGAGGGGTAGACCAAAGAAATCTAAGATTTCAAAAAAGAAGTACAGTACTGCATCTTTGTAAAACAAACAAAACGAACTTTAACGCCCCAGGAACAGAAACAGGCCAACATTCGTCGTGCCATGAGACTCGCCCGCGAAGGAGCATATGGGAAAGCTGCACAGGCATTAGGATCTCTAGGGGTGTTACCGGCCACTAAATTGGTGTCTGACGCCCTCCGAGCTAAACATCCTCAATCCCCCCGGGAGGATGAGGAACACTTCGAACCGCCTTCCGCACCCCCGATATCTCAGCGATCACAAAGGATGAGGTTTTGCGGGCAGTTCGCTCTTTCAAACCCGGTTCAGCCCCGGGGGATCCGGACTTCGCCCCTCTCACGTCGAAGAGCTTCTACGGACACCCACATCTTCCTCGCAGGGGAAATTCTTGGATTCATTAACAGAACTTCTGAACGTCCTGGCTTCCGGAAAAGCTCCTACTGCCCTCGCCCCGTGGATTGCTGGAGCCCCACTCACACCACTTGCGAAGAAAGACATGACTCCGCGCCCCATTGCAGTGGGAGAGACTTTGCGACGGTTAGTTAGCAGCTGCCTTGCTACTCGGGTCAATGAAAAGGCCTCCACCTACTTCCAGCCTCTTCAGGTTGGTATCGCCACAAAATCAGGAACAGATGCAGTAGTTCACGGTGTTCGACGCATCGTGAACAAGTTCGGTACACGCCCTGAATATGCGCTCTTGTCGGTCGACCTGAAGAATGCGTTCAACCTGTGCAGCCGTGCTTCCTTTTTTAACGCAGTCCGGAACCTCTTTCCTCAGCTGCTCCCTTGGGTACTGTATTGCTACAACAACGATCCAGCGTTCCTCTGGACGGGATTCGAGACTATACGGAGTGTTGTGGGTACTCAGCAAGGAGACCCGCTCAGCGGATTGCTTTTCGCTATCGTACTCCACCCCATCGCCCTAAAGATCAAAGAGCTATTGTCGGGATCCCCCGACGAGGACACAGGGTTAGACACACTGCTTTTGGAGCTTTGGTATCACGACGATGGCTACATTGTAGCCAAACACGAGGATATACTCAAGGTAATCGAGGTTCTGTCTTCTCCCGAGGCCAAACGTCGTGGTCTCCATCTGGCAGTCTCGAAATGCAAAGTATGGTGGCCCACCGCCCCCTCCGCGTCGGTTCAGTCCGCATACCCCTGTGATATGCGGCAGGAATACAGTACTGGTACTTCGGTTTTGAACGCGCCAATCGGCTCCCAAACGTTCATGGAACAATACTTCCTGGACCATGTATACTCCCTTGAGCCTTTACTTAACGCTGTCATGGAAATCGAGGACGCGCACGCTTCATTCCAACTACTGCGCAACTGCTTTGGGGTTTGCAAAGTGGGATACCTCTTGCGAGTTGTGCCGCCCTCTTGTACGCGGAAAGGGGCCGAATATTTCGACAGCTTAATCGAGAGGTGCTGCCGCACTTTAGCGGGTGGAATGCTAGACAACTGTATATTCAAGGAGCTGCAACTGCCCATTAAGGCACTACAGGAGAAGAAGCCGACCTTGGGAATCGGCCTCTCCTCCGCGCGAGATGTCGCCGCCGCTTCGTTTCTTGCGTCCAGCGCCGCGACGCAGCAGTTATGCGAGAAGTCTTTGCCGTCCTGTGTTCAAGACCTGACGCAGTACGAGGATGCTACAGCCGCCTTTACCGCATGGAGCGCCTCTTGTCGACCCTCAGAACGAATTCCGTTTAGCAACTTCTGCTCATCCAACCCACCATCGCAGAAGAAGCTAACGGATGCAATTCATATGGCTGTGCAAGAGGCCTTGCCGCTCGGAAACATCCGCACCCGCGCCTTCCGCGCTAGCATGTCCCTCCCCGGTGCCAAAGGCTGGGTCTACTGTGCACCTTGCCCTGGATTGAGGACGCACATCAAGAGCAAAGACTTTTCCGTGTGGTTCCAGTACTTTTGCCAAACCCCCTTATTCGCCCCAGGTACCCCTTGCCCCAAAGCAGGATGCCATGAAATGCTGGATATCTACGGGGACCACTTGCTACATTGTCGCTTTGGCTGCGAGCGGAATACTCGCCATAACAACCAGGTGACTTTACTGGGGAACGACCTTGCGAGAGCCGCCCGACGTCCATTCATCGAACCTCGTCTACACTACCAAAACAGGACGAGGCCGGATATCAGGGCGATGGGAGCCGCCGGTGGCACGGATTACTTCGACGTAACCTTTGTCAACCCGCTCGCTCCCTCCCACGCAAGAGCCAGGGCTTTCAACCCACTCACAAGCCTCAACGCAGCTCACGCAGAGAAGCAGCGGAAATACCAAGGGTTCCTTGCTGAGCTGCCTGGGAGAAACAGGCTGGTTCCTGTCCCCATCTCAACGCTGGAGGATGGCATCCGGCGGCGTTCTCCGTCGTCAAGGAACTCGCGAGAACCGTTGCCACCCGCGCAATGGAACGGTTTTCGAAGGTCAGAGCCATTCTTTTACAGCGGCACTCCGCTTTGACAGTAACCTCCAATGCCGCTTGTTTGCTGGCTGGCCTCCCTTCCACCTTCTGGTAGATTGGAGTGCCACCCACAGCTTTCGACGCATCGTACGGTTTCGCAATTGGCTTGACAATGATACGATATCTACGCTTCGGTGCAAATTTACTGGATACCAACCCACATATCCACCACAGTAAATTAACCCCCCATTCAGTCTTTGTAAACATGAGATCAAATTATGAAATGTTCCAATACCATCATATCTCACGACCTCGAGCAGCGTCTCCTTCAGTGCGGCCATTTTGAACGCAGGAGGCGGCAATACGAGGCCGCTGTCGCGGCTCGTGGTGGATGCTCGATGGGAGTAGTGCACGAACTACCGTAGTTTCTCTGGGACTACCGAAGATCGGTATTGATAACTGCTGGGACCCCTTTCCCGACAGCGGGATGCCCTAATGGTACTGTCGAGCACGTGCACTTTTTAAGTCTGCCTTTTTTCTTTTTCCTAGGAGAGGTTCGAGTCCACGCATTTACAATGCGCATCAGAAGTATAGAATCAGGGGTACCTTCCCAACCACTGAACACAGGGGGAAAGGTTTGGGTGTGTCACTCTTGGAAGATACATCCGATCTATCCAATGGTTTTCCAGACAACCACAATCGACTCAAAAAGGCTGAACACAGCGCCTTGAACGGCATATCGCCTCAAAGCCGCCGCCAAGCTAAGTACAGCAGTGCTAATTCAAACCTATATTTATAGAATCACAATACACTTTGGCGGGCTTAACCGACCACATCTTCCAGGCATTAAAATAACCCAAAAATTCCCCCCTTTGGCGGGAGAGTACGCACGTTTATCCCGCTCACCTCGCTCAGCGCTGCGATATCCGCAAAGAGGAGAACATATCAGTCCTTCATTGCCACCACGACCAGAAGTCGGCTTGTGCCGATCCCAATTTCTACCCTAGGAGGCTGGCACCCGGATGCCTACTCACTGCTTACCGACATCGCCCGGGGTGTCGCTGTGAGGGCGATGGGGACCTACGGAAAGGTCCGAGCAGCGCTCTTTCTAAGGCACGCAGCAACTACTGTAATATCCAACGCAGCATGCTTGATGGCTGGTCTTGAGCCGCTACTTTAGAGAAGGTTACATTGTGGATACCAGTACGAATATCAGCTATCTGACAGAGTATACTGGGACATAGCCGCCCACATATTTCAAATATTAAAGAACCCAACCTTTTTCCCCATTTGGCGGGAATGTCCATCACAGTGAGGCTATGATTAAGACTGGTGACATACTGTAATAGCAAAGCAGTCCACCTCCCCAAACATCTGCTGCCATATTTCTCACCACAAAATGCCTCCCGGTACCTTTTTGATTGAGAAGGAGAGAGGAGCAATTGATGTCCTATTTGCCATAAAGTCGACACAACGGACGATACCTAGGAATATTTGAAGGTCGCAAAAAGTTGTCAGTTCGTATGTGAAGGAGCGTGCGGTGTACGGAGCAAAAAAAGAGCTGTGAGGCCTTGTAAATATTCCGAGACTACACATCGCCGCGTTATCAGGGAGGCCTCCAGCACCAGGCACGGGGCAAACCGCATCCGTAAGAACCTAGGACTCGCGCTATCAAGAGCGAAAGTACTGCGGATGCTGCAGCGGGAGCACAAACTCCAGTATCGGCAGATGAAGAAGTATTTTTCTTGGCTGATGCACATAAGAAGGACAGGATGGAGTTGGCGACCAAGATGGGGGGGACGGGAGCTTTATCAGTGGCAAAATGTTGTCTTTTCGGATGAAAATAAGTTTAATCTTTACGTCCCGGACAAATTTCCATACTATTGGCATGCTATTGGCAAAGATGAACTCGTGTTCGCGAAAACGTAGAGGTTGTCAGCGTTTGATGGTGTTGGGATGCCTTTTTTTCTTTGGTTCATGTGATTTAGTGTTTACTAGAGGGCGATATGACTCATCAAAGTATATCAAGACTTTACCGGAAAAATATCCTACCCTGGGCGGCCTTCAAACACTGGGAAGCCGGATATATCAACGGGCCAATTGCCCGTACCATGTTTGTAGAGCTACAAAAAGTGGTTCGGCGACAAGAAAGTACAGCGATTGGTGTGGCCATCACGTGCGCCTGACTTAAACCCAATATTGAACCACTGGATGATTGTTGCGAGGGATATTTA
Source organism: Kappaphycus alvarezii (assembly GCA_002205965.3). Classification (NCBI taxonomy): domain Eukaryota; phylum Rhodophyta; class Florideophyceae; order Gigartinales; family Solieriaceae; genus Kappaphycus; species Kappaphycus alvarezii. Next base: position 1,980,331 of record NADL03000599.1, read on the forward strand.
TGAGGATACGAGACACTTTGGTACTGTCAGGGAGCTTAGGGAGGCTTTCATTGTTAGCTGGTCGCGAATTTCCGAGGCAACGCTGCAAAACCTCGTCAAATTCATGTTGCGGCGTTTTATTGTCGTGATAAAGTCAAAAGGTCTCAATAAAGTACACTTGAAGTGTCCTCAGTTGCTTTGATTCTATAAATATGGGCTTAAGCAGTTGTTTATGTATCTTTTTTTGTTTAGAAGCAAATTTGAATATCTTTGCTGTACTTAGCTTGTCGGAACCTTTAAGGCATTATGCCGTTCAAGTTACATTGCTCGGTGGTCTGGAAGGAACCCCTGATCATATTCTTCTGACACGCACTTTATGTAAAGTATAGCACAACCTTCCAATTCACCTGGAAAATTCCTAATAAATAGAAAAAAGAAATAACAACTGCAATAAATCCTCTAAAAATATCGATGGCTGTATTCCTATCATCCTCATCAGCATGCAGATTAGTTTCGAGGGTTATCATGATCATTTTAGACGAGTTCTACATTAAATTTTCACCACGGATAACCAAGAAATTCCGGATTCAGAGTACAAAGATGGAAAATGTGAGAAGTTCTTTTCCAAAATAGTGTGGCAGGGGGAATAACTCTGCGACTGATTGAACCATATAGTCTCCGACTATTGATTCATCCTGCACAAAAACACGGATAGTAGTAATAGATCCGCTCCAAATATAGGATATAGAATATTAGACAGATTGGGTAGAGAATAATAAGTAGATTTGCAGATGAAATAGATTGATCTAGCTGAATTGGATTGCCTTCTTCATTTTTGTACCCTGAAGGGCCGTTGTTGCTCATCTTTGAGCGCTTTCTGCTTCAACTCTGCGATTTCTAGTTGGTATAAATATCCCTTGCGTACTGAAAAAAAATCTTTCAAATGCTTAAGCAAAAATTGACGTGTGAGTGCTCGTTGACAATACTTTATAGTTGGCGCTGAGTAGTCGGAAAAAGTTAGTGCCTGGCCGCACAATATATCAACACTTCAGAATAAGCCACCCCGTTTACACCAAAAGCTCCCATTACAGAAGCCCCGACTCCCCCAGTCGGAACCTATTTATCCCAAAGTTTAGAGTTCAGTAGCATCAGAAAAGCTTCGTTTGAAGCCCAGGCATCCCCTCTCTGAGAATAAGGGATTCTACACAGCTGCTCATAGCTGGAATAAGATATAAGTAGCTAGAGTTAAATTGTCTTTGTCGATCCGACAATTACCTATTCAACCTTTTTCTTTATTTCAAGTTTCCACCCGATCCTATACATGAATCCCTCACGGTATGGGGCACTGGGAAGACGCAGTCAAATTACTCTCTGGTTGCAGTTAGTTGCTGCTTTCTTATTATGCGGTGACCTGTGCACATTACTGTTCACCTGAAAATCTCTCCTTCTTTAGCTCAACTTGAAGGCAAATAGGACCCAAGGATGATTCAATAATTTAGTTTCTCTGGGACGAAAGGAATAATACAGACGACAAGTATTGATTCAAGTGAGATCTCCTTTCCCGACGGCGGAATTACGCACACTCCTGCCACTTACGGCACAGCACCTCGGTCGAACAGTTCGCCACAAAACCTCAACATACCAGCGCTTGCATCTTAACAGCCACTGCACCACCAAATCCGGACGAAAAATCACTGTAATTTTTCCCTTGTTCCGTTCCTTTCATCCTTCTGGCGTCTTCCTGTGCGTGATTTATCCCAATCGTGCTAAATCGTTGCATTAACTGGTTATCGATGGTAATTATTCAGTATTTTCGGTTTGGTCTCGGTCGGTTGATTACCCTAGATGGCTAGAACAACGCAAATGACCAACAAATCGACTAGAGGTAAGGAACCGTGAGACCATATTTCCAAGCTTGCATGACGGGTAGAGGAAGGTGTTTCGCGGATATTCCGCAACTGCCAGGGGGTGTTGACGTCACACGATTCTTACAGCCGCATAGCATTCGCCAATGTCGAAATCGATTTTTGCGCCCCAGGAAATCTCCATCTCACCTTGCGGCTCTGAGATCATTGCGAACGTACTGACGTGGAGAAACTCAAAGCTTCAGGAGACGGAAAAATCATCTTGAAATTCGAGGATGGAAATGAGGTCGAACGGCCAGCTGGAGAACTTGAAAAATTTTTGGAATGCACATCGTCTAGTTTACCTTAAGTGGAGGCAGATCGATTTACAAAGCGATCATCTCCAGAATTGGTCTTTCCGAATATGTCAAGGCCCAGGCCGATTAGAGACCCTTAGACGCTAATATGGACTTAGTTATGTCGCGAGTTTGGCTTTCTACCGGAAAGGTTACCGAGGAGTCCGGTCTGTAATACCGGTCTGTAATACGTGAGGTAAGAAGAGGATGAAACTCCTCACGACATACTCCTATACACCATAGATTGGCGCCTCTTATTGGCAAGCGAGTAGCTGTCGGGAGAATCGGGGGAGGCGATAAACGATGCTTCCCACCCTCAGAGGGTTCTTGAGATCGACACTTGGTGTCTAAAACACCTGGGAAACATAAAAGAGGTAAGCATTGCTATGAACCGTCCCGCGTCGCCATATGCTGTCCGTTAATGCCTTCCCGGACAAGTGGTCCCCATCAACGATTTAAAGGACTAATTCATGCTCGATGCCGTCGCAAACGGAGTTTCTACGTTCCGCAGGGCTTCCATCATGGAACGGGGCGAGTAAAGTAGTTCTAGATTATCGGGTACAGAGGGGATATCCGCGGCCAGTTCGAGATTTTATAGAACTGAGTGAGCATATCCGATCTCACCCCGCTTTACTTGTATCCATAGATCAACCTAGAGGGATTAAAGGCAATGATGCGATCAGGAGACGCTTGAGCGAATTCTACTTCGAATGGCTTTCCCGACTTCATCCAGATCTCTGCGAGGGCGTCTCGTATGTATTATGCATTCATTCCATCGGCTACCTGAAGAATGGGGTCTGTGTAGACCTCCGTATCTCCAAAACGACCCTGTTCGACTGCACCGAGCGTTTCGTCATGCGTTTATACCCGGAATGTCTGAGGATCTTTGCAAGTGGCGGGAACCCCCAGCACTTTAGGAAGATAGATGAAGTCCGCCACATAAAACGGAAAGGTATAGACGAAGCCGCGATAGAAGCGCGAAAGGAGAGGAAAGGGCTCATCGAGGACAACTACGAGGTTCAAGAAGGCGCGCGAGGGGAGACCGCAGACCGTCTAGTGGCACTTGAGGATCTTTTGGCCCCATATAGTATCTTATTCATCAGATTTCATTCGCCGTTTATATTTTCTTGCAACTCGGGCAGTGGTGCTTTCATACGTAACGGGAATTTCTACAGGCTCAAGGTGATCTGAAGGCCAGTTATCTAGACGTTGAAGATGCTCGGATTGCAGGCAGTACTTACGGAAGCGACTAGCGTTGATGGCTTCTTGAGAACCTATCATACTGAGAAAGGATAAAAAAGCGCTCGTGGTTTGCTCGAATAATTTCACAAGGACAGAAGTACCGGAATTGGAGTGACGGCCACTTGGGAGCCTGGAAGGTCTCACCATACGCACCAATAACTTATCTCTAAAATAGAATTGGAGGTCCTGTGGTGCGCCTTTTTCGTCTTCTAGGCTCCTGAAGCCATTTTCGCGTGAAGCCTTGCTAGGGCCAGGGTCTCCATGGGACGAACTTCGACATCCTGGGGTAGCGGCGAGTGAATAAGATCGGTACCATTCATACGCGGTTAAAAACGGTATAGAAGCTCAAAGGGAGCCACTCCGCCCGGCCATTGCTGGCTTCATTTCAAATCAAAACACATAATTACGGAGGGAGTCGGCCCAATCCTCCCCATCATGGACAAACTTTCCAATTCAACACTTCAAAGTGCGGATCATCCCTTTCGCCCTCCCGTTGGACATATGGTCCTACGCCAAGACGGTCCACCACTTGATCCTATGATTTTTTACGAATGAAACGAGATAATATTCCCTGAAAAAACTGCGATTGTTGCTCATGATGTGTTAAGGCGGACGAAATGACCGTGTTACCTCCCCTTCCTTAGAAATTATGATGGTAGGCGCCGTTGCATCCAGTTTAGGTATGGTTATCGGCCACCCGGTGAGATATTAGACCCAAAACAATATATAAAGGAAGCTTCGTTGAACCGCTGCGATAGTCTTGTAAAATAAATACAGAAGATTGAGAATAGTCCACCAGCGGCGTGCCCAAGAAAGGTACATACTGCTTGATATTCTGCATCGGCTGACACGCATCACAGCAACGCGCGTATTCGCATACATCTTTGAGCATACTTAGGTAACAAAAATGGTCCTGCGCAAACCTGGGTGTAGTTCGAGCCATCCAATGGCCCACAATATGTTGAGGAAATGGAAGTATTTTAGTGTGAACCGTCTTACATGCGACGATTTGGAGAGCGACATTCGTAAGACGGAATAATTTCCCGTTCCAGAAGACGAAGTTCCTTGCCGTCCGTCTTGTTTCAACAGTTCCTTCGGCAAGACGCAAGATATATCTTCCATCGAAAGGAATTTGTGGACTAAGTTGAGATGTGGCTCCAGGCCAGCGTCTTCCACTGCCTCTGCGGGGCCCACTAAGAGTATTATATACCCTTCATAATGATCGGTACCAACCTCTGCTTCTATCGTAAGCCTTGAAAGTACATCTGTGGACCTATTCATCTTCCCAGGTCAATAGCTAAGGACTTAATTGTATTCTACACGGAAGGTGAGCCAACAAGCTAGCTTTCTGTGCATTTATCTGCACAAGATGTGGTAGTTTTAATTACTGGTGGTCGGTAATGAGCTAGAAAGGGTGGATCTGTAACAGGTAAACATGAAAAACCCGTAGTCTAAACGATAACTGCCAGTGCTTCTCACTCGTAGGCGTACTCATGCTTCTCCGCAAGTTTCATCATACTACTTGCGTAAAGGACAAAAATACTTTTTTCATCCGACAGTTTCTGCAACAAAGCAGTGAAAGCAGCCGAGAAGGACGCATCTGTTCTCTACGATTAACGGCTTCTCAAAGTCCGCGAAGGGTAGGAAGAGAAGGGAATTGTGAGCTCCCTTGAGCGAGCGAAACGTCTCTTCCTCCCCATCGCCCCTTGCTCAATTATTTCTAGAAACAGTCATGGCATGTAAAACAGCCGCTCTCCCTGCGAAATCATTTATTAATCTCCAAAAGTATCCTGCCACCCTAGAAAACTGCAAATTTGCGTAGCATTGACGGGACTCGACATAGCTTGAATGGAATCGACCTTGCTCTTGTCTATGCGTACCCCGCGTTCGTCAAATTTTTGGCGCAAGAAGTCTATCTGTCCTTGGGCGAGATATCACTTGGCCACCTTTAGCTCCAATCTATACCTTGCGATGACGCTTATATAGATCAATACGTGATCCAGGCGCTCCTATAGGTTGTTGAAAAAACCGTAACGTCCTCCAAATAAACGAGGGCGAAGTCCATGCGCGCTACAACGCGATCCATTATTCTCTGAAATATTGATGGAGCATTCATGAGTCCAAACGGCTTAGCATCAAACTGGTAAGCGCACAAGCGACATAAGAGTGTCTTCTCTTTACAACACTCCTTGAGACAGACCTGCCAGTACCTGCTGAAAAGGTCGAACGATATTAACAATATCGCGTCGCAGAGGGAGGCAAAAATATTATCTACTTTAGGCAAGGGCTAACGTCTGTTTTTCATATTCTGGTTGAGAGTCTAGGTTCAGACGCATAATCGAGGCTTACCGTTCATTTTAATAGCAATTAAAAACGGAAAGGACCAAGTAGATTAAGCGTGCCTAATTATTCCGGCTTCTAGCATCTTTAAGAACTCCTCGCGGAAGAGTTAGTTCTGCCTCAATAGTAGACGACAACTTCTATGATAGAGGAGTTTGAGGTCAGTAAGCTCTACCAAATGTTTAATCGGAACGTTCTATGGGCAAAGATCAAACAGGGACTGAGCGATAAGGTTGACCTTAGAAATAGTCTTCTTGAACTGCTTGTTCTCAATGCTAATTAGGTGTTCTAATTCCTTGTAAAAAGCTTCAGCAATTGTGAGAGACCTAACCTAAGCCAACTGCCTCTCTGTACTTGCTTGACTCGTTAATACAAGCTCTACATCATCGTTTTCCTCATTTTCCGATCCATCGGAGCCTCCGTCTTCCGAAGGCGCAGATGAGGACTACGAGGTGAATTCCTCACTATCCTTCTGCTCAACCTCTTTCACGAGGTCTTTCGCTGTCAAACGGGCGAACTCAGGTAGTAGATAGAGCTCAGCGGCCTTGCACTCATGCTTAAGGGTAACTATCTTCGCTTCATAGTCGTGAGTTGCCATTTAGGCTTTCATTATCAGATCGCTGATAAGAAAGTCGAAGTGAAACCCTCCAACAAAGATGAAGTCCAAGCAGACAGGGAGACCCCCGACAGAAACAGGGCTGTTTCTCAGTATTGCAGTCAACCGATAGTTTTCCCGCAACTTCAACCGAAATAATGTTCGGTGTTGCTCCCTTCTCGCGGCATGAGTACGCTTAAGATCAATAGAGGCTCACTTCCACAACTTTGAGCCAGTGATTTCTGCCCTGTGCCTTCCCATTAACGGCGCTCACAACTCTCCCCCTGAATAGTTCCTTCAGGACTTTTTGGGCTTTTTTAGCGTTACCACGCAAGAATCGGCCAAAAGAAAGACTAGTCGAAGCATTCTCCACACTATTGAAGACGTCATACTTGGAGACTATCAGGTATGTCCCGAACTTCTACATCTTCTCAGTCCTTTTAAGCTCTCTTTGACCTTTTCTTCTTTTTTGTGGACTCGCCTTTGCTAGAGGCCTTCATTTTCCGAAATACTACGGCTGGATGTGGCGTAATGGATCCTCGGCGGTTAGACGGCCGAATGACCGAGGATTCAGTATCACTTCAACCGGAGCACTCTGTACTTCACCAGCCATTTTGTGGAGAGGTTCCCCATCTGAGTTTCGTGTGCTCCGAGGATCTCTTTGGTGCCCGAAAGGATAACTAAGGAGACAGCCTCCTTGTATTACTCATATTATTGTATTCCTCACATTCTCAACTCTCATCGCTGGACTTTTCTATCACAAAATAAACCTTATCCCCATCGGGCTCCTTGTTAGCATGTAGCCTCCGAGTGCTCCTTCTTACCGCACCTGGAGCACCTGGTGCCGCGACGGGGATTGTCTAAGAAACAGTTTGATTCGTGTCACTGCCTGTAAAAAATTTAAAAGAATCGATCACGATCAGCCGTAGCGATCTTTACAACCCCAGAGGAGGCTTTTTTCATCAATTCAAGCTGCTGTTCTGCTTCTTAATGATCAGGGAGAGGCTCTGAAAAGCGGTGATAAGGCTGTCTGCTTTTCCCTGGACCTCCCGTACACGATAATCAGTACGGAAAAACAATCTTAGTGTCTTCCCGACGGTGATGAGCGTTCCTTCTGTTCCTATCTTCTTTTCTCCAGGAACTGAACTTGAACTGATTCCACTGGCGGGGCCAGTTACCATCGAATAATCGAAGATCCTCTGTATCAACTGAAATGACTTCCCTCCTTCATCATAAAAAGCGATAATAGACTTCATAGCCTGATAAACTTTCAAGAAGCGATAGATGATTTATGGAACTAGATTAGAGTGTTCCACCGCGGCCTTACGCAGGAGGCCAAAATTTGCTTCCTTGTTGAAATTTTACTTGGTGAAAAGATAATCAATCTTCCTTTTCGATTCAATGAGACTATTCGGATCGAGTTCAGAATCTATTGCGCGAAGAATCACTTTGTGATGTTCATCCTTGCCCCAAAACTTGTCGAATATTGCCGTCTTGACAATGGAGTAGTTCTTTTCGACTAGTAAGCGATCACAGCTACCATCTATGAACATCTAAATGGATAATTTGGACGCTTCGCAGCCGAGGTGCTACAGAGGCTCGACAGAGGCTCGAGAAAGTTTCCAACTTAGGTCTTTCCACCCATCGCGGCGATTTCGAAGAAGAAGAATCTCTTCACGTTGGAGCTCCCACGGACTTCGTGGTTCGATGAGGCTACGGGCACGTCTCCATCCCTCGACAGAAGTAACTTGTCGGGAGCGCAAGGGAGGATGTCGATTGCGCGCGAGATCGGCGGGGATGGGACCCCGGAAGGAATGAAGTGATGTAGGGATGAAGAACTCGGTCTCGAATCTGGATGGAGGTGACAAGGAGCAAGTGTGGCTGGTTCCCTCTTTCTATCATCTCGAATTGTTGGATGCAACACCTAGTGGGTAATAAATAATGCAAACTCGAATAAAATACTGTCCAACCCGGAATAATCTAAAAATTCTGGAAGGAAGCCACGTGTATCACTAGGGTAAGACAGTGACGTGCCAGGTGCGAGAGTGCACCGAGCGGTACAATTCTGCCGTATGTACCACACCTTTCTGATTACCTAGTCCCCTGCCACTTTCAGCGCATGACCCTTCTCGAATTTGCCACCAAAAATCAACCTACCGGCGTGTACGACTACTGTTCTTGCTAATCAATAACCACTACAATTTTCGCGTGCAGGAGCGATATCGCAACAAGCCCCACCGTCGTATTATTATGCAGTTCCGCACAATTGAATACCAGAGGGTGAGATTGGATGTGAACAACATATAACTACAGTTAAATTATTTTTTCTTAACGTTTGATGTGATGTTTTTTATTTTAACTATATGTCCGTAGTCTAGTGTGGCTGAAAAACTGGGGTGTTTTAATGATTGAATAATAGCTTAGCCTATGTTCCAAAGCGCATCAAATAATTGGCACAAGTCTAGTAGTCTAGTGTAACCTATTACCTATATGGTTCAGGTTTTTGAACCGATTAAAAGATTCCCCCAAACTCTATGTAAAGTGAGTAAATGAGTCATTACATGTAGTTTTATGCATTAGTTTTATTATAATTTAAATTTTTTAATCTTATTTTCCGTATATTAAGTTATTTTGCACTCGCTGAGTCTGTGAGAGAGACCGATGGTTCAATTCTCTGTACTAAGACATGATAAGCTGACTGGTTCTGTACAGTACAGTATGTATTTGACGGAAATGACACAAGCCGTCTGCAGACAAGGCGGATAGTACTGCCGTAGAAACTGAGGCGCAATTAGTGGCAGGCTTGGAATATTAGTGCTGTTACACTCGAAATCAAAAATGATTATAGTGTGGTGCAAAAGTATAGACTCAATTGAATTGAAAAAAATGAAACTCAGGCAGGTAAATTGTACACCACAAGAAGGTCTTGAAAAAATGAGCAGAACAGCAGTATTTTCAAAAACAAAAGAAACTACGTGTGGAAATAAAAAATGTGATTTTACCAGTGCAAAGGAATAGACTCAAAAAATGTTTGAGAATTTCAAGTGGCGGGAAATGCAGACAGAATGAACAAATGTATACCAAATGACTTTCATCACCTCTCCCCAGGCATCTGTTGAGTTCGAACTCGTTCCAGCAATGCCGCAGCAAACGCAACTCACTGCAGAAGAGCAGGCATCAATTTGAGCCTTGGCTAATGCCAAAATCACCACAAGGCAGATATCCAATCATCTGTAGCGCTCCTGAGCCGTATTTACACGCTTTCTCAAGGATACAAAGTCTTATAGATCAAAAAAAATGAAGTGGTCGCCCTTCCAAGATATCACCCGCCGCAAGGAAGCAAATCGTTCAACAAGCAAAACAATCAGGACACAGTGCCAATCGCATCAGAAAATATTTGCAGCTTCACCTTTCGAAGCATATACTATTAAGAGTACTGCAAAGTAGCAATGAGATGGCCTAAAAAAATGAGGACTACTTTTTATCTTGTAGAACATCACAAAAAAGGGAGATTGAACTAGTGCATGTAGAACGGGAATCATGATCATTCTTCATGGAAGTGAGTCATCTTTTCCGACGAGAAGAAGCTCAATATGGATGTTCCCGATGGGTTCGCCTACTGCTGGCATCAACTAGGCACCGAAGAACGAATCTGCAGTAAGCGTCAGCAAAGCTGAGGTGGTCTCATGATTTGGGTGTGTTTTTCTTATTACGGAACTTGTGGTCTTGTCTACATCGAGGGTCAAATGAACTCTACAAGGTATCAAAAGGTGCTCAAGAATCATTTGTTGCCGTTTTCTGCCATCCGAGATGGATAATCTTGGACATTTCAACAACACAACTGTGCGATCCATGTTTCGAGCTCTACCATGGCCTGGTTCAGTGAATACTCTGTCACTGTTTTGGACTGATCATCAATGGCTCCTGACTTTAATCCAATTGAGAAACTATGGGGGATCCTCGTAAGGCGGTTTTATCAAGATGGAAGGCAGTTTCCATCATTGGCAAATTTGAAAGTAGCCATTCTCAAGGAGTGGTCCCTCATTTCTGAAGAGCTCTTGCAGACTGTTGAAATAAATGAAATGTCGTATTTTATCTGTTGTTAGCCGTTGTGAGGCAAAAATTCGTACTACTAAGACCCCTGAAGGCTTAGTGATTGAGAATAAATGTGATCGAGTCTATACTTTTCTACCGGTAAAATGACATTACTATTCCCACACGTAGTGTCTTCGGTTTTTTAAAAATGATTCTGTTGTACTCCGTTTTGAAAGACGTTTCTTGTAGCATAAAATGTACAGTGAGAGTCATAAGTATGGAATTACCGGTAAATAGGGTACCAATAGTCGAAAGCAATAAAATTAGTACTGAAAGCTAGGAATTCTTTATGCCGAATCCAAATTTATTGATAAAAATCCGCCCAAACAATTACTTTTGAACTTATTTATCGAAAGGGTTTTTTGGCACGTCAAAATTATGGAATCAATCATTTTTTTTGGCGTGTATACCTCTATGCACAAAAATTCCCGCAAAGACTATACCACCTTTCTTTAAAGAGCCGGAGCAATCCGTTACGCGGCAATCTGAGGGCAGTAAGTGCAGACAGCCATGCTTAGTGACGAAAAAATTCAACATGGATGGACCAGATGGTTGGGGGAGCTACTGGTATCATGCGGACAACGTAAAAAGGATTTTCTCGAAGCGCCAAGGAGGAGATGGTGGGTTGATGGTATGGGGCTGCTTTTCGTACTTCAGGTCTTGCGATCTCGTGTTTTTGGATGGACTTCAAGACTCTGCGAAGTACATAACGACTTTAAAGGACAATTTGATCCCATGGGCGGCGATGGTACAAGGTGATTCTTGGATCTTTCAACAGGACAACTGTCCCATTCATGTGCCAAGGGCAACTTAAAAATGGTTTGCGGAAAATAAAGTATCTGTATTGGACTGGCCGTCTCGAGCTCCAGATCTGAACCCAATAGAAAACCTTTCGGCAATTGTTTCAAGGGCAGTTTATGAAGATGGAAGGCAGTGTAAATCAGTTCAAGATTTGAAAGAGCGTATTGCTGATTGCTGGTACAAAATGGCGGAAGAGACTCTACAAAACCTGGTAAAGTCAATGGTGAGGCGATGCATTGCAGTATTAAAAAGTGGTGGGGCGAAAATTCCTTATTAAATTTGAGTAAACTGCGTTTGCTTCTGGAAAAACTGAAGTGATTCCATACTTTTGACGTGCCAAAATTAGTTTTTTATAAAGAAGTTCAGAGAAAATTTTTTGACGAAATTTTATTCATAAATGTGGATTCAGAATAAAGATTCCTTTCTTCCAGTACTCATATTAAATCTGCTTCCTACTACCGACACCCGAGTTTTGGGTGATTCCATACTTCTGACGCCCACTGTACCTGGCTCACGTTAATATTTCTCTCAACTCATTTGACTCTAAACTATTGCACCAGTGTGGCTCCAATACTGTACCTCCAAGTACCGCTGTTCGCCCCGGACAAGCCGTGCCCACGCACAAACTGCCCTGAAGTCCTCGATTGCCACGAGGATTTCCTCATGCACTGCCTGCATGTTGGGCACCGAACCCAACGACACGACCGTCAAGTCGTCCTCCTCGCCCAAGACCTGCAGAAGGCAGCCCGTCATCCGGCGATCGAGCAGCGACAGGGGCTTCACCGCACAAGGCCGGATATCCAGGCAATGGGTAGCAACGGAAGAACGGAATTTTTTGACGTCACGTTCGTCAATCTTCTCGCGCCCTCCAATAGGAGAGTGCGCACTTTCAACCCACTCACCTCCCTCAACGCAGCCATCTCTGCCAAACGTAGAAGGTATGAACCACTGCTCGCGACGGCTACTAGAGGAAGGCTTGTACCTATCCCAATATCCACCCTTGCAGGCTGGCACCCAGACGCGTACGCGGTGCAAACCGATGTCGAGCGGGACGTGGCCGTTCGAGCGATGGAGACCTATGGGTTGGTTAGAGCGGTGCTTAGCCAAAGGCACGCTGCCGCGGCCGTCACGTCTAACGCGGCATGCCTGCTCGCTGGCATTGAGCCGGCCCTGTAAGGAAGGTCATGTAGTGTTACCCATCAGTGACAACTTATCCCACCTAACGCATTTGCGGCGTGGATACAACCGACCTCATCTTCCGTGCATTGAGATAACCCAAAAATCTTCCCCTTTTGCACCGCACTGTAAATATTCTACAGTAAACTCATTGCGCGCACTGTAACAACAGGAGATCAGAGCTCAAGCCCAGGTAGCGTTAAGCCAATCTTGATTTACAACAGCCGCAAGCGATCGGCACGGAATCCTCGGCTCTCCCACTCACCAGAGGCAGAAGATTGACAGCCAAAAAAAGTACAGAAGCAGCAAACATGACGACGACATGCTACTCGAGCGGGCTCAACCTCCTTTTGCAAAATTCTGGAGCGAGTAGAGGGGTGCAATTCGCAGCAATAAAAAGGCTTATGGACCTCGCTCCGTAGGAGCAAGCCTGTAGTTGCAGTGCTTCGAACCTGACAATTTTCATTTCTCGGACGCAGTGCCATCACTGGTGCCGAAGGAGATGGTCGGTGCAGCGCATGAGGCTGTGCGTACCATTCTCTAGTAGGCTTTCGTCGTTCGGTTGGATGCTGCATGAGACAGACTATGATCCGCTCGTTACTCTGTGCCGTGACGCGACGTAGCAGTGAAGAGAATGTACGAGATATAAGCGTGTAAGTTTCATGATGATCAAGTAGGTGGATGAGTCGGTACGGATAGTGGGGATAAGTGCTGGACTCAGATTTGGCCAAGGTAAAATGCCAGGTATGTTTGTCAGTGAGGGATTACCCCCATCACAAAGGAACCAGCTAGGAAACCCAATCATCACTGAAAGCTTTCCTGATCAGTAATTCGGGGCGGGTGAATCGTTTGGTAAGGTACTTACTTTGAAAATGTTAATGAAAGCTACCGGGAAAGCCGGTTCGCTCAAGGCTGTCAGGTACAGAGCATGAGAGAAATGTAGACAAGGATGCAATCGTGTGGGGGGTACATAGTAGATGATGGCTTGACACACTAAATGCGTAGGATGAGGACTGCGACAAGGCACGTCATAACAGACAGCGGGCGAAGAGCAGCTGCTGGCGATCGGAGAGCGTCATATACTGCCCAGGCGACGGAAGGCGATGGCAACGACGTGGTTGCTGACGTTAGTGCCGTGCATCACACAATTTGAAAGCACCGGCGGTTGATTCGGACGAGCCAAAGTGGAAAGTGCTGGTGACTCAATGATTGGGTTGACTTTAGATCGAGGATACAATTTAGGTGTTGAATCAGTGGAGCCCAACCATGAGTAATTTGGGGCTGTGAATGGGTGTAGGTTAAAGCGTACTGCATTCATGGAGCCAGTGTACAGCACAGTACAGTATTGCTACTTGACATTGCTGTATGCGGTATAGTGTAAGTTTAGCTGTCCAACAAAATCTGCGTACAGATTTCTCCGCTCTGCGCTTGACCGCCAACAATTGTGTTTACGATCCAGCGGACAGGAAGGCTACAGTACATGATCAAGAAACCCGACTCTACGGCACAGTAATGCATTGATGTCCCCTTTGCCATTTTCTGCAACTAGGATAAGCTACACTACTGTACGGGGGGAAATATTGGGTAATTTATTATTTGGAAAGTAATGTCACTGTACAGTACAGTACTTCAACTGGAAGGTTTGACCAATAGTTGCCGTATCCTTCGAAAAGTGGAAAACCAGGTGGTGCTGGCAGCACCATCAGCTTTGTATTGCACAGTAATGTGAACAGCTACAATACTGTGTACGTATTTCCAGCAGTTGTTCCGCGCATTGAGCACCAAGGCAGGCACGCACCCAAAACGTTACCACCGCGCTTCAAAACGTGTGGCATATTGTACAGTACTACACACTATACTGTACTGTACTGTACAGTACTACTGTACAGTGTACGTCATAATTATAAACTCAGGGGTTTCTCAGGATTAGAAAAGACTGAACCAAAAATGACCAATCCGCTGTAAGCTACGGGCACACTGATTGCAACTGTGCCAATTAAATTTGCGTTAAATAAAAAGTTTAGAAGTAATGTGTAAAAAACTGAAATCCCTGTGTCCATAAATATAAACTAAGAGGATTCTTTGTCGAAAATACCCCAAGCAGGAACAATTTTTGAGACAAAGTGTCCTATTAACGTCAGAGCACATGCACACCCTCCCTGATTGCCACTGACCAAACAAGGCAATTTCAGCCATGCAAAGAAAAACCTCATCGAATAAAAACGAAAAAATAGCCACTGATGCCCTCGAAGCTGAAAAGCTGGCAACCAGAGCGATCGCAAAGAAAGTAAACCGCTCCAACAATGTGATAAACAAATATATATGGAACCGTGAGACTCATGTGACTTTCAAACAAACTGGAAGACCTCAATAGTATACAAAGGCCACAAACCGACGAAATATCAAAAAAATCTCAGGTACGGGACATGAGGCAAATCGAATTCGAGAAAACTTCGAACTGGATGTTTCGAAAGCTACCATGCTGCTTCTGCTCCATAACACCTGCAAGATGAGTTGATGTAAGATGAAGAAGACATTTTTTCTGACAGAGGCCCATAAAAAGTATTGAGTTGAGTGGACTTCCAGGACAGCAGAGTGGGAGCTTGAAAAATGGAAAACTGTGGTCCTCTCAGACGAATAGAAGTTTAATGTAGATGGATCGGACGGACTAGCTCAGTACTGGAATAGTATTGACAAGGAAAGGCGGATTTGGTCCCAGAGACAGGGGGACAGAGTGTGATGGTTTCGGGATACTTTCCGTTCCATGGTTCTTGTGATCTGGCATTTATAAGTGGAATTCAGGACTCCGAGAAGTACCAAAAGACTTTGGAAGAAATGTTTCCGTGGAATGCAATAATGCACGGGAAATATGGATCTATCAGCAAGACATTTGTGCCATCCATATCTCCCGGTCTACCAAAAAGTAGTTGGCAGATAAAAATTTACAGTGTTTGGACTGGCCGTCGCGTTCAGCAGACCTGAATCCAATTGGGAACCTGTGGGGGATCGCTGCGAGAGATGTTTACAAAGATGGGAAGCAATTTAGTTCAGTGCATGAGTTGAAGGAGTCTACTGTTGAGAGCTGGTCTAGGATTTCGGAGCAAACGCTGCAAACTCTTGCTAAATCCATGGCTCGTCGTTGTATTGCCGTAACGAGGTCAAATGGTGCAAAGATTCCTTACTAAGATCAATTAAACCTTGTCTTTGGCCGTCTGAATTGTTTTGAGTTTATATATACAGTATGGACACAGGGATTTCGGTTTTTTAAGCAAATTTAATTGGCACAGTTGCAATTAGTGTGCCCGTAGCTTTCAGGGGATTGGTCGTTTGTGTTTCAATCCTTTCTAGTTTCTGAGAAGCATCTGAGTTTATAATGATGACGAGCACTGTATACAGTACAGTCCTCCACAACACCCAACATAAAGCGCCAAAGGTCACGAAACCATACCCCAGACCCTCCATCCCCGCCGAAAGCGAGGGCGACAACACGACCGCCCCTCCCTCAAAACCCAAACCACCGTCCACCACACAAGCCCTTCCACCCTCCTTGCAACGCCAAAACAAGGCAATCCACGCCAACAACTCCCTCTCACACGCGCCACTCTCAACCAGAACGACTCCACACCCCATCAAGTGGCACCCGAGTCGGCAATGCCTGCGCGGTCCACGCACAAGTAACCGGCACCTTGAAACCGCTCAGCACGGGCCATTGCAACCGGCGGTGTGTCTTGATGGCCACGCCACCCAGGTTGTGACCCCACAGCCGAAGCGGCGCGCCTGAAACTCTGCGCTTCTTTCGCCTCATTTCTGGTGCCGCATGACATCATTCTGATTTTAGTGGTCGTTCGAAATGGTTGAACACGTGTGGTCAGTATTGTACTGTACAGTACAGTACAGTACAGTGGCAGCCGGATACACAAGATTCAGAGTATTAAGAAAAAAAATAATGATAAATGCACGGCTCTCGCGTGTGCAGGGGGGTGTTTGGGGGCGCGTGCGAGTGCGAGTGCGAGTGCCGTTTGCCGGTTGGCGGGTTGTGGACGTGGTGTGGTAAGTTGTGCTCCACGGGTTGGGCAGGGTCTTGCGCCGCTTCGGTATTTCCGACATGAGGGGTGTTTGGGGGCGGGTGTAAAGCAGAGGTGGTTGAGTTGCAGGCGCCTGGGGCGATTTGTCGCTTTTTATTTTTTAGTGAGAAAAAATCAATGATGAGGCCGAATGGTAGAGGGATGCTGGTGGGGATTTTTTGCGTTTAAAATATTATGTTGACGTGATGGGCAGCATCATGCAAAACACAAGGCACAACCACTTTGTTAAAAAAAATAAGCGCTGAAAAGCAAGCAAGACAATACTTGTGCCTGCATGGACTCCCCGTGCTAGCAGCATCACAGGCCGCATGCAAACCCTCTACCCTTTTTCTATTGTACCACTGTGACACCTTTTCATTTTCGCCCACTCACCGTCTGTTCCACCATTCCCCAACAGCACGCCACAACTTGTCCCCAGTCCCACTCGCCACATCCCAACTGTCACATCCACCACCCGTTGTTCAATCCCTTTCCGCTCCTGTCCCCCCCCACCGCTTCTCCTCTCAACACCCTCCACCATATTCGACCTTCCTTGTTCTTCCCCAAACCCCAATTCTTCAAACTGGCGCCAACAACCGTCCTCCCCCTCCCGCCCCTTCCTTCCCTACCATGCCTTCCACTCCCACTTGTTCTGACGATGAAGACTCTATTTACGATGGTTCACCGTGTGCCCCACCCTCTCGTCTCCCGCTACAGGACAAGATTCTCGATTTGCACGACGACTCTGTACACCAGTTAGACATGTACCTTGACGGGGAGGATAGAGACTATGAAGCTGAAAATGCAAATGCTGCTTCCACTTCGACCGTCGAGACAAATGCCTCACTCTCTTCGCCTGACCAAAGTGATGAGCCTGAGGATGATGAAGACGCGACTGCCTTGGGCGAGAGCGCTTGCGAATCGCCCACGGCAACTGGTGCAGTGCATGTGTTGGATTCACCACGCGTAAACCAGGGCGTGGAGATTCTGGAAGATGAGGCAACCGGGGAGGCACCACGAGACCTTGACGAGGATGATATTGGGGTCGTAGAGGTGGTAGGCATGGATGATGAGGAGGATTGGTTTGACTCGGATGAGAACAAGGTGGATGTGGAGAGTTTGGAATCGAGTTCGTCGGAGGAAGTCAAGACGACCATACAAGAGTCGCAGAGTGAGAAAAAGGCAAGCAAAGGTGGAGGGAAGAGTTTATTGACGAGGGCGTCGCATACATTTTACAAGGCGTTTGGAATGGGGGGGAAGAAAACGGAACACAAGGAACGGAAAGGAGGAGGCAAGGGAGAGAAAGGGGAGGAAGTGGATGGACGGTACAAACGGTTGGAGGATTTACTGCATGGACAGATTGGGACATTAAACGGGGCGAGAACAGGGTTTGTGGACTTGAGATTGTTGAGACCAATGACGGAGAGGACGATGGAGGCAATTGGACGGGATGGAAAGGAATTACTGGGGATTTTGGGAGACTGGAAAAGAAGATTCGGGAAGTGGAGGAAATGGAGAAAGGGGACGATGGGACAAGTGGGGAGTTGCAAATGAAGGAACGGATGTTAATTGAGGCCAAGGTGAGACTGGCAGAGGTGGCCGCTGACGTGGACCGGCTGAGGCACGAATTGAGGAAGACGCAAAAGGAGCTGGAAACGATGGAGAGGGAGGAGGCAAAGCGGTGGGAGATTGAAAAAGGAAGACGGGAAAAGGTGAAGAGGGAGGCACAGGTGGCAAGGGAGGGAAGAGAGGTGGCCGAGCAGAGGTTGGAGAGGGAAAAGGAGCGACTGGAGCGGGAGAAGTGCCAACTGGAAAGGGTGGAGAAAGGATATCGCGATATTGAGGGGGATTGGGCGTGACAAGTTTAAGAGCGCGAGAACGACGAACGACCAAACTAACTTTGTTGTTGGCTTTTTTTCTTGGGAGACAAACAAGATGTGAAGATAATCTAACTTGGATGGCGGAGACTGCATGCGACGGGGACTGGTAGGGACGCGGGTTGAAGTTTTCGATGATACCTCGATACCGGCAGCGGACGGACGTGGTGAAGGCGCTTGTCTGCGGCGTAAAGTGGGAGTGCTAGCGAGACGGCGGTTAGTATGGGAGAGGGAGAGGCAGTTTGGATCAGAAGAACCCATGTTTCAGGATGCTGTCATCCTCAGAGTCCTTTTTTTTTGGAGGATAACGACACGTGTAATGTATGGATCATGTGAACAGCTGTACACGTAATTGCGTGGCAATGGTGTGCTTTCTCGACGAAGAGGAAAGAAAAAAATATTGCCAACCTGAAATAGCATGTTTGTAGTCTACTGTAATGAGCACTGGTCTGTAAGTAGACGTGGAATGCGGGCAGGCATGAAATATCCACCGGCCGTGGTAGCTGAGAGACAGAGATATTCCATTGCGTTTTGTATCGCTGGCATTGATATGGAGATCCTGAGATGGCAATGGATTACCTGTGCAGTGGAGCAATGCTGCACTTTTTCTCATCGCCGCCCTCACCTTATGATTTCCCACCGCTCCGTTCCGCCGCCAGCATCTTTTATTCCGACTAGTCCGCATCCCATCCAGCCTCCCGCTCCAACCAGGTCCTTTCGCCCTCGTTACTTCCAATCCATCTTCTTCCCTTCCACCAAAATGTCTCTACCCTTTGTCCACCATCCCTCCTTTATCCCCACCACCACCTTTCTGCCTCATCCCCTCCCATCCCTCCTAACTCCCCTCCGTCCTCCATTGCCTTCCTCTACACTTCGCGCCTCCGCCATCCCTCCTTCCTCCGATCACGACTTTTTCATTCCCCGTGACGACCTCACCCTCCTCAATTCCACTCCCCCTCAGAAACCGCTTTCTATCGCCGAGCGCCGTGCACAACACAAACGCCGTGAACTTACCGTCGTGCCAAAGTTGACCGATGAGGAAGAGGAGCGACGAAGGGTTCAGCTTGTGGAGGAACAGTTGACCGCCGCCGATTTGTTGGGTATCGTCGATGCTCCCAGTGGTCCTAACATGGGGAGGCCAGGACCGGTCGATTCCTTGAGAGGGAAAGTCGTCAATGTAACGGATCATCTCAATGGAGTTACTGTCAATACGGACAAGTTTTTCAGTATTGGTAACGGAGACCGAATGAATGTGGGACAGAAGAGCAGGCATGCACGATTGGGGAAAGAGGAGCGTCCGCTGGGAGAAGAGGCCTTCGCGGGGAAGGGTGTACCCTCGAGTAGCAAATGGAGATGGAGACCCAATACAGGGAATCATGCGTTAAGGCCGGGTCATTTGGTCCTGCATCAGCGCCATGGTGTTGGACGCTTTCGTGGCATCGAGCGCACAGTAACCGCTGCGGATCGTTCCATGAATCCACAGAATACGGAGCTTCCGGTCCAAGAGTTTTCTGTCTTGGAGTATCGAGATGGTGATGTTTACGTCCCGTTGTCCCATTTCGAGGTTATTCGCAGGTTGACAAAGGAAGAAATGAAGCAGGTCAGTAAGTTAGACGTCATGAGTGGGTCCATGGCGTACGCGGGCAAAACTCAGGGGGTCAAGGCAAGGCGGGCAAAGTACATGGCGAGGATAAAGACGAGACAGAAGATTCGTAAGCAGTTGGTGAACTTACATGGTTTGTACGCAGAGAGAACGTTGCAGCAACGACAACCGTTCCCCGTAGACGCTGATGCCGAGAAAAGATTTGAAGACAGCTGTAGTTTTGAGTTGACAGGCGACCAAGAGGCCGCAGTCAGCCAGATTCATCGCGATATGAGTGATAATTGGACACCTATGGATAGGTTATTGTGCGGAGATGTGGGTTTTGGAAAAACAGAGGTGGCGATTCGAGCTGTGTTTCGCGCTATTTGCGCAGGGAGACAAGTCGCAATTTTGGCACCGACAACTATTCTGGCGCAGCAGCATTTTGAGACCTTCAAAAACAGGTTTGACACGGCGTGGCCAGAGATAAGAATTCGTTGCCTCACCAGATTTGTGCGGAGAAAGACAGTCGTTGAGACGAAGGAGCTGGTGCGCAATGGCGACGTGGATATTGTCATTGGGACCCACATTCTTTTGAGTGATGCTTTCGAGTTTAAGAATATTGGCTTGTTGATTGTCGATGAGGAGCACAGGTTTGGTGTAAACCAGAAGGAAAAGATTCGTGATCGATACAGGGGTATTGACTCATTATTTCTCTCTGCCACCCCGATTCCGAGAACATTGCACCTTGCCTTGAGTGGCCTCAGGGATGCATCTGTACTGCGGACTCCGCCGTTCGGGCGCAAGCCTGTCATCACAAGGCTGTACCCGACTGGCGCGGGAGTAGTTCGACGTGCCATCCAGCAGGAAATTGATCGAGAAGGACAAGTTTTTTTTGTTGTGCCCAGAATTGATGGTATTGAAGAGTGCGCTACCTGGATACGGGATTTGTTTCCTAATTTGCGTGTTCTTGTTGCGCATGGGCAGTTCTCCGACCTCGAGCAACGCATATGGGCCTTTGCTCAGCACCAGTACGATGTTCTTGTCTGCACCACTATTATAGAAAATGGAATCAACATGCCTCACGTAAACACGGTGATCGTTCAGGATGCAGGTCGCTTTGGACTGGCGCAGCTTCATCAGTTACGTGGTCGCGTAGGCCGAAGTGATATCCAGGCGTACGCGTGGATTTTGTATTCAAGTCATCGATTCAGCATCAAAGAGAATGCCATGAACAGGCTCAAGGCCCTGGAAAAGAACAGCGAGTTGGGAGCAGGATTTTCGATTGCACAGCGAGATATGGAGATGCGTGGGGTCGGAACGGTTCTTGGAGTGGAACAGCACGGAAATTCGACAATTGATGCCGACGAATACGCAAAGATGCTAGCCGAGGAACTTGAGTCTGCTAGGACCAACAAGCCGATTCCAATTTGTCTTCCAGAGCCGGCAGCATCCACTGAGGTCCTTCTCCCAGTGGCATCAATGATCCCCGACAGTTACATGTCTGACTTTGATGAAAAAATGACCTTGTACAGCGCCCTTTCTGGTGCTGAGACTCATTCTCACATCTTGGAAATCGTTCAAGAAGTGGAGCGACAGTTTGGCCCTCTTCCATCACAGACGCGACGTCATGTCAGCATCCTCGAGCTCAAACTTTGCAGCAAGCTCCTCGGAATTACGCGGATTTTTACAGAGAGGCAACACGTGATAATAGACTGGCCGATTAGTGAGGCAGGGTTTAAGAGACTTGCAGCATTTCTGCCCAACGAACAGGCCAGGAGTCGGTGTCAGCATGTCGTCGCTGAGGAAAGGATATTTGTTCGTGGCCTGGGCATTTGCAGTGGTGATGTGCAACTCGCAACCCTGCGGTCGTACATGGGCTGCCTCCACAAGGCTGCAGCAGGGTTTATTGGAAATAGACAGAAAAAAATCACCGCCGACGCAGGCAGTCAGCTTGCAGACAAGTTACATCGATTAGACCTCGAGGAAGCCTAACTATTTAAGTCGAAAGGATTTGCTAACATTGCAAACACTAGATACGGTAGCCAGGTATAATAAGCAGACGATTTTGAGCTCTGAGCTACCCCGCAACGGCCACTGTACGGCACTGGAATAGATTTTTTAACTAGACAACCCAGGAGCCCGCCTACGGCAGCAACGAATTTCCTGTAAAAGCTTCAATCCGGCGCCATGTTACGAGCCCATCATGAATGACGACAGTCTTGCTCACGCGCGGAGGTTCAACTCTTTGCATCGTAAGTCCCCAAAGTTCAGCCAATCTCTGTTCTGCGCAGTACAGTAATTCAATTAATCGTGCTCTTCTTACACGAGAACGGTGTGCTCCCTTTCAGATGAA
Source organism: Kappaphycus alvarezii (assembly GCA_002205965.3). NCBI lineage: Eukaryota > Rhodophyta > Florideophyceae > Gigartinales > Solieriaceae > Kappaphycus > Kappaphycus alvarezii. The sequence goes on from NADL03000599.1 coordinate 2,002,638, forward strand.
ACAGGCCGTGGCGGTTGTGGTTGTTCTGCTTCATTTGAAACGTTGCTGTTTTTGTCCGAGCCATCTCCGCGACGGTAAACCATAAAAAGGGAGACGCCAATTATTGCGAGAACGGCAAGTCCTGCACCCACACCAGCAATGATGAGTACTGCACTAGAACTTTGATCACCAGCATTCGGACTGTTTGTGTCAATTGGGGCCGCTGTTTGAGAATTGTTGTGTGAGGTGTCATTAGTCTGGAACAGCGTTGGAAATGTAAAAACCCCGATGGAAATTTGTTTCTCACCCTCATTTGTTGCAAGGCGAACAAAGCCCCCAAGAATGGCATGGCATTTTGCGGTTGGATCAATGAGTGAGAGACTATACATCTGTCGCTCTGCATCCAGAATTGGCTCTACAAAGTTGCTCCGGAAAAGACGTTTGCCAGTGGTGTTGTAAGCGGACAAAATAGGATTCTTGGTTCTGACCAACTGATTACCGTCATTTCGTACAGCATCGGCATGGGAAAGCACATATAGCACAGTTCCATTTCGGAGCACAGTCATATCGGCCACCTCAAGATCAGTGACGTTCCACAACTTGACCAACCAATTCTCCCCCGCCACATTTCGTACAACGACACGATACAACAAGCGAGGGCCCTCTGCCACATAAATGCCGCCCAACTCATCCGCCACCAAAGCCTGAACAGATGCAAAAGCGGACGCCGAATTCATAGACACGTTTTGCAGGACGCGACCATGGTCATTCAAGGAATACAAGGTGAAACGATCGGTGGAAGCGGCTGGATTGTCCGAGGAAATTTCGGCAACAAGAATGCGAGCATTTGAAGCATCTGGGGCGACAGCGGAGGATGAGGCATGTCGGGAGGGGGAGGTAAGCGAGCGATTCCAGCCCATGTTGATGTGACCGGAGGGAAAGGTGAGCATTTGAACGAGGCGGGTGCGGGCAAGGGTGGGATTGATGCCATCCTGAACGAGATATGTAATGTAGACCATGGTAGGACCAGTCACAGCTGAGGTTAGGATGCAGCGGAGGGTAGAGGAGGGATGGAGGCGGACTTGGTCAACTTGAGCGGTGCGAAGTATGGAACCGGAGTAGGTATCGAGATGATAGAGAATGATTTGGACGTAGGAGGCTGTGGAGGGGATGGGACTGGGTGCAATGGCAAAGAGGGAGCCATGGGAGGTGAGGACGATTGCGGGGGGAATGGAGGGGAGGGAAGGGAGGGGTTGGGACCAGAGTGGTTGGAGGGTCGGGGAACGTTTGAGGACGTAGGCTGATGTGGGGCTGGTGCCGACGGCGTAGAGATTGGAGGAGGAGTCGACGAGAGTGTCGCGGAGGACGCCGGGGGTGAAGGGGATGGATGGGAATTCGAGCAGGCCGGGACTTGAGGCGATTTGCTGGGATATGGTGAAGGGAGGGGGATGAGACAGAGGAGGAGGAGGAGGAGATGGAGGGGGTATTGTGGGTGCATAGGTTTTGAGTATTGGAGCGGTGGAGAGCGGGGAGGTTTGAGATTTGGTTGGGGAGGGGCTGGGTTTAGGGATTGCGGGGGAGCGGGGTTGAGTGTTGTTTGGTTGTGACTGGAAGACTGTCAGCGCGGGGGGGAAGGTGACGGGCGAGAGGCTATGTGTTTGGGTGTTTGGTAAAGTTGTGATGGGTGACCGCGGATGCTGCATTGTGCTGAGGGCTGAGGATTGGTTTGTTGCTGGCGGATGGATTTTGGTGGGACGGAGGCTTTTTGTTGCATGTCGTTTCCTTTTCGGACTGAAGCAATAGGACTAATGTGGACGTTAAGATTGGTTTAGTGTAGTGTTGTTTATTGATGCGGCTGTTTGAACGATGGGATCTGTGCTGAAAGTTGAATCTATTGCTTTCGTCGTTGATGGGTATCAGGATGTGTTGTCGATGGCTACGGTGAAGGTAAGAGCTCAAGATGCATTGGGACAGGTGGAGACTTGTGATTGGGGGAATAAAGTTACAAAAGTTACGAAAGGATGACAGCCTTTAGGGCAAATTACTGTACTGCTACTGTAACCAATTACAGGTACAGCCAAAGTATCGATATGTACTGCATACTTACAGTACATGAAACTGACACTTCAAAATTGTACCGTAGGAGCGTACAGCACGGTATTTTTATCCAGTTTCCTTACAGTACAACCGAAGTGAATTGTATACTTTACAGCACATGTGTGACTCTGCTCATCTCTTCGGGCGGGTGCTGTGCTTGTGCTGCTCCTTTCACCACACATACTGTACCGTTTGCCGCCGTTGATGGCTGAATCCTATGGATGCCAAATTTTCTTTGCCGCCGGAAATATACATAAATCTTGACATGCAGTCCGGATCGGTATAGTAAACTATAATTACAATACAGTGTACCACCGCTCCATCGCCATACCAGATTTTCGCATTCATTAATTACCTTGAGTCTATCCCGTTCCTAACCCCATTCTCGATCCTCCGTCCCCCATCCCGACGCTCCACAGCCTCCCCATTTCCATTGTCCCTGATCCAACCCTCCCCCACCCCCCCCCGCCTACATCCCGCATCACACCATGAAGCTCCTCCCCTTCTCCCGCCTCCCGTCACGCACCCGCATCGCCCTCGCCCTGCTCCTCTCTACCTCCGGTCTTTCTGTCACCGTCTCTCACCTACGCACTCTTCTTCGTCGTTGCCGTCTTGAACAACAGTCGCTTGTTTCCACCGCACTCGGCAAGAACGCCCTTCAAAAGCCCACAAAATCCTCCTCCTCCCCAAGACAAGTCGTCGATCGGCGCTTCGCCGCACGCCTCACCTCCATCATCCGAGTGTGCATCCCAGGCCCCTTGTCCAATGAAGCCGCTTTGGTTGCATTGCAGACCCTGTTTTTGTGCTCCAGGACCTTGTTGAGTAATCGCATCACATACTTGGAGGGACGCTGTGCCTCCAATGTCACAGCCCAAGACTGGAACCGTTTTCGTCGCGATTTGGCAAGGTTTGCCGTCACATCCATCCCGGCTGCCATTGTCAACTCGGCCTTGAAGGCTATGCAGATTCTCGTCTCCCTTGCCTTACGTAAGAGACTCACCACGTTTTTGCACAAGCTCTACCTGGGCAATCGAGCCTACTATGCAGCCAGTGTCTTTTCGGGCCTGTCACACCCGGATCAACGCATCACCGATGATGTCGAGAAGTTTTGTGATACCGTCGCAGAACTCTATTCCTATACATTCAAGCCACTGCTGGATGTCATTGTGTTTTCCCGCTCACTATCACAAATGATAGGATACAAGGGCCAGATTGCATTGTACACTTATTTTGTCGTCATTGGCGCCGTGTTGCGGAGGATGTCCCCGCCATTGGGCCGCATGACCGCCGAATTTTCATCGCTGAGTGGCGATTTGAGGAGTGCACATCACAGAATTGCGGCCAGCGCGGAGGAGGTGGCTTTTAATGACCCACCGGCGGGACGTGCCGAAATGATGGCCTTGAATACACGACTCAACCGTATGGTCAGACACTCCAGGTTTACTGTGGTGCAGCGCTTTATTCAGCAGTGCTTTGATGGCTATTTGGTCAAGTATACAGCCAGTATTATCGGCCTGGTGATTTTTGCGGTACCTTTGTATTATCGGAATAAGGATAAGAAGCAGCAGATGAATGAGATTGCGGGGCAGTATGTCAATTCCGTGAGGCTCATGATGCAGACGTCGTCGGCGATGGGGGAGTTGGTGCTTGTGTACAAGAGAATCAATACATTGGCTGGACACACTGCCCGGGTGGCCGAGTTGGTGGAAAAGGTGAAGGAGTTGGGCAAGCCACAAGGGCATCTAGAGGCGTTCCGAAGGATTCAGGAAAGAGGAGGGGCCCATGGAACAGGGGATGGAGAGATTTGTGCTGAGGGAGAGGCAAGTGTGAAGGAAAGGATTTTGGAGGTGGGGCGCAAGTTTAGTCCCAAACGGATGTATAGCAAGCATATGAAGCTTGACGGGGTGTGGATGTGGTCGCCAGAAGGTGTGCCACTGGTGAAGGATTTGAGGTGTGAGGTAAGGGAGGGGCAGAGTGTGATCATACTTGGTCCGAACGGAAGCGGAAAAAGCAGTATACTGAGGATGATGGCGGGATTATGGCCCTTGCAGGCGGGGACAGTGGGGCTTCCGGCGAGAGACGAGGTGTTTTACTTGTCGCAGCGACCGTATATGTATGCGGGGAGCTTGAAGGAGCAGTTGATGTATCCAAGGTTGGCAGGGGTGGTGATTGGAGAAGAGGTCAAGTTCAATGAAAAAGTAGGGCGGCAATGCCTGGAGAGTGTGGAGCTAGGGCATTTGATAGGGAGATGTGGAGGATTTGATGGTCGGTTGGGATGGGATGAGACGTTGAGTGGGGGAGAGCGGAATCGGTTGGCGGTTGCAAGACTGCTTTACCACAAGCCGAGATTCGCTGTGTTGGATGAATGCACGGCGGCGGTATCTGCAGATGGAGAGGTAGTGTTGTACAAGGCGATGGCAAAGGCGGGAATTACAATGCTGTCTGTGGCGCATCGGCAGGCAGTTATGGAGTTCCATGAGGCTGCTATAGTGTTGGATGGAGCGGGGGGTTGGCAATTTAAGAGGCTGAGAGGAGGCGAGGAGGAATGAGCAGCATTTTCGGTGTAAAAGGGTGAGGGGATGTTTGGTTGGTGGTGTGGTTGCGGTGACAGGTCCTTTACCCGCTCAGGACAAGAATGTAGCGCAGGGCATGTACATTTTGCTAGGCGGATGTAGGGATAAGGTAAAATGGAGTTTTGACTTTCCGTTGTGGTTTGATGCGAGCACGGATGCGGCCGATGATTGACGAAAGCCGGCATTGGGGAAATTTTAAAACGTGGTCGCGGCTATTCGTTGCGGTGGCGGATCAAACGGTTTTGAATGATCTCGACTTTTTGAGACTGTAAAGAGGCCATCGACTGATTGGCTGAAATAGCGTTTTGTAAATCCCGCAGGAATATACCCAATTCGGAGCTACGATTACCGGCGAATCTGGCCCCCGCAAAGACACCAAGAGAGGCATTCAAGACAAGATCTCTGGCACCAAGCCCGCAGTTTTCTGAGTTTGAGCATCCATTCCAACACTGCTACGGCAGCTCAACTGATGAGTCACGCCGCTTCAAACTTTGCAACTTGCCAGAAAGAGAGACGTGTCTCGTGCCCTCAGATACGTTGGTGATCCGCGCCAACATATGATGCCCCCGTCAGCTTTCAGTCTCTCATCCCAACTCTCGTCGTATCCATCCAACTCTCAATTCCTCGGATCGTGTGTTACCCCCTTACCTCTTCACTTTCCAGTCACCAAACCCGCAACATGACCGATCCAAGCCGCCCCTTCATTGCATCCGCCCCATTCTTCCTCCCCACCCCTGCCCTTCCCTTGCCCTCTGTTTCCGCCCGCCCTCTCACCCCCATTCCCCCCTACTGTTCGCAACAACCCCCAAACCCCTCCCGCCGCCTCTTTTTAACCCACTTGCTTCAAACCACCCTTCTTCTCTCCAGCCCTACACCCGCCTCCGCTTCTGAACCTGTTTCCAGTCCCGCCCCACCTCCCGCGTCTCCCTCCCCTTCTCCAACACCCCCCCAAAACCACCGCGTCCCAAGCCTCGTCGCCCACTCTGGGATTATAAGCCTCCCGCGGATCCCTCGCAGTGGTCCACTCTTTCCGACGACTACACCCTGCTTTCCACTGGGATCCGTCAATCCCCCGTGCCCCTTTCTTACCGTTCCTGTCTCCCGCCCCCTCCAATCTTCCCCGTCCCACCCTTTCTACCAAATCCGTCCCCGTTCTCATTCACCTTCGTGATCCCCAGCCTCAATCCGCACACAAGTGGCTTTGTCTCGATTCTTACGTTCCACCGCCCCCTCCCCTAGTTGGCGATGCCCCTCCCTTGGATTCCTATGTTCCCCCGCCCCATTAGCACTTCTTACATGGGATACTGTCGGGGTGTTTGCATGCAGGGCCGTTCATTTCCATGTCCCTGCCGAACACGTTATCGATGGTTACAGGGGAGTCGCCGAGGCACATTTCATATTCGAAAGGCGCACAAAGACCGTCTCGGCGCCAAAAACCGATGGTGTTACCGGTGCGCCCGACCTGCTCGACGGAGGCAACCAAATCCCTAAAGAATCTAAACCCCCCGCTTCAGATGCGGATGGAAAAGATGTACGAGGTAGTGCCGCCGCCGTTGGATTGGGCGCCTTGACGCCTTTTGGTATTGAATCTGCTAGGGCTGCGCCTGTGGACTTGCCAGAGGACTTTAAAACACTAGTGGTGGCGATGGTCGGGGTGACGGCCGAGGAGAGTGCGCCTTGGTTAAGTCGCGTGTTGGGTAAGGCTCGCGGCATGGAGGAGAAGGGTGTGGTCATTGATTTTGATCTTGGTGATGTGTTGCCAGAGTTGCACGAAACCCCATTCTATTCTTACTCGGGCTCATTGACCACCCCGCCGGGTACAGAGGGTGTGTGTTGGATTGTCTTGGGAAAGAGAATGTCCGTAGCGGAAACTGAGATACGGCGTCTTGTCGAGTTGCAGGGAGGACAAAATGTGCGCCCGTTACAGCCGCTGAATGACCGGACTGTCGTCAGGTTCTCAGCGTAGGCCGCTAGGAGGCAGGTCTATGCAATGGTGACCAAGGTCAGGTGGGGTGGCTATCTGCTGATCTCCAAAAATATGTCTTGGTCGACGATAAAGAGCATGTTTAGTTGGTGAAGATGAGGTAGTTGCTCTTTACAGGGGACAAAAATAGAACGCAATGGTAGCAGCCTGTTTAGCCGGATTCCTTGGGTAGACTTGACCTGCGCTTATTAAAAAGAGGCCCGACAATGAGAGAGGAATCTTGAAAGTATGACTGCTAAACAGAGACACGCACCAAGCGAACTTGTAGCATCCATAGTCCTTGTACGAATGGGCAGTTTTCCACACTGCCTCTTCTCCGTGATAGCCGGGGGAGTTTGAGAGCTCTCAGTCTTAGAGATTTGCAGGGGCAGATAGTTGCACTCTCCGCACTTTGAAGATTTCGTTGCCCTCGGTAGAGCAATTTTCACAGTTCATCCTTGTCCTCGTCGGGGTCGATTCGATTTCCTTCACTCGAGTCCCTACCAGGTCCTCTCGACCCCGGTTTGCCTAACATTTGAATGGCCAGCTTCTTTTGTTCCTCACCAAGCGACTCTGGGAACTGGACCCAGAATTCGACGATGAGGTTGCCGGAGTCAAAACCCTCATGCGAGGGCATTCCTTCTCCAGGAATAACAACTTTCTCCTTTGGGCTGATTACTTTTGAAGCTTTGATAGATACCTCCCTGCCATCCAACTGCTTGACCACGCGATCGACACCTACTAAAGCCTCTACCAAGGTAATAGTCAACTGGTAATGCAGGTCATTGCCCTCACGTGTGAAGCGATCGTGTTCTTGGGTCATGATTTCGAAATGTACATTGCCAGGAACATGATCCGGAACTTCATCGGTCTGAGAATCAGTGGATATGGTCTGCCCGTCGGTCATTCCACGTTCGACATCAATAAGTAGGATACTCTCTTCCTCTTCAAACTGGCCGTTCGGGCATGAACGACATTTGGGATTGGAAATCTTACCCGAGCCTCCACACACTGGACAGTTGGTCTGCATTTGCTGGACAAAGCCGGGCCCCAAGCGCTTGGTAGTGATAATCATGCCATGTCCACCACACCGAGAGCACCTTTTCTCACATTCGGACCACCGCGTGCAAATAACACGGCGCTTATGTGAAGCAGTGATGACACCGCCATTGTACAACATCTCAAGACTGACACTAAGCGGCAAAATGACATCTGGGACACGACGCTCTCCTTGGCGACGACGACGATGGCCCCGACCAAAGCCGTTAAAAAAGCCATCGAGGTCCATGTCATCATGGAAATTGGAACCACCCTCTCTGACACCGTCCTCGCCATACATGTCATACTGCTCGCGTTTCGAATTGTCGGCCAGCACCTCGTACGCATTGTTGAGTTCTACATACATCTTCTCGGCATCCTTATCACCTGGATTTTTGTCTGAACGAGAGATTCAAAAAGATGAGGTCAAGCAAGTGGGCACAGATTCGACGGAGCATCAGACTGACAGGTCAGTATGTTGTGACGCATGGATGACCAGGAACAGCATAGAAGCAGGATGAGAAGAGGGCAGACAATGACAGAGAGGAATGGGCCTACCTGGATGATACTTGACAGCGAGCTTACGAAATGCTCTCTTTATGGTTGCGGAATCTGCGTCGCGCGTGACGCCCAGAATATCGTAGTAGTCACGACCGGCGATGACGGTTGTGAAGAGAGAGCAGGTGAGGGTAACGATGAGGATGAGCGAGAGGATAACGGGAAAGGGTTTTAAAGTGCGTGGTGGACGGGAGGGCGCGTGTGGTGCGTGTGTTGGGGTGAGTGCGGAGGTTGGGGAGGAGGGGAATGGGGGCGGGATGAGGTTCGGTGTAGAGTGCATGACGTCAGGAAGGGGTGTACAGGGAAGGGGGTGGGAAGGGGGGATTGGGACTTTGATGAGGACGGTTGGGATTGCAGGAATTTGGGAGGAGGGTGGTGATGAAATTTCGGAAGGAGATGCAGCGGTCGTGAGGGGTGATGGCAACTGTTTTGGGAAAAGAAAGAGAGGGGTTGTTGACTGCCTTTGCTCATTCGATTGACTGATCGCAGTCTGATGTTGGCATAGTCCCTTGCCACACCAGGGGGGCACCGGTGCTTTTGGCGTCGGATTTCGTTTTCTAGTTTTGAATACGGAATGGTTGAATGGGATTTTGGTGACGATGGGATCACTGTGATGCCACGGTTGGTTTCGTCGTTTTGGCGGAAGCTTGCCAATTTTGTTCCGCTGTAAGCATAGATCGGGATATGATTGGACGGTGATTGTACCTTGACTGACTGATCAATCACAACACAGCCAATCATTGTCCTCAATTTTGTCAACACACCCCTAACACTAACAAAAAACAGTTTTGAAATGAGAGGTGAGCAAGAAGTGCGCAGGTGCCATTCGCCCACAGTGCAACGGATTGGATACTCTCAAAACTACCACGTCAACGTGCCTAGTCAACGCAGCTCAACGCAGCAGAACAAGCTCTTACCTCAATTGCCCTACTTCCCACAGACTATCGGGTCTCTCACCCAAGACGTCCTAGACGCTCTGCCTCAATTCCGTCAATGCTTCCGCGACCGTCACCTAAATCATTTAGTAATTGCGTGACAGTGTTTCACAAGAGCACGCCCATGTCCCATTCGGAATCCTTGGTTCTCTGTGGTCGGTAGCAAGCCAGTACGATAGAAAAAGGTCACATATGCGCGTTGAGTGGCAAGGAGATCAATAACTCACTGTTTCGATATGCCCAGGTTTTTATGCGCTACGTTACACCCTCAAATAAAGCACTACCAAACTTGCACAAACAATCTGACGCTACCTCATCTTCGCGACGCAACCACTCGCCGAGCCTTAAGGGCTTCGAGCGATAGTTCGCTCGCCACATCAGCCTCCCCCTCCGCAGCCACCACCACCTGCGAGACCGTAGGCAACAACTGGCTCCTTCGTCGTTCATAAACTTTTTTTTCGTTTTTCCAATACTGTAACGGAGGGAATTTTCTCCGCTTACTTCGTCGCGGCTGATCCTCGTCACAGTCAGACTTGTCCGACAAAACTGCTTCTGCCGGCACTGGTAAATTTGACAGACCCAATCTCTTCATCTCCCGTTTCGATCGTGTTTTTCTCCGTGTATTGGGCGTCACCTTTCGCGCCTTGTGACCTTCCTTTCTCGCGTTTCCTTGCTGCTTCCTCTTCCCATCCTTCCTTATCGCCCTTGAGGACACATCTCTCACTTCTGATGGCTCCACGTCAACCCCTCCAGATATGAACACCGTGGATCTCGGTACCGTTTCTTCTCTCATCTCCAAGTCCAACACCCGTGCAACACTGTCACCATTTGGCCCGTCACCACCTTGCACAGAACCCTCCCGCGCTTGTTCAAAAATATCATCTTTTCCGATATCATCATCACTGTCAAGCTTCGCTCTATCAACAGCTTGCGAATACAGCTCATGGGGTCGTTCATCAACATCATCTTCGCCGAAATCGTCATCACCACTTTCGAATGCCTCGTTGGGGATAATCGGTCGCTCAGTCATCACATTCCCTAGCGGAGGCACATCGTCATCCTCGTCCATCAAAGGAACCTCGTCTTCCTCACATCCCAAATCCGTGTCAACGTGGTGCTCATTTTCTTGGCATAAAGTAGTACTACCACAACCAGCGTATCCAACTTGTTCCTTGGCAGACTGCTGCTGCGCCTCTTGCACTGCATCACCGTCAGCTCTCCCGCTCTGCTTCCTTACAGCGTTTCCATGACCTTCCTCCTCTCTCACGTTTCTTGAGACGCTAACATCTTCGTTGTCACTGGTTTCAACAGCTTCAATGACTACGTCATCATCACCTGGTTCTATAACGACAACGAGTGGCAGTGATTCCCTACCCCTTACCCCCGAATCGTTCGGGATGCTAAATTTCACACGGCTGTTGCTGGGCTCGACATCCCGAGTGCTGTAGCGCTCCAAACCGGAGGCATACGAGTTCTGCCTGTCAGATATCCTCTTGGATCTTCTAGACCCTCGAGCAGTATTTGTTTGATATGTAGACTTCCCCGGATGCCTTTCGCCGCGGATTCGGCATCTAAGTGGGCTGTTACCGGCCTCGACATCCTCAGCACTATAGCGCTCAAAACCGGAGGGATGTAAATTCTGCTTTTCAGATATCCTCTTGGACCTTCGAGACCCTCGAGCATCTTTCGATCGACCTGTAGACGTCTCCGGATGCCCTTCGTCGAGTTTTTTAGATTTCAGTCGGCTGTTACTGGCCTCAACATCCTCAGTACTAAACCGTTCAATCCCGGAGACATGGGAATTCTGCTTTTCTGATAACCTTTTGGATTTTCTAGAGCCTCGAGCAGCATTTGTTTGACTTGTCGACTTCTCCATATACCTTTCGTCCGGGATTCTAGAGTTCAATCGGCTGTTGCTGGCCTCGACACCATCATTACTGAAGTTCTCGATACCCGCGGGGTGAGAATTCTGCTTTTCAGATATTCTCTTGGATTTTTTCGAGCCTCGAGCACCTTTCGTTTGACTCGTAGACATCTCCGGATGCCTCTCGTCGGAAATTCCAGAATTTAGAAGACTGCTGCTGGCATTGACATCGTGATTCATAAAGCCCTCAAAGCCGTACGGTTGCGAACTCTGTTTGTCAGATAACCTCTTGGAACGTCTAGACCCGCGAGACGTTTTTTTCTGACCTCGAGCTTTTTCAGGATGCCTTTGCAAAACTCTATTGCTCCTGCTGGATTTCAAAGACATTGGCTTACTTATTTTCCTCTCTGATACGCGAAGCCCCAAGTCGTCTTTCTCAGCAGATATACCGCCTTCCGCACTCTCGCCAGAATGGCTTTGTCTTTTGCCCTTGGTCAGTGCCGCACATCTCGAACATCGGAGCTGGTCGTTCTCAATGTTTTTGAGGGCTTGAGCATCACTTTGCTCCGGTGGGCTCTTCAATATGGTGAAAATCGGGGCAATCCGGCTTTCTCCACTTTCGGACAAGTTGGCTTCCTTCGGCATTTCATTTTGCGAAAACTCGCGTTCCTTTGTAGGCTCATCTTCATCAGATTGTGCCGCAATGGACTGTGTGTTGACATTATTAGATCCAATCACCTGTTGTAAGACACTGCGATCAGGCGAATCTTCAACGCCGGTAAACTGTACGGCTACATCGACCTTTCTTTTCTTCACGAGAGACGGACCTGGATCAATGAATAATGGTGCAAACAAAATATCCATATCAGCATCAATTTCAGCTGGAGAACATTGAACACCTTTCATTCCTTCTTCAGCCTCAGGAAATTCTTCTACGACAAGGTGGAATTCCCTACCTCCCAAAACACATTCATACACCCCATTCGGTGCCTGAACAGCGCTGGTAATATCAAGCGGAGGCGGCAGGTTGTCTATACTCTGCCTTCGATCAGTAAGAGCCATACTACTTCTGCGTCTAGCATCACGAATCTCAGCAGCATCCGGTAATATCTGATCCTTCTTCAACTGGGTCTGCAATCCAAAATTCGCGGAGCGCCGTCTCGAGATTGGGACCGAAATGCCAGAGAGTTGCGACGCTCGTCGTGACGTAGGCGAAATTGTTGGTGGGTAATCAACCAAAAGAGCTCGCCTACGGGAACTCATCTGCACGCTCTTCCGAAGAGTTTCGGCAGTCCCGGCATTACAAGAGTCTCGTTCCCGATTCAAGCCATCTCGCCCTCGAATGCCCGTCTCAAGGCTTTCGCGAAGACCACAGGAAGCTCCAGTTATAGAAGGGTGCGACGCCTCATTCAAACCATTTGGGCCACGGCTCCCCATCTGAAAGCTTTCACAAAGGGCGTTGTGAGCTCCAGCAGTGGAAGGTTTCGGCTGCTCATTCAAATCATTTCGACCACGGGTGCCCATCTGAATGCTTTCACGAGGGTCGTCAGGAGCCTCAGCAATAGATGAGTCCGGTTTCCCAATCGCGTCATCTCGTCCATGGCTGCCCATTGGAATGCTTTTACCACTATTGTCTAGAGTTGCAGCAAGACAAGAGTCCGGTTCCTCATTCAAATCATATCCCCCATGGCTGCCCATCTGAATGCTTCTGCGAGGAGTTTCGGGAATCCCAGCAATACAAGAGTCCGGTACTTCATTCAAATCATCTCGTACACGAGTGCCGATCTGATTCCCTTCACGAAGAGCCCGGGCATTCGCAGCAATAGAAGGGCCCATTTTCTCATCCACTTCATCTCGTATATGAGACTTGCTACCGCCCTGCTGCACAGAGTCATGGCGGGAGTTGGTGACACCTTGAGGGTCAGTAATTTTCAAATGTGATGTTTCGGCGGATGTATTGGGCACAGCATCTACACAATGGGAGTTTGACGTTGTCTTGTCGTCAAGAACATGAGCTCTGACTGTGGTATCCTTATTTCCATCGACGGTACTCTCACGGCATTCACTTGATCTCTCTGTCAGGTAAGGCTTTCCTTCTGCATCAATCGGAGCAGGTACGGACGAAGTCGGGTTGCAATTGGCCTGACGGGCAATGGCAATAAATTGAGGTTGGGATGGAATACGAGCAGGCATTGACATGCGTCTAGGATTCATAATAACAACAGGGAAATGACTTGACATTGTGGGTGGATTGAGTTGTTTCCTGTGTTTTGCGGGTGAAGGATGATCCGCGGGCGGATTGAGGGGTGTACTCGGAGGTGATTGAAGAGGTTGGGATGGTGATTGAGGTCGTTTGGTGGGGACAAGCGACAGATCCTCAACGGTGAGGTCAACATCGTGGTGTGTGGGTTGTGGTTCTGTGTTGCGGGATTTCGACGGTGTGATGCGAGGTGTCGGATAAGGCTCAGGATCATTTTGCACGGGGTGAGGCATTTCCAGGGCATTCTCAATGGATGATTGTCTCAAGGCTTTTGTGGGCGGAGATTGGGCAGAAGCAAGAATATTTTGTGGACTTTGAAATTGGCATGATACACGGTGGTGGAGGTCGATGGCGGGCTGCTCTGTGATCGAGTGGACTGATTGACGACGACATAGAATGTCAGGGTCTGACTCGGATTGAGGTGGTGGAGTGTCAAGGGCTTGATCAGAGTCAGACTCAGAGTGTGTGACATCCGAGTCGGATTGTAGAATGCCCGGTGGCTTTGCATACTTGATTTGGAGGCCGTTGAGGACGAGAAATTTTTCGCGCTCAGGGTTGCTCTCGACGGGGGAAAGACCCTGATCGACGCGACGGTACATGTTATAGAGGTTGTCGAGGTTGTTCAATGGATATTTGTTGTCGGAGACGGAGTGTGGGATGGATTGAAAACGATTTGCGGCAGCGTCAAGGTCGATGTTTAGATGAAAATCCCAGTCATGTTTTGCGGCTTGTGCAGCGTACCGGAGAGGATTGTCGGCAAGCTCAGATGCGAGCTTATCGAGGTCGGCAAGTTTGGGAAGTGTAGACATGGTGGGATGAGAGGAGAGAGTGGCGTGGAATGGGGCTAGAGGGCAGTAGGTACGAACGAGATGGTGCCGCGAAAGGTGGTGGTTGAGGTGAGAGTTGAAGGTAAACGAGTTACGCAGGCGAGGACATGAGGGCTGCGGAATGGAGAAAGGCCGACGAACGGATTCGGTTTCTGTTGGTTTGCTTTCGGTCGGTTTTGTTGATTTTTCTGCGAGCGACACCTCGAGCACTTGCAAACTGTTTTCTGTTGGTGTTTGAGATGAATGACTGGCGTTTGAAAAGCGGGATAAAGGGCGCCAAAGTGACATTTGAAGAAAAAGGAATATTATTGGTTGATTTAAAATTTTGAAAGTTTTTTGCTTCTACTTTTCCACCATTTCTTTCTGCGAAATCGAGGATTGTGCTGTATTTTGTCGCACAGAATTCAAAAACAATTGCCAAAATGGCATTGAGCGCCGTCGATGCAGTTTGTCTGTAAGCCATCTTATGTGTAACAGCACCGTCCGTTAAATGTCGCCAACACAGTGCGTTTTATTTATTCTTACAGCACCATCATTTATCGTCGATAAACCTTTTGATTGTACTGTACAGTATAGGGCTCTACGAAAGGGCTCGCCAACACTGTCAGGATCCATTCGAGGCAAAGGAAAAATTAGTACTCTACTGTAATGGTCCCGATGTTAATATTAATATAGACAATATGATTAAACATTAACATTAACGCCCGGAGCAGGAAACAACTTTACTGTAATTCTGTATATGTACTGTTTCATTACAGTATCCGATGTCAATTATCTATTAATTAAAAAATATTGTACTGTAGTGCAGGAGCACGTCAGCGGCCCAGAATGAGTTTGACAGAAACGACCCCACCTTTGCTCAAAGCCACATTTTCCAATCCATTCGTAGCCTCGATCGAATACTGTACGTACAGTACAGAACCGTAACAATTGTACATGTGGTACAGTATT
Source organism: Kappaphycus alvarezii (assembly GCA_002205965.3). NCBI lineage: Eukaryota > Rhodophyta > Florideophyceae > Gigartinales > Solieriaceae > Kappaphycus > Kappaphycus alvarezii. The sequence goes on from NADL03000599.1 coordinate 2,017,683, forward strand.
GTACAGTTGGAGTACGCTAGCTCTCCGCGACGCATCCGAGCTTCCCCGGCAGCAATTGCTTTCTCTCCACCCGTCCGACAACCCTGTCGGCTCAGACCATGCCACCTGTTGCAATTAAATCATTTGGAATTCACCTGTCGCCGACGTTGACAATCTCATGCGCTGATCCCAACCACCGCATACCCCATGGGTCTTCTCCAAGCACTTGCCGCAGAAGCCCTGTCTGGCTACTTTCCTACACTCGGTCTCGATAATCTACGTCTCAACCTTCGCTCTGGGAGGCTAGACCTCAATGACGTCCAACTCAATCCCGGACACGTTTTTGCAACTGCCTCATTCCCATTCCGCTTATCTAGAGGCTTCATCAAGAAACTCGGTCTTCATGTACCGTGGAACCTTCTCTATTCTGCACCAGTCCAATTGCATGCCCATGCCATTGAGATTCACATCGAAGAGATTCCATTCCCCTCCATGCAATCTCAAGTCTTTGACGCTTTCAAGACAGAGGTCAGAAGACTCAAGCACCGAGCTTTGGCAGAGGCCGAAAGGGCAGAGTCAACAATTACAAGAGCCCTGGAAAAGTTTCTGCCCCTGCTCCTAGACCGCGTGGAGGCCAATTTCTCAGACTTTACCTTGTACATTCATTTCGCAGACCCCCAACGCAATACCCTCTGTATCACTCTGGCAAATTTTTCCACCACCTCCAAAACAATTGGTCGCGTCCTCCAGACCCCTAAACCCCGTCGCGATTTGTCAAAGGCCATCGTTGCGACTGGGATCTCGGTTCGCCTCACAGTCGATGATCACCATGTTTTTTGCATGAAGCCCAGCGGGTTTGTCATACATCTTTCCATGAGGGATGGTGCTTATGACGTTAACATTAACTTTCCAGAGACTATCCATCTGCACTTGGACCTTGCTTTGTCATCGTTTTTGCGGAATGCAGAGCGTCGGACTGCCGTTTGGACGACAGCGTTTCAGTACACAAGGCCTGCTACTCCGCTTGCACGAGATGTAAGAGCATGGTTTAGGTATGCAGTGGCCGCTGTTCTGGGGAGGGCGGGAAAGTCTCGCACAGCACTGACAATTGATAAATGTCGAGAGGTGATGTCATCCTGTGTTGAATATCGCCGTCTGCATGTCCTTCGACTGCGAAAAAAGGACGCGTTAAAGAAAGAAGAGGAGGGCAAAATTGAGGAATTGGAAGATCGCTTGGACGCGGATATGATTTTGTTTTTGCGAGCGACGGCACGCGCAGATGTCATGGCAGAAGAGGTATCTGCGTTTGCAACAAAGGATTGGTTGAGCTGGGCACTCTTTGGTTATAACATGTCAGAGGAGAGGGAGCATTTGGCGGGGGAAATTCGAAAGTCTCTTTTGGTGGCCGAACAAGCTGGGCAAGACGACATTGAAAGCATTCCAACTGCGGACGTGGCGGGGAATACAGATGTGTTTTCTCGTACGTGGACAAAGGCAAGTATTAAATTTGTATTGCCGCAGGTTTTAATGAAACTTGCCCGTCAGAAAGAAGAGGTGGGTGCGCTACGTCTCAACACATTTGAGGTAAAAGCGGAAGTCGACTCGTCAATGCAATCGTACAGCATGTCGTCGAAACTAGGAGAGCTGCGCATTTCCGATGGGGACAAAGACTTGTTTTGTCAGGAGCACAAAAGGGGCTTCCTCAATTCGTCAACGGACAACTTCATCGAGGCGAATTCTTTTAAACCAGCTGTTGGCAATGTGGTCAAGTTGGATATCCGCGTTGCACCCTCTGCGATAGTTTTTGATATTGGAAAGATGTCAAGATATGTCGATGTTGTTCGCTTGTTCCAAACGCTGTCGCGATCGGTCTCGGGAGTTGAAGAAGATTCCTTACCGCAGACCAATAACGATTTTCCTGCAAAGCTGCAATCCATAACCACCAAGCCAGGGACGAGCGGAGTTGAACTTGTGGTAACAGCCAGTTTACCTCAATTCCGACTGTGCATCTCGAATCAGACAATACCGCAACAAGGAGAAAGTGATTCATTTCCGGCGGGAACATTAAGTGTTCGGGATATTCGACTAAAATTGCAGGATGCTCTGAATATACCTCGAATCCGAGCAAGCTGCTCTGCCTCTCTATCCGTGTGTCCGGAATATGTCATTCAAAACACAAGTCTGGAACATAGCAGTGGCTCTTCTAATTTGGAAGCGGCAGATGATCCGTTATTGCCATTCAATATCTCAGGAAAGGTAGTCTTAGAGACCATGGAGAATCGTACATCCGTTACATTGGACCGCATCGTTGGACAAATGACATTAACGGCCTTAGAGGATGCATCTAGCAGATTTTCTGATGGAATAGCTGGTCTTCGAGGCGACTTTTTGAGTTTGGCAAACGATAGTCCAAGGATTAGAAGACAGCGCCAGGGATCACTTATTAGAAAGGGCCCTGCGGTACCAGCAGAGGTTCATCTAAACGTGACTTCAATTGATTTCTTCATCCAAAGAGATGAATCAGATTCGCGTGGAAAAATAGTCTTATCCACTGGAGGCCTGCGCGTACTTATGAAATCGACTACAACTAGAGTCACGTTTGCGGATGAATTTTCCATCTCCGAAACCAGCTTCGGAGCAAAATTGTCCCTTTCGTCAATATCCAATCTCGACTATGCTGCGAAAGCAGATATCATGTTTTCTGCCGAGGGTGTACCTACCGAGCTAGAGATAATGGGGGCTTCCGTCTCTCTGGTGGCTAATCCAGCCAGCCTAGTCGAAGTTCTATCCTCGTTTCAGAGAGTCAAGATGATAATCGTGAACCTCCTTTCATATCACTCTGAAGACTCTATGGGATTACATTGCATTGATCAGTCTAGCCCCAGATCCAGTGCAAAGCAGATTGGAGTTTCCGTCGTACTTAACTCTGTTGAGGTGGTCCCATCTTACCAAGAGAGTGTTGTATTTCTGCGCTTCTGGAACGCTCACTTCGTCGACTGTGGCGACGCTGTAAGTGGATCACTTGACCATCCTCAGCTTGTAGATAGGAGCGGGCTGTCTGGGAATAATGATGTTGCAATCCGGTCAATCGCCGAAACAATGCCTGTTCCCGCAGACGAAAGGTCCCTGACTTTCACCGTTACTCCGAATGCTGTCAGCATTCATTTGTTTTCTCTCGAAGTTACTGTTCTTGGCGCACTTGTGGAACGGGTGATGGGTTTGGGGCAAGCATTTGCAGATGCCATGCATGTACCAACAGATGAGAGGAATGAGACGCGGCTCCGTTCGTCTCCTTCACACCGTCGGGTTGTTTGCCTTCAAGCGTCCAACTTATCCGTTTGCCTTCCTAGTATGGCTCATCATTCAGACTCAATTGCTTTCAACACGACCCAGCTAACGATGACAATTTGCATGGGTTCTGTTGCCGTCTCTATCAGGAAACTTAACATTCTTACAAAGACCAGAGGATCTGATGACGTACTCGTCGACCCTGCATCATCCACGTCAAAAGGAGTGAAGGAAGTAGAGTGGGTTGTCCTGGTTAGAGGTTTGGATCTCGATGTGAGCCGAAACTCAAAAGACGATTCAGTTCAATCAGAGCTTCTGCAACAAGCGAAGAGCGAACTGGAGATCCATCTCTTGAGTAAGGCTGTGCTGTTTGTCTCTCCGAGCCAAGTGCGCCTCCTCAAAGAAATGTACCAGAATTTTCCAAGCAACATATCATTCAAACCCGAACCGATGACAGAAGAAGCTCAAGGAGTTACTGCCCAAGATCCTCCATTCCTCCCATTTAAAGACCACGCAATCTTGAAAATAGAAACTCAGCAGATATCTGTGGAGTTAATTCATGAAGACAACGATGGCTCTGTTGTGTCAACAATTGCTGGATTGGAACTTGATCATATTCGCTTCCATCAGAATACACTCCGACAAGAGCCAGAGCCCGGAATTGCCACGGAAGCCACACAATGGAATCTTGAGTCCTTCAAACTGAAGCTCAGTGATAGGGCATCGGAGGTGCACCCTCAGCTTCGGGAGGTAATTAGAAATGGCGAAGAAGGGCTTAAATATTTTCCCCGTTCAATTGACGACTCATTGCAATGTAAGCCATGTGTACTCATCGAAAGTGTGTACCGGAGAGACAAAGACGGAATAATGAAATCTTCCGTGGATTTCCGTTTGCAGAATCTCCTCTTGGTTCCCTCCCCTGCACTTTGCGAGAGGTTGATTGTCTATTTCCGCCAATGCTCCTCGCTCCCAGAGGACGAAAGAAGGGCAAGAGAGCCAGGCTTTGAATCGCCAAATTCAATCGCCAGAGGTGATGACAACTATGCACGGTCCGAAAATGATCATATGCCGGGTAGTAACTCGGCAATCACTGATGATTTTCCTGAGAAAGGTCATAACCCAATGCGAAAGGTTTCTATTTCTTTGGTTAACTCATTCATTCAAGTTTTCGGAAGAGGTCGTCGGGTTGGCGAGTCATCGGTACTCATTCGCGCTGGTCTTATCAAGGCGGTGCTTCTGCATGATAGGAACGAGAACTTAATGCAAGGGTCGCAGATCCGACTTCGAGATGCGTCGTTTTCAATAATTTGGCTACCGTCAACCACAGTGAGGGCAGAGCAGGTTTTTAACGGACTTTTGGACCAGTTTGGGAGCCAGACAGCAACTCAAGACTTCACTTCTGCTCGCGGTAGCCTACGAATCCCCGAAAGGCAGTCCCTCAAAACTGAAATTGGCTCTTCATGGCGTCATTCGTTAGCTGTTCCAAGGGAAAAATTCCAGTGGGACATGTTCAGACAGGCAAACAAGACCCAGAGCTCAGATCATGTTGCTTTCGTAAGAAGTGCAGTGCTCCGTTTCCCCGTTCGCGAGTCTGCTCACGTAATTCTCGTTGTGTCATCCGTATCAGTGGTTACAAGGATCCGACAGATGCTTCGGTTCGCCTATGTCCTATCTGTTGCTAACATTCTGCCAAATGCCGAAGACGAGGGAGCGCTAATTTCACCCCCGATTCAAATCGCAGTTAACAATATCACTATCAATGCACAGACCCCCTTAACTTTCGAACGAAACAGTCCAGAAATAGGTTCTGGGAACCAAGCAATGATTCGAATCCGAGGCACTTTCAATGGATTAGTTGGAAAGAACTTATCAGCAGTATCTGGTAGTCTGAAAGTTGCGGCTGACGTGATGGACAAGAAGAGTGGCACAAGGGACCAGATTATTGCACCAACAATTCTTGATTTTGAAGCCCATGGCTATGAGGTCCTCTCGCTATCCTTCTCTGCCAGACGTCTGATCAGGCTTGTGATAAGCCCTCTAACAGCTCGCGTGGTAACCAGCATCATACTTAACGTGCTACCTCTTCCGAATCGTTCTCATGCACAAAAGAACAGGGTGGCAAAGTCAATAGAAGTTGGACTTTTCACCTCTGGCGAGTCGGCAGTTAAGCACCTTAACATAACACTTTCGTTGCAAGGGATTGTGCTATGTGCTGTTGCTGAAGAGCCACGCGTGCAGTTGCTTAGATTACTTCTTCGGCACATCGAGTCCGAGATTTCCATACCACTCACTAGGGATGGGTTTGGCAGCCTCTTCTTTTCGCTACAAGACGTAGTTCTTGAAGACACAATATCTTGGAGGTTTTCTGCTGATGAAGTCAACGAGGATGGAGCACATTGGTCAAATATATTCGCCGGAACAGAGGGAACGCCTGGGAGCGGGATTATCACCAGAGTCCCTCTCTCACGACTGCTTTTCGAGTCCACTCGTATCCTTCGTTTAGGCTCCACTGAAAAAGCAGAATCAGCAGGACAAGGAGGACTGGCCCATTCGCCGGACAACGGCTATGTCACATTATCACAACAAGACATACCTCTTCTAAGATGTACAGCATCATGGCAGGCACCTCTGGATCATGTCGCTGCTCTTATTCAATTAAGAGGAATAGAATTCAATCTGAACATGTCCATTCTTCCAGGCATAATGGAATGGGTTGAGTCTGTGAAAGAGGCAGCGAAAGACGTGCGCAATGCGCACTTGAAAAAGTTTTCGTCATCATTATCCGAAAGTCCGCCACAACCGTTAGGGAGTGATTTTCTCCTTGGAATTGACCACTTTGTCATCGAGCCTGTTAAGATAAGCATATCCGTGAAAGCTCCCCCACGGAGAATTCAAGAAACTGCCATACGCCGCTTACTTATGTGGCTATTCGGCTCGGATCAAGTCCGTGATTTGATGTTTTACACGCCTCATGTCGTCTTTAGCGGAGATTTTGACACACCTAACCGCCTGATGCAGCGCCTGCGAACCATATACCTAAGCTCATTTTCGTCACAACGTGTCGGTCAACAACTTTTCTTGCAAACTCCTGCCGTTGTTCGGCTAGCAAGAGTTGCGGTTACTTCTTTACTTCGGAGGAGACATTCCAACTATTCTTTTTTGTCGTCGTCAACTGAAAGGAGGCAAGGACGTAGACGTCATGCTCCACTTGGACTCCTTGATGCGATCACAGATACGAAGGTCACGGCTAGCACTTGCGTCCGTGTCACAGCAACTGCGTCAAACTCCGGTGATTTGGCACGCAACCGCTTGGCCGCTCAGGATCAAGGAGAAAAGGGTATAGAAACACTGGACATTACAAGCATTATTGAATCTCCCGGGGGAACTTAGGGCATTTATCGCGCGTTTTTATCAGTGGTTCGAAGGAAGTGATGAACCCATTGCTAGTTGGTTGTTTTCGAGAAGAACGAAGGAAGTGATGAACCCATTGCTAGTTGGTTGTTTTCGAGAAGAAACAACCAACTCAAGGTAGATTGCCAACGATTTACTGCAATAGCCGTAGTGTGGATGAACTAATACGTAGTCAACTGGCTGTGGGCACGGATTTACTTTCCATAGCAGGGAGCTTTGAGAGAAAGACTGCATGAGTGCGGTCATGCGGATGTGAGTTTCAAGACGGCGACCCACTGCTGACCCGGATCAAGTTTAGCGGGCTCAACTACTCGGGCCGGTTCGATACAGATGAAGTTTTGCCAGCCATCATCTGGCATATCGGACAAGGCCGTGGCTTTGTCAACATAGGGGTTCCAAACGACAGCCTCTGGAAGATTCTCCTTGGATAATGTGAGATTAGCTTGCGGGATTGTCAAAGTGTTTTTGGTGTCAAGGTAGACACGATCAACTTCCTTTCCAAAAGTAATGTCGCCGGATTGGACTTTGTGAATACCGGGTTGCTCGGGATCAATGGTGTCTTTGTATGTAACACCGTCGAAGTCTGATAAGACGGTGGAGAGTGCTTGACATGTAAAGTAGGAGTGTAGAGCTGTTGTAAAAGTGAAGGGCTTACTATCTGTATTGGTATTCTTGACGGTCATGGTGACGGTAAGGGTGTTTCCATCGGTGGAAAGCTGTACATGGTAGACGACCTGAAACTTATGGGGCCATAAACTGGAGGTTGTCTCGTCGGTATCAGAGAGAATAAACTGTGCGGCAGTTTGATCAGTGGAGTCGAAAGAGGGATCTAAGGACCAGAACATGTTGCGTGCAAATCCATGTTGCTTGAGGGGGCCATTCTTGGCGAATTGAGGAAAGCAGATGGGAATGCCGCCACGAATAGCCTTGGAACCGTCGAGGATAGCAGTTGGGGATGTATAAATCATTTCTTGCCCAGCAGCGTTTTTCCAGCTAGTGACGTGAGCGCCAAAATGGTAGATGGTGACTTCGGAGGATCCGGCGCCCTTTAGGGTAACGGTTTCCATTGTTGCAAAATTGGGAGGGGTTGAGTAGGGCGAGAAGGAAGGATAGTTGGGCTAGCGCGAGAGATTCGAAGAATGCGGCGTGATAGGCAAACACCCTACGATGGTACGTTGGGTTAATGTCAAATCTCAATAGCTCGGATGCGTAATGATTCTCGAGCAGAATTGAATAGTCTACAAGACCACCGCACGGAAAGTTGCATATGCAGGTAATTGCGTCGGTTTTTTTGAGGTTTGTAAAAAAGATGGAAAAACATCCACATTTCTTATTGTTTTGCTCCATTGATCGTATCTAAAATAATTTGCTCATCTGTCATTTCGAGTGATTGGTATTGCTGTGAAACGTAGAAACCCCCCATCCTTATCCCGCTTACACCTTTATTCTCAGATCAACGGGCTTACCTCTATCGAAGACGATATCTCATGTGGCGACTCAATGTTGAGCGTGGACGCCAGTGGTGGACTTTTAATCCTGCAGAAACCGCACCCGAGGGTTTCCATGAGGCACTCGAACAAGCTCGTGCTGGTTATACAAAGGATCGAGCTACTCATCAGCACTCTTCTGACAAAATCCTTCGACTCTTAGCTTCGTACAACCTACTTGACAATGCCACAGAAGGTAAGCTGAAACCAGTACCTGAAACGTTAACCAATCCTGTGGATCGAGTCTTGCACAAGGCGCTGGCGTATTATTCGACTTTACAAACCGCCGATGGACATTGGGCCGGCGATTATGGAGGACCCATGTTTTTGTTGCCAGGTATGGTTATCGCAATGTATGTCGCCAATATGCCATTTGAAGGCGAGACGCGGAGGGAGTTGGTGCGTTATTTGAAGAATCATCAGAATACGGATGGTGGCTTCGGGTTGCATATCGAGCACAAGTCTACAATGTTTGGCAGTGCTATGAATTATGTGGCTATGAGATTGTTGGGTGTAGCGAGTGATGATGACGCTTGTGTGAAGGCTAGGGATTGGATTTTGTGCAATGGCGGTGCAGGAGGCATTCCGGGATGGGGTAAGTTTTGGCTTGCTGTACTGGGCGTGTATGAATGGGACGGCCTGGATCCCTTGACCCCGGAGTTTTGGCTTATGCCCTATTGGGTCCCATGTCATCCGGCCAGGTTTTGGTGTCACTGCCGTGTCGTTTACTTGCCTATGAGTCATTTGTATGGGAAGAGGGCAACGGGTGAAATTACCCCGCTGGTGAAGGAGTTGAGGAAAGAGCTTTACGAAGAGGTCTACGATACTATCCAATGGAATTCGTTCAAGGGAAAGTGTTGTGAGGAAGATATCTATGTGAAACGCCCAAGGTTGCAGCGATTGTTGTGGGGTGCTGTCGACTTGTTTGAGAGGTTGTGGTTCCCAGGCAAGGCGTGGTTGAGGAACCGTGCTTTGGAGGAAACATTAGCCCTGGTGAAAAATGAAGATGAAAACACCAACCACATCGACATTGGTCCAGTCAATAAGGTTATCAACTTCTTGTGTGTGTGGTTTGATGATCCGCGCAGTGAGCGTGTCGGACTACACGCAGATCGCATGAAGGATTACCTGTGGCTTGCTGAGGACGGCATGAAGATGCAAGGGTACAATGGATCGCAGTTATGGGATACCGCGTTTTCATCACAGGCTTTGATGTCAGTATCCCGTGACGTGTTGCAGCCGTTTGCCGAGATGTTGAGCATGGCACATCACTACTTGGAAATAACTCAAGTTTTGGTAGATGTCCCCGATCGTGAGCGGTGGTACCGCCATCAGAGCAAGGGCGCATGGCCCTTTAGCACGCGAGATCACGGCTGGCCCATTTCAGATTGTACTGGGGAAGGATTGGCGGCAGCGTTAGAGTTGCAGTCAAACAAAGGCGCTTGGATCCCGAAAAAAGAAGTGATAAGCCTGGAGAGACTAGAGGATGCCGTCAAAATGATTTTGAGCTATCAGAATGGCGACGGCGGCTGGGCGACGTACGAAACTAGGAGAGGAGGGGCGTGGCTGGAGTTTATGAACCCGTCCGAGGTCTTTGCGGACATTATGGTAGATTACTCCTACGTTGAATGTTCCGCGTCATCGATGAAAGGGCTGGCTGCGTTTCGGAATGAATACCCTAATCACCCGCTCATCCCAGAGGTAAACACGTCTTTAGAGCGGGGTGTTAAGTATATCGAGAGTATTCAGCGGCAAGATGGATCATGGTACGGTAGTTGGGGAGTATGCTTCTTGTATGCCGCATGGTTTGTGGTAGACGTGTTCACCGCTATGGGGGAAACGTTGGAAACAAACAGCTGCATGCGACGGGCGTGTGAATTTATTCTAAGCAAGCAGAGAGAAGATGGAGCGTGGGGGGAAAGCTACCTTAGTTCTGAGACCAAGGCATACGTTAACTCGGAATCTGGTCTGGTGGTGAGCACAGGTTTTGCATTGGTAAGTTTGGCGATGGCAAGGTGGCCTGACAAGGAGCCACTACAGCGAGCAGCTGACTTTCTGATGAGGGAACAAGAAGAAAGTGGAGACTGGCCACAGCAGTCTATTGCCGGAGTCTTCAATAAGAACTGCATGATTTCGTATTCGCAGTATCGAAACATCTTTCCTATCTTTGCGTTGGGAATGTATCGGCACAATTACTTGTCATGATGTTCGAGGGCCAGACCTCTGCATGTCCGCCAATTCTGTAGAGTGTCATCTGCGGTTGCGTGATCAGTTTTAAATTAGATATGGCTGCAATGACTCGTCCTCCTTTAGCGTACAGACCCCGTGATTCATCTCCACCACTCGTACCAGTCCCATGACGTTGGGGATAAGACAAGTCCGCATTAATTTCCCGCGGGGAAACATCTCATCAATTCAAGCGAGCAATTACCAAAAGCCCAACAAGACCAGTGTTGTACTTCTTGTGCAATGCTGTCACATTATGAGTCTCACATGCCTCCGGCATTTACTGCCTGCTGTAGACATTATAGAAGCACGTAAAACAAATCAATGACCCTGTTACATCACTCGCTATCCTCATCGGAACTGACGTGATCCCACTTTCTACGATTCGGATTCCCCATCCCTACTTCCCACTCCTCGTCGTATCCATCCCCCGCGTGTCCCTCCTCTTCACCCATAGTATCCTTCCGTTCCCTTTGTTCCACGTCACGCCTCTCCGTGAATAGCTCCGGCCAAAATGCCTCTCTCCTCAGCGCGTCCAAAAACTTCTCCAATACGATAACCTCTATATCACCCCTTACCCGACTAGACCCTCTGGTCGCATCATCCCTTACAAACACGTAACTACCTCGTTTGATGAAGGCTACGTGACGCAGACGTTTTGGGAGTCTGTAGAGGGCGAGAACGCCATTGCGGCCGGTTTCTACTTCAAACAGATTCTCGCCTAGGGTCTGAGTGACTCGGGCGATCGCTTGACCAGGCGTTAAACTAGGTGGTGTGGAAAGCAGGCCATGTCGCTGATGGCGCTTGCTGGCAGGGGGGGCATGACACAGCAAACACTTCCCTCTCGCTTAAGTGCGGCTTCGGCAAAGAGCAGTTGACGTATGTATGGCGAACTTTCCAAACTGGAGTGGCTTTCTCACTGACTGCGGTCATTAGAAGAGAAGGGCTCAAAATACTCGTCTTATAGTACTGTAGTGGAAAAAAGTATAGGCCATGAGACCATTATTGCTCACCAAGACACAAATTACTGTAAGCCTCAAAAGACACAGTTCAGGTATCGATTACCTTGGATAAGTTTTGGAACATAGGCCAAACTACTGTATTTTTCAAACATTATAACACCCCAATTCCCCCCATCCAGTAATTTGATAAGTTTTTACCAGTGATCTACTTGGGTGCACTTCACGGTTTCTCCCCTAAACCCTTTCCCCTTCCCTCTTAGACTGCCTTTCTCCAACCTTCATTCTGCCACGCTCGGCGCCTTCGCCGCATTAGGCGCGGGCGCCGGGCACTTGTGCCTTCGCGCGTCTTGCGGATCGCGCACTTACGTCTACGGGGCTCTAGTTGCATCGGCTAAGGATATGACCTTCTCAAGTGGCGATTTCTCTCGCGTCAGGAAGGCTGTCACCCTCGACCAAGTACCGCAACGCTTAGTGCACCCTGCTGCGCTCAACCCTGGCGGTTCTCCTGCCAGCATGGGAGGGTTCCTGAGCGAAACGGTCCTGCTGGTCGTACCCAAAGCCGTTCTTCTGGAGCGCTTGTCTTCGTCGCCGTCGCTTTCTGTAAGTATCGCGCTTACAGCGGAAGTTTTTCAAGCGATTACACCCATGGCTCGCCACGGTTGTGACTGTGGATTTTTTCTTCCCCCCCTTTTGGCGGGAATCGCACTACTGGCACATCGCGTAAGACGGCACTTTGCTGCTCTTCACTTGGCCATTAACGTTCTCAATATTCCGTGTCTACCGAACCCCTCACGCCCGTCACAAACAAGTAACGAGCAGCCCCTATCTTCTCAGGAAGCCGCCCCTATCACATTCAACCCCGAAGTCGCCTATGGGCAGGCGTACACTGGGCGCGCGGGTGAGACTATTACGAGCTCGGAAACGGCGAACAACTTGGTCCTTTTGGAAATGAGCCCTGGACCATCAGCCTCTACAACAAACAAACCACCGGTCAACACCTCATGTCTACCGAACCCCTCACGCTCATCATCTGTCGATGATGGGAAGCCCTTATCTTCTTCGGAAGCCGCCCCCATCACATTCAACCCGAAGTCGCCTTTGGGCAGGCGTACACTAGGCGCGCGGGCGAGGCTATTACGAGCATGGAGACGACCACCGGTTTGCCTCTGCAGGGTCCGTATGGAACTGAGCGCCTGTGGGTGCCGGTTAGCTGGATGGATTGGTCTGACTCTAATTCTGTGGAAGGCGGCGACGTTGATAGCGACGTCGCCGACCCATTAGAGCCAGATTCGATTGAGGACGAAGATTAGTAGGTGTTGGACTTACGCGCAGGTTGTGACATTGCAAGACCGTACCTTAACATACCAATTTTATCCGGGATTATAGCCGACCTTATTTTTCAATCATTAAAACACCCAAAGTTTTCCCCCTTGGGTGCAACATGCAAAGTCATTGAAAACCCCTAAAGTAACTGAAAAAAAAACCTCAATAATCTATCTGGGAATCACCTGCATTTGAACAAACTTAAAAGGGTAATGAATATTCATCTTCACCAGTTTATTCTACGACACTGGTGTTTTTGGTATACCGTATCCACCCTCCAAATAGGTTACCCTCTGAAACCCGCCTAGAACTATATACTGTATGTATTACGAGGAGCATGTATTACGAGGCGCATAAAGTAAAGCGTGAGCGCGCGCTCCACTATTTGAAGAGTGATTTTCCCGTCTAAAATCGGGAGAGGCTGCTGAGACGCATGCGTTACGCAAGAAGCATTAACAGTGAGACAAAACTCTTACAATTTGAGACACCTCAACAAGGATATAGCTCAAGCTCATTCTTTCTTCCCTGCTACGATATTAGATCACTTAGTGATCATTCATCACTCATTGGTACCTTAAACTTTCTCGTTCAATGCAAAAAGAGACCGTTATCTATAGAATGAGGCATATCAGGCTTGAAAAGCAATGAGAGGCCATTTTAGAGATACCGAAGCTTCGCAATGAAAGAAAACTTACTGCTAGAAAAATTGCGAGTGTCACAGGCGTCCGAAAAGATAAGCTTAGAGTTAAGAGATCACTGCTAAAATGAATCATTGTAGAAAGAAGCACAGATTGAAAATTGTCAACTGCATGTCCGGAAAGAAACCCCTGATTTCCAAGGACCAATGGAAGGTCATCAGTCATTCTTTTCGTGAAGCAGGCGGAGAAAGGATTTTCAATCGATGATTATCAATTTCACACAGCTCTTTTTTGGGTCGCATCTGATTTCAGGCCAGAGCTGAAAAGAATAGTACCTAGTGGTGAGGCAATAAAGGCTTATCAAACTTCAAATAGAGATGTTTCTTACAAGAAAGCTGAAATACAATAATTCTCGAAAATTTCTGCTCTAAGATTTGATCATGTTGAATCGCTTTGTAAACTAATCAAAGGAAATGAAATAATGAAGAATGCTTGCGTTCTGACCAAAATAAAGGAGGGAACATCGTCTACAAATATTTCCGGCCTACGGAGGGAACATTAAAGCGGCGCCCATTTGTCTCTCATCAAGGACCAGTAGTAATAGAAGTATCCGGTCTTTACTAATATACACCTTTCTGCTCTTTTCGCGGCGATAAAGTGAAGATAGATACTATTTTTCTTTATCTTTTGAAACGCCTGAGTTATAGTATGAAAAGAGTGATTTATCAGAACGTATAGAATCTATTTGCTTTGAACCGACATTGATAGCGAAAGAATTTGACCTGAATTAAATGATATAGGTGGAGAATTTTTTTATGTCTGTCAGGGGGATTAAAAATTCTGCAGTTATAATTACAGGAATTACATTATCAGAAAATTATTATTTGGATTAATGTTCACCAGGTTAATTATTCTATACTTATTACTGAGCATAAATGTGGTCTACAAAAATTATTATACTTTTGGAATCATCTTTGTAGCTTTTCTACTCTGATCTACAGTATAAATATTTTTAGGCTGTTCGAATTTTTAGCAAACCGCGGGCTATCGAATTGTCTCCGTCGTTCAGCTATCGATAAATATTGGTTTTCTTGTTATTATTACTCTCAGTACTATTCAGGTAATTGTATTATTCACTTATTTGGAATTATCTATTTTGGATCGACGTATTTAATTTAATTTTTACCACGAACACAAAGAAATACGTACCAATGAAGAAAAAACGATAGGGAAGAAGCAATTTTGCTAGAGAAGAGACGTATTAATAAGAATACAACGAAAATTGAGGCAAAGAAAGGAAAGGTTGAAAAAAGTAAGATTGAAAAAAGCGCAAAGGGTTTCAAGGTCTGTAGACTGGCTTTAATGGAAAATCACCAATAAAGGAAGTAGAAAGATCCTGAAATCGAAATATTCTGGTTGAAACATACTAATAGTTTGATTGCTTTGATTTTTTTGGCTTCTGTTGTTCGTAGTGGATGTGTGTTGCTACATAAGGCTATGATCTGCGAAAAGTGCCAATAATTTGTTCCCAAATAATTCATTTCATTTTCAATCGCTTTATTCGACTTTGGTAGCTCAATACGCTGCCACTTGGCAAAAAACTTGATTTGTTTTGTGAAAACTTTATTATTATCATCAGAACGACTGGCTTTGGAAGAAGGTGTATTGGATAGTATCTAAAAAGAGAGTGCATAGAGCATACTTTTATTTGAACTTTCCGTAATTGTAGCATGAATAAATCATGAAAAAAGTAGAACCTTTTTCAGGACATCAGCACATCTGTTATAGTGAGTGAACAACATCGGTTTTCCACCTTCTAAACAAACATTAATTCGAGGCCATTGTACCCCCAAAAGGCGCAAAATTATGTTTAGGTCGGCTAGAAATCTTTCGTTACCAATTTTGTTTCAAGAATTGCATAATTAGAGTCCTTATTTTGATCAAATCTAACACCGAAGACAGCTTTCACTAGTTTCGAAAAAGGTCTAACTATACATACCTATTTTCATCAACCAATGGACCATTGAAGCCATCAAAGGGTTTTTTGTCGTTTAAGAAATGCGTTCATCAGGGCACACTGTAGGGTATTCCGGGCCACAACCGACCATATCTTTCAAATATTAAATCACCCCACAATTATCCCCTTTCCAAAGATCTAGAATAGATGTGGTATTGAAAAGGCCCAGAAAAGCCTCCAAATATGACGACTCATGCAACAGCGCCCAATTTGGTAGTCCGCAGAGTATGAGATGTGCTTTTGAGGCATCATGAAAGTGCTGCAGTTTTCTTTCTCCCCCTTGTGTCCTATAAATGCCCAAGAAGTAATACTACCTGATGAACAAAAGAATAAACCAGACTTTAGCCATGCATGATGATCAAAGTAATTGCCCCATAAGTTGCATATCTTAAAATGTGGTTCGGGACAGAAAAGTGGAAAAATCATCTGTGCTGAAAATTATATCATTTAGTGAAGGTGAAAGAATGGCTTTCAAAGAAGCAGAGAGAGTTTGGGGTTCTGGCGTTATGAGCTTGATATACAGTACAAAATAAATTCTCTGGAATACTTTTAGGGTATATAATGTGTTCGCAAGCACTGTTGGGCGTTATAAAACATTTTAATTTCGTCCACAGGCGATTTTTTTCGTAATTGGCTTTTATGCAGGATTGGGTACCATTTCATGCTTTGAAGGTGAAAATGGGTTGGAGAAAAAATACCACTTTTGGATTATGCTGCGTTTCTACTTACCCAAAAAATATTGAAAATATTTCCAAAGTGCTTTTTAAAATTCTTTGGCTAATCAGTAGTAGTTCTAGGATTTGAGTTGTTTGGTGGGCTGCACTGATTATTTATGTAGCCAAGTTAGCCCTAGGTTTCTAAAAAAGATATTGAAGGATATCCAGAAGCTATGTATGAGTTTCATTTTCTCCAAAAAAGAACGTATAACATTGAATCACGTTCAAAATGGTATTCGTGTAGCAGTACTTGTTTTATTCACACTTTTCTGTATTCTCTGGCAGATCTAATTGCTTTTAATGCAATTAATGTCAAAAATTTCGCTATATTTGACCCCTTTATTTTCAAATATATGGAGTAGTAAACTTTCTACAGCTTTACCGAACGGATTCTATTTAGTTTATAATTTGAGATATGTTAGGCAGTTTTGGTCATATGGCTTATAAGTTTTCCACCAATATATAGTGAATACTGTTCTACACAGTACTGTGATTGACATTGACACATTACATGTTATTTTTGTGCATGAAACTACAGTAAAATTATTATAATTACATCACAGAGATCTTTAGAGTATTAGTACTCTCCGAATGTACCCTACGTTTCCGTTTTTGCGGACCATTTCTGGAGGCACGTCTATCCGCCTTTTTTTCGTTTCTAGGCATAATTATTTGGACTATACAACTACAATGATTTTTGAGGTTCCCGTCCTTCGCGTCAATTTACCCCTCTAAAATATTCCGTTCGTTTAGTTCGGCACCTAAATTTCGCTTCCCCTGTTCCACACTACCACTACCTTCTACTTCCCCACTTTCCTCTACACGAAACAGACAAACGTTCTCAGTGCACAGTAAGGGAGCAGCGTTTGCGATAGAATAAAACACGTTACATGTAAATACGCATGAATATATTTTCATGCGTATACTTGGGACCGCAACAATATTTCATATAGAGTAATGATGCATTGAAAGAGGAATATTTGACACAGAAGGCATCATCAGAAGGTCAAGGAGCGCGAAAAACATGCTACATATTCGGCTGAAAACTCAGATGTAACTCTCGAAGAACTAATTAGAGTTTAAAATAATGATTCTGTCGCTGCTTTTTTACTGCATAAAATTTCTACTCCCGGATGTATTATATCGACTCGGAGACTTCTTCGGAATTCAATAGACGACATCGTACTCCACATGGTTCTGACGAAGGCCTATGAACTCATTCGGATGCTTACCCACTATAAAATTCATCATAGTTGGATTGGTCATGCTTAGTTCCGCACCTTAAAATACAAACACACGTTCACACCGTTTTAGGACCCGAAATGTAGAATTTAGGTAGTATATTTCAAATATTCTTAGCAAATATGGCATTCTCTACCATCAAAGAATGTTCTATCACACCATGGAAGTATCAGGATGGATTAATTCCGGAACTACTCAACCCGTACATTTCGAGATTGATAATGAAGTCAAAGAGATTGGAAATGGGATGTTGAAATTCGTCCATGAGTTCTTGCAATCGAATGCTGTAGACGTCAATCTCAGGTGTGACAATGCTACCCGTATTTTGTACCATCGATGTGAGATCATGATGAACTAATAACAGAGGTTTATGTTAATCAACTTCTGTTGTATGTTCTGTGGATACAGGGCTAATTTTCTCTTCAATTTATTCGTTTCATGTTTTTAACGTTTTTTCCCGTACAACCTTTTGCTCTTCTTCTCATGGGCGATCTACGAATCGGAAAACACTGGAAATTGGACATTGGAAATTTATCATATTTATATAATTCAATGATATGGTATGGCGTATCTACAGGTGATTTCAAGTTTCCGTTACTGTAGGGGAAATCTAATATTTCTTCTACATGGAAATAATGTATCATACTTTGAAACAGTACCAAACTCTAACATTAATTTCGAGACTGGACACGCGCATAACTTCATGCTGTTGATGTCAACAGTGATATCACAGTCTAGCTCTCTATTCCAGGTTCCGTTCTCCGTATCTCGTAGCCCCTGGCCCTGGCCAGACATCCCGTCCCATTCCTGTAACCAACTCGAAGCGCGGACCCAAGCCCTAAAATGACTAGGAACCTTGAGCCAATCTCTCATTTACTGGTCTCTGCTTACACGAGCTCACAGCAGCCCGCCCAATCGCATGAAAACCGAGCAACACGCCCCACCACCCACCATTAATTCAACAACAATTCTCGGTCCCTTCTTCTTTCCACACAATACCTAACCTGTCGCTCGCTGAAGTCACTCCCGTACCGACTGTACCCCATGTTGATCATGCCAAAGCTTTTAATCCTAGTGAAAACCATCCCGTTCATTATACATCTTTTGGGATGTCAAGTGGTGCCATAGATAAAGCTGGGGAGGACACCAATATCGCAATAGTTATTAACCATCAGTCGCAAGCAGATTCGACAGATGCTCAAAAAAGTACCTATCACGGTCGATGAATCTTTTCTAGTACTTAAGCGATCCTTCCTCGATAAGTACACTTGTAAGAGCATACTGAGGGCTCTAAATGTAAGTGAGGTTTGCAAAACTAAACTAAGCACGAAACACAAGTTCATTGCAACAAAAATGGTTCAAAGATCAATCTCCGTTTCTGCCGCTGTTGTTATAGTCGACTGCGCAGACGACGCAAATGCCTTTCTCTCCGAAGCTGCACTCAGGATTTCGAGACTTTCCCCACTGCTATCAAATTGACAAAAGTTGGAAGAGGTTTGGCGGACTTTACATGGAATCGCGGTGATGTACATATTTTGGATAACAGTGAAGCAAAAATTGGGGAGAATCCCTCATCTACAAGCCATTGCCCCTTTACGCAAGATAACCAGCACAGGGAGCCGTACTTTGAAAAATCAGAGTACTGCCGTTCGTTGCATGTCCAGGGCTATAGACGCATGACGACCGTGCGGTCACAGTTAATAGAACCATGCACAAGATCGGAACTGGACAGAGAACCGGTGGGCATGTGGGCTGGTAGTATAGCGCTGCTGTTTAATAGTGCGACATTTTTCCCAGTCGCAGTTGTATTTCAATGCACGGTACGCAGTTGTTCTCGTTAAAGTACCTAATCCCGTCAGCGAATGGGAAAACTAACACACACACACCAAGGCTCACAGTGTGGTCGCTGTCCTTCTTTCTCTTCGAGCACCGTGCGATGCAGTAGCACAGCTCGCCAACGGCGAGGAGAAGCTGAAGTGGTAGAGCGGGGGTGATTCCATAGACTGCTGGACGGAATACTTGTGCTCCGGGTTGTAAGGCCGGGCCGTGAACCGTGGAATGCTAGAACCTTGGTATGAATCGAGTCCAAAAAACTGTAGACACCAGGGGTGCCATATGGGAAGAAAAGAGAGGTAGTAGTGGGTCAGCAGTGCTTATTATCTCCTTTGGAGATTATTATCTCCTTTGGAGGTAAAGTTGCTGTCATCAACGATAACCTAGAGGTTCCTACTCGTATATAGACGCCGAAGTCCGGGACGCCAAGTGTGAGTAATACCACAAACAAATAGCGAAATTGGTAGTATAGCATTGGATATGGGGGGAAATAACAGGGGCCAGGGCGGATATACGTGGCCATAGCCAAAGTTGCCGTTGGCAAGGTTGCTGCAAAGGCGGAAGTTGGGAGTCAAGTTCAGAGCCAACACCGGAGTGGCTGTTTGTTCTGGGGCCCTATTGGCCAGGTAGGTATGAATACCAGTAAGCTAGGTTAGGTTTATCTACGACGGCGGGGTATGTAAATTCAATGTTAGTCAAGTACTGGAGATCCAAGTTAGAGATGAGTAAAGTAGATACTTGGCCCAATAGGTGCCCTTCACCTGTTAAAATATCAGGTCCAAGTTGAGAGCTGAGTGGTCCAGAATACACGGCATCGGGTCCACTTGGGTGGGTATACAATACGAAGAGCAATGGTGGGCGACAGTCGACAATTGCCCTTACAGTACAGTACAGTGCCTGCTGGTAGCAATGCGCCAGCATGAATAAAAGTTGAATCATAAAAAATTGATAGAACACTCTGTTGTGTGTTCTCGATGAGATAAGGGAAGAGGCGGAGATGACACAACTGAGATACACTGCAGAATTTTACATTGAGACAAAACACACTTTCGAGAGCAACACTGGGTTTTATGCTGGCCAAACTCCACACACTCCGTCCATATCAGTCTTCTTATACAGATGACTTGAACATGTCTCCTTGCCTGATTCACAGTTTGAACTAGATTGTATCTATTACACATCGAAACAAAACAATAAAAACAAGCGATAACGTCCATTCCAATGGACACGAAAAAATTTTCACATTATAAAACCATTCATTCAAATTTCATTGCCATTAAATGTACCTTCGGTCATCAAATATCACTAAAATCAGCTTTGCTAGTGACAGTGACGAGGAACAATTTCACTACAGCAGTGTCGACGTCAGCTGGATGGGTAACAAGGGCGGACATAATGTCTCTGGATCCCGCGATCGTACCATACGAAGGAGATGGAGGTGTGCTAAAGAGAAAATTTGGGGAGTTTAAATCACTCTGCAACATGTTCGTTTCAAAATATGAAGCCTAGGGACAGGGGCATTTAGATGGTTTCGTATACTTTTGTAATGGAAAGAGCTACATTTTTTACGCGCACTGCTTCCTTGCAACACATTTTCTCGTAGAGTCTCTTACTACTAGGGCCTCAAAACCAACGCACAGTGCGAGGAAGGTTTGGGAGCGTGTGTAGTTCCATTTGTTGTATCTGGACGGAAACGTAATCGAGATCGGCAGGAAATGAGTACAAATGGCATGCTGGAGCTTTCATCAGCGTTTCGACCCCACATTCTGATGATTTTTTGAAACAAACCGAGGAAGAGGAATTAAATGAAGCACGCTTCTTAGCGTCAGAGGCCAGAGGCCGTTTTACCCAAGCTTTACTAACGGCCATATCACAAGCTAAACGAATGTTAAGAGAAGACAAAGGCCAGGACGAGAATTTAGTTTACAGTCAAACATTCAAAGAGTTAATAGCCGAAATATCGAAAACCCCTAGTTTTTTCTACAATCCCTTGGTCTTATCACCCAGTTTGTTCATTTCTTCGGCTATTTTGTCTCGGGTTGTAGAACTTTCTCTTGCTCTGTTCCTTCGCCAGGGCCTACCATCCCCTGAGAAGCATGGAACGGGCCATGCTGCGCATAAACCATTCGTAGGCGACATTTAAATGTTCGTAGAAGCGCTCAAGTCTTCTGACGAAGAAATAATTGCAATGGAGAAGGAAAAATAGAATGGAATCGTGCACGCCTCGGGTAAGAGAAGAAGAAGGATGCATTGGACAGCAAAGAGCGCAAGAAGGAAAGAGAAGAAAGAATATAGCTCGAGCTTGAGAAGTTTAGGTTGATGATGGAAGTTTTCAACAGAAATAAACGAATGAAACAGTTTGTTGCCGTTGAAGCCACAGTTTTTGAATTTAACTCCCTTTTAATCCTTGACTTACCTTCAAATTTTAACAGGTACGCAAAGAAAAAGTCTCTTTTTCATTCCCTCCGTGAGCTGTAAAACTGAGCAGGAAATACAAACTAGTTTACTTAGAATTGAGTAAATCTTCCAATATAGGGGGCCTTCAATTGAAATACTGCGAAGTCTGATGTTCAAATGATAAGCTCCCCGTAGGAGCTTCTCGCTCTTCGCGGCTTATATTTTACCTAAGTTTCTTGAGCTGGGTGACGTGAAGTTTAAAAGGTCAGTTAATTGGATTTGTGGTTTATGTCCCATGCAATTAGTTCATAGGGGTTTACCCGACGTATTTTGCCGCGAAAATTCTATTTTGGCATCAAAAATCTATAAAGTGGATACGCTCTTATTTATTTGAATGTTTTGACAGTTTTGGAATGTTTATAATAAAATATGGCCACATATAATTAATATTTTGACCCGAATTATCCCATTGCCCAGCAATTACTAAATGCGATGATACAGGGGCCATTTCCAGATTCAAAGCGCCATCTAAATACATGATATATGTTGTACCAGCACTGTTTGTGAGAAGCGAATGCCTTGGTTGCGTTCCTTTGGCAGTTGTCAACTGCACGATGGTTCTTCTAGGTGAAGGGAAGGCCAAAAGGGTGATGAAAAAGCTCCAATGCTCTACCTGTCATTTTTTAAATCTAAAGCTTGTCGGACCGATCGTGCTCAGCTTATGTATGCGGAGGAACTTTCGCAAACTGTAAAAAAGGCCTTTGATTCACGATCAGCGCTTTGGTAGTGCCCTCCACATGATTAATACGTTCAAGAATGGGTTGTGGGTGGCTCTGATTATAAGCACAGCTGGCTGACATGTTGATCAATTTTTATGCGTCCATGCAGCCTCGGGCAATATCCTAGACTCAGAAGAGAAATATCGTATCGAGCTGAACGGTCTGTCTTTAAGAATTTGCACTGATTCGAAATCCGGAATCGATACATTTCAGAGGTGTTCGAGCTCTACACCCAATAGAACATTTTGAAGATTATCTAATCATTTATTAAGATCCATTGCTCATATTTGATAGACAAATGGCCGGAGAAGCTAACAACATGCTGAATTCCCTGGCTCATATACTTTTTTAACCCGTTTGCGGTGCTTTAGTAACTTCGTGTAAAACCTATGTCCGATATTAGCATGTCACGGAATCCTTCGCGAGCATCGACTATGTCCTACATTTTCCTCTTCTTGAAGGTGCGAGATCCCTTTAATATGAAATAAAATAAAATTTTGCCATCAGTTAATAGCTGTACCGGTACATGCTCACTCAGTGGAATAATGAGCTCTTTTAACGAAGCAATAGCAGCATCAAAAATATCGCTGAAATAAATTGTAGTTCAATTGGCAGTTATACTGTACTGCCACAGTCAGAGCTGATTTTGGTGATCTTTTTTTTTAATTCTCTGTACAGACCATACCACTGCCATCCGCAGGTATTACACTGCACGGTACAGTAAGGCCATTAATGTCGACTGCCGACCAACATCTGTCTTGGTAATGTATATCCACCCGAGTGGGCTCGAGGGTGTGTATTCCGGACCACTCGGCTCCCAACTTGGACCTTATATTTCCGAAGGTGAAGGGCACCTATTAGGCCAAGTATCGACTTTGCTCATCTCTAACTTGGATCTCCAGTACTTGGCTGACCTTAACTTTACTTACCCCGCTGTCGTAGATAACCGTAACCTAGCTAACTTGTATTTATATCTACCTGGCCACCAGGGCCCCAGAATAAATATTCAGCCCTGTCTTGGCTCTGAACTTGACTCCCAACTTCCGCCTTTGCAACAACCTTGCCAACGGCAACTTTGGCTATAGCCACGTTTACCCGCCCTGGTTCCCCGTCTATTTTCCCCTCCCTATCCAATAATATACTACCCCTCTCATTGTTCGTCTGTGATATTTACTCACACTTGGCGCCCCAGACTTCGGCGTCTATATACGAATAGGAACTTCAAGGTTGTCTTTGGTGACAAAACCTCTTATTTCCAAAGGAGATACTCAGCTTTCTAACCCACTACCACACCTTTTTTGTCTAATATTACACCCCTCGTGTCCACGATTTTCTGGACTCGATTATTCTCTGGGTTCTACCATTCCGTGGATCCCGGCCCGGCCTTACAACCCGGAGGACAATTATACCGTCCATCTATCCAAGTAATAACCCCTGTTCTACCACCCCAACTTCTCCTTGCCGTCGGCGAGCTGTGCTACTGCATCTCAGGGTGCTAAAAGAGAAAGAAGGTTAGCGAATAACCTGTGAGTCTTGGTGTGTGTGTGTTGATTTTCTCGTTGCCCGGTGGGACTACGTACCTAGACTAGAGGAACTGTGCACCGCGCATTGCACCACATAAATAACAGTTCCACTCATGACGGATCATTTATCAGCCTATATTTGTATTATTTAAAGTACATAGGTACATCTGAGTTACTATAATCTCCAAGGAAAATAAAGTGCCCAGGCTGTTAAGAGAAGTATTCTTGATTGCAAACAGGGAATCGGAAAACCCTATAACCCGTACGGATTCCTTTTCCCAGATTCTTACTCTTGAGCCTGACAGTATTCTAGACTGTATATTTCACAGCCTTACTTATGCGCTGGATGATCGAAGCTAAATTTTTGCTGGACATTTGTTCCTTCGTTTAAGCGAGCTGGGATATCTCGACCATGAAATCTAGACGATAGTTCGATAGCCAGGTGAGACGCATTTTCATCGATCGGAAGGACTTGAATGAAGCATCAAGCGGCAGGCATTCCATCTTTCTCAAGTAATGGGTTTGTTCGATGTATAAATCTCCTGTTTCGCCGCGATTCAGAACAAATCCAGTAAAATCACACCGTAGAGAAGATTCCTCGCCAAATTCGAACATCTTGTCGGTAATCAAGGTGAGCAACATATCCCTGCGAAAATCCTCATCACCAGCAGGTAAGATGTCGTCTATATTCCTTCCTCTTAAACCTTGTAGAACATTGCTTACTAAAATGTGGTGAAGAACTCGGTTTGGAGGTGCTTCAGACCTAATTCATCTCGATGATGCTTGTCAAGTGTCTCATGCCATAAATATTCTGCATCAAAGATTCCATAAAGAGGCCGTAGTAAATTCAAACATTGCTCAGGACTGAGCTCGAATTTTGTCGTGGGCTTCTCTATGAAAAAGTTTCGTGCGAGTGGAATTGATGACTGGAGATGCGCTTGGCGAATATCGGCAGTCGAAACGTGAAATCCGAACACGTTTGCGAGAGATAAGAGAAGAATTACTAAAGCCAGCTGCGAAGTTGAGTTATTTTGCACCAAAATATTCTTTAGCTTATCCTTTTGTACAATGATGACGTACTGCGCCTTATACTCTAGGTTTCTGTCGATTGTGGACGTGATAGCAAGAACAAATCTTTCTGTGAAAACTTTTGCATCCAGTGGAACCCCTCCTGGAAGGATCAACTTTAATTTGCCCCTTTTGATGAGAGCCTTGATTACTTTCTTCTCGGCTCCACCCACCTCTCTTATTAAAGCACGTTCATCATCTAGACCCAGTACTTCTCTGGCAAAAATTAAGTCCTTCTTAAGATATTTGAATTTTCTAGGACTTTCATCCAGGTCCATAATAAGTGTGTTAAAAAAGAATTCTAGGGTCCAGTATGGCTTGCTCTGTACCGCATTAAACGGACGGGCTGCTCCTTGCACATTATCATAGATGAATACAAGTTTCATTTCGTAGTCGACGCCTTCAACAACTAACGTACCTAGCCACTCTCCAATGAAGTTTCATACCGCCTGCTCCTCCAGAAAACAACTTTGTCTCCCGGCTGGTACGTGCGATCACATTCAGGGGGAACAGAATGATGGAGGGCACGTGTCAGTCGTAAACGTGCCAAATGATCTTCCATTTCCTTTTGGGCTATTGTAGCGATGTTTACCCGTTGTGGCAAAGTCTTAAGGCTTAGATTCGTATCTGTATCGTGTACCATTCTTTAAATTCCGTCATAGAACTTTCCAGATAGTCAATCAATTTAATGCGCATCGGTTCGAACCAATCATTTGGACACTGAGGGGCTAACTCGTTGGTGTTTTCGACGATTTTTGTCAGCTCTTCAGAAAAATCATTGATTTCCTTAGTTTCCATGAAAGATCTCAAGCGAAACGTCTCAAGAGTGCCGCTAACTTGTAGTTGACGAGCATCACTAAACTATTCGTCGGCCTTAACCTTTGCCATTTCCCAGTATACCTTTCGTTTAAGTTTTCAAAGAAGAATTCAAGAGCGGTGCCATCCAAATAGTCAAAAAAAATCAGCCTTTTGGGTGACAGAAGGAAGATACTGATGGGCGCAGATCCCATACATCCTGCGAGTCTCGACGATACCCTGGATAATTTCTTCATTGACATTTCTATATTTAAAAATCTGCTGAACTGAGCTTTCTCTCCGGAAGGCATCTTTATTTCCACTTGGGTTTTACAGTTATTCAATAAATTACTTTTACTTTTACTTTTCAGATTGTGGCGGGAATTTTGAGACCCAATGCAAGCGGTGGTTGTCGGTTTAATTGCTCTCCTGGAGGTGAACCGGAACAGTTTTTAATTCTATGCATTTCGAAGCGCTTCCAATAGGGTTTGCCTCTTGTAACTCATCCGCTGGTGGGTCTTGAGCGGTGAAAATCTTACAAGATCTGGAGTAAAACCGAATCGAAAGAGGTCCTAAGAAAGCCTTTGGGGATGAGTGATTGCCACTGCCATTGAGAAAGTGGTTGAATGAACTGCGGGAAATTTTGTGCTTCAGTAATACCATTCTGGATGTGTCAAAATTTCTATTCATAAAAAACATAGCCAGATATGAGTCTTGATATGCTTATCCATCCTTTCTCTGGAATTTATGTTCAATTCATTCGTATTCCGAAAAGATGCTTCCGTTATTTCATAAATATCAAAAACTTCATGAAGAAATTTTGTCGGAAACATCGGTAGGTAAAAGTACTCCTCTTTGTAAACCATGGATGACGGCGACTGAAAGCCCTCGAGATATTTGGCGGTTTTTTCACTGTCTAGAAAATCTATGGGAGGTTCTGAACTTGAAGAGCTGGCGGTAAATTGTGAGGAGAAAAACTCCAGCGTATTCGTGGCAATATCCAACAGGTTTCTCAGCGATTCTGTCTTTGAACATCGAAGTCGATATTTTCAGCAAATTCCTTTTGATTCTGGCCTTGAACTTCGATCGGGATAGTGGTACCATCTTGAATGTGATCCAGTATAACCACTGAAGTCTTTTCTATAAACGATCGATCTTAACGTGAACGTGAAGAAAGGTGCATAAAGATCGAGTTCTGAATCCGGATTGTCGTGGGACACGTTTTGTTGCACGAATACTGCTACCCTGGCGATCCTAGTACTGAATCAATAGCATTTTTTCTGGTGGTAAAGATAGTTCATTCCAGAGAAGAGCCGGGGTGGAATACCACCGCTGAGCTACGCAAAAATACGTCTACGCAGCAAATACATACTTATTTCTTGGGTTCTGGTCGTCGATCGAGATTGTCATAGCCAAGCTACCTTTTGTACTTAAACTAGTCAGGAAGCTGTTAGTGGGGTACGCCATTTCCAGCGTGCATTTGCTGTTTTTCTTGATAGCCAGTAATTTCGAAGAATTTTTAAATAGTGCAAAAAGTTTTACTCGCTACTGCTGTCCACTATAATCATTAAAATATGCATATGCATACAGTGATAGCCATTGGTCCTTCTCCTATCTTACCTCAAGGTACCTCATCTCCTATCTTACCTTAAGGTACCTCAAGGTAAGATAGGATAACATCTCTTTTATTCTGAAATATAATATTCATTTATTGCATTTTTTAGATTCCAAATTCAAAAAACGCGTTCCGCTTTATTGTATATCGACGAGTCCGCTCTATAAAGAACCGTGGGTTCTGCTAGACGGAGGACTGCTGGCAACGGCTGCACCAATTGCCCACTTAAGCGAGAAAGGGACCGGAAGAAAACTCCACCACCTGAACCGAGGATTCAGAAGGCTTTAAAACCTCCCGCTGTAAGCACATAGGCTTAGCCTTGTACGCAACTCTAATCCAGATACTGTGACCAAGTTTGGTGCTCTGGGTTGGTTTGCGCCTGAGATTTGGGCTACTGAAAACGGGTGACTGCCTGCGAGATGAGATTTTTTTTGAAATTGCTAATTATTTGATTTGAAAATTATGTTTGTTTACCGGGAATCATTTTGCAGTGCGCGGCGTGGACATAACCGACCACATCTTCCATGCATTAAAATAACCCAAAAATTTTCCCCTTTTGCAGTGTGCACAAATACCGTAGATTCTTAACTTTTGCCATGCGCCGGGGCCACTGTAGGTTCCACTTGCAGTAGCTTGACAATATTACACTGTAATTTGACAGTACAGTGCCGTATTGTTTTGTACGGTGGAGACTCTACAGACTACAGACTCTACCTTCCTTCGCCAGTGGAGGCAACTTCCTTCGCCAAAAGACGTTTGCCGATAGAATTCCAGGACGCCTCAAAACTGTACTTCCTCAGAGAAGAAAATACGTACTGAAAGTATTACTGTACAGTACTGTACTGTACATACAGTATACTGAAAGAAATCGTAGCTTTACTGTTGCTGCTAACCAAAAGAGGTCGGATCTCGAGAGTTATTGACCCTTTTAAGACCCAGTTAACCCAGCTGCGGCTGCACAAGATACGAGCTCAGGGCGCTAGTAGCCTGGCCAATCATAGAGCTTATAATGGTGGCTTTCGATCTCAGCTTACTGTAATGCATTCGTGACTGTAATGCTCTGACACGCCCCCTTCGAAAGACACAAAAAAATATGACAGTTATAAGGTGTCTGATATAAAATGGTCCAGGCCGTGAATAGCGCATCTGCTAGGGGTCTTAACGAGTCTTACCGGATAAATATCCTTTTGTATTTTTGACCCTGCCTGTGCTGCTGCTGTAGATCATTACCCTGCTGCTGCTGCGTATCACTTTCTTTTGTTTCACCTGCTGCTTCTTGATTATTTCGGCTGCTGCTCGGACCATGAATGCATATGGAGGGACGAAGTGCAACAGCTGCGGCTTCAAAGCTACATCGGCGGCACAATAAAAGAATATTCACCCTGTTTAAAGGAAACGGCTGCTGCATCTCAGATCAAGTACTGTATACAAAAGAAAAAATGCTAGACAGAAAACAAACTTAGAATCCATTCAGCTTAAGAAGACTTACCATATCCATAATTGTATCCTTACGCATGACCTTCGTCAGAATTTCAGCCGGATTGTCTTTTGAAGCAACTCTTTTCAAACCAATCGCTCCATTTTCCAAAACCTCACGAACGTGATGAATCTTCAGGTCGATGTGCTTATTTCGAGCAGAGACGTGACCGCTTTGTGCCAAGAAGAATACAGCAGTACTATCCAGACGAATTTGTGTTGGTTCTTGGATGCCAGAAGTGTTAAGTTCGGACCATGGATAACCATTTGTTAATTCCCAGTATAATTTGCGGAACCAAGAAACCTCTTTTGCGCATGAAGAGAGTGCAACGTATTCAGCTTCAGCTGATGATAATGAAATGACGGACTGACGCTTGCTTCGCCAGAAAACTGGTGATCCGTTGACGGCGATCAAAAATCCAGGTGTTGAGCGCCTACTTTCCTTACATCCCCCCAGTCGGCGTCAACGGCAGCATCCAATGACTGCCGATGTAATGGTTGAGAGGAATAGTGGAGACCGAGGGATAAGGTACCAGATACATAACGAAGAACGCGTTTGAGCAACTTCAGATGACGTGGTGTAGGGGCATGCATGTGACGGGAAAGAG
This sequence comes from Kappaphycus alvarezii, assembly GCA_002205965.3. NCBI lineage: Eukaryota > Rhodophyta > Florideophyceae > Gigartinales > Solieriaceae > Kappaphycus > Kappaphycus alvarezii. The sequence continues at coordinate 2,047,066 of NADL03000599.1, forward strand.
CTGAGATAGTAAACGATAAATCAGGACGTGTGCTGACTGCGAGATAGAGCAGGCTACCGATAATACTGCGATATAGAGAGTGCGATTCCGGCGACAATAAAGGTTCTGACGCGGAGGCGGGTAATGTCATGTCAGTATCCAGTGGTAGTGGGGTAAGAACTGCATTGGATTGGGCCATTCCATACGACTGCAAGAGGCGTCTTGCGTCTGAAGTCTGGTCGATAGTAATTCCTTGTACAGTACGAGTAATAGTCCATCCAATAAAGGATTTCAAATCTCCGAAGAACTTGACGTCAAAGGCAGTGGCGAGATGCTGCTTCACCTCTCTTAAGAGTCGACGAGAATTAGTAGCGAAAGCAAGATCGTCTACAGCAACAGCCAAAATCAGGAACTCATTGAAACGAGTCATATAGTAGACCCGTGCATCAAAGCTTACGACTGAAAGCCAATTGATAACAATTTTTCGTGCAAGACGGAACCGTATAAACGACTGGCCTGACGAGCGCCATAAACAGACTTATCCAGGACACAAACATGGCCAGGAGCGGCTAGATGCTGAGAAGAATTTGTCGGTTGTTCCATGAGGATGGGAACATCGAGGTTCCCGTGGAGGTACGCATTAGAGATGTCGCCCCCTTCCAAAATAAGATTATGCGCAGCAGTAATAGCAAAGATAAGTCGGATGCTCTCATGACCAGCAACTGGGGCGTACAAGGCCGATGGGTCGAAGTCGAAAAAAGGTATCTGTAAATCCCCGCGAAGATTACAGCGAGCTTTTGGGAGGTACTTGCTGTTAGATGCGTCAATGGGCTTTGCTCTGAAAACCCACTTGAATTTCAGAGGTTTCAAGTCAGAAGTGCGCGGAGTGTAGTGCCAAGTCTTTCGGCGGATCAAAGCGTCATATTCTCGATCAATTGCGGCTGCCCATTCCGGTAATTGGTACGCTTCAGAGAACGATTCCGGTGCAAAAGGGGTACGTACAGTATCCTTTCTTGAGAAAGTAGCTCGAAATATATGATCTGCATGAAGAGCGGCCATGCACCTGAGGAGATCCTCTTCGGCGTCACCCTCCTTACTGCTGTCTAATTCCAATGAATGCTGGCGTGAAAGTCCGTCAAGCAGGCTGCTAATATTTGGAAGCGTGTCTTTGTCCACTGATTTAAAGTCTACGCGACGAATCACTTTCACTTTGTTGTCAGCCGGTATGTATATTCGGATCAAACGGGTGTCGCTCTCCATTCCGACAAAATTGGCATACTCAGAGCGAGGAAGTAGTTTTCTTCCAGCAGCTGTCTTCGAACGATAAATAAACCCAAAGCCGGCCTGACCAATTGCTAGCAGGGATACGAAATCGATACTGGTAGTTGGATCCCAGCGGAGGATGGGAACCTCTCCGCCGATACAGGTCGCAGGCATGCGGTTACGGAGCCAGTTGGCATGGACAATTGCTTCTCCCCATAACTCGGTAGGGAGATTTGCATCAAATAGCAAAACCCGGGCTCGCATCCAGTGTTCCTGAACCAGCCTTTCTATCACTCCGTTACTCTCAGGGGCATATGCGGGAGATGGTTTGATCTCAATACCATGCGAACTCAGAAAACGCACAAAATCTCGCCCTAAATGCTCCCCGGCATTATCGAATCCGATGCGTCGAATCTTGTAGCCCTCTGATTAGAAGTGGTTCTCCACGTAGGCCTTGTAATTTTGAACGATCGAGGGAAGTTCTCTTTTAGCCTTGATTAAAGTGACGTCTGATTTCGCGGTACGAGGCTCCAGGAAGTGCAAGGCGAAACGGTTCTTTCCAAGGGACTCCTTAAACGGTCCGGAAATTTCCAAATGAATTTCAGCTAGAGGTACAGTTGGATGACTGATTGAGGGTAGAATTGATCCCCGTTTCATCTTTGCCGTAAAGCAAGGGACACATTCAAGACTCTTGAGCAATTCCATGTTGAACGAGGGAACGTCCTCGAATAGGTGCGATAACTGATTATAACGTTGTGGTCCTGGGTGTCCTGTTTTCTTGTGCCATTCAAGTAGATCCGGATTTCTCCCGGTCTTGAAAGCAGAGGCGGTTACATGTGTTGTAGACGAACGTTGCGGCGATAATGACATAGGATACAGTCCCCCAGTGCATTTAGTCTCCCATATGATATCTTTGACGTTAAAGGAGCCCTTTTTGAAAATAAAGCACCCTTTAAATGCCCTAATTGAAGACGACTGTATAACCTCGAAGTGTTCGGAAAGTATGTTGGCTGCCAGGATGTTGCATGTAAACTGTGGAGCGTGATATGCATGGATTTGCATGCCACCGTTCAAAGGGATCCAAACCATCCCTCTACCCAAAAGACTTGACGCTCCGACAGCTGCCTCGACAGACTCAACTGGAATAATTTCATAGAACTCGAAGGAGGAACGGCTATGAAAGAAGTTGTGGGTTGCTCCTGAATCGATAAAACCATCGTCAGATTTTTCTTCACCAATTGTAGCCACTGTACTCTTATACTTGATACGTGCCATATTGCTTCTGAATCTTGGATCATGGTCATCAAAACGAGGGGGCTCTCCTCGGAAACCCTGATTTGAGGATGAGCCAGGATGCGAATTGGGAATTCAAGATGGGTTTTGTGCGATTTGAGACAAAGTCTGTGCCAGATTTGCAATCGGATTGTACTGATCTCTGAATTGGTTCGAAGAAGGTGGGGCAGAGTTCCACCTGTCTGTGTATGAACTTTGGCCACGACCTTGCCTGTATCCTCGTCCTCGATTGTAGGATCCACCTTGACCTCTACGTGCCTTGTAAATTCCGCGGTTCTCATCTTCAATCCTCTTCCGGAAAATAGCGATAAAATGACCTGGCATTCCACAGTAATAACACACATCATTACGACGTCCGAATCCATTGTCTTGGGATTGTTTCCATGACCAACGCCACCCCTACCACGACTTCCACGACCTCGTGACCCATGGCCGCGGCCACGTCTAGAGTTGCCATGACTGGCCATATAAGCTTGAGCTACTTTACTATTGCCAGAGTTGCCAGAGTTCGGCGTCTGGATGTTATTTGGGTTAGCAAGTCTTGCCAACTCAGCCTGAACAGCACTTACCACGTTTTCAAATGTTGTATTTGTCAGTGATAAAACCATAACCAGAGCACCAAACGAATGCGGAAGTGAGCGGATAAGCTTGGATGTCTTTTCTTTCTCCGACAGTTCTTCGTCATAAGTAGCGAGCTCTCCGCAAATGCTAACGAATTTGTTAACGTGATCTTGAAATTCCTTTGTCTCATCATAAACCAATGTGTCCAATTTGTTGCAAAGATTTTGAATAGCTTGTTCATTCGTGGCTGTGTATATCTTCTTGAGCTCATTCCATAGATCCAATGCTGATTTTGCATCATCGTCACAAATCTGTCTTGTCTGCGAAAGGGCTGACTCTCCTAAGCTCAAAACGATTGTGCTTTTAGCCTTCATACTTCCCTTGAACCAATCTGTCCGAGCCGATGTTGATGCAGTGGCAGGAGATTCCTGGAGACCAATGAGGAGAGGATCGTCCGACCTACTAATTGCTTTCACTCTGCGAACCCATACAATATAATTTTTTGGGCCATTAAGCTTTTGCACTCGAAACATGTTCTTTGCATCGGATTCCATACTCATTTTGAAGGGATACTGCTTGAAGGGAAAAGGGAGAAACCGTCTGTGTCGTTGTGTGGGTAAAGAGAGAGGGAACTTTTGCGATGCTACCATGAAAGAAATCGTAGCTTTACTGTTGCTGCTAACCAAAAGAGGTCGGATCTCGAGAGTTATTGACCCTTTTAAGACCCAGTTAACCCAGCTGCGGCTGCACAAGATACGAGCTCAGGGCGCTAGTAGCCTGGCCAATCATAGAGCTTATAATGGTGGCTTTCGATCTCAGCTTACTGTAATGTATTCGTGACTGTAATGTTCTGACATATACGTCCCGTCCAGCACCAGAGTCAATTGCATTTGATATCTTCGGTATCCGTAAAAAGTATCAGCAGCGTACGGGGTCATCTTCATTACGTACTGTGTACAGTACTGTACTGTACAGTACAGTACTTACTTTGTAATGTACTGTACTCATCCCAGATCCGGTGCTCCTCCCAAAGCCATATCGTAGGCCCAGATTTCATTGCTTCCCAAGCGTATCATTTTCTTTCGCCCGCTTGTTGGCATCGCTGTGACCAGAGGCATCCGGCGTCTCAGTCTGCTCTTGCTGGTTTTGTCGAAAACCTAGAGACGCATCCCGCGCACATTGCTTGAAAGGAAAGCTTCAATAGCCGGGTTGGTGTATAGCACCATCACAAACAGGGGAAAACTAGTACTCAGGGGCGCAATTGTCTCCTACTGGATAGGCTGCTCCTTGTCTTTAAACACCTCGGATATGCAGATGAGGGAACTAGAAGTGTCCTCAGAGCTTGCAGAAAGGACTCGATACTTGAAGTTTTCGGAGACAGAGTTTGCTCTGTCAAACTATCGTCGATAATCCCTTTTCGTCTCGACGATGTTCTCCCTCACTGTTCGCACTATTCGCAAGCTTCCGCGAAGTACAAAATGAGAGTTCTCATTGAAAGAGTAGCGGGTCACTAAATGGTTGTAATTCCGTTGCAGATCGCTGCGCTACAGCAAGGACGGGCTGTTACCTCAACGATTCTCTCCTGTGATTACACAACATCATTTCACCTCAGTTAACTTAATTCGACTTCACGCCTCTCGCCACTTCACTGGCGTCCTTTCACCACTTATCGCTACAACTATAGCGCGTGGAACCGGGCGTATGCACCGGGCGTATGCACGCCCGGTTCCACGCAGCTAATGTCACTATCTACCATTCAGCTGGCTCCTGTTAGGAGCTATCTTTGTAGAAGATATTAGGACTCCGTCGCTCAGAGAAGCAGCCTCTCGTGCCAAATCCTCAACGCAGGTGCCGCAACCGCAGAGAATCATTTGGCACCCCTTGCATCATTGCGCGCGACTGTGTTGTTTTGACTATCACCTCCCCTCGTGTTATTTTACCGGCCAACGCAAATGGCTACATCTTTTGGATCCATCATATTGCTAATTTTAAAGTCCCATACTAGCTAGATGGGCACGTTCAGCAATTGTGTAACTATCATATCCCTTGACTACGATGTCAACATGTCTTTGCTTATTGCGCATTAAGCACAATCACGCAACTCAGGAATACTCTTAGATTCAAAAAGGGGAAGGCCATGGCTTCGTCATTTCTCCAGGACAGCCCTTGCCAAGCCCCCCTGAAAACCCCATACCCAAATGGCTCCCCGCTTGCAAACCTATTCCAAGGCACCTGTTTCTTACTGCAGGTCTGAAAGCAAGCCTCCACGGTTGTCCTCAGCCCCATTGCTTTAAGCCATGGCGGCCCTCAAGCTCAAGTTTCGTTTGTGTACCCTTCTGAAGAAGAAGAGTCCTTGTTGAGATAACCAAGCGTCCTATTTTCACTATCAATCAGGGGCATCATCATCTCTGCAACTCTCGACATTATCCTCCGCACATTACTTGTTTTTATTTCTTCCTTCCTTCCTAACCACCGAATCCTCCATCTTTGTCTTCGTGAGCCATAAAATTCCCACAACTTACGCAGAGAACATAATACCAAGGGCTGCTATCAATCGGATTTTTGACAACTTCGGAGGGCGCGTGCAGTTTCACCATTTTCGTCGATCCCATATTTCGTGGAGAGCCCCTAGTGGAAGAAAGGCTTGCTGGGTAAGCGAATAGCAACTCTCACGCAACACAGTTCCGCTGACAAAAATATGAAATGATAATCAAAATGCGTTCTCGGCAGGGCACTATTGCCGTCAAGTTCCGTCTACCGGGCGTTCCCCACGGCATGAACAGTTTATAAGGAGCTCCAAGGGTTGGGCTGCACACACGGCAAAGTCTGACAGGAATCATCCACACGCATACACACACACATAATTCAATAGTCTTTAACCGTCCCCTGCAGTTTAACCAGCTAATCTCATTCAACTGCACTATATCTCTGTGATTTCTCCCTATAGCTTTCCATATCGGAGCTTCGCGGGCAGAAGTGGCGAGATAGAATCCGTTTCCCGACAATAATGAAAAGGAAAGCTATCTCATCTTCCAAAAGCTCCGCCACTCCTAACAAAGATTTAAAAATGGACCAAAACACCCCCAGGCGCATCCCTTTCGGCTTGAAATTTGCAGATCAGGATACGATCATTCCAGAAGAAAACGTGTCCCCAACCCCGGACAGTCCCGGTACTTCAAGGAGATGCAGCATTAGTAGTGATGATTCAAGTAAGATGACGAGCCGTATCCAAACTCCTCGCGGCCGTTCCTTGAATCTGGAGAAGAAAAAAGGTAAAAGGAGTCAAACTCCGTTCGCACGTCGTCACGTCAACATTTACGAATCCGATTCTGACGAAGACACCCCTCAACATAACGCCAGCAGGAAAAGCTGTGTCCGTTCCGCAGCTCCAAACAGCAAGGCCGAAAAGGAGGCTCAGATTAACGCTTCGACTCAAGGACAACAAAGTTCTGATGTTACCGGCTCCAGCGAGAGCAGCACATCTTAGAACACCGAATTGTCATCCAAATCATATATTGCTCTTCACGGCGGCCGTCCCTGCGAAATATCGAGCATACCTGCAAGGAGCCAAACACCTTTCAGTCATCACCGAATCAACCTGGATGATATTAACGACGATGAAGGGCCGTCGTAGGCCTCGTATTCTGCTGACACAAACTTCGCCTCCACGACAACTTCCAATAATCACTCTGGAAGGCGTGACAGTTCAAATGCCCTGGCAACATCCAGCGAAGGTAGTGCAGACAGCCACACTAGGCCAAACTCAAGCACCCTAACCTCGATTCCGAATGAATCAGCGAAAAGGGGGAGGGAGATCCTAGACGTCAAGTATTGTTCTCTGAAGATCGGAAACGGCGGAAAGCAGCCAACGAAATCGCGCAGAGCGAGGCTGAGGGTATCATTCGCGGAGGACTCGAAATCGCGACCCACAAGTCGAGCAGGACCACACATGGACGTAATTGGCACCCTTGCCCCTCAGCGCGGTTTCATCGGAGGCAGTCTCTAGGGGATCTCCAAGTTGTTCTTCTGGGCTGTCGGATTCGAAAGATGCGGGAAAGGGGGCCTCTGCGAGGAGTTCAGAGGGTCCCGATGATGTGACAGGTATAAAAATCGTAACTTTTGAGGAGGCTGCAGTGAAGAGAGGAGGTCGTAGTGAAAAAAGAGGGCCGTATCTTTGGGAGGAATTGTGTGAAGGTTGCCCAGAGCGAAATGGACTCAGAGCTGCAACAGAGAGGGAAGACGATGAGACGAGAGAGAGGGAAGCGGAGCCCAACGGCTGTAAGGAGGGATAAAGTATGGCCAGCGAAGTCTGAAAATGTTGACCAGTGGGGGGAAGAGGGTAAAGCTGACTACAGCGTGAGTGAAAACAGCAATGGGGACAGGAAGACGGTTTCGTTTGACTGGGCAGCTCCAGATGAAGCAAGGAAGGAACTATACGGTGAGATTGAAACCGAAGGCGAGGATACCGTGAATGTGGATCAGGTGTGTGAGACTATGCCGTAAGTGGGTCGGCGGGGTCGTTCACGGTCCAGTAGGGCAAGAAGGGCCATCAAGAAAAGTCCGACGCTTCCTCCCAAAGGGAGGATTAATATCGAAACTTAACTGCGAGGCGGAGGATGATGTCGAGCCGGGTGTGGTGAAGATAGTCAGACGTCCAGACGTTGAACGCGATTCCTGACGTGAGCGGGTGAGTTTTGGAAGTCAGTTAAGCAGTCTGCAGACTGTGAACTTTATGATTTCCGAAGATGAAGATGGAGGATTTGGTGGTTGGGAGGGAGGGAAGAAATGGAAATAGGTGATGTGTGGGGGACAATGTCGAGGGTTTTGAAGACGATGATGCACTCGATTAACAGTGAAAATTAGGGTACACGAAGAAAAGCTTGAGCTTGGGCGGCCGTCACCTAAAGTATGTTGGAATCAGGTAACCATGGAGACTGGCGTGCAGGCCTGCACTGAGGGACAGTCGTTTTGGAGTAGGTTTGCAGGAGGAGTAGGCATGTGGGTAGGAGTGTTTCTAGGGGTGCTTTGTCAGGATTATTCTAGAGAATTGGCGGAGACACGGCCTTCCCCTTTTTTAATCCCAGGGGATGCAAAGGGTGCGAGATTGTGCTGAATGCTTCGCAACTCGCTGACATCGTAGAGAGGGTATATGATAGTCACACAAATGTTTAACGTGTCCATTTTAAGATGGACTACAAATGAACGATACGCGGATTTCAAAAAGATGATGCCATTTGAGGTGGTCAGTGAAACTCAACCGAGAGGTAGGGATATTCATGGCAAAAGGGTCGCCCGCGACTAGGCAGGGGTTTCAACTGTTTCTCTGCGTGCTCCCGTGGATAGTGTCACATGCATCGGCGATTTGGCAAGTTACCGCAGAATTCTTCTCGGAGCGACTGAGTCTTCACATCCCCTAGTCTAGTCTTGATTACAAGTACAGAGGAATCCCAACCTTTCCATTACTCGCAGTAAACCACCCCTTTACCCCCTAGTCTAGTCGCTCCTTGGAATGAGCTGAATGATAGATTCGGCGGAAAATGGCCTTGCGCGACCAAGCTCAAGCAACTACGGTTATGGCGGCACAGTAGTTAGTGATGTCCCAGATGTCATACGTACCTTGATAAAGTACTGATATTGCTGTCGACGTTACTGTTGCCCACCCTTCCGCTCGCCGCCACATCTCGCCAAGTACGGTTACCGCAGGCGCTGCCGCGACACTCGCAGAGCGCGAGAAACATCGTCATTACGGCACTTACTGCAACCAAAACGATATCCTCCTCTCCCCTGTCGGGATTGATATCTATGGCGCCTTCGGCGACGACTGTCGGGGTTTCTTCCGCTGCCTTGCTTTCTTCGCTGCTTCCCGTCGCGGTTCCTCCCCTCAACAGGAGCTTCGCGACTTGGTTACCCGTTTTGCGTTTAGTCTCCATGTGATGCAGGCGCGACAGGTTTCCTCCAGCCGCCTGCATTCATAGTTTATTTCTGAATACCCTCCGCACGCTTCTGTGCCTCAGCGGCTCTTTCTTTCTTCTTCTTCCTCCGTTTATCCTCCAAAACGAACAACAACCACGCCCCTCATGCCCCCTCTTTCCTACGCGGCTGTGGTGGCGGCCTCCGGGCGGCCTCCGGTCCCTACCGCTACACTGGTGGAGATCTCCCCACCGACGTCCCTGACCTCTCCACCCTTCTTCCACCCCCCACCGATCCGCCGCTCACCCTCGCGGAAGCAGAGGTCATCATGGCCGACCCCAACCCCGCGCCGACCCCCGCCGTTCCGAGGCCCAACGCCTTGTCTCTTCCGTTGGGCCCATTCAGAGTCTGTGCCCATGCACGGGCCTCCTTGCATCTCGGGCAGTGGACCTTCGTCTACATCCCCGAAGCGACCCTGCCGCGGTTCTACCGCATTCTAGCACAACTGCAATTTTCTTTTAAGGACCTCCAGGTTACGACGTCCTCACCGGCCGCCTCACTGCACTGCCTTTCGCCCCATGCTGCGCGCGGTGCCGCTGCCTGCCCTGTCCGGGAAAATCGGGCCATTACCAGCAGCTCTGTGCGCACCACGGTCCCACTCGAGACGCGTCGAGCCCTCCGCAACGCTCTCGTTGCATCTCGGCAGGCCCTCGAGACCGCCCTCAACGCAAGAAGAAATGCTACCCGGGCCACCCTCACGGCCCCCGACCCAAGCCCCAAGACCCCGACCGCCAAAACCTCGACCTCCCGCCCAACGCCCCCCAAGACCAAGATCTATCTCGCGCTACCACCGCACCCCAGGGCCCCCCCTGAGCGCCACCCCGATCGTTCCTTCCCCTGTCCTTCCTCCCGCGTCCCAGGCCCCCAAACGCCCTTCCGCCACCCCGCCTACATCGTCGCCCGCCATAAGACCCCAAGGCACCCCGTCCGAGGACGAGGATGCCACCCTCAACTCGCTCGGTGGCTCCCCGTCGGCCACCAAGCGTCGCTGCCCGGCAGCGCCCCAACCCGGCGTGCCGGAAGAAGAACAAAGGGTCAACACCCTCATGGAGCCACCCCTCCCGACCCTCCCGGCCGCACGGCATGGGCGAGGCCCCGACTAACCGTCGGTTGTCCCCGCCGACCCGCTCCGTCCCCCTCCCGCGACAGCCTCGGACTCAGCCATGCCGGATGTTGCACCGGCTGCCCCGACACGAAGGAAGTTCCGACCCCGGATGATGTCTGCGACATAGCCGTTGCGGTGCCTGCCCACCCGCAGGGCCACTCTTCGTAATCGCTCCAACGCCCCCCCTCATCCCATCGCAATGACTCCTCTATCCCTCAATCCCCTCCCCCAATCCCTGACAACAACGTCTCTCACCTACCCTCCCCCCTCAAAGTCCTCCGCACCCGATTCAATGACGCGGACATCTTACAAAACATCCCCTGCCCATCCAACAGGGCGGTCTTGGTTTCACCCTCATCTCACCGTTCCTAGATGGCGCCGCTGCCTCGAGTATCATCGATGCAGCACCGGCACGACTGGGGTCCGCGACCCATATCGGGCCCCGCTCCACCGCGCTCACCGGCTCCCGCTACCGCAGCGACAAGGCTTTCCTTTTTGGTCAAGCCGCCCGTCACATGCGAGACTTCCTGCTTCACATCCCTGGTACGGCCTACCCCGTCGACCTGGGTTCCTTCGACCCGCTCCCTCTCGCTGCAGCACACACACACGTCCAAACCTACCTCAAAACTGTGCAGCTGGAGGCGCTGGCCAAGGTTTACTGGCGCGACGACCAATGGGCCGGATCTCCGAACCCGGACCTTCACACGAACGCCGATGTACGGCTACGCATACGCGGTCTAGCGCCCCGCAAGGGCCCCGGTGCTAGTTTCCTCTGCGCATATCCCTCGGCCGACACGGAAGTATCCGCGGTACACTGGAAAATAATGCTTCGCCGCTACCTGGGACTGCCCGTTTATGATGACTCGCTCCCTCGGAACTGCGAGCATTGTAAACGCCAAATGGACAGGATAGGAGACCACGTTTCGGACTTGTGCTCTTCGGGGTTCGGTCGCAAACACCGGCATGGCTCACTTCGCAACGTCATCGCCGGCCGTATCGCCCGTGCCGCCGGCCCGGATTGCCAGATCGAGGTCCCACTCCTCATGCCCGGCAATGAGCTGCGACCTACCGACATACTGGTTCACCCACCGGCTCCTGACGGTGCTGTGGCCCGCCCGATTTCCTGCGATGTCACCGTAGTCTCTCCATTCAAGGAAGATGTAAGAACAAGAGCCACAAGGGAAGTGTGCGGTGCTGCTGCAATTGCGCACCGCAAGAAAGTGACGGACCTGGAGCGAAAACAATCGCGTCGACTCCCCCCGCCCTCCGATGACCCCACACAGGCCCCCAATTTCGTATTTCAACCGCTTGCCTTTGATTCCCTGGGTTCCCCTTCGCCCGAAACCGTCCGCTTCATAAAGTGGCTGTTGCCCCGCATTGTGGAAAAATTCAACACGTCAACAGGAGTTATCCGTACACGGATTTTTAGGCGCATTAGCAGCACAATCTGGTCGTCGAGTGCACAGCCTCTGGCTTTCGACTCCCTCGGTGCCCCTTCTCCGGAGACAGCATTTGTAGATACTCTGGGACAAAGTGAAATACCGACGACCGGTATTTGAGCAGCTTTCTTAGTTACACCCCGACGGCGGAGTGCTATGGGTGAAAGTTACAATCGTTTTCCCTATAGTCTCGTCCAACTCGTTAAGGGGGGAGGTTCGAGTCCAAATCTTTATGCATTTTTCACAGCAGAATACCAAGATTCGCATTGCGCAATAGAATCTGAGAAATAAAGCAAAAATATAAAATACGGAACACTAAAAAGATAGTATCGCGATAGGCTTACAGAAATCACACCTTTACTGTATACCTTAAATGACATGATTCACACTCCCACCACTCTATATATGAGCGATGCTATCTCGAATTACCCACTGAACAACTTCCGTTTTGTCAACGCCATGGGCAAACATAGACAAGAACGACTTGTTGTGGGTTCCCTTAGTAAATGCATCTGCCGCATTGTCCGTCCTAAGCACTAGACCAACCTCTGATATTTCAAACTTGTTGTAGGCGTCCCTTGTAGCAACAATATCGATCATTAGTCTGCGTTCTGTTGTTGCGGATGATTTTAAGATAACATCAAACACTGTCTTGAATCTGTGAGCATACGTATCGGGATATTCTTACCATAAATACCTTGCAAGGCGTCTTGAATCATAAATGCTGCATAAAATACATCCGTAAGGCATACAGTTCTCCACCCAATATTGAACGCACCACTCTTTTCGATTTTCGACATCAGCAGTCCAGAATATGGCATTTATTGCCATCATCGCAGAGAAGGATAATGTGTCCGAAGTGGGAGTGAGGTCGTAGTTTGTGCCAAAGGAAGCGTCCGTATACACTCGAAGATGTAATGAAGCATCATCCAGTTGAGGACAAAGAAGAGATACATTATGCCGTTTCACTTTCCGTAAAGCCTTATTCAGATGACTAATGGAATCCTGACAGAAGCGCTCTTCCCTGACTTGTGCTGCTTTTTTCACCAGCCACATGATATCAGGTATGGAATATGTACACCAAGCAAGTGCAGCTTGACATCTACGGAAGGTACTGACATTTGCATCCTCATCCATCAGACTAAGTCTGGAAATGTATTCCTTTTGGCTGATCTCAATTGAGCCGTTCTCATTTCTCTTGATGTTCAACCCAAAGAAATTGAGTTCATCCCATTCGAGTGGCTTTGACTCAAAGCCTTCTCTTATACGGGTGATGATATCAAGAAATTCTAAATTCCCCGATCCAAGAGAGTCGTCTACATAAATACCAAAGATTACAGAGGAATCCAATTTTCCTCCTTCCACGTGTACATTGATGGGTCACAACAGGAAAGATATCAAGCCGATATTACCTTGAAGGTACTCGTGAATAGTATGCATCCAATATTCCCGACTATCACATAGTCCGTACAACGGCCGACGTAACTGGGAGATCTCATCCGAGCGGATATTGAAATGTGACATACCAGAAACGCGTGGCTGCAGGTATACATCGCGTCCGAGTGGGTACTTACTCTGAAGATAAGCTTGGCTTATTTCATTGCTAAAAAGCATAAAGCCTTTCACAGAAGCAAAGGATACAATCAATCGAGTCGATTGTTGCTGCGTAACGGGCATATTATTCACAAAAAATCTTTTTCAACATCTTTGTGCCCCTGGATAATGTATCTTGCCTTTGGCCTCGGGTTTTTCAGTTCCAGCGCAAATCTGCCACCTAATATGTTTGCCTCGTCTGGAAAGTCTCTTTTTTTAACCATGTTGAATACCTGTCTGTTGGTTAAGCCCTGTACCTCTTTTTCTATGGCCTCCTTAAACTTTGGGCTACTGGCCCTGGGTCACCAGGCTTCAAGACCTCAGTAATGAATGACTACGATGTGATAAACTCGTTGACGTCCAACGGTTCATGTTGAGCTTGATGGGACGCGATATCCCTCAACGCATCTACGAATTCATCGACAGCGGCAAGCGGACCACCTCTTCGCTGGGGCTCCCTTCTTTCTACAGTGTCTCCGCTGTTAAGCTCTGCATTGCAGTTTCCGTTGGCAACGTCGACACTCGAACCTATACGGTATTTCTTTACTCTGTCTATTGAGAATTGGTTATCCTTTCCGTTGAATTCTGCGACAAAATTTTTCCCTGAGATGTCACGGACAGGATATGAACCTATCCAACTTGCTTTTTAGAGCCTATCTCACCCTACTTTTAGCAATAGTGCGTGCCATTTCTTTTCGCGCTTCATCTCTAGCAGTCATTCTCTCCGCTTGGGTGGGGAGCTCAGTTGGCAAGAAAGGAATGCGAGGAATAACGCCGAACACCGAAAATGTTGGCACTAAACCATTTGGTACGGCAGTGTCATTGAGAGCCCTAAAAGAGGTCTCCAATATATTGCGCTTGCTCATCCCGGGGTGTTCCAAATTGACCTTACGATAGATCTTTCTCAGATACGCATGGTATCGCCCTCCTATGCCAAGGGAGTTATGGATTTCGATCCCTGCTAGTTTCAGGTTAATACCAACAAGGCGACAGTTGTTTTTGAAGCGCAATGCCTGGAACTGAGGACCTTCATCTGTATGAATCTCAAGCGGGTGACCAACATACCGACTTGAACATATACTTACGTATGTTCTCCATACCTCATCTGCCGTCTAACTGGTGGGAAAACCAGCAACATGGAACTTGGTGTCCTTTTCTACAACATGCAAGATATAATCGCCTTCAATCGTGAACAGGTCACAGCTCAATGTCCTGTTGAACACGATGTCATCGTTGGGTAATGTTACACGGAATCTGCTCGGTTTTTCGCTCAAACGTTGGAATATATCACACGAAGATTCGATGTCTTGTAACTTGTCGAGGACTTCCTGTGAGCGCTCCTCTGGTTTTGCGAGAGCGAGAACGCTAAACAGTCTTTGAGACTCTGGATGATAGAAGTATAGATGTACTTTGCGGAGCTCCTCAACACAAAACAATATTTCCTTATTGGCACCCCAAACAATGAACAAATGTCCGTGCTTACGTATTAGACTGATTTCCCATTCATCTGCACTCGGGACAATTATGTCGTGTTCCAAGTCGATGGTTACCTAATAGTCTTCCAAGAACTCGAGACTGACGAATAGTGGCACGTCGTCATCAACAACTTCCACGTCAAACGAAAGAAACATGTCCTTCTTAACAGGGATACGAATATTAATAAATCCGAGCCCACTGAACTTCCCGTTACCACACTTGTACAAGCGGTGAACGTCGATTTTTATGGGCAAAAATAGCATGTTCGTGGCATTACAATAGGCTTTTGCTTGCTCAAGACCGATAAAAGACTTCTGTGCCCCTGTGTTAACACATGAACCGTAGAAGGAGACGTGCTCCTCTGTCTCAGTTATGAAGAGCTCAATGTTTGAGTCTTCATCATCAAACACTGTAGCAATTGACTCTTTGGCAGTCTCTTACTCTTCATCTAAGTCCTTCCTAAGTGAAGGGTAATGCCTAATTTCATCCTCCAGGTCCGTGCTGTCGACGGATGAAGATGATTGACCAGAACCTGAAGCCGCACTGCAATGGTTGATGTGAATCTCTGCAGAAGACAGAAGGCTTTCGAATACTGCTTTGTCAGGTAGTGTCTTCGGTTCGACTTCATTACCTGCGGGGCTGTCGGTGATGTCGTTATCGAGTTGATAACACAGTTAAGCTAAGAAATGATGTACTTAGTGTTGGGTACTCGAGTTCTCTTTCGCAAAGTACTACAACTTGTTTGCAGCAGCTCTGGCAACGTTGAGCGGCCGTTTGCAATCCTTGACAAGATGAGTCTTTTCACCGCAGTTGAAGCATCCTGCGATGGACAGAGGATCAAAGGAGATTGTTTTTCTGTCTTTTCCTTCGTTCCACTCCAGCGTACTGAGGAAGGTCTGCGAGCATAGCGACCTTGAACACTGAAATATGCTTTAGGAGAATCTTCGTTGAACAGTATACCAGTAATGTCGTCATTTCGTTCGATTTTTGGGGAATGGTTTCTTTTGAATATCTCGTACCGCAAGCGAGAGATCTCTGCTTCCTTACTGAGCTGTAGTTGCGCTTCTAGCTCCCCGTGGAGTTGCTGGAAGTTCAAGCTATATGTGGCCACTGCCGCAAGCGGTTCTACTGCCCATGGATATCCTGAAAACGCAGGCGACAAATACTTTACTTTGTGTGCATCCCTTCTGTGCGCAACTGGGGCTTGTCGTCATAGCTTTGTGATAATCTTGTAGACCCGTTCCAGTGCAGCAGCAGAGTACATTCCGTCACTGACAAATTTGCTCACACGAAGCAACTTAAGATGATTCTTCACCTTATTCTGTCTCACCGGAGAGTTATACTCTCGCTCAATCTGGTCCACTGCTTGCTTAAAGTTCTGTGCGTATCCATCCACTAAATCAAGATAGAACCTCTTTGCGTCACCACGAAGCAGATTGGGCAGAAACTGTAGCTTCTGTGTAGGGCTTAGATTATATTCACGCCCTATCTGTCGACACTCGTCTACGAATTCCTGCCAACACTCTCCCATGTCCCCTGAGATTTCATTCATTTTTTTCATTGTCACGGAGTCACATGGCAACATTGTGAGCTAGTTTGTCCACACTTGTGCTATTGACGTACGTCGGTTGACTACCGCCCGTGGCGCTTGATGGTTCCTCAGTGGTGGGGTTCCTTCGCCCAGCGGCGATTACACCCTTGAAAATCTCTATAGCTGCATCCTTTTCTTCTTCATCCTCGTATAGATTTGTCGCCAAAGTCATCATGATTCTCCTAGAACAATTTTGTACCAAATTTGCACCCCTACGGTCCAAAAAATTCCGCAGCTCTGAATAGAGCGCGGGCACAAAACGAAGTTCTTGACTGAAGAGCGTTGCAGGTGGGAAAAGCTCATAAGCAGCTCTAACCAGGCTAGGTCCAACCATTGAGGCGTCCTCTTCAAGAATGCGGATAGTGGTGATGAATCCACACTGAAAAATTAGTCATATTACTAAGAGAAGATGCTGAGAGGGATGACATGAAAGGTGTACTGGGAGGGCTGGAAGGAACTGAGGTGATCTTTATTACTCATGGCCGAGTAATAAAGATCACTCCAGGAAGAGATAGTTTGAATAACCAAAGTAATCACCCTTTTCCAAGTAACAACAGAATTTCCAGTAGCAGTACGATTACAAGCAGCACGCAGTTCCAGTAAACCAGATAACTGAATGTTGAAATTGATGAGGCTGAAGTTGATGAGCTGCACAGTTTCCAAGTATCTGACTGCACGGTATGACACCACGTTAAAGTGGGCCGCCCCGTTGACATTCAGAGTTCCTGCAAACAGAAACCCCGACCGCCACAGTCAGCACCAGTTTATCTCTAGGTGTGAGTTCTTCAGCGTCAGGTAGCGTCGTTGTAGAGCCCAGGCACCCCTCTGAAAGAAGGATTCTCTACAGCTCCTCCCTGCGGGACAAAGGTATAGGCGCAAGAGGAATTTGCCTTTGCCGATTCAACGACCACCTGTTCACCCTCACTTCTTGTTTCAAGTCACCACCCGCTCCCCTTAGGAGACTTCCTTACCGTACGGAATACTGAGCGATAGCCGAAAACATCTCTCCGCTACGTTTGTCTGCTACCTCTTTGCGGTTTCTTTTGTTACAGTAGATCCAAGGACAAATTAAGGAATGTAGATACTCTGGGGCAAAGTGAAATACCGACGACCGGTATTTGAGCAGCTTTCTTAGTTACAACCCGAAGGCAGAGATCTGTGGTTGAAAGTTGCAATCGTTTTCCCTATTGTCTCGTCCCACTCGTTCCCCATGGGGAGATGTTCGAGTCCAAGTCTTTATGCATTTTTCACTCCAGAACACCAAGATTGGTATTGCGCAATAGAATCTGAGAAATAAAGCAGAAATATAAAATACGGAACACTACAAAGATAGTATCGCGATAGGATTACAGCAATCACACCTTTACTGTATACCTTAAAGTACATGATTCACAGCATTATTCATCGACGAGTTTGTATTACGTGAAGCCAGGAAATGCCACTCCTCGGACGCTACGATTCACTTACGCATCTACCAGCGTATCAATTGTATTTTGTGGTCGTCGGTGGCTACAGCCGTCATATAGCGGGCCCCACTGTACGTGACCGATGTGGTCCATCCAGTTAGTTCTTAAACTGAATAGTCGTTCAGTCGGTGTACACTCAAGATAAGTAATGAATGGTGGTGGTAAATCTTTATGGGATGTACAATGTTGCACAGAAGCGTGCGGAGGGTATTCATAAATTAACTACGGATGCGGGCGGCGGGTGGAAACCTGTCGCCCCTGCATTACTTGGAGACTAAACGCAAAACGGGTAAAGAAGTCACGGAGCTCCTGTTGAGGGGAAGAACCGCGACGAGAAGCAGCGTAGGAAGCAAGGCAGCCGAAAAAACCCTTGCCGTCGTCGCCCAAGGCGACATAGATATCGATCCTGACGGGGGAGAGGAGGATATCGTTTTGGTTGCATTAGGTGCCGTAATGACGATGTTTCTCGCGCTCTGCGAGTGTTTCGGCAGCACCTGCGAATTAACAAAGATTTCTCTCACAATCTATTCTGTCGGGCATGTCGCTGCACGTGGCCGACGTGGACCACCCGGTTAGCTCTTAGCTAGCCATATACAGTAGTCGGATCCTGCAGCGGACACCCGTTATACTGATGCCATAAAGTTACGAGCTCTATACAGTGGCGACTGATGCCATAGGACTGAGCAATTTTTTCGACAACCGTACAGAAAAATTAAAAACCAATCTGCCCAATCGGCTGTTCTGGTCCAGAAACGGTGGGAACAGGGCTTCTTTGTACAAATTTTTATGTTTCCGGGGAGTGACTGAAATCCTGAAAATGGGGCGATTGTTGCCATAGGACACCTACTCTAAACCTCGAGTTATCTCGAGTTCATTGCATTTGAAGTGAGAATAAAGCGTACCTCTGGAAAAACCTACGCCCCCTCTCCCGGTTGCGTATGACATCACAATCTACTCTCCTTTCCAACAGTGCTTCCTATCTAAGGGAGCCCGGGAAGCGCGCGCTGCCGCCAATGCGGCAGAACGACGGAAACTGAGGGACTTTGCGACCAAAATAGACGCCATTTCTGGCCGTGCTTCACCGAGAAGCCCGCTTCTCGGCTGGCAGTTTGTCCCGCTGGCCTTTGATGCACTGGGATGCCCGTCGGAGACCACATCCAAGGTGGTCGACGAGTATGCAGGCGCCATCGCGGCCCGTACCGGAAGCTTTAAGGCGAAAGTATCCATTCGGCTTCATCAAAAGCTCAGTTATGGAGACACTCAATGAAGTAAAGTTTCATCGAGTCATTAGTTTGAAAGAGTAGTGAGAAATATAAGATATTTTAATTTTATTATCCGCTACTATTGGGTGGCAACGTCGGTGACCTCGGAGATGCCAACGAGGTGCCCGTGCTACCCAGGGAAGAATAAAACCCGCCGCCATGTCCGATCGCAAGACCAGACCGGACAACAGGCTTGCTGTCCTCCAGACTCGCCCCCAAACCTCGAGACCGAACCATCCTCTCTTCTCCCTCTCCTTCGGTTACCCTACCACCTAATCCATTCCCAAGACACCCATTGGCCGCTTTCCAAAGACAACCTTTTGCCGCTGCTGCGAGCGGTGTTTGCGCGGCTACCTCGAACCGCCCTTTATCAGCTATGGGCCCAGCGGCCAAAATGTCGAAGCCCAAAAATCCCCGTAATCCCCCTATGTTTGACAACAACAGTGATCTGCAGCAATGGCGGGAGGAGGTTGGAAAGTGGGCAGCTTACCTCAAGTCGGCACATGATGCCGGTGAAGACAAGAAATTTCGGACGATCTTCGAAGTGCTTGGAGCAACGCTGTATCAGCGCGGTATGCCCTCCGAACAGCAATCCATCGTGGCTGCGGTCAAGCCAAAGACGAAATTGACTACCAGCACACAGAAGATCCTATCAAAGCCGCTCTCGATATAGTGAATGTTGTTGCCGTTGGTAGACTGACAGCGAAAGTCGCTCAACTAATCACTTCTTTCAACAAAGTCGTGAACATGTTTCGTAGGAAGAAAGAGACGCTACCCGATTTTTTGTCCAGATATCATGCTGCTGCATCCAAACACTTGCAACTCACGAACTTAACCCATTCCTCGGAGGTACGTCAAGTATTTGCAATTACTCTTTTGCACAAGGCGAACCTCCGGACAGTGTGCCCACAAATGAAAAGTTGCAGCTCATTACGGATGCAGGAGAGCGCAAGCGGAACCGCCGGAATGAAGAGGAAGCAATTCTTTTGTCGACGGACAAATACGATGAGTTAATCATAGCGGCGGCTGCACTGAATAACGCTAAGGAGAATGCAAGTACGGAAGGTAATACTAGAGTTATTCCTGAATCTATCGAGATCCTCACAGAATCCATTGACAATACTTGCAAGGTGCTTGCGGAGTTGAAATCCGTGGAGGACAGGCCAACGTAAAACATCTCAATCGTAGCACGTTTCATATCAAAGTCTGATGAATATAAGTTGAACTTGCAGGACGCTGTCAATGTCCTTGGCAGCGTCTTGGAGAATTGGTCGACAATTCCAAGTACAAAGCCTGATACAACTTCTATGTAGGCCATGTTTGCACAATTTCAAGCCTTCTTGTCTCCACAGCCCCCTCGAGGAGTTGGGTCTCCCAATCTTCCCTCTCGGAACCAGGAGATGCCCAAACGGAAAAGAGACCGTCAAGAATTGGACGTTTCTAACGACATAAATCGGAAACCTGCGCGCTCCCCTAATGGCAAGTGTTT
The DNA here is from genome assembly GCA_002205965.3 of Kappaphycus alvarezii. Lineage (NCBI taxonomy): Eukaryota > Rhodophyta > Florideophyceae > Gigartinales > Solieriaceae > Kappaphycus > Kappaphycus alvarezii. The sequence goes on from NADL03000599.1 coordinate 2,067,553, forward strand.
CGCTTGCAATAAGACTTGTCATTGACGTGGGGATCCTGAGTGCTAGCAAGCACACCTCCAATTCGGATTAAATTTTGATCCAACAATGTTGTAAGATATGTCATATGCCCACTTTTGTCAGCATCTATGAAAGCAAATAAGAGCCTAAGCGAAAGAAGAACAACCGCAGAAAAGGGGGTTTTTGCAAGAGCTCCGGAAAAATCTCAGGCAAGTAAGCCTGATCTCTTCGAAAGAAGCCGACTCAGATGTCCTCAAAGGAGAAGAGGACAATGATCCCGTTGTCGTTGAGAGTTTACCGCGAAGCATTGGTCGTATTGAAAACGCTCGCCGGGTATTTAAGGCCATCGGCATCCCCTTCAAGATGCGAGGCTTGGATTGTGAACCGTTCATGCACCGCTACGGTGAGGACTGTCACGATCCAAAGCTTTTGATTGTCATCTGGGACTTGCACATCACAGATATGCAAGTCGACCTATATTGCATATAGTTGATCTTACTCCGGTTTCTCTGAGCCTGTAATCGTGGATTAGAGAGAGATGGAACTCCCCGCAAAAGAGTTCGAGCTCCATTGGGTGAATCATTATGGGCCTCCCCGCGTCATTTCGTTCGACATCGAGCTCCTCAAAAAGAAGTTTACAGACGCGCTTCGATACTTTTCTATAAGCTTTCAACCCTGCCTAGCTCGGTGGCATAATAAGCTTGGCATTGTTGAGAGGAAGAACGCGGTGATATGCGGCATAGTGACGAAATTACTGCACGATGCGGAGTACTACTCTGAAGAACGGGGCATAGATGTGCTCCACACTGAGGTACTGTCACGTGCAAAATATATCAGCAACATGTTATATGGCAGCCGGGTGGTGAGTAACTTCGAGATGGTGAGAGGTTACACACCTCGAATGCAAGAGTTGCCGCAGCAGATGATCACCGAGGAACTCCTGCCCGCGCATGAAGAGTTAGTAGCCAAGCGAGCTCTACGCATGGTGGAAAAGAGCAAGGTCCTGTGAGTCACTACAATTAATGACTGAAACCGAAACCAGGAGTTGTAAGTCTTCAAAAGGGACATAAATAATGGCGTTTGGGAGAAAGGATTCTTCCGCGCCGCCGAGCCGCATTTAGTTAACCTATCTTCTCGCCAAGACCACAAATGACTGCCGATTAAGGCCGCATATGAGGATATTCGCCAAGTTACCGACTCGCCACTCCTTAAGGAACTAGACAGTATGGAATTCTTGTTTCCGCGGTCCTATTCAATAATTGATGAGGACACCGAGTATCAGCAGTATGAAGAGAGCTTCCCGCCGGTTTTCCCTCAGCTGCTTGTACCAGAACGTGACAACGAGATAACAGACAGCAAGGGGGCGGATGCACCCACTTTCAGTTGAACCTGGATGGGACGACGTCCTAAACGTGCCTCTGGCACAAACTGATGAACTTGAAAACCTGCTGAATGAAGAGCCGGATCTGTAATTGCGGCACTCGACCGTTATTTCCTACTTTGGCAATTCAAAACCCGCTCTCGTTCATGGTGTGCTGATAGATGTTAGCGTACTGGGGCTGGCAAAATTCTCGTCCATGAATGCCAAGATATCCCGCCGTAAACAGCACACAGATGCTGGCAGCCTGAATATCTTGCATGAGCCACAAAGCTTGCAAAGAATATTGGCGCTGTACCCCTACTAGCTCCCATTGCCTCCCCTACTGTCCTAGAATCGATGGAACAGGATGTTCTCCGTGAAATAGCCAATATCATTGGCTCAGATAGCGTCAGTGAATCAGCCTTAGAATGGGTTCCCCGGTGGATCCTCGGCAACTCCATCGCTTCGGAGAAAAGAAACTAAAAGAATGCTCTCGATGATTTTGACTTTTCTTCGGTCCCAAAAGGCGCAAATATCATCACTTCGCACCACTTTTCCAAAGGTAGACCGGCTGGAGAGCCTGGAAAACTGAATTCGAAGTGCCGTATGGTCCCTCATGGGAACAAGGACCAGGACAAGGATCTCGTCCGCAAGGACTCAGCTACAGCACAATTTCAATTTATTCGCCTCGTCCTTTCCCTCGTCGTCGTTCTACACCAGTCAATCACCTCCATCGATATCACCAAGGCTTATCTACAGTCTGGAAAACTCAAGCGGTCTTGTAATATACATGTGCGCCCCCCTAAAGTTTGGGCCAGTTCTACAAGGAAACTATGGTTATTGCGTCTCCCGACTTACGGGATTGTGGAGCCTGGTCCTTTATGGCAATTGGTTATTGATCGATGGCTTGGAGAGAAATCTTTCTGCAGTGTCCCAGGCCTTCCCCAGATGTTTTTGTCTCGTCATCTTGACGGTTCTATACGTATGTTGCTAGTCAAAGTCGTCGATGACCTCCTCCTTGCTGCTGCATCCGCTTTCCTCGAGCAGTTCCACTAGCGTTTGTCTCGCCGTTTCAAAGCCGGCCGTTTCATCAACGGAAGGGAACTGGTCTTTAATCGCTTAACGATTAAGAAGGAGTTGTACATTTCTATCGCCATCAACATGCAGGAGTTTCTAGACAAGATTCAGTAGTTGGATGTCCCGCGGCTGCGGCGCAAATCCCTGCATGCTACATCTTCGCCGTCAGAACTACGTCCCTTCCTTAGCCTTACTGGTTCCCTCAATTTCCTTGGTCAAGGCGTTCCTTCCAAGCTTCCTTCGCTGCTAGCCATCTCCAGCAGTTTATTGGTGCTCTCCGCGTTTCTCATCTCCTTACTGCTAACAAGGTCCTTGCTGAACTGCGCCAGTTGCGCCCGGTTCTCCGGTACCCTACCCCCTCTAGCCGTTCCGACTCGATTTGTCTTGCTTTCTCGGACGTTAGTATCTGCAAGCTCTCTTATGGCCACACAGATTTCGTCGCCGGTCTCTACCTGCCTGACGGGGGAAGCGGTTATATAATGTTATTGATTGGCACAGCTCAAAAAAACGAGGGTATCATTCTCTTCTATCGGCGCAGAGTTTCTTGCTGCAGCTGCATTTGCTGATAGAGGGGCACCAATGGCCGATAGATTGCGAAATAACATGGCCGAAAAGGATAGCGTTCCCTTCGTTTTAACTGTGGACTCAAATGGTCTTTAAACACTCCACGAAAGCAATGAATACAGGCTTAGGACTACGGTCTCAAGGCTTAGGGACTTATACGAAGCGAAGTAAATTGACGTTACTCAGTGGATTGCAGGAAAGCGTAATATCTCAGTCGCTTTGACGAAGAGGAACCTTGGAATGTACAAGAAGCGCAAAGAAATAATTCTGGATGGCGTATTGAAGCAGCGTTTACTGGTTGACTCTCAGCGCATAAAATTTGAGGCTCAGATTACCGAGGAGAACTAAAAGCTATGGTTTTAATTCATATAACTAGTTTCAATTAACTTTCGAACCACTGCAATATAAGGTTGCGGTACGTCGTCCCCGCAACAAGCTTGAAATGATTCTTCGCTGAGATATATACCCGATAGGTTAGCCCTCATTGCAGTCAAGTATGTGCATGCGGTTCGCATCAACGACCACGCAATGGTCCACATCGGCCCCCGCATGTATGCGCACAAACAAGATCCCGCGCCCTAATAGCGCAACATACTTGAACTTATCCTTCGTGAACTCTTGCTTTGCATCACCTTGCAGCCTGCGCAGATTCAATTTCTTCTTAATCTGGTGCAACGATGCTTGAATCGAAACCAAAAAATTGAACCCCGCTCTGAGGCGCCGAACCACAACCTCAAAATGACTAGACACCCCTCTCCTACACTTCCTGCCAACCGCATTTGCAAGAACGAGACTCATACAAGTTCCAACGGCGCCTTCCCTCCTTTGCAGACCTCCCTCCTCGCGTAGCAGGAACTGAGAAGTACGAGTACTAGGCACTCTCGCACCAGGCCCCGCCATCGCAACTGCAACACCCGGGTTCTCTGTTAATAATTTGGTCACGACGTTGCAAATGATGTATCGCGCTAGACGCCCATTGTTTTTTTGAATTCGGTACCCTGGGCCTCCGTTACCCACACCACTTTCCTCCACTGCATCTTTTCCAGAATTGTGTAATATCGCGCATATTTACCACCTAAAACACTGTAACTCTTCATATCGATCATGTGGTAGCTCTCCAAGCCGTTCTGCTTTTCGAATGCTGCTTATAAATTCCTTTTCATTAACCCTCGTCCATTTTGCACAGTCGTAACGCCGCATATTATCTTCTCTTAAGTCATGCTCTCTCCTCTCACAACATTAGGCATATTGTTTTAAGCAAGGCCGCTTGAATTCTACGCGCTCACCGGAGTGTTAGTCGCAGTTCTTCTGCAAACCGCAACGAAAGAGATCACGGTCGTGAAATTTGAGTCTAGTGGGCATGAGTGATGAGAGACCGCATGGGCGACAACACAGAATGGGTATCAATGGGTCATGGACCGGAAAGAGGCGTATCTCAATAAGAAACGACTGTTGTCGTAAAGCAGAGCTGGAAATATGCACTTGGAATCGATTGCCAGGATTTTGTTGCTGGAGTTATGGGTTGACTTGCGACAAGTGTAGCTGAGAGAAGTCGCATTTCACCGGGGGGAATGTGAAAGTGTAATGAGAAATATGAGATATTTTATTTTGTTATCCGCTACTATTGGGTGGCAGCACCGGTGACCTCAGCGATGCCAACGAGGTGCCGTGCTACCCAGGGCAGAATAAAACCCGCCGCCATGTCCGGTCGCAAGACCAGACCGGACAACAGGCTTGCTGCTCTCCAGACTCGCCCCCCAACCTCGAGACCGAACCATCCTCTCTTCTCCCTCTCCCTCGGTTACTCTCCCACCTAATCCATTCCCAAGACACCCTTTGGCCGCTGCTGCGAGCGGTATTTGCGCGGCTACCTCGAACCGCCCTTTATCAATTAGAACGAGAATTTATCGAGGAATTAGTTACTTGATCTGGTCGTCTCTGGCAAACGCTATCGTGTCCGGTAAACCTGTGCACGTGGCCGATGTGGACCACCTGGCTAGGACTTAGTTAGCAACATAGTCGGTTCCTGCACTGGACCCCCGATACTAATGCAGTAAAGTGTTATACTATATTGTATTATATTAACATCCTATGTGTTCAAAATTTATCTGTGCCGTGATGGGACTGGAGACTGGTTGGATAGAGAAGGCAGTATAAAATTTTATTTTTAGGAAGGGTGAGAGCTTGGTAAGGTGACGCTACCTCCCCCTGAACGGCTCAGACGCCTCGGGTGCTAGCTATATAACCGACACCCGAGCGGTCTGTGGCTGAGAATTACCAGTACAGTAATTTGCTACTATGCACTACTGTACTGTACCACAAAAATGATTAAAATCTAGCAGATAAAAGAATAGAAAGTATAGTGGGCTACCCTAAAAATGGTCATAGACAGTACTAGAAACACATAAAAATCAACTTCCAGCAACTGCTACCAACATGTGGTACGCAGCTTGCTCCGACTACTGTACACACCATTCTGCCAAGATCCTACCCAGTGTTCCACATCGGCCAAGTGCGGAGGGGTGCGAGATATAACAGACACCGCTCAGTGTCTATACGTCATAGTACTTCCCTCATACCCTAATGCCGCTCCCAGGGTACCGATATATCGAAACTAACTTCAGGCCTTCAAAAGTTGCAGCATGCTTTCAGCTCACGCTGCCTCCTTTCGACAGGGGGTAGGTGGCGGGATTCTCTTCTGTGAAATAGCAAAATATCTGACATGAAAAGCATTTGCCGAATTTGAGAAAGCCGTCTCGAGAGCCGTCAAAACCTTTCAGATCCCCCCTATTTTTTTTGCTAAAGTTCGATATATCGAAACTATGCTTACCTTTGCTTCATCGAGCTTAATGAGAACTATTTTCGATAATTAGAGACTAAAGTATGTGCGATATATCGACCTTAGAAACCTTCAATTCCAGTGCGAAAACTGGTGTTTCCGGGACATTTATGGCTAAGTACTCATTCTCCTAACCTGCCACTTCGCATATTATTTTTGATGATCGATAGTCGCCGTATGCTGCGCCCACGTCCCACTGAACTCTGTAACGTTACTTTCTCCACGACTCTGGTTTTTCTCCCTCTAACTCGTTGTTGCTGCAGATCCCCTCCTCCTCCATTCTTTGCGACAAACTTCCTCATCCTCTTCCCGGTCGATTTTTCCTCTGTTTTTATCGTCTACACGCAAAGTTATTAGCTCAACGTCGTCATACTGTCCCTCCGGCTGGTATTCCTTATCATCCCCCTTGTTCGAACCTTCTGCTGCTTGATCATTGTTGGCATCCGGCTGCCTAACAGTGGTAACTTCGTCTGCATCAACGCGGCCCTCGTCCCCTTCTCCTCCACTACTATCATCACGTGCAAACTAGCGAATAGACCGTTCATTTGGAACCTGAGGCTTTTTGTTTCTTTTTTCTATTGCCTTTTTTCTCTTTTGTGCCAGACCAAAGGTATAATCAGGTGCAGGGGTCGTTCTTTCGCCATCGCCTCTATCTGATTCATGGGCTGGTGGTGAAGAGGACTTATCACAAATTCTGTGCTCTCGTAATACCTTCACAGGACGCCACACATCCCAGCAAATTTTTCTATACTGCTCCATACCTTTCACGCAAAGGTGTACGTTGCAAATTTCGCAGCGTATGGCAGTCCGACGCCCGCTCAGCTTCGTTCCCTTGTTAATACCACAAAGAGCGCAGTATTTTTTTATTTTTGGTTGCTTGGGTTTGTGGCCGCTCACTACTGTGGGCAAAGTTACCCCATCAGGTGAGTTGAAGAATCGCATGCAAATTCGTCTCCGCTTAGCGCCCATTTCTAGCAGCTTCCTAGTCTGACCTGTACTTACTTCGCTCATCTCGTTACCATCTCCCTCTGCAACATCCCCCTCCCTTTCATTCCTCTGTGAGGCTTCCGGAGCTTCCTTCTTTATTTCAGCGGCCTTATTAAGCAGCTCTAATGAAATATCGAAAACAAAATCGGGAAACGACTGTGTTTTTGACAGACTCTGTCGGATACTGTCAATAGACTTGAAATTCTCCCTATCCGCCAGCCTGTTGACGCTCTAGTAAAGTCCACCCTACAAATGAGTTCTGCACGAGAGATGAAAAAACATGGGTGACCATCTTGGCGCCCCACCTTAGATGGGTACCCGAACTAGACACAAAAGATCTGACGTTTGCTGCGCTGTCGACACCCCCTTTCGTAGGACTGTAGAGAATTTGATATCTGTGTTTAAAAAGCTTCACCGGAACTAACGGACCATCCCTCGTAACCTTATGGGAAACAGAAGTCCACAGATGGTATTGCGATTGGAAGATGTCCTTCTGCTCCTGTTTTAGTGCCATCTGGGTCTGTAAACTGGTTCTCGAAGATCCATTGAAAGTGCGGAGCAAAGTCACCGTACATACACTTACGTGCCGCGTCAAGCTGGGAATCAGAAAAGAACGGGATGACCTTGTACAGTACCTGGCTCTCCGATGCGCACACATAGATGCATAGATTCAAGCTTGAGTACAACGCCTGTTGCAGCATCTGGAGGAGATGTTGTGCTGGAATGAGCTCAGAGCAGCGCTCGTCCCCAACATCCACGTACGGAAATTACACGTTTCCATGAGGGAGTGCTTGTTGAACTCTTGATTCCTTTACTCGCGTCTTGATTTCCACGAAAGCAGCTAAGATTGACTGATCGTCCTCTTTTTCGGGAAAGTTAGGAATGCACTCATGTTAAATACCGCATAGTGCATCTGGGGATACCGCAGCCCATGGTATGTCCTTGCAGCCTATAAGACCACATTTTACCACAACGGCAACTGCCCGGTCCCTCTCCAATTCTGCCAACACGGCGTCCTTATTAACACTCCCGAGTTTCATTGGTTCAGTTGACCGGTGCCGCCCAGACCAGCTTTCAAACAAAGAGTCGCTCAATTCTTGAAACTATGCAATTGTTTTCTCGCTTACCTGAATCCCATTTATTAACCCGCACATAGTGGCACTCTTTTGTTATAGTCGAACCGCAAGTGTTGCTGTTACACAAAACGAACTCAGCACAAACCAGTCCGCCGTTCTTTGAGTCACGTCATAACTCGGCTTTGCTTGAAGACAATCCATTCCAATGATTGTCGAAAGCCAAACCCGGTATCAAATTCTGTGGGTTTTATGATGCAATATTTTTCATCCCTCCTCGGGAACATATGATCATCAAGAGACCCGGGTTGCGGAACTTCAATCCAAAAAAAAAGAAACTATCGCTGTATGGGGGTGGAGCCAAATGCACCAGCCTAACCACCTGTGAGCCTTTGGCGTTCCCATACCCACGGACTTCAAATGCATGTACGTCAAAATTTGCGCCTTCTCTCCCTTTTAAAGATTCCTTGCAGTGGAACACAGCCGGCCAAAGCAGCAGCAAGTTGTCAATAATGACTTTTGTAGGGCGGTCTCTCTCCGGTCCTTCAAAAAGTGTTGCGTCTTCCTCTCCGCTACTGCATTCTGCATCGTCCGTCTGGTTCCTCTTTGGCTTCAAATTTTAAAGAGCAACAAAGGGATGATGAGCGTTGTAGCGGTCCTGAACAACACCCAGAACACCAGCTCCGAGCTCTGTCATCCGTTGTATTACTCCGAACTTTGTATAACCACGGTCTATTGTAGTCCCCTCTGCCCTCCATTACCATTCCCCCCAACTTCTCCAAACTTTCCTCGAGCTTCTCCCTTCTCCGCTGGAACCTCATCTGTAGAGTCCCATGGAACAGTGCGTCGCATAATAAGTCGGCTGTTGTAGTGAAATTGGAAGTCGTTCTGTGCTGCCACCGGCAGATCTTGTTTTAGTGATCTTTTTAGAATCCAATTTTTATTCGTGCTGGCACACTGCTACCAGCAGACACCGTACTGTACATTAAGGACTATTTCCGATTGTCGACCACCATTATTCCTGGTATTGTATGCTTATCCGAGAGGGGTCGAGGACTTTCAGTCAGGACCATTCGGCCCCCAAATTGGACCTGATATTTTCGCAGGTGAAATGCACCTATTGGGCCAAGTGTCGACTCTACTTATTTCTAACTTCGATCTCCATTACTTGGCTTACCTTAACTTTACTTATCCAGCCGTCGTAGATAATTCAAACCTAGCTAACTAGTATTTATACCTACCTGGCCACTAGGGCCCCAGATTAAACAGCCACCCCGGTGTTGGCTCTGAGCTTGACTCCCAACTTCAGCCTTTGCAGAAACCATGCCAGCGGCAACTTTGGCTATAGCCATGTTTATTCGCTCGGGTCCCCCTTTTTAGTTCCTCCCTCTCTATTCAATATTATAATACCCCTTTTTTGGTTTCTTTTTGATATTTATTCAAACTTGGCGCCCCGGACTCCGGAGTCTATATAGAACTAGTAACTTTAAGATCGTCGTTGGTGACAACATCCTTTTCTCCAAAGGAGATATGCAGCACTGCTGACCAACTAATACATCTTCTTGGTCCAGTATTACACCTCTAGTGTCTACGGTTCTTTGAAATCGATTCTTATCAAGGTTCTAGCATTCCGCGGACCGCGTTCCGGCCTTACAACCCGAAGGAAAAGTATACCGTCAAGCCGTCCAAGAAATCACCCCCGCTCTTCCATCCCCACTTCTCCTCGCCGTCGGAGAGCTGTGGTACTGCAGCGCAGGGTGCTTAAATAGAAAGAGGGGCAGCGAACACCATGTGGGTCTTGGTTTGTATGTGTTGTTTTTCTCATTGTCTGACTGGATTCAGTTCCTAGACGGAAAGAACTGCGCACCGCATTGCACAACAGCTGTGTGACCTTCTTTTTCAGCCTTCTGCGCACTTACTGTTTTGACCTGAATATCTTTCGCGCGAAAAGCGTAGATATCATCGTCCAAAGTGTAAAACCCGTAATTGGGATCAAGAAACACCTTTATCGATACGCTAAAGGGCGTCCTTTCAAAGTCGCCCATAAGCACAGTCAGGTCCCGTCGCGATAAACACACCGGCTCTAATCGCCCCTGCCACCGGTACATGAGAACGGCGTGAGTTCATACAGTAATTTTCTCCTTATAGCTGTATAAACTTTGTTACCAGTGAACTGGTGAATAATTTCCGTGGCCAATTCAAGGCTCAAGCGGGAAGTGGAGACAAAATTGTACACGTCCAGAAGAATGTGCAGGTCGGAAAGTGCAACGACTTCCTGTTCCTCATTACGTTCTCTCGACTGAAGGGCAGTCTTCTCATTCACCCAAGTTCCATATTGATTCAACGCCGCATCTGGAAATAACTTTATCAGGGAAGCTCTCCCCCATTTTAAGGTTCCGGGTTGCAATTCGACTTCAACATCCTCACTACGGTAGATGCATGAAGTCTCGATATTTAATTAAAAAATGATGCTTTAATGATCTTCTGATCCATCAAAGTAATACAGGGGGTCTCTGAATCTTCCAATGGTGTTCTGGGTCTCTTCCCGATCCATTCCCTTCTACCCGTGAGCCGTTTGTTATTTCATCGCCCGTTTCAACTGTTTGTCCGTCTCTAGCTCTTCTGCCTCTACCACCGCGTCCTCTTGATCTTCTTCCACCGTTTTGTTTCCCTGATATCACACGAGCAGTCCTTCCTCTTCGAGACTGCTACTGGTTACCAGATGGTTCTGGAGGCGTATTTTCATGGGCTCTACTTCCCGCTCCTGCTGTATCTCCTATTGCCTGCAACGGGGCAACATGATACGCCTTCAACGGAGTGTAGAGGCCTGGTGTTTGTGTGGCATCGACTTATGGCGGTACATACAGCTCATGCTCTGGGTGTGTTAATAACTCGAGGGGGTGTTGGGGGATGATATAGCTGGAGATCGAAGGGATCGACCATGGCGCGGAGTACGAGGGGTTGTGTGAGGGGGAATGCCGGGCCACGGAAAGGGAGCGCAATGCTCGGATGATAGAAACACCCAATGACGCGGTCTTGAAAGAGGAGTACGACGAGTTGGAGAGGCCTTGTGATGATCTCACTCGGAGTGTTGTTTGCCGATGGAGATGGGAAGCTTTGCCCGCGAGGGAGGATGGAGCATTGACTTTAGGATGCCGTAACTTCAACACGGGACAAGAACTGCCCTCCAGATTTTTTTTGGCAACAGTGAAAACATAGCATGGACTTGAATCTGTACTTTTGTTTAGTTCGAATTTCATCAAATGTAAGCCTCTGTGCGCCCAAAAAAGGATGCCAAAAATGCTCCATAGTATCGACGTATCGAACTTAAGGGTATTTGGGGGCCGAGGTGCAAGAGACCCCAGACCCCCTGAGTTCGATATATCGAAAATATGTGGCATTAGGGATATGAAGCACTCTTTGTCCTCATACAACTACAAGTTTCCGTTACATTTTGGGAAGGTAAATTTTTTGGAAGCCCGAAAGTTTTACTCCAAAAAAGTGTTTTTTAATAAATTACAGTAAAGTAATTCTTACTGTACATATGCCCTCGTTTCTGAACCCCCCCTGATAATACGAACTACAGCATACTTTTTCCAAAATGAAGTCGTTTTCACAACTTCTTGTGAAGAGCGGAAGTTGGTGAGAAAAAATTGCTCTAGCCCTAACCGAGGTCAACAATCTTGAAAAGTTTGTTTTGATCGGCCATTTACACTCATGAACTAATGCGGAGGGATACAGAAGCAGTTTGGTGGTCTCGGGAGCGGGTGCACCCAGGGAGTCGAGGGCTGTAGGGCGGAAATCGAAACCAGGGTCGCGGTGCCGGCAATCGTAAGGGGGGCGTCAGGAGACGTGTGAGATATCGTTCCACGTCCCTGAGCTTATCTCGGTGGGCGAGGACTGCAGCTCCACCTGCAGCCTGGGTGGCCTTTGTTGTAGCGGTAGCTTTCAATGGCGAGGCCACCGTAATATCTAAGGCGTTGGGAAGGGGCGGGTCAGCAGCGCGGAGGGTCGCATGGTGGACCAGTATGTCCGCGGGCCTACGTTCCGTACCCGGGACGAGGATTGGAACTTCAAACTGGCAGTCCAGTCCAGTAGCGCGGATGACGTGGTAAGCCTAGGTTTTGCGTAGTGGATGCGTCCGAAGCCAGACGTGCAAAGGTCGGCAGCGTGGTCGCCGCCCTTTTCCCGTCTAATGGGTGCAGTGTTGGCACTGGAGTGGTAACGAATCTGAGTAAACCGAGAGTCCCAGGTGTCTGCGGAGCACGACGGCCCAGTGGGCGTTGGAGGCCGCGGTGGCCGTCGCAGGGTGCGCAGCAAAGAAGGCGGCTGCGGAGGTACGCCGAAAGACAAGACTGCGGATGTCATGCCTGTTGTTGATAAGGGTAAATCGTCGGGAGAAGAGATACTCAGACCCAACTACCCCGAGAAGGAGGTGTTGCAAGCGACAAAAGTGCTACCGTGGTATAGTTGAACGAACAAACAGAAGTGTATATGGAAGAGAGTTGAGAGGTCTACAAGCAAGTATGGAAGGGGCTGGGTCTACCACTGATGCTCTGTGACCAACGTAGGAAAAAGTTTTTCTTGGGTCTGAAGTTGACTCTCAACTTCCTACTACTCGGGACTTGACTTGAAGTTGTCTGCCAACTTGCTTGACCTCTCCATGAGGAAGCAGTTTACTCAGCTTATATAGACTTTTGGCTACCCCTAAAGTCCGAATAAAACTACAGAAGGTACCAGGAAATGCATAAAAACAATTTGTGTGGACGATATGCTCTAAACAAAAGATACTTAAGAAACTAACAATCAATGAGGTCCTCTTATTTCCCATTCTCTAAATCAGATCCAAACAACTCCTCCAAAATATCCATGCTGCCCAAGCAGTCCCCACAAATATCTGCGAACGGCTCATAGCTCTCTATTTCCTCCTGGGAGATATCTAAACTACTAAAGATATCTCCATCCGGTTCCAGCGTCGGAACCACTTGTTCCATAATCTCCAGTCCAGGCCCCACCACTCCAACACTTTCCATGCCCCCGTTTCCCTCATCCACCTCGTCCTCGTCCTCATAATCCTCCTCTTCGTCCTCTTCTTCCCCTTCCTCCTCATCATCCTTTTCCTCCTCTTCTTCCTCTTCCTATTCATCATCCTCCCCGTTATTAACCTCGTAGACCAATTCAGGGGCTACCCACTCCTCGAAGGTCTCCCCAGCTCCCTCCTCGATGTCCCACTCCCCCCTTACCTACCTCTTCCGCCTCATCCTCAATAAAAAGGCGACGCACGAATTCGATCACCTTCTTTTTGGTTTGCCGGCGCAGGTAATCATCACGGTCAGTAGGTCCGAAAGGGAGTAGGGGAATAGAATTTATGGGGCGGGGATGGCGATTTTTGGGAATGACTTTCGAGGGGCATAGGTTGTTCATTTTGATAGGCTTTGGGGAATGGGAGGCAATGGAGGGTGTTTTGGGTGTGTGGCGGGAGAGGAGTGATAAGTAAAATGATCGGGGACGTTTGAAACTTGGAATGAAGGGGTTTAAATAGGCTCCCGGGGCAGGTTCTATAGATTAGGAATAGGTAAAATAAATCTGCAAGGGATTTTGTAGTAGTGCATTTGCGCCCTTTTTCTCAAAAAAAACGAATTTGGAAGAGGAAGTAAGCTAAAAGGGGAAAATAACTTGATTCGGGATCGATTCAGAGGGGTAGATACCGTATAAAAATATCTACATAAAATGGAAGTAAATTTGGAGGGGACCGCGGTAATGATAAGCAAGGCTCTCGGAGGACGAGGAAGGACCGGAACTATAAGTAATTTTGGACAAAGGGAGGTAGTACAGTAAACTAAAACTCTGTAGATGACGGCAACAAAAAATCCGTTCCTGTCAGCACGCGCCCAACACCCCCCCGCACTTAGGTCGAACGTCCCATCTCGTCCTCAATGCTCTTGTTGTTCTTGTGGGAGTTCTATCCATTCATCAGGGAGAGTATATGGTTGACTGAAAGGATATGGTAGTAGCTCATTTCCAATATGATGAGAGATTGTGTACCGTGCGATGACCGGCTCATCTCCTTGGTCAAGGGTTTCGTAGATTCGGGTGTGGTTTCATAGTGTTCTCTAATGAGCTCCTCCTGTTTCACTTCTCCAAACCTTCCAAATGTGAGGTAGTAGACGTAGTATGCCAACTTTTCTGGCAAAAGGTCCAGAAACTGGTATGTGGAGGAGAAAAAACTCGCATTATAAGGACTGAGTCCTCACGAGTCAAGTGCGCCCCGTGAATGGTTTGGAGGCACATGCAAATACTAATGGCAAAAAAGGAAATTACTTCTGCTTCTCGAGGGTCCTCTGTTATCTCACGAAGCCAACGTCTGATTGGTAGTCGTCCAATAATTAAAGAGGCATAGTTTCCCCCTGGGAGACTAGGCGGTGTTTGAGGTGATCTTCTTAGTGATCTTCCTCGCTGCTCCCGATGCCTTGCCCTCTTCGATGATCCGCCCCGATCACTTGATGGTCCTGCTCGTATCATCATGACGGTCTCGGGAGGATCTTGATCTTCAGCTGAGCTTGTGTTCCTGAGTAAAGAAACGTAAGGTTCCCATAGAGGATACGGGACCAGTCGATATTCCATATCAGGGGGTAAGGCGTAACCTCTCAGTCGCACATCTTGGTTGTTCTTGAGAAATACGTAAATCGGACGGTCAATGTTCAGATACGTTTGCGACAAGTCTCCGATAGCTATCATTCCATACCTTCCTATAGAGTAATGATATATTACCTCCACAAACTCTGGACCTGCTTCCGTGAACGTTCCGTTTTGGAATGAAAATAAAACTCTTATTAATAGTCCGAAATCTTCTTCAAGTAGCAATGGTCCGTTCAACGTACGAAAACATAGCCATATATTAATGTAGAAATGGATGATTACGTGGAGTTCGTAGTAGTCCCGCGTAATAGAGATGATCCATTCCCAGGCCCTTTTTTTCTCCCATAGGAATCATTCTATAGTTAAAGATGAGTATGCCCGTGGTTGCGCATAGTCCTCCTGTGTGAGAAGGGATTCTTCAGGCCTTTGATGGTAAGGGACCAGACGATGTGCATAAATGGCCCTCCTTGATCTCTTCCCTGAGCTTGAACAGAGCTCATAATGCGGGTGTCTTTCCTCCGTGACAATGCACGGGTTCGAGTACTTTGTTTGGAAGGCCGCCCACTTCACAGCCTGTTGCATTGCTTTTCCATGTACTACAAGTACTCTAGAGCCGACTGAAAAGGTTCGGACTGGAGTCTCTGCACCCTCATTTCTTGTCTGTGTTAACGCGCGGTGTGATCTCCAGCCTTCAGTGGCCAGTAGTTCGACTTCTCTACTCTCTTTGTCGATATTATTTGTTTCCATATCTCTCTTTAACATTCTAGGAGCCCTTCCGTACATTAGCTCGAATGGTGAGCGTCCACTTCTTCCTCTGCTACGACGATAGCCGTATAACACTTTTGGTAAGTCATCTTCCCATTGGATTTCATTCTCCGACATAGTTTTCGATATTGCTCGTTTGATGGTTCCAACCATCCTCTCCGCTTTCCCGTTTGACATAGGAGCGTATGCGAGAACGGTCTTCAGCTGAATCCCTTTTTCTACCAAGAAACGAAGCAGTGAAGTTGCAGTAAAACAAAGGGCGTTATCCGAGATGATCCTTTTTGGAATACCAAAGGGTTCAATTATTTCTTTTTCGATGAATCTCAGGACCACCTCAGCATTTGCCTCCTCAACTGCAACTGCTATTGGCGATCCAGTAAGATGTTCCACCCCTATAAGGAGATATTTTTCTCCGGAAGAGGTTTCCTTGAATGGGCCGGCAAATTCAATTGAGAAGGTTTCAAAAAGACCGGAAATTGGGAAGCTTGGAGTGGTCTTATAATTTCGTATCGGAGTGAATTTTTGACAGTTGTCACAGCTTTTCACTAAATTATAGACTTCCTTATGGATTCTAGCCCACCAGAATCTCTCCGTAATGAATTTTTGGTTTTTTCGAGATCCCAATGCCCTAACTCATCATGAAAAGTCCTCAAGATCTTGATTCTTTCTTTCAAAGGGGCCACTAGACGAGGACCTGCTTTAGTGTGTCGGAAGAGTTTCCCATTCCGCAATGTAAAAGCCTTCTGATTCCTGCGTACCCAATTTCTGTGTTCAAGATCAACCTTTCTCATTTCTAGTCCATCCAGGAAATTAATTAGTCCGTGAATATTAGCTTCGTACTCGTTTTCGTTCGGCACTTGCACCTCGGCAACTCCGACGATGTCCATGGAAGCTTTTTCATTTGGACTCAGTGGATCCCTCAAGCGGGATAAGTAATCGGCAGGCTGATTATTGCGTCCGGGCCTATACACAATTTCAAACCGATATTCTGCGAAAATGTCGAGCCATCGAGCTAAGCGTTGATGTACATCTTTCTTTTGGAATGCTGTCTTAAGTGCCTGGTGATCAGTTATCAAGACAAATTTTTCGAGTGATAAAAGGTACACGCGGAACTTTTTCAGTGCGAAGAAGACAGCTAGCGCTTCTTTCTCGCAGACTGATTATCTCTTTTCCGCACCATGCAGAGTGCGACTTGCCAATTGAACAGGGTTTAATCTTCCGTTTTCATCTTTTTGGAACAAAACGGCACCCAAAGACCGTTCTGATGCATTTGTTTCCACAACAAATGGTCTCATGAAATCTGGGTACATGAGGACTGGGGGACACATAGCTTATCTTTGAGCTCCTCAAATGCAGTTTGCATTTCCTTGTTCCAGTAAAATTTTCCGTTCTTCGTAGTGCTGGCATGTAACGGTGCTGCAGTCTTGGCGAAATCTTTGATAAATCTTCTGTAATACGAGGCCAGTCCTAAGAAGCTTCGAACCTCCGTCTTTGAAGCGGGCCTTGGTGACAACTTGATTTTTTTCGTTTTCTCTGGATCCACTTTAATTCCCTCTTGGTCGACGATATGACCGAGTAATTGGATAGAAGTTTTCGCAAAGAAGCATTTGCTCAACTTAATTTTCAGGCTGTATTCAGATATCCTCTCCACCACTGTCTTGACATGCGATATGTGCTGATCCAAGGTTTTTGAGAATATTACCACATCATCGATATAAACTCTTGCAAATGGAAGTCCTTTCAAAACCTCGTTCATCATTCTTTGGAATGTAGCCGATGCATATATGAGACCAAAAGGCATCACTTCGAACCTGAAGGTACCGGCTTTGCTGGTAAGAGTTGTTTTTTCCTTACATTTTTCATCCAATGGAATCTGCCAATAGCCAGTGTAGAGGTCAATTGATGTGAAGTATCTCCCGTCCTTCAAGTCCTCGAGGATTTCCTCCATATTTGGAATCGGAAATCGATCGGGTATCATTCTCTGGTTCAGTTGTCGGTAATCGACGCAAAAGCTAAGTTTTCCATCTTTCTTTGGTGCTACCACAACTAAAAATGACCATGGGGATGAAGCTGGCCGAATAATATCATTTTCCATCATACTTGTAACATTCTCTGAGATAAACTGGTCATATTTCGGCGCTTGACGTCTAGGCCTGTGGTAAATTGGTTGAGTATCGGTAAGTTCAAATGAGTGAGTGACCGGTACACTTGCTTGTCTTAGATCTGAAACGCTCCATGCAATTACTTCGGAAGATTTTAACATGTCGGATATTTTCATTGAGGCGGGGGCGGGAAGGTGCTGTAATTTTTCTTGAATTTCTGCCATCTGGCGCTCTTCTTCTTCTTGATCCTCACCCTCCAAATTTTGAAGGACATTTTCCGGTGTGCTCACATCTTCAGATATGGAATTCGACGTATTCTTATTTTCTTTGCAAAGTTAATCTTCTTTCACGCTCTGAATGCCGTCCTTTGATTCGATATTATCGCAAAAAGAAACAAATTCAGGTCTCAAGCCTACCCTAGAATTCCAGTCGTCATCTGTTTCAAACCCGGAATCACACTCGTCCCATGTCATGTTCATTATCCCTCGAGCGTACCCTTTTCCACTTTCGAAAGTTTTAGCTGGTTCGGAATCTTCGCTGTCATAGCTAGAAGTGAAATCTTCACTGTTCGTTTCTCTTAAATCTTCCGGATGTGTGCTTTTGTCAAAATCCAGGGGCATCTTCACGGTTCTGCCGTCAATATTAACTGAAACGATTTGGTTGCCAAAGTCAATGCATATCATTAGTCTTTCCATGGTAGGGCAGCCAACGATTGCATCGAAAGGGAGATCAGGCATGACAAGAAAGTCTACATCAACTTTAGAGTCCCCAAAGAACACGGAAACCTTGTCAACAGTGTCCATGCATTTTGATACGGTTCCATCCGCCACAGTTATTTTTCGAGTAGTTGGAGTAATTTCGAGACCTAGATCTGTCACCAAAGTTTCTGAAATGAGGTTTGGAACAGCGCCCGAATCGAAAAGGGCTTGGGTTTTCATTCCCAACACTTTGTCTGGTACCAGCTTAAGACGTCTTGGTGCTTTCGAGGCCGATTGAAGAAACAGTTTCGTACCCTTAGCGGACTTATTAGACCTGATAATTTTTTTGAGTTCTTTTCTCGCATCCTCTGCGTCGCCCCTCAAAAGTTGACCAGACGTTATCTCAGTTGGGGCCGATGCAAGCTCAGCCACCAAATTGTACTTCTTCACATACTGTAGTACGTCCTTCGGGATACTCTTAACTTTCTTACTCTTTTTCGTCTTCTTGGCCGGAGTGATTTCCACTCCTGGAACAACTTGATCAGACCTCTTGGTCCGAGGAGGTACAGGTGCTGGGATATGTTCCAGCATTCCATAATCTAGCCTAGGTTTCTTCGATAAAATGTTCCCTTCCCCATCCCTTTTTGTCACATTGACTTGACTAATTTCTTCAGCGATTTATACGTTACCGGCATCCGTCAACCTTTGATCCTTTCTGTTTTGTAAGATTTTCATCTCTGGTCCTGACTCGCTCCTCGCGTCCGATAAATTTGCTCTTCTGTTGTCTTAGACCAGCAGTTACCTTCATGATGCCCATATCGTCCGCACTTTCCACAACGAGTGTTTCTATGTGGATTATCAGGACACCTATTTGCAAAGTGTCCAAACTTGTGACAGTAAGAACAGACTTCTGCGGCCCTACGGGCCCCAGACTGGTTCTTCTTAATGGTAAGAGTAAGGCTTTCCAACTGCGAGGTTATCATGTCAAGTCGATTATCGAATCGGGTTTCCAACCTTTCTTCCAAGTTTTTGACATCGCTCCTGACAGATTCCAATGCTGCTGCACTAGTAGCCGGCCTTTGATAATTCTTTTCAGGATGTACGATCGGCATAGATGTACGGGTTTCCCTCGGTACTTCACTTAGTGCCTGAAACGTCTACGAATTTTTGACAAATTCTACTATAGTACCTTCAGTTCATTAAAAGTGTGAGGGCCCTTGATGAGGAGGAAATCGGAGAGCCGCTTATCCCCCATCGCCGCCTTACGCAGCATTCCGTACTTGGCTTGGGCGTTGAACCCGGCCTTTTCATAGAGATCACGCAAGTATACCAATGAGCTTAACAAGTCGTCGAAGTTGAGCCGGGCCTCTATGGCGGTACAAATCATCTCATCTGGTTATACCTCCTTAGCATACTCTTTCACAAGCCACTCACATACCTCACCGAAATTACGCCCATTCCCGTTAAGTGACCACCCGTTGATAAACTTTGCCTTATATTTGTGCTTTGCGTCACCATGAAGATAGGCGAAGATACTTTCGGCCTTCTCTTCATCGCTCTTCTCACGCATCACAACGTTGACATATGTATAGAGAAACTTCTCAACCTCTTCACTCTTGCCCCCTGTGAATGTTATACGAGCAGCGTTGAGATCCATGATTACAGAAAAGAAATCGCCACGAAGTGTTCCCTAATACTACTCAACTCGAATACCTCGGCTGCAACCCCCTCCACAAGAGTACCAAATGATAAGGGTAAATCGTCGGGAGAAGAGATACTCAGACCCAACTACCCCGAGAAGGAGGTGTTGCAAGCGACAAAAGTGCTACCGTGGTATAGTTGAACGAACAAACAGAAGTGTATATGGAAGAGAGTTGAGAGGTCTACAAGCAAGTATGGAAGGGGCTGGGTCTACCACTGATGCTCTGTGACCAACGTAGGAAAAAGTTTTTCTTGGGTCTGAAGTTGACTCTCAACTTCCTACTACTCGGGACTTGGCTTGAAGTTGTCTGCCAACTTGCTTGACCTCTCCATGAGGAAGCAGTTTACTCAGCTTATATAGACTTTTGGCTACCCCTAAAGTCCGAATAAAACTACAGAAGGTACCAGGAAATGCATAAAAACAATTTGTGTGGACGATATGCTCTAAACAAAAGATACTTAAGAAACTAACAATCAATGAGGTCCTCTTATTTCCCATTCTCTAAATCAGATCCAAACAACTCCTCCAAAATATCCATGCTGCCCAAGCAGTCCCCACAAATATCTGCGAACGGCTCATAGCTCTCTATTTCCTCCTGGGAGATATCTAAACTACTAAAGATATCTCCATCCGGTTCCAGCGTCGGAACCACTTGTTCCATAATCTCCAGTCCAGGCCCCACCACTCCAACACTTTCCATGCCCCCGTTTCCCTCATCCACCTCGTCCTCGTCCTCATAATCCTCCTCTTCGTCCTCTTCTTCCCCTTCCTCCTCATCATCCTTTTCCTCCTCTTCTTCCTCTTCCTATTCATCATCCTCCCCGTTATTAACCTCGTAGACCAATTCAGGGGCTACCCACTCCTCGAAGGTCTCCCCAGCTCCCTCCTCGATGTCCCACTCCCCCCCTTACCTACCTCTTCCGCCTCATCCTCAATAAAAAGGCGACGCACGAATTCGATCACCTTCTTTTTGGTTTGCCGGCGCAGGTAATCATCACGGTCAGTAGGTCCGAAAGGGAGTAGGGGAATAGAATTTATGGGGCGGGGATGGCGATTTTTGGGAATGACTTTCGAGGGCATAGGTTGTTCATTTTGATAGGCTTTGGGGAATGGGAGGCAATGGAGGGTGTTTTGGGTGTGTGGCGGGAGAGGAGTGATAAGTAAAATGATCGGGGACGTTTGAAACTTGGAATGAAGGGGTTTAAATAGGCTCCCGGGGCAGGTTCTATAGATTAGGAATAGGTAAAATAAATCTGCAAGGGATTTTGTAGTAGTGCATTTGCGCCCTTTTTCTCAAAAAAAACGAATTTGGAAGAGGAAGTAAGCTAAAAGGGGAAAATAACTTGATTCGGGATCGATTCAGAGGGGTAGATACCGTATAAAAATATCTACATAAAATGGAAGTAAATTTGGAGGGGACCGCGGTAATGATAAGCAAGGCTCTCGGAGGACGAGGAAGGACCGGAACTATAAGTAATTTTGGACAAAGGGAGGTAGTACAGTAAACTAAAACTCTGTAGATGACGGCGACAAAAAATCCGTTCCTATCAGCACGCGCCTAGCAGATGTCATGGGCGCTGTAATTAGTCGGGTTGAAGTCGGCCACCCAAGCGTCGTCGTGCCAGTGCACCTTAGCATGTCCTGCCCGGACCGAGCGGCTTCATCGCTGCAGTGAGATCGTGCAGGGGGCCAAATTTTCGTTGAAAGCCGTACTGAAAGGGGTGGATGCGCAGTTCTTGGTGGATGCATATTGACAGCGCTGCTTCGACCGCTTTCCGGCAGCGGGAGAGAAGACATAGTGGGCGCTAGTTTGCGGGGCTCTGTCGGTTGCCCTTCCTGTATGTCGGTATGAGAAGCCCTTGGTACCATTGGAGGTGATACTGAGTTGTTCGTCCTACTGAACTCCACAGGAGAGAAGGAGAGAAGAGGAGAGGCGGGGAGTGGTTTTCAGCATTTCGATGAGGATTGAGTTGGCACCAACGGCTCGGCCTATAGGTGCGTGACAAATTCATATAATACGAGAGCACGAAAAGAGGGGTTGGCTCGAATGGAAGGAGGCTTAGTGAAGGTTGATTATGGTCATGAACCGTTTGCATGTACTTATTGAATGAGTGCGGGGCGAGCTGGGTCCGTGAGCGACCTACGTCTGCTGTTCTGCGTTCTGCTTTGCAGCGATCTGTGTAAATTGCTTTGAAAAGAGCTGAGGAGGGGCGAGACTCGAGAAGAAGTGCAGTTCGACGGTAACAAGGGCGCTTGTTACGGCGTATCTCGCTGCGAACTATTGAGCGGAGTCGTTGAAAATCCTGTAAGTCTGCGGGGTGTCGCATACGGCGGGCTCGACGGAATGCAGCGGCGCGCTTGCGCACGAAGGCATCCAATACAGGGTTCCAAAACGGCTTGTTTGGACGGGTTTTTCGTAACGCGATGTCTTGCCAAGGTTGAAGAATGGCGGAGGCGACGTGTGTGTACACTTCCTGGGCGGAGGTCTGGGTGCACTTAGCCAGCAAGGGGATAATTGCGAGGAAGGTAGCTTCGTAGACCTGGTTTACCCGTGCCCTATTTGGTGGGGAAAACAGTAAGTATTTCGTGATCCAGCGGGGCAAGGGTCGGAACTGTTACCAGGATGAGTGAGTGATCTGAGGCGCCGTTGAAGCCAGGCTGGACAGTGGAAGTAAGGGCTACGGAGGCGATAGCGATATCCGCGTGCTGGAGCTCAAGCGGCCGCGGGCTTCATGTAGCAGTAACAGGTTGGACCTCGGTTATTTCAGAATCCAAAGAGGCTGTGCAAAGGGTAGCGGGATTGGAATACCAATAAATCATTTTGTCACCATGCATTGAATTTCTCCGCCCCATGCCCAGGACTCTAAACAAGCATTAACCTACGTGAGTTGCTCCGTCCGGCTGCAATAATACAGCCAAGCCCCGCTCTTCTCTCCCGCCACGAAGTTTCCACGAACTAATTGCTAGGAAACTCTTGACATTTATGGCGACCAAATCACGCAACGCCTCCACGGGGGACAAAGAATCAACCGCTATGATTTTCAGGTGAACCTCTTTGCTAGAGACCTTGTAAAGGCTGCTCGCCGCCCCGCTGTCGTGCATGGAGAAGGGCGTCACCGCACCAGGCCCGATATTCGAGCAACAGGGAGCGCTGGGGTATCGTCATCCTTGATGTCACCTTTTTGAACCCTCTCGCACCCTCCAACAGAAGAGCGCGCTGTTTCAACCAATTTACATCCCTCAACGCGGCAAGCACTGCAAAAACATGTTAGTTACTAAGCTTTTCTCGCAACTTCCGCAAGAGGTAGACTTGTGCCTGTACCAATAACTATTCTCGGCTGTTGGCACCCGGACGCCTATGTCGTGCTTACCGACATCGCGAGGAACGTGGCTGTGAGGGCCTCTGAAATATATGGCAAGGTCCCAGCCGTGTTAACTCAAAGGCACGCTGTAACTGCAGTTGTGCCCAATATATGTACAGGGGGAATGGTGACCTTTTATTACTAAAATGCATTACGAGTGGAAACCTTAGCCACAACTTCTGGCCCCTCAAGTCGTCGCTTGTTCTCATCCTTCGAACCAGCTCCAGACGAATCACCGTCTAGGCCGACATTCACACAAAACAACACCCTTACCATGTCTGATGCCGAATCCTCCTCTGCTGCATATACCAGTTCCCCTATCGACGCCCTTGAAAACAAGTTTTCAACCCTCGAGAATCAACTCTATGAAGTGGTCAATTTGCTCAAGGGTGTTGCCGGTCCTTCCACCCAAGCCGCTTCCGCCGCTGGGCCCTCCGCTGCCGCAGATCCGCCGTCGGATCCCGCCGATGAAGCCACGGCCGCCGCCAAGGCCTTCAAGGTTGGGCAACTGCAGTTTTCACTGTCGCCCCCAAATACCGAGCAGGTGGGCGAAACCTTCGCTACTCGGCGAGCTTACGCCGCCACCATTAAGCTCAACAAGTTCGAGAAACCTCTTACCGTCGCTCCGTTTCCCGCAAAAAGGTTCATTCCGGAACCTGAAGGTCTGTTTGGGCGCATCACGACAGCCGACCAAAGGGACGGGTGAGAAGCCGAAGTCCTCTGGAACGTGGGCAACAACTGTGAAAACGCCCTCACCAGTGCCCATCGAGTCACCGAAGCGCTGGCTGCTAAGGAGGTCCAAGCCGCTACCGAGGCTTTCGCTGTTCTACACCACTTTTTTGAAGCTTCCTATTCCAGGGTATTGGAACGAGTTGATTTCTTCACAGACTCTTTGGAATCCGGTAAATCAGAGGCCATTCTTCTCCAGAAGTACCTCAGAGAAGACGACTTCCCCTACGCGTCCGACTTGTACCGATCTACCAAGCAGAAGTTTGCCGAGCTCCGTTCGCAAGCTTACGCGAAGGAGTTCAACAACCAACAAGCCACCGGGAATCGCCGCCCTCCGAAGGGACCTGCTAAGAACCAGCCTAGTCCGGCCGAAAAGCCTAGTCGCAAGTAAAGCGGTCATCTCCGCCGTCATTTTGTCCTATGTCTCAAGTCCTATGGCGCAACACTCAACGCGCCGCTCCCTTCTGGTCCCAGACCCTGAAAGCTTCCGAATTCCTTCTTCGGGCGCTCCGTTTTGGAGTTAGCGAGCGCCCGGTGAAAACATCCCTTTCAGACACTCAATTTCGCCTCCCTCAAATCCCTATCGCTCCCTCCGACCGGGACTTCTTCGACGACGCAATCAAGGACGCCCTTCAACGCCGAACGTACGAAGAAATCTCAGCAGCCGGGGCTCTTTGTCTGCGAAAGGATTGCTACCCGATCTCAAACTCATTCGTTGAAGTTATTGGGGAAAAACAGCGATTGGTTGTAAACTTTTCTCACCAGTCTACGTTATTTCGAGACATGCCTTTCAAAATGGACACCCTGGAAGGGTTCGCTCTGGATCTCAAGCGTTCGGACTACCTTTTCTCCTTCGATATCGCTAAGGGCTATCACCATTTTCGATTACATCTGGATATTCGCGACTGGTTTATTTTCAAGGTGGACAACCGATATTTCCGCTGTATCGCCCTCCCTTTCGGATGGAAGCTTTCGCCGGCATATTTTATCAAGCTAATGAGACCTTTCGTCCGCTTCGTCAGAAACCGCCTTCGTCTCCGTATGCACCCGTGCATGGACGACTTTCTCGTCGCGGTTCGCCGACGCTCTCGTCGTCACAAGGCTTGCGGGCAAATCGACCTTCTCTTGAAGGCTTGAGGACTACAACGCAAGGAAGACAAGGGAAATTGGGCTGGAACGCAGTGTGTCGAACATCTCTGTTTTACTATCGACACCACAAGTATGATGTTTGGAATAACCGCAAAGCGAATGGAAAAACTCAAGGGCATTTCGCATTTCGCAACAGTTGCTCCGCCAAGCACGTAGGAATCGCCGCCTGGTAGACGTCCAACTGTTACGCCACTTCGCGGGAGTGGCAATATCATGCTCCCTGGCCATGCCACTCGCACGGTTCTACACCCGATCCATCTACGATTCGCTCAAGCTGAACACATTCAACTCAGGGAAACGGGTGAAGCGGCTTCACTCAGCGATTCTGGACCTCAAACACTGGCGCGATCTAGCTCACAGTCCGCCAGAGAGGCCCGTGTCGACCCCATCCCCTACGCTGGCGCTGCACTCGGATGCATTGACGACCATCGGTCAAGGGGGAAACTTGGGCTCCAATTTGCAACCGGGCGCCCAAGGAATGTGGGAAGCTCGTGACTTATGGGGTCCTCTTCTTCGCGTCAAGCCAATAACATTCTTGGAGCTCCGCGCCGTGACGGACAACATCCGGTCGTTCGCCAACATGCTCAGATCAGGGACTCACCTCAGAGTATGGGAGGACAACCAAGCAGTCGTGGTAATTCTCAACGCTATGACAACCAAGTCCCGACCACTCATGCAAGAACTTCGCGTGTTAAACCGCTTGTTACAGAAGCTGGGAATCTCCATAGAGGCACGTTACCTCCCGTCAGCAGTCAATCGATTCGCAGATCGGTTGTCACGACTTCACACCCTCGACGACTGGAGGATCAATCAGGAGACACTCCAACCGCTGCTAGAATCATACCTTCCGACTATCGAAAGATTCGCCGACAGCAGCAACAAGGTCCGCGCCGAGTTCAACAGCGAATTCGCGTGTCCTGGCTCCCTGGGGATCAACGCGCTACGACAAGACTAGCATTCAGAGCTCAATTTTTGGAATCCTCCTCTCAAGTTAATTCCACTCGTCGTGAACAAAATCTGCCACGAACAATCGAAAGGAATGCTGGTCATGCCTTGCTGGCCCGCTCATCAATGGTACACGAAATTGCTCCGTTTGGCTCGTCCGCACGTTTTCGCCGCAGAAGATCTTTACCTCCCTCCAATTTGGGCCCCGAAGACAATGCCCGCTCCTCCGTGGAAATTGGCCGTCTGGAAAATCTAGCAGAAGAAGCCCGGACTCTACCTCAGGCCTTCACGATACGACAGTCGGTGCTTACAGTAGCTGGGGCTGGGGCGACTACTGGGGTTACTACGATCGCTCGTCTTATGCGGAAAGCAAGAGCACGGAACAAGTGGAGATCAAATGAAATTTTGTGGAAGAAATGGCTGGTATTCTGCTCTCAAGATGGTATTAACCCGCTCTTTGGAAATGAAGGCGCTTTCCTTCGGTATCTGGGTTGGCTATTTGAGGAAAACAAGCTCTTCGAAGAAAACAAGATCAGTGCCGCTCGAACCGATCTAGGAGCAAATATTATTGGGCTTTACCTGGGCTTCGTCTTTCTACTAGCGCAAGAACCATTACTCTTTGGCTCCATTTTTGTCTCGCTCGTGCTCAAGTTACACCTCCACATCAAGTCTCTTGGTCCTCGCACTCGCTGCGCATGGGTGACGCATCAGAATGTGCAGCGATTGGGGTTCAAGAATATCGTATATTAATATGGTAAGATTGGTCCGCTGGACGCACATTCCGCGAGTCCTATCTGGATTCTATGGTGATGCAATGTGATCATTCGTTCTTTTTCTTCGGTCACTTGCTATGACCTCACTCTTGTTATCACTTATTTCTGGTACATTTGGTTTTCTCTATTGTTTAATTCGGTAGAATGATTGGAAAATTATGGGTGAATATGATCAGGGGGGCTTCAACGTGGCTGTAATCCACAGCTGGAAGCAAGCCATGCTGTCACGTCTGCATCTCGGTTGCATTTGCGTCCGCTGTGCTATAAGCCACTCGAGATAGGGCCGCTTTGGCAGCTTACCGTTGCTCAAGGACTTGATGTGCGATCAGAACCCGTCGAACAGGTCTATATAACCGACAACTCTGGAACCTTATCCACAACTTCTGGTCCCTCAAGTCTTCGCTTGTTCTCCCACCTCCCGGCCTCCATTTATCCTTCATGGCCCAATCACAAGCCGTCATTTGTTCTTGATTTATGATGATTCCATGTTACGATTCTTTATTTATTATGGATATTTTTGATTCAAGTCTCATGCAAACGCAGCAACTGGTGGAAGCATTGATTTGGTTCTGGTTAGAGGATCAACGCGCATATTGGTCACGGGCATATGACTGCGCTCCTCCCCTTAAAAACCTTGCGACGCGATCACACTAAATCTAAAGAGTTTACCCAAGCGTACGCATGATGGAACGAATGGAACCCGACAAGGATTTCAGCGTCGGGGGAGACACACCGACCACTTTATCCAATTCCACCATTCCATTACTCCCGGTCCATTACCCTCGGACCTGGCAACCCACCCGCCTTTTCGCTGGAACATCCTCTACCCTTCATGAGCCTCCCCAGGCCGGCCATTGCTGGCAGCGTACGTCCACTCAAGAAAAGTCAGGTTGGCACCAAACAGAAGCTCTCACACTACACCCCTTTGGGGTACCATCCCCGGAAGAAGCGCCCCGCGCCCATGGCCGCTGTACAGCAGCACCCGAGGATTCGAGTGATCAAGCATTTTTAACCCTACTATTACCAGTTCTGTCTCGAGCAAACGTCTAACACAAAGGTTCAAATCAGTCCCAACTGTTTTACTGATGCCATAAAGTTACTCACAACTACTGGAGCAAGTCAGCTGCATAAGTTATTCCTGATTGCTGTAATGCGTACTTATTTAGTTATCCCTGTTGCTGTTAGCTATTTGCTTTGATAAAATGTTTGTGTTTCTCTATTGTTTAATTCATTACTAAAGTGCATTACGAGGGGACCGTACGGCCCCGGCTGGACCTATTGGGGTTTAACCGCGCATAATTTGCGCTGGTTGATCATGACGGCAGTATACCGCTGCACGAATGCTGACACCATTGTGCGAAGCGAGCAAAACTCCGAGAAGGCAGGTTTTCCCCGCCTATCGGCAGTGCAGTTGGCATGTCCTGGAGCTGGAGGCCGGAGATGTCGATCTGGCCATAAACGTCGATTGCCAAGGGGCGCAGTTCGATGCCCTCGGACCGGCAAGGAGGGCAGTAGTAGTTGTGCTTCTTCAGGGTGGCTCGTTCGAGCGCGGATGTTCCGCCATCGGCAAGGTCTCGGTAGGGGCGAGAGTGCGGGCTGACGATGGTGACGTCGATTCCTTGCGGGGAGGGAGCGAAGAGGGGGTCGTCGATGACGAGGTCAAGTTTCCGTTGTTCGGCCGGGCTTTTATGGAGGTCGGCCGCCAGGGCCCGTTCTCGTGAGACAGACAGGGCAATGGCAGGGTTGGTGAGGTGGCGGTAGAGAGTGTCTCGTAAACGGTTGTGCCGCCTCACCGCACCTACTGCGCCCTTACAGACGGAGGCGTGGTGACCGGGTGCGTCGAGTACGGGGAGGTGCTGGGCGGATGTTGTGGAGCACATCGGGCAGAGACGAGAGCCGTAGAATATGGGGTTACCGAGGCGAACGTCAACCATAGTGCGCCAGACCTCGGCTTCTATGTAGAGGTCGTTGCTGGATAGCGGTAGGGTGAAGAATGGAGCGGATGCGGCGGTTGAGGCAGCGGCAGCCAAGCGGGCGCGGTGATGGGTGGAGGATGTGGGTGCCAGATGCTGTAGCCGATGTAGGGTGTCGGTGTGGAGGTATGCTGTGATTTCGTCTTGGAGGTGCCGGGGGTGGGGGGAGTCGAGTCGGGACTTTCGAGAGATCAGGCTCTCTAGTTGGAGGTTGAGGGCGAGGTTGAGGGCGATTGCAAGGGGTCATAGGATGAAGCGAGGAGGCGGGCGGGGCCGAGAACCTGTTGCACGAGTGCGGAGTTGCCGAGGAGGGATGCCGTGTAGGCGATGATGTGAACGCCTTGGGTCTGGCTAAGGCCGAGGCCACCGAGGCGGAAGGGGAGTGTGGCTTGGGTCCAGCCTGTGTCGGTTTGGCGGCGGTGTATCTTTTCGAATACCCATCGCAATCCCTTGTCAAACGACATGGCAAGGGCAGCGGTTAAGTGCAGCGGGGTACTGCGGAAAAGATACATGAGCCGACAGGAGGATGCGCAGAAACGAAGGACCTGAAAGGCGATATGGGGGACGTTCAGCATGACGAGAGACGCCCAAAACGTGCGGATGGTGTCAAAGGTATCGTCAACGAAGCGGAGGCATGCTGCGGCGCGGCCGACCGGGCTACAGAGCACAGTGGTAGCCTCCTCGGTCTTAAAATCGCATGGCAAGGCGGCGGCATTGAGGCGGTCCCGGGACGGGGCGGTCGGCCACCATGCGGAAGTCTTGTGGTGTGCTAGGTTAATATGGAACCCAGAGTGTCGTCCGCGATCGGAGAGAAATACGAGCACGGATCTGGCTTGTTCGTCCGCGTACCAGGCGTTAAGTGGAAGGTGGGGAAAGGTACTGCGGAGTTCGATGAGAAGAGGTTCCAGCGCGAGGGCGAAAAGGAGCATTCCCAGGGGGTCCCCCTGTTGGGTCCCGGTGCGGCTGCGTATGATGTGGCGGCCGAACATGAGTCGCGAGTCGGAACCGTACAGGAAGTGCACAAAGGGGAAGCCTCGGGCAGCCATGTGATTGTTTCGGCGAGGATGAGGCGACGTTCCACGGAGTTGAATGCGTTTTTGGCATCGACCTGGATCAGGACGTGTGGAGTGGAGGAGGGCGGGAGCTGGCGGATTTGCTCCCGAACGGCGTGGGCGATTGCTTCGGTAGCTGACGGTACACCAACCGCGAGTTGGAGCGGGCGTAGGTATGCAGATAGAGCCGCTTGTTGGGGCACACGTTTCATGATGAGGCGTCCGATGAGGCGCCTGATGAGGAGTCCGACAGCGATTGGGCGCAAACTACGGCATAGTGGGTCTTTAGGGAGACCTACAAGTGTTGCTCCAGCAAGGCACTCCCCGAGCTCAGACGGCGGGTCGCCGTCCACGATGCAGTTCAAAAGTTTGGTGAGCCAGTCGAGGGCGCTGTTGGAAGTTTCGACACCACCCGGAGCGTGGGCGATCGAGCGCAGGATGGCAGGGCGGAGGCCGTCGGGTCCTGGGCTAGAATGGTGAAGCAGTCGACGGAGTTCGCGGCGTGCTTCTGCGGCCGTGAATTTGAATGCGCGAGGCAGGCGCGATTTGGAGCGGCCTCGACCGGGAGCGAGGGTGAGGGGTGGAGGGCGACGAGTTTCGCAGCGTTGGCCTGTGTTGCGGGGACAGATGGTATAGGGCAGCGCAGGGCCACGGCAGCTTTCCGGGGGGAGCCGTTGAGCAGGGCACGCCTGCATCTCTCGGCCGGGGTCCCCCGAGCGGTAGGGTTTCGATTTTGAATTGCGGCGAAGGCGTCTGTCGCCTCATGCAGTAATTGACTCCATTGACCAGCCCGTGCGAGGAGGATACGTCGCTTGATGGAGGCGACAGCACTTGGGCGGTGGCGGTTCCGCGGTTCACCGCGGCCGTTCTTACGAAGAACTAGCTTGGGGAGCGCGAGCAGGCGGTGGAGGTATTCACGTCGGGAGGAACAGGCCCGGGATTCGACGTACTGGCGACAGATCTGTGCAAACAGGTCATGAAACGGCACCTTCAAGGAGTTGAGGAGGTATGGTAGGGTTGGTATGCGGAGGGAGAATATAATGGAGGGAGGTGGGCAATGTTGCGGTTGAGTGAGTGGGGTCCCGCTCATTGTGTGGCCGGGGTGGCGGTGGCGGAGGAGGCGGCAGGCGGGGAGGGCGTTGCGCCGTTAAGGCGAAGTCGCTTAGCAGCCGACTCCGACTCATCGGAGGGGTTGCGGGCGGGGGGGTGCAGCGGACGGGAATTGGGAGTGGATGTCGGCGATCGAGGTTTCGAGGACTTCCACGAAGTAGCGCCTGGGCCTCCACAGACAGGAGGGATCCTTCAGGCGGTCGGCTTCAGCTCGGAGGCGTGGGAGGAGCGACCGGGCATCGTCGTTCGAGGTGCAGTGGGTGACGATAGGGGCGGGTGCGGAGATGGCGATTGGAGGAAGGGTGGCAGGGCAGTGCTGGCGGAAAGCGTCGTACGCGGTTTGAGTATGCGTGAGGGTGTCAACGGGTGCACAGACGAAGGATGTGTGCTGGTCAGCCGTGGGCATCACTGTGACGGAACGAGGGAACCCACCGGCCGTGAGGGCTTCCCGGAGGAAGAGTGCGTTACGAAGGGGACGGGTCTCGCGTGGGGTGCAGACCTTAACGAACTGTTTAGGGCCATTGTTCACCAGGCGTGCGCCGATGCGGTTGATGCTCTTCTCGAGGGAGGGATGGATGGCAGGAGGACTGGTGGGCGGGGCGTCGGTTCGGCGGCCGAGGATGAGTAAGCGGGTGGGAGGTGTCGGCGGGGGGGCTCGAGCAGCGTTGAGGTAAGGCGTTGCTTGAGCGGTGGGTGTGGCAGTTGTGGGATCGGGGGTGTCATCGGCGGAGGCGATAAGGGCGAGGAACTTAACGACGTTCTTGGCAGCGGGGGTGCTGCGGAGGCAGCCGAAGGCTGAGGCCAAGGCAGGGTCGTTGCGCAGCGTGTTGAGAAGGACACTTCCGGGGCGTTGGTGAGCGATAGGTCGGTGACCTTGGAGAGGTCGCCGATGAGGTCGGCGGTGAGGTCAAGCGATGCGTGGACGGCCTGACGCATCGCTCGCGACTTCTGGTCCGATGATGAGCGCGGCACCACGCAAGGGGTGATCGAGTCTGGCGCGGCGGGGCACATTTTGAGGGAAGGGATACGGGGAGATCCAAGGAGGGAGGTTGGAGAGGCTTGAGAGTTGTTCTGAAGAGGGAAGGAAGTTCAAAGAGAAAAACAGAAAGGTCACAGTTAAAGTACAGTAGTTTGTTACCGGTGGCCTTGAGGTTTGTTTTTTGGTTTCTGACTAAACGGGGGGGAATTTTTGGGTTATTTTAATGTATGGAACATGTGGTCAGTTGTATCCACGCCCCTGGAAGTGCGTAACGCGCGAAGTCGTAATGGAGTAACGCTAAATATTGTAAATTCCCTAAAGGGCCAGCTCAATGCCACCGAGCAGGCAGGCCGCGTCAGACATAACTGCAGCAGCAGCGTGCCTTTTGAGTTAACACCGCTCGAACCTTCCCATAAGTCTCCATCGCTCGGACGGCTACGTTCCGCTGGTTAGCACCGCATTCGCGTCTGGATGTCAGTCTCCATGGGTGGATATGGAGATGGGCACAAGCTCTTCTCTAGCAAAGTCGCGATCGAAGGTTCATACTTTCTGCGCTTGGCGGATATTGCTGCATTCAGGGAAGTGAGCGGATTAAAAGTTCGCGCTCTCCTATTAGAAGGCGCGAGGGGGTTGACGAACGTGACATCGAAGAAGTCTATTCCTCCATTGCTGCACATTTCCTGAATGCCTGGCCTTGTGAGGTAGAGGCCCTGTCGCTGCTTGATGGCGGGGTGGCGGGCTGCTTTCTGCTGGTCTAGGGAGAGGAGGACTACTTGGCGTTCGTATTATCGGGTTCAGTGCCCACCATGCAAGCAGTGAACCATCCAATATAACGCTCAGAAATGCAATTTGATAGGGTTATAGCCAACACATTCGTCAGAGTAAACGAACCAACCCCTTCTCCTCACTTTGAAGCAGCGCAGAGAGTTTTACAGTTCCAATATGCCCGAAATCTCCAAGCTGTGTTGTATATCTGCATTAGTTAGAAAAAGTCTCTGGTGAAGAGTTTATTGACTCAAGAGGAGCTATGCAGCATGTTTAATTTCTTGCTCCTAAATAGTGTAACCTCTAGATGTGATCGAGCTTTAACCTTTGTAAATGCTTTCTACAAAAATTTGGATAGGAAACTAGGACGAGGTAGAAGGCTGCAATAGGATTAGGGAACCTGCTGCAAACGAGTTTCATTCATTCCTCCTAATACTCCACCCACACTAGGAGACTTGAATCCGATTCCGGAGAACATTGCGTGGAAGCCACAGGCTTCCGGGAACGCAGATGCAACTTTTTTATCGCGTAGGTCAACATACTTTAGAGTATACGTGTACTAGTCCCTAGAAATAACGTGAAACGCATAGTGTCAATGGCTGTCACCAATCGGATTTTCTGACAACTTGGGAGGGCGCGTGCAGTTTCACCAATTTCAGTCTATCTCATACTTCGTGGAGAGCCCTTAGTGGAAGGAAAGTTTGCTGGGTAAGCGAAAAGCACTCTCTTGCACCACGGTTCATCTGACGAAAAGATGAAATGATCATCAAAATGCTTTCTCGTCAGGGAACCAGTGTCAGCACAGTTCCGTCTACAGAGCGCTCCCCATGGTATGAAGAACTTAAAAGGAGCTCCAAGGGTTAGACTGACCAGACGGCAACTGTAACAGCAATCATCCCACGCATTTCAATGATCTCCAACCCTTTCCCACAGTTTAACCAACTGATCTCATTCATCTGCCGTATCTATCCGTGATTCCCCTCGGAAGCTTCCCATATCGGAGCTTCGCGGACAGGAGTGGCGATAAGAATCCGTTTCCCGACACTTTTATGAATACGCAAGCTATCCCCTCTTCCAAAAGCCCCTCCGCTTCCAACAAAGATTTAAAAATGGACCACAGCACTCCCAGGTGCGTCCGTTTCGGCTTGAAATTCGCAGAGCAGGATACGGTCATTCCCAATGAAACCGTGTCCCAAACCCCCGGCAGTCCCGGTACCTTAACAAGGAGATGCAGCGTGAGTAGTGATGATTCAAGTATGGAGACAAACCGTGTCCAAACTCCTCGCGGCCGTTCCTTGAATCCGGAGAAGAAAAAAGGTAAACGGAGTCAAACTCCGTTCGCACGCCGTCGCGTCAACATTTACGAGTCCGATTCTGACGACGATACCCCTCCACATAACGCCAGCAGGAAAGGCTGTGTTCGCTTTGCAGCTCCGAACAGCAACGCCGAAATAGAGGCTCAGATTGGTGCTTCGACCCAAGGCCAAGAAAGTGCTGATGTTACCGGCTCTAGCGAAAGTAGTGCATCTGGGAACTCCGCATCATCGTCCAACTCATCTACTGCACCTCATCGCGGCCGTCCCCGCGAAGTATCAAGCAAACCTGCAAGAAGGAGCCAAACGCCTTTCAGTCATCGCCGAATCAACCTGGATGATATTAACGACGATGAAGGGCCGTCGGAGGCCTCGTGTTCTGCTGACACAAACTCCGCGACTACGACGCTTTCCAATAATCGTTCTGGAAGTCGTGAGAGTTCAAATGCCCCGGCAACATCCGGCAAAGGTAGTGCAGGCAGCCACACTAGTAGGCCAAACTCGAGCACGCTAACCTCGATTGCTGTGGACAATGGATCACCGAAAAAGGAAGAGCGAGATCATAGACGTCGAGTGTCGTTCTCCCAAGAAAATCTGCTGATTGGGAAAGATGGGAAGGAGCCAAGGAAATCGCTCAGATCGAGGCTGAGGGTATCATTTATAGAGGACTCTAAATCGCGACCCACAAGTCGAGCAGGACCGCACAAGGACGGAAATGGAACCCTGGCTCCCGTCAGCACAGTTTCATCGGACGCAGTCTCCCGGGGACCTCTAAGTTGTTCCTCTGGGGTTTCAGATTCGAAAGATGCGAGGAAGGGGGCCTGTGCAAGGAGTTCAGAAGGTCCAGGGGATGTCAGGGATAGAAACATGATAACATTTGAGAAGGCCGCAGTGAAGAAAGAGGGCCATAGCGTTGGGAGGAAATCCGTGAAGTTTGCAGAGAGCGAGGTGGACAGGGAGCCGCAGCAGAGGGGGAGAACGATGAGACGAGAAAAAGAGAAGCGGAGCCCAACGCCGTTTACGAGAGGGAAAGTATGGGCAGTGGAGTCTGAAAACCTTGACCAGTGGGAGGAAGAGGGTAAAGGTGACGACAGCGTGACTGAGAACAGTAACGGGGACAGGAAGACGGTTTCGTTTGACTTGGCATCTCTGGATAGGGCAAGGCTGGAACTATACGGTGAGATTGAGACTGGAGGCGAGGATACTGTGGATGAGGATCAGGTGTGTAAGACTCTGCCGTCATTGGGTCGGCGGGGTCGTTCACGTACTATGGGGGCAAGAGGGGCCATCAAGAGAGCTCCCACGCCTTTTCCCAAACGGAGGATCAATATTGACACGTATGACTGCGAGGCAGAGGAAGATGCTGAGCCGTGTGTGGTAAAGACGGTCAGGGGTCCAGGAGTTGAGCGCGATACGCGAGGTGGGCGGGTGAGTTTCGGAAGTCGGTTGAGCAGTTTGCAGACTGTGAACAATTGTATGACTTCCGAAGAGGAAGACGCCGGCTTTGGCGGTGGGGAGGGAAAGAAGAAGTGGAAAATGAGTGATGTGTGGAGGACGATGTCGAGGGTTACGGAGACAACGATGCACTCGTTTGACAGCGAAAATGTCACCCTTGAAAAGGGTACACAGACGGAGCTTGAGCTTGGGGACGGCCATCACGTGACACACATGGTGCAGGTAACCATGGAGGCTGGCGTGCAGACCTGCTGTAGGGGCAAAGCGCTTTGGAGTAGGTTTGCAGGCGGGGGAGGCATTTGGATAACGGGTTTTGTAGTAGGTTTTGTTAGGGCTGTTCTGGAGAGTTAAGGCGAGACATGGTCTTTCTCTCCATGAATCTGAGAGTATCGGTAAGGTGCGAGATTGTGCTTATTGCACAATGACTTCTTGAAATTGTAGTGAAAGATAGTTACGCAAGTGTTGAACGTGCCGATTTTGAGTGGGACTATAAATTGAATGACATGGGTGATACAAAGAGATGTACTGTAGCCATTCACGCTGGTCTGTGAAACTGATCCGAGAGGAGGTGGTCAAGGCAACGGGGTCGTGGGCGATGATGCAGGGGTCCCGAATGATTCTTTGCGTGCTGTGGTGGCACATGCATTGACGATAAGAGATTGGATTGTCCTGGGGAGTGAGAGACTTCATTGGAACATCTTTGAACCAGCCAGCGTATCTGTTACAGTAAATGAACCCCTCGTGTTCCCCCTTTTAGAACATGGCAGGAATAGAGTATTACGGAACAAAGCAACGCAACTTCCGGCGATCGCATTTTGTTGCTGAACCGACGGGTTGAGAATTAAGAGGAGTCGATGACATCGTGTATAGACTAGATGGAAGGAGGCTCAAAAGGTATCTTTTCCTTAGTGGAAAAAGTTTTGTTGCTTTACTTCTTGGGGGCACTGACGGCTGTGTCCCCGCTGTGTCTCCGCTGCGTCCCGAGAGGAAGGAGTTACTGCACAGCACTGTACTGCAGTACTGGTGGTAGATCTTTGCGAGTTCGAGGGCACGAAAGAGAGCGGAGAGTAATTGAAGATTAACTGCGCAGGCATGCGGCAGGTGACGACTTGTCGCTCCCGCATCACCTGGACGCTAATCGCGAAGCGGTAAAAAAGTCGCGGAGTTCCTACAGAGGGCAAGATTACTGACAGGAAATAGTGAAGGAAGCGAGTCGTCGGAAGAAGTAATAGCCCACGTCGCCGAAAGCGCCATAGAAAGCAATCTCAACTAGTGCGAGGAGAATATCGTTTTGGTCACAGTAATCGCCGCAATGACGATGACTCTCGCGCTCTGCGAGTGTCGTGGCAGCGCCTGCAGTAACTACACATGGCGAGATGTTGCAACAGGCAGAATGATGTGCAGCAGTAACGTCTAAAGCGATATCACTTGTGTGAAGACCATAGGCGCCCCAAATGTAGGGTTCCATCCGCAATGAAGGGAACTCCAAGGGAGTAGGGGAATTGGAATCACAGGAGGGGAGCGAATGTTCGACGAAGGCGGCGATGCCATCTTCCTTACAGAAGCGGGCGAGAATGTTGCGAAGGACTTGATGTCGGCGAGTCATGTCATGTTCGTACTTGCAGGGTACGGCCCGTCTTTGATCCAAACGGCTGGCATGCCTTAGCATGCCAGCATCTTGGGAATAGCGCGGTACCGAAACGGATAGCCAGGGCGACTTTCCAAGCAGGGGATGACATGTACGTACCGCGTTGAGGATGAGGAAGCCAATAGAAAACCGAGGAGGAGAAGTATGGGCGCACATAGAGGAGCCGGGCTCGGTCGGGTGTTCCTGCGGACAAGAGCGAGCAGTCAGGCTTAAAAAGCATGAGTCAAATGGTGATCGCAGATTGGAGCCTTGCACCGGGGACAAGCGAAAAACAACGCTCGAAAACGGCAATGGCTGTTAGCGGGGTTTGATGCAAAGACACGCTGAAGGAGCAGTCATGTCCAATACGCCCTGCTGGTTGGCTGTCCTCGAGATGGACTTCTAAACGCGTGGCTACTCAACTATGACTGGGTCGGAATGCCCTCTTGAATCGATTGTGGTTTTCTGGAGTGTTTCTGAATATAGCCAAATATTTTTTCCACGTTAAAATACCAAAACCTTCCCCCCTAGTAGACGAGGGGGTAGCTGCAGATGGCAGGAAGAGAGCAAGGGGTCGGCAAACCGAGAAACATCATCCAAGTCGCGGCCATTAGAGAGGGCCAGGAGTTCGGAGACAAGATGGAAAGAATCGATTACAGATGGTATTAAAGCCGCCTCGGTAATGCCAGACCTCTGCAGGAGACAGAGACTGCCCATTGACAAAAAGAGGACGACAGCCGAGCCCAATCCGGGCAGGGCAACTGTAATAATTGGAACGCTTCCCTTTGGTTTTGATCGAAGCTGGCGGCCAGTACCGCAGAGTGAGTGGGGGGAAGCGTGTGTATCAAGATCATGACCTTGGAGGCGTTAGCTCAGAAGCTGTGGATGGGGAAAACCAATTGAGCAACATCAGAATCTTGGAAAGATGTGAAGTTATGGTCGAAAGTACGGCCGACGACGGTTTTTCGGGGTGTGGAGAATTCGAAAGCGAAAGTGATTGAACCAATAGAAGATCCCAGGACAGTGAAATCGGAGGGAGTCGAAAAAAGGGAGGGACGTGAAACGGGCCAACGGAAGGAAAGAGCAGGCTGTCCTTAGATCGGTGTTCATCAAAACTGGTTCTAGTCGTAAGTCTGCCTGTGCCCCCTGTTCACGTAAGGACATGCACTGTAAGGACCCATCTTCTCACGTCTTGCTCGTCATAACTACACGCGGAAGGTTTCTTTGATACTGTAATTTGGAATAAAACAGTCAAATTAAAAGAACTGGCCAATACTGTTCTTTCCACAATGCCATTACACTTCTAAAAAGCTATACAGGTATCAATTCAAGAATTTAAATAGTATAGGAAAAGGTTACTTGAGAGGGTGACAAAACTAACAGTCAGGGATCAAACTAACAATGATCCACAGAAGTATAACGAAAAGAATCAAAGCGGAAGAACTTCAAAAGTTCCTGCTCAAGACCTTCGACATCTTCGACTAGAAGCATCAAAGGGACAAAAATCTGCTTATAAGATGATAATGGATCTTCAATTGGCCATTTTAAACGTCCTGCAAAGCAAATACTGTCTAATACTTCATTCCTAAGGTATCAGATGACAAAGAGTACTCCATCGTTGAAAATTTCCCACATTCAAGCACGGGTTTCAAGCGCTCGTGAAAAGGCTATCTGGGGTATGGTTTAATATTGGGAAAAATTGTGTTCTCCAACGAAAATAAATTCAACCTGGATAGACCAGATGGCCTGAAGTACTACTAGCATGACCTAAGAACTGATGAACGTTTCATATATAAGAGACAAGGAGGAGGCAGGTCAGTCATGGATTGGGTGTAGTTTTAGGAGAGAGATATTTCAAAATTAGCAATTTAAGCAGCAGAAAAAACATCAAAAAGTATATAGAAACTACAGAGAAGCACTTAATACCATTTTTTGCTGAAAACACAAGACTGAGTATCTTTTTCAACAAGATGATGCGTAAATTCATACAGCAAACGTTACAAAGGACTGGTTTGCGAGGAATAATATGAATAATATGAGCTGTCCAGCAAGAAGTCCCAACATAAATCCAACCGAGAACGTCTGGGAAATATAAGCCCGCGCTACTTACAGACGATTACGCCAATATAACACGGTGGAGGATTTCCAAGCTCCTATTTTGAGAAAATAGGCTAAAATTTACCGTTTGTATCTTTATGGCCTTGTTCGTGGTGTACGGAAGCGCTGCTTGGATGAGATTTAGCCACAAGGAGCAAAAATAACCGTTGAGCTCCTCTTTTACATGTAAAAGTCGACGTGATAGTATGTGTGTATATAGTTTCGACACCCCCTCAAGCATTTTTTTGAATTTTTTGTTTGAAATAATTCTTTCATTGTTCTACATTTTTGTAGCATTGAAAGCTTTGCAAAAAGAGGGGGATTTACCAATTACTTGCTTTAAGTTGATGGGTTTGCTCTAATTTATTAAGGAAAACTCCTTGTATCTATACTTCTTGGGCGCGCTGTGAAAGTTCACGTACAGTAAAATTATTCTGCTTTACGAGCCCTAATTCACTGGACACATCCGGTTTCACTTTACGTTGTAAGATTTTTGTCCTTTCGTGTCAAAAGAACTTTCAACCTGCCGACCAACGCGTCCTCAAAATTCAGTTCCGAAAATTTGTCCGGCTAATTTTTCTGTCAGAACGTAGAAGGTTGTCAACTTTTATTCTTTTCCCTTCCATTTTTCCCCCGCTTTACAGATTTTCTTCCAATGGACAGCCTGTGATTTCAACCTTGATTTCCGTTTTCTGTATTGCTTCTTGGTTGCTTTTTCAGTCCAGGCTGAAAACGGGAAATTAACATTGTCAGTTGATTTTTGTGGAGTGATAGGTGGTGGTTGGGTTAGCAGCGGCTTGTTCCACTGTCTTCTAGGCCGGAGGTGGGGTTAAATTGCATGTAAGAGCGGTTCTGGGTAATTTTGAGTCGTTCTAGGATCTTTGTTAAGCCATCGGTTGCGTTGTGCTCTGAGGGAATGTGTTTCATTGTGAAATTGCCTTTGTTGACCTGGTCGACTAAGTGGGGGACTGCGATGCCTATTAGTTCGCGGCTTTAGTTCGGGATGCACTGTTGGGAACTTAGATGATGGTTGTGTTGTCGGTAGAGAGCTTGGATGGCCTCACGTCAGTGGTGTTACAATTAGTTAGGAGTCGATGGGGCCAGGGAGTTGGCACAGCGTCGGACCCGGAAAGATATTCGGCTTCAAATATAGATTTGGCCGCTGTGGGCTGTTTAGAGCCCCAGAGAGCTCTTGTTTAGAGCTATACCAGGCGATCAGTGAGCCCCATATGGTGTGCATAATTCTGGAACGGGACCTGCGATTAGCGATGGTGGCGTAGTCCGCGTCATTTTATGTTGCTATGGGGTGGCCGTTGGGTTGGTTTGCGCCATAGTGGTATGTTATCCCATGGTTAAGGGTGGCCTTGAGGTACTGGAATAGCCACTTGAGGATGTATTGATGGTGTTTAGTGAAGTAGTGCTTGGCTTCAGCCAATTTTTTGACATCAAAATGGATTTCAGGCATGATTCTGACCGTCAAATACCGGAGATTTACTAGAAGTCTCTGGTACTGTGTCTCGTGAGAGGATTGGGGTAGAGGTCCGGTGAGGGCGTGGTTCCAAACGGTGTTTTTTTGATACAGTGTACGAAATTCCCATAAATACACTTCCAGTGGGCAGCAAAAACGCTACTTCAGTAGGGCCCTTGCACATTCCCTGCACTACTTTAGGGTAAAATTGGGTGCTGAGTTCAAATATGGACTCAAGATAAAGGGGAAAAAAGCAGAAAACGAGATTTGTTTAAAAATGTGAACGAAAAACAGATAAATACTCGAAATTCTATGGAGTACAACTAATTCAAAACAGAATTAACGGCAGGAGAAAGGGTATTGACCGAAACAGAACACCATTGGATAAAACATAAACGATTCGCCACACCCCCCAACAACGTAGCGCTCTAACTATTCGACAAAGATGCCTCGAGGTAAGTTACTCTCTCAATTTGGGAAAGGCCAAATACTGGCCACGCACAATGAGTGCGTAAGTGTCAGGGAAATCGCCAGGCGTTTAAAAAGGTCCCCAGGAGTCGTACAAGGCTTTTTGAAGCATCCCCAGGTGGTGGACTCGCGAAAATCGTGGCGAAACGCCACGAAAATCACGAAACACCAAGTCCGGCGTTTGATTAGGGAGGCAGCAAAGGGGGAGAAATCATCTCATGAACTGCAAATCGCTCTTCAATTGCCACTCGGCGCTCGACGGGTACAACAGTTGCTAATAATGCCCCTCATTTGAAGTACAAGAAGATGATCAAGCGTCCATCGATGCAGCAAAGGCACAAAGATGCGAGGTTAGAGTGGGCAAAAGAAATGTGGCAAAAGGGGCCCGAATTCTGGCGTACTGTCGTTTTCTCCGACGAAAAAAAGTTTAATTAAGATGGCCCGGATGGTTTATGAAGTTACTGACATGATTTAAGAACAGAAGAGAGAAAGTTTTAAACTCGTCATCAAGGGGGACATGATATGGGGGGCCATTTTGTACTACGGAGTTTCGTTTCTTTTCGAATGCCATTAGAAAGTTGACTCTGTTTCGTATTGTCACATCCTAGAGAAGGAGTTGTTACCATTTACGGCGAATAAAATGAGAGAGAACTGGATTTTTCAACAAGATGGTGCTGCCCCCCACCGCTCCAACTATAAAAAAAATTGGTTATGCAGCAAAAAAATTGATGTTTTGGAGTGGCCTGCCAAGTCCCCAGACCTTAAAGTTATCGAAAATGTCTGGGGACTAATGGCGCGGAAGGCTTATCACAATGCGAGACAGTTTAATACTGTTAAAGATCTTACAGACAGGGTGTAAGATGCGTGGGAGAACCTGTCTGAAGAATACCTCCACAGTCTTTACGATTCCATTCCCATGCGTTTAATTGAGGTTGTTGAGAAGAAAAGGGATGCCAGTAAGTACTAAATTTGCTTTTTTAAACAATTTATTGAGTTCTTTCATATAGAATTTCGTGTACTTATCCGTTTTTCTTTCGGGGTTTTAAAGATATCTTCGTTTTAGCCATTTCTCTCTTAAAAATGAGTCTATATTTGAACTCAGCGCCTCTTTTTACTGTAGTGTAGCAACGGGCATGGATAGTAATGCTATCGAAGTTCCTTTTCTGTTCCCGACTGGAAGTGTATTTATAGGAATTTCGCACACTGTACAGGGGTGGAAAGGGGATGTAATTTTAACATACCGGTCTTGTGGAGGAGGTTGTGAATTATTTGCGCTTGTGAGATGTGTATGGGCAACGTTTTAGGACATGGCTACATGCCATTTGAGGTGAGTAGTGGGGTTTTGTAGGTTTATTTTATTTTATTTTTGTCTCAGAACATTGCAAAGGTTGTTGATGGCCTGTTTAGATGAGGAGTATAGTAAGAAATCATCTATGCTGATAGTGACTAGGATCGGATGGCCGCTGTCAATTTTGTGGAACAAGCATGGGTCTGCCTGGCTTGTCTTGTAGCCATGGCTCTTAAGGTGTTTTAACAGACTCTGATAGTATGTTTGAGCGGCTGGGGGCCTGCAGTGTAGGTTGCGGACGAGAATAACGGTTTTGAACCGGGAGTCTAAATGTGCCGTTAGATCTGGGGTGATTGCCGATATGCACAGGGTGAGTAGCGCCATATATTTCATTAAGATAGGCCGCCGAGATGTCAAAAATGCCCTATGTGCCATTGGTGCTGCGCTGTAATAGCGAGAAGGAATCGTAACGTAGTTTTCTCTGCCATTTTCGTCGA
This sequence comes from Kappaphycus alvarezii, assembly GCA_002205965.3. Classification (NCBI taxonomy): domain Eukaryota; phylum Rhodophyta; class Florideophyceae; order Gigartinales; family Solieriaceae; genus Kappaphycus; species Kappaphycus alvarezii. The sequence goes on from NADL03000599.1 coordinate 2,110,407, forward strand.
TGTCTTGGAGGTATCGTAATGGAGGTGGGATAGCATCTTGTCGCCTCGCACGGAGCACCGTGATTATCGTTCGACAGATAGAGAAGGGCAGTTTTTTTGTAGCGGCAGGTTATTTTAGGCGGAATAAATTTGACGGAACGGGGGACACCTTTTTTTGTATGCAACGTAATTTTTTTTGTTCTTCGAGGATGTCAAGCTCCTTGTCGTGGGCTGCAGCCCATTGGGTGGCGTCTTTGTAGTCTCGTGCTTGTGTCGTGGTTAGGAAAACTTCTGTGAGTCTGGTTGGCGTCTTTTGGAGCGCGGTTTTTTTTGTCCTGGACCGGTTTCCGGCCGGGTCTCACGGTTGTAATGTGATGGCGCGGGTGGTCTGGTACATTTTTGTATCAGGGTGCCACACGCGGATGATTCTATCGTCTATAGGACACTTGTAGGATAACAGTAAGGCGCGACGGTAGAATTTTGTCTTGGGCTTATAATTGGGATATGGTTCCATTCTCCGAACACGAACAGGCGACGTGAATAGGTGGGAGCATGGTGCCAATCTGTCTCCAAAGCCTGTCTGGTGGTAAAGTGGCGTAGCAGGTTGTAATAGTGCGCTGCATCATGTAAAACGTCTTCTCAGAGCTGTAGTGGCAGTTTGGCGGTCTCAAGTGCTTCCCTGGTTGCATTAAGTATGGCAATATTGATTTTTTCCGCTCGGCTGTTTTATTGTGGTTTGTACTGAGTCAGATTTATGAGTTTTGCTCGTTGCATGTGTTAGAGATTGAGAAGTTCGTTATATAGTAAATGTTTGGCTTTGTCGACGGGCACTGTGTAGTGGAATTGGTGTTGTACAAAAGTCGTTTCTATTACGAGCTTTATTCTACTTTATGCGATTTATTTGCTAGCTGGGGCATTATTTGGGAATAAAGAGACATAATTAATCTGATTATCACAACTGAGTTCGACTGATTTAATATTCTTGTGATGAAATTGCTAGAATTTCTCCATCGCCTGAAAAAATGCTTTGAAGAAATCAACGGAGCTGATACATAACTAAGGAATTGACATTTGCGAAGAGAACACAAGGAAGGAAAGTAAAATAAAAGGTTGAGGAAGAATAGATCTAGAATGAAAGAAAGCTCCTTTAATAAACTGAGGAAGTAGCAGGGATCAGGTATAATAAAAATGCTTCTGCTAGAGGTGATTGTGATTTTCTCCATTGTTCAATAATTTTCGGGGAGCGAAATCCAGGAGACCTTCGAAGTTATTTTATTTGCATCCATTCTGCCGACAAACAGTTTATTTACTCCATATCATACAATTTGGATGTCATTTTATGTTCCTGATCAACGAATGTTCATTTTTTACATTAAAAAAGAGGGTGGAAGTTATCTCAATTGATAGGTAGTCTTGATGATTAAATATAATGGCATTCGAAAAATACAGTACTGAAAAAAAGCTAGCTGAAAAATATTTTCTCACTATTTGAATAAGTTAGTTCAGTTCTATTTCACTGCTTACTTCCTTTTTTACCGAGAATATATCAGGAGAATTCGGTCGCAAAAGTACGCCATATTCATTGTGTTTGCTAAAAAATAAATTAAATCTGTACCATTTTCTTTTTTGTCCGGTCAATAACATTTGTTTTGTAATATTTCCAGTAGAAAAGTGATGTTGAGGTCTTCCCTGGAAAATTATGAACGTATATTTTTGCATTAATTCAACTTAAATTTTCAAAACAAAAAGTAACGATATTTGAGATGATATACCTGTTTTCATTGAATTTTAGAACGGGGGTGTACCATATGAAAAGCGTATGTAACTGCGTAAAGTATAATTTATACTCTATGCTACATGAAAAAGAGTGATGAGAAAGAAACGCAGAAGTATTAAATTAATTTATGATTTTTGTAGATATGGAGTGAAAGAAGCTGCCGTTCTTACTTATCAAAGGGGTTTGAACTCGAACCGCAGCAAATAATGAATCAAGAATGAATATTTCCTCAACCAATTTTGTAAGTTAAATTTTATATATCATATGCTGGCGCAACCACTTCAGATTAGATTAATCATGCAAAACTATACAGCAGAGAGGTATTACTAATATGCAATTTTGCATGCGTTATCGGACTTTAAATGTATTTTTGTTCGTCAAAAAGGGCGAGTAGCTGCGAGACGTGGTGTGAGCTAAAAAAAAATTGCATGCGGAATTAATAATATTATATAAATATTATATACGTAATCAATCGTTTTTCAAAATGTTTTTATTTCTTGATCGCTGACTGCATTTCATGGATTGGCTGGAGGTAAATCAATCGTGTAAAGAAAAGAAGTTTGTTCGGTCTGCTGTGATGGAAAAGTAGGTTGAAGGCCTAGAAAGCTCTGCGGCACAAGGATTGGTCTACTGTAAGACGAGATGTGGATGTGACATGAAACAGCCACTAAAATTTTAACTATTGGGTGTGAGGTTCTGTCTGCGTGTTGATTTGACGCGTTTCAAGTATGTGACCATCTTCAGGTGAAACTGAGTTAATGCAAGGCAAACTTTTAGTTCGGTGGCGACGACTCCGCTGGAAGGTCTTATAAACAGAATATATTCGAAAAGTAAGTCCTTCCGTTTTCGTCTGAGGTTACGTCTCTGTTTCATTTCTTTCTGTGATACTTTGTTAATTATCATTAGGAATTCACGTAATTTCATTTCAGATTCCGTATTCAATTCATGCAATACCATACTTCGAAATAAGCTTTTCTAGACTCTCTCCAGTCCCCAGATATCCCGACTGAAAGTGACCTCGCGACATAAATTGCACTGAGAAAAATATTTGCCTGTTTTCAGGATGAAATGAGGAAAAATCCGTTGAGCATTCGGTTGAAATCGTTTGGTCTTGAACGGGAACCCGTTACTAGCATTTTGAAATATCATCCATACTCGAGAAAAAGTGTTTCAATATCACTCCTCCCCGAAAGGGCTCAGTAATTATGTTCCAAAACACCTTCCAATTTGTAAATTACAACTCACAGTACCGAAAGTTGCGTTACATAACAATTAATTCAACGTAAAATTGCTTTGAACTTTGCTATAAGCTTGTTTTTGATATTAAGAGACCAATAAGCCAAGAATAATCTTTTATTTCGCGTCATGAATTAAAGAAAAATCATTTTCCTGGAACATAAATCTTCCATTATAGACGCCAGTTTGTTCCACCCCTCTTTTTCAGGATAGTTGGGTCTCCTCTAATTATTCTACAACTTTAAAATGTTCCCCTTGTACTTTGATGTTATTTTTGGACCACACAGGCAAGCCTTCCAACAATCAATTCCTCACCGTAAAGAAACCCTACATTGCCATATCAAGAAAATTCACCCTCATGCATAGTCCCTCTGGACTAAATTTCTAAAACGCCTCCTGTCTACAAATATAATAGAGCATCAATTCTCTCCGTGTAAATATCTCGAAGATAGGTTATACTAGCTTGTAAGGATTCGGGACCCCTGTAATAACAAATTTCTTTATTTTAAAATCCCCTCAGAACCATCTTAAAACGACTTAAAGCACTCAAACATAATTTTAGAAATCTATCTAGTTAGAAGGTCTTCTTATTTACATTAAGACAACATTTAGAGCCATAAAACCCCTTTCCCTACTGCTTGCACTGAGTCTTTCCGATTTAAAACCAATGTAGCGGTCACCTAAAAACTGGTTACACCTAACTAGTGGAAAGTACCAGAAAAATCTCTCATTAACATATGAAATCATAAGCGATTTCAACTTACATACATACATACTTCTACAAGCTTCATGTCTTTCCTGTAGTGCTCCCTCTCCATATGTTTTATATGTGTCACTGCATAGCAACTAATGGATTCACCTGGAATATCAATATGTTCACTGCAAATAAAGTCGCAATTGCTTTTCAAAAATAATCTTTTATAGTGATATTGTGCTGAACTTCTTACTTTTGATTAGATTCCATTGATCCTTATTTCAGAAGCCAACTGAACCTAATGCTCCGCCAATGAGCTGCAAAAAGGGTGTTTTCAAATTCACTCCAAGCCCATTGTTACAGATCTCTCTACTAATACCCAAGTTCTTCAGGAAACTCTGCCTCAAATTCCCTTTTTTTTAGTTGTTTGCCCTTGTGATTCAGAGTCTATTGTAACTCTAAATATAGCACGAAAATAATTTCACATCTAGCGCATGTCAATCGATAACCTTCTCCGAGCACCCCACCGCCCTTTGCACTCCTTCTACAACTCCGAATATGATTTATTATACTACCTGGTCTTGAAAAAAAGCATTATACAATATTGTCCTTAGTATTCCGCAATACCAGCCTTTGCTCCCCTTTACAGTAAACTTAAAATAACCAATTATTGTAAGATGAGAGACAGTGAACTTCCGACTTCATGCTCCTCCTACATGCACTCTAGTTACACTACAAAAAACATAATAAGAATTTAATGCTTAAAATAAAAAATAAAAAATAAAAAAAATCTGATATATTTCTACATTGATCCCGCTGCGCTTGTTCTGTAATGGCATTAGAAGCAAGATGTTTGTCAACAAGCGCTTTGGAACTTTGAAATGCTGCGACGATCTGAATATTCCCAAAATCACCGCTGCTCTCCACTTAGTTCCAAAATCAAAACTTCTCTTCCTACCTGTGACAAATTACAGGATTTGATTCTTCTATCATTCTTCAGATCTCAAATTACCGCCATATTTGAGCCTAAAAGTGAGAAACTGCTACCCAATATACTGGTGAGACATCTGCATTTGAGTTATCTGAAATGATACCAGTACGAGTTGGCAGCCAAGTCTACGGGGAAATCTTCCCATATCAGCTCATGTTGTTCTCTATAAATTCCAAAAACATCATAATACCAAAGTAACAATGATATTTCCGACTTAAAATCGCTAATGGTGATGATAATCCCTGAAAGTAACCGCACCTAACGAAAATATTGAAAGAGAAGAGCTCTGCTAAATTTATGATGCATTTTTCAAAAGGAAATCCATCAATGCATCGCGTAGACGCTCATCAAAAACCTTTATTTGAAAAAACTCTACAGAAAGCTATATATTGAGCAGATGTTGAAAATTGACCTCATGATTGTATGGAAAATCCTTACTGCTTATTTATAGCGTCCTTGGTAGTATCAAACACATCGTAGGCAATTTTCCTAATAGCTGAAAATCTGAAAATGACCGCACTGCCAATCAACGCTAACCCCATCTTACTAGTTTGGTTCTACAGTTGCATTTCCAAGATATTTTTGTTCCAAAAAAACATCTGCCGCTTGAGATGTCAAATAAGAAAACATTGTCACTAGATATTAACAATATGGTAATTGTCAACATAGCGCACGGCCAAACCAGCAGTATACAGTATCGCATGCGGCTCAAGTGAGGGAAATACTGATACTTTTGTTAAATTTCATTCCAAAAAATACCGTTAGATATTGCGTCATTAATTTTAACGCATCAAAATAAGAATTTGGGCCCGAACTCGAATACAGTGACCATAAATATGATCCCGCTATTACTACTAATACAAATGATTCCTGTAACGTTATTTTTTCAATTGTAACCTCCAATTCTGACAGTAGCAATTGAACGCAAATGTTTAGTATTTAGATTATATTTTGAGTAGTCCATTTGTGCTACAATCATCATTCCGTTGTCCTTCATTTTCATTATTGATAGCATTCCTACTAGTCCCCTCCTTGTATACTCTTAATGCGACTAGTTTTCTCCTGTTCCACAATTACACAGAAAATGTTTCTTAGGGTGATACGGGTTATAAAGAACCATTGATTTCTCTAATTAGAATTATATTATTCAAAACTACAATGTATACATTTAATTTCTATTAGTGATGCATATTCATTCTTTTCTGCTGTGAAAAATCATTGCTGTGGAATATAGGGGGTGGGAGCTACACCTCAAATACATCCTGACTATCAAGGAATTTATTCATTTTTTATTTATTATCAGACTTAAAAATCTTCTAGGAATACCTGAAGCAATGTTTCAGTTGATAGCTTCATGAAAATAGCATCAAATTTATGTGCTATTCAGGTACTGGTATTGGAAAAGGTACTTTAACATGTCTGTTCCACTTCGGATCTTCTCTAATTACTTCCCGAGCAACAATCATTTCATGAACTGTCAATTTACGTCCCTATTTTTTAATTTCTTCCTTAATAATCAGTACTGAAATATTCTGCATTTTTTGAGAAGTTACATGTGACATAAACATCTCCTAAAAAGTTCATTTATCCCAAAATAACACAATAATGCAGCTATAACTCTAAAAAGTAAGACTAATTTCGATGATGGTTTTACATTAAAGTCATAGAGAACATAATACTTACTCGTTTCCAAACTGCGTTGCCACAGTAATGCAGTCTAAGAACTATTTTTCTTATGAATGTTTCTTCTCTCATTGGCGGTAGTTTCGGAACTGTTCTATACCCATTTGCACCCAAATTCACTGATTTAAAAGTTACTCACTCCATTTTTTCGTACTATGTACTGATCCATTTCGCCTTTCTTAGAATTTTGTATCCAAAACGAGATATGTTCACCAGAAATTTGCAATTATTTTTGTACGACCCTATCTGAAGTAAAAGAAAAGGTGGCTCCATATGACACGTGAACGCAGGGATATAACTATATCTGTATTTCAAAATTAAAAAATTGGATAACCGCTTACTTTGGCTATCCATAGTAATCATTTCCTGTGTGATCGAAGCACAGTAGGAGCACAGCAGTGACGATAGGAGGATACGGGGAGGATACGGGGAGGATATTTCTACCAGGCATGAAAATGGCGGACAAGCGAATGATGATTGGAGTACAAATGGACTAATTCAAATATCATCCAATACACAACATGTTTTCAATTAATTAAATTTTTAAAGTACAGTTGTATTCGAAATTCAATATATACTTGAGAACGAAATCAAATCGCCGTCTGAACCCGTGTGCATGGATATCAAATTAGTCCCTATGTAACTTTGCCGCAGTTGCGGCAGCTTTTCATTAGAGCCAGTTCTTTTGCCAATTGTGTTTCAGCAACTCGAAAGAGCCTATGATCAACTCATTTCATACCATAATCCTGGTATGAGCTTTACCCTATTACGGAAGTTCTTGGCCACTGTTTCAGCGTCTGCACTATTTATCAAGGTAATGAGCGCCAGTGAAATGCACAGAGTCGGCTCCATCGAAGACTTTCTAGTTGTTCACATCAGCGCAAGAAGCCCGCTACAAGCACTTTTATCGCAAAATTGCATCAGTCACCTTGCATCTAGCACGTATATATCACCGGAATTGAGATCTGGAATTCTACTCAAGGCGTTGAGATGCGCGCAAATTGCTCATGTTGTATAGCCAGGACACGAAGACAGGCGATGGGTTCCTTAAGCTGGAAGTCTTGGCTGCATCATAGTTACCAGAGGGGAATCATCGAAGCCTGTGTTTCTGGCATTTCAAAATGCCCCGAGAAAGCAGTGCTTAAAAGATCCTGCGAAGTGCACCGTTAGTGTGGATGATCCCATTCTAATACGCGCAATTGCACCAATAATTGGCCTCTATTCGTCGCAGACAGGAATCCGTAATTAGCAGAGAGCACCAGCATGTCTAAACATACTGGAACAAGAAGAAGCTGTAAATCCTGTTCTGAATGCGAGCGGGGTTGATCCTAGTGAATTTACAACTTTCGTGAAGCGGGTAGCATTAGAAGAGGCTCTGGAAATGAATGTATTTGATGCGGTTGTACGCATGTTTCCGTATTTAATGAATGGTTGATTGCCATCAGAGGCAGCGGTTAAATGGATTAAGTCAGGCTCATCGTCTGTTCGCTCGTTACGACGGGCAGTGAATATCCTCGATCCATGTACAGTTGCACCGTCATTGCTAAATGTCGCGGTCACACATATCAACTTCTGGATGTTTTACTTACTATGTAAAACCTTGTAAACCGGTAGCAAGTGCTGCACGAGTGTAGTTTATGCGCAGGATTTTTGCGGAAATATTCTAACAATTGTAGTTCTCAAGTGGGAATGTAATTATCAGAGTTCTGGTAGGTGGCAAGAATCTTTCCTGCGACCTATTGTTCCTGCCTTCAATGCAGATCCGGTATGATGTAATATGAATAGATCGGACTGCTTTCAATGTCGTAAAGTTGAAAATTATGAATTGAGTTGCTCAGAACAGTAGTTAGGTTGGACATATTCATAAGCCCACAGTATGTCCTTCCCATCTGCGCTACAGTTACTGTAAAGTGCTGAAGATCAGAGCATGAATGAGTAGATTGAAACGGCAATACTGGAATTGACGGAATAGCAACGTTATTCATTGACAAGTGATAAGAGTGATAAGGAAGGCACTTCCATCTGTCTCTTGCTGTTGACCTACGTTCCCTGTCCGTGCCAGCACGACCTTGTTTCCATCCTTTAGTGCTGTGACCGAGGTTTGGGCTGGTTGTGTTTAAGATGTATTTATTATCATTGTACCCCTTTCAGATACGAACTGAACTTCCAATATATACACCAAGCTGTACCATAAAACCCGCGGTGATGATAACCTGGCTTTTCCGGCTTCGCCAAATACCGTCTGTACAACGGAATATAGAGCAACTCGCAATGCCTTCGAAACTGTTTCCCATTCTGAAAAGTCATCAGAGTTTCTATAGTAGTCCGCGATCTGCTTTAGAACGGCAACAAGTTCCGTTGCACAGTTATCAAGCCACTTTCGCAATCCGGCTGTAGTTTGGGGTAGCATTTCGGCGAGTTCGCTCAAATGGTACTGTGCTCTAAGCATCGGGCGTGCACAAATCTCAACCTGCATAAATCCATTGGTGATGTCCGAGAAAGCGTCCTCCGATACCTGACTGAGACTATGTGATGCTTCTGACAACTAGTCGACAAAGCTGCAATTTACTTGCAGAAGAGACACATCGCCCTCAGCAATTTAACGGCGAATAATCCCCCAAAGTGGCACAATTACAAAGGACTCAATGTTCCCACGTAGTCCTTCGTCAAACTACCATGATGAAAGCCTCCCCATCACATCTTGCAGAACAAGCAGAAAAGGGTTAGCGGGGAGAGGTATTTCTCTCCCCAAAATGACGTCCAACACGGAGTGCGCAGAGTGTCCACTATGATCGGCGATAACTACTCTGTTTTCGGAACGAGACAGAGAACGCATATACTTAGATAGAAATCGCACTATGAAGTCGCTGTTAGCTGTCATTTCTTCCGGCGTGTGTGCCGAAAACATTATTTCGTCCATGTCTACATGGGCATTTATTCCAAGTGCCGTCTCATGGTTTGGAAAATTACTAGCACCTGCTGTTCCTCTGCTCGTGCTCAGTAAAGTAACTCTTAAAGATCTTGTTCCTGAGCTGGCACTGGACCTCTCTCTCGTATCACTACTCTCTGCTCTTCTCTCACCTCATCTCCCGTCCAATTTCCCAACTCTTCTGCGATTCCATTCCTCGCATCATCCGATGCCTCTTCAGTTGTCCAACATGTACCCTTCTCGCGTGATTCGTCTCTTAGAATTCCGCTCTCCGTTGCTTCGCTCAGTGCCTCGGCCCGATTTTCATCCCGTAATTTGTCCCTTGGCTATTCGTCAGTGACAGGAATCACGTGTACCTGTATAGACAGCCAGCGTTGATCTGCAGTTGTTGCGCCTTGCTTATTCTCCTCATTTTGACTTGACGCCTCTCGAAAATCTCCAGTGATCGTTCTTTCTGTATATGGCAGCAAACTGGCAATAAGGGCTGATGTCGAGGTTAGTACGGTGTTTAAGACCTCAAGCTGGTCCAGAACATCAACAGTTATGTCAGGGGGTTGTGCTACCTCATTTCCATCTGTGTCACGAATTTTATCGCCAAGATTTCGCAGCAGTGCGCCCAAGGCAGGAAAAAGATCATGGAAACCGCCCTCAAATACAGTTCTAGCAGTACCCGGATCTTCCTCTGCAGCTTCAGGCATATCAAGTGGAAGTTGCGCTTCAGTCCCGTTTGCATGTAATGCTTGTGCCGTCTCCGTCCAGGTGCTTTCAAGAGAAATGGAGTTTGGGTGGCATATTGGTGCTGGAAGCGCAGCAGGAGCGGCAATTAGTGCTGCGTGTCGTGACATATTGCTACCAGTACTTAGGGCATGCAACACAGGCAATAGCGTCGTAAGCATCGTCGAACTGCGTAATACTGTCTCCATCGCGATGAATAAAGATTATATTTGTCCGATGCGGGTTTGCGGGCCTCTCTGGTGGCTTTCCGAAGGTTTTGTAATGCGTATGGACATGCCGATGAGGCTAGTTTTGAACGTGGGGGCTTTGATGGTGATGGTCATGCCGATGATGGTCATTGTTACGATTGTGTCCATGAACGTGGTTATGGTCCTGGTTACCGTTACGATCGCGGTCATCTTAATCATGTTCATGATCATGTCACGATTAAGATGGTGGTTGCGGTGAGCCCGGTTGCGGTCGCGTTGTGGTGCGGTCACAATTTGATATCCCTGAAACTCAATTTGATGTACTGAGAACCAATGCCCCGATCCCCAGGCTGACGTGATGTGGATTGGCTTGTCGCTCAGTACTTTTCCCGTTCTCTGTTCTTCATACAAAATGAACCATGGCGTCATTTGGCATATGCACATCTGTCATTGTCGCCTGATTAGAGAGCACGCGCCCCCGATACACGATACAAGGGCTCTCAACTTGATTTAAAGACTCTGTTCAGATTATTTCGCATAGCTCCTGCGCAGTAGCATTGAGAGAGACGCGAACTAGGTATAAGCCACGAAATGGCACTTGTACTCTAAATATATCTCCATGCTTGACTTGGAATGTTTGGCAAGGAAGTCACACCTCCCAGAGGGGTACTTTCCAGAGAGCTTCGTTCATGAAGCCGTAGATTTGGCATGCGGATGGACAACACCCATCCGCATGGCACGGCTGCTTAGCATGAACTCCCTTTTTGTTTTTTGTAGTATTTGACCAATCAAATTAAAGTTAAATTGAATCGTTCAACCATGACAAATCTAGTGTATTTTGCCGATGTGGCCTATTTTGTGGCCTAATACTCCGCCACGCATTACGTTGCGCCTCAATTTCTCATGAAAAAACAAAGCTGATCTTCGCTGAGATGATCATTGTTATTTAAGTAACGCATTTGACTCGCTCCAATTTAACGCGTAAAAGAGTGTTACACAGCGTATCACGACTCTGAGGGTGAGCGTTTCAGCGTGCTGAAGCATTAGACTGCAATATCCTGCTCATTCCATTCCATCACTAGCGTAACGGAATTATTGCGCGCCGCTTGCACACACAACGGCGTTTTTCAACAACAGCATTTTTTCGCATTTGGTGTAGCGGAGCGGGAAGGTGATATGGGAGCGGGGAATGGAGACTATAGAGTGGGCTGGGTCACTTCACAGCACAAGAGTTTATTATCAGTCCATTTGAAGGGGAGGGTGCAGGGCGGCTTGGCGACGGAGTTTTACGTATGAAAACACGGCTCAAGACCCAAATATATCGCGTTTACAGTCGCAACTCAACGGGTGAAATCCTCATTTGGGGCGGGGTGGGAGAGGGGAGGGGCAGCGGGGTGGTTCAAAGACAGTTTTGATTGCCATGCGCAAGATGTCAGATGAGCTTCGTGATGCAAAGCGAGTTGCAATCCACTACGGATTCACCAGTGCGTGGCACTTCAAACGGCAGACCTTGAAGCAGAAGGTGCCCGGGGAGGGGGGATATCCCAATCTGGACCCACCGGCTTAGAATGAAATTGGAAATGCTCTATTGAAGCTCATTATTTGAAACGTCAGTTCAGCTGAACTGTTGGATTGCTGAGCAATGGAATCGAAACATAAGTAATGAAATCACCACCATATCACAACTCCATGCTATGTTTACTAACCAACTGCTACTTCATCTGCAATTTACATCTTGCAAGCTTTTAGTTACGCCAGGTGGATCTACTGTGGACTTTTTTGGATGTGCCAAGTTTCATGTAGGTGGAAGTTGAATCATTGCGAGGGAATGCGCAGAAGTTTTCAAGGAAATGGAATCCTTAAATCTGGGAGTAAGGACCATTTTTGACGGTGCATACTGCGATGCACACGGATAATTACTTCTGGCTACGCCAGATACGCAAGGTTACTCTGGGATATTCATTCGACTCTACCGCGAGCGTAATTCCCGAAGGGTTCGTGGCGAGGTGGTAACTGCGGCTTGTGTCGCTTGGCTACGGTAAGCTTGTTATCCTTCCTAATCCTGCCCCGGCCCGTAGGAACTCTACTAACCTGCAAGACGGCTCTTTTGCTTCCTGTTTCTCTCAATTCCGATTTCAGAGATCTCATGGCAGCGGATTGGAGAAGATTGGTTATACAAAGCTTCTGAGCAGCTAGTTTTTAAAAATTATGGTCTTCTTCGGACATACGGGTTTCCTGACGATTCATTTTGCGGCTATGAACAACTGGACGGATTTCATGTTCAGATTCATTTTATATTTGTTCGTTCTCATCATGGCAATAAACTCTGTTGTCTTCACGTTGATCTCTTACGCTACTAGTTGGGTGCGGATTCTTATTATGCGACTTGATATTAAAGGTCTCACTGGATGGTGTTCCATAAGCTTTTAAGTTATTTCGGCAACTTGAAAGGCCGTTCTTGCCCGTTCGGCTGCTAACACGGATTTTCTTTCTTCTTCTATCATAGAGGCTGTACTAGGGGACTGAATATTCTCTTGTTTCGCGTTGATACGGTCCCTCATAGAATCACGCGACTATGTTCCCTGACTGGATGATTTACAAGGCAACTGGCTAACATTTCAAATGTCTCGAGGTATGACCGGATCTCGCGCTGTCGATTGTGGATCAAGTAGCAACCGTTTCTGCTTGCGAAGCTCAGTACGATGCTTTCGGGATTTGCTGGCTAGTTTTTGTTCTATGAAGCTCTTTATGGCCCAGTTATGCAACGGCTGCCCGTACAATCTAAGCCCGTCGTCTTTGGAGATTTCTTCTTCAACTTCAGCTCGAATATGAGGCGGTACCTCAGAAGCTGTGCTCGTTCCATAGTAGGACTTGGTCTAGCCGCATCTATCGTTATACACAAACATTCGTTCTAAATACGAACCGATGGTTTTCAAAGCCGCACAGTTGCGGTCTGAATGGCTGAGACCATCATCTGGAAACTCCTCGTACAATATCTCTGGATTCTCTTTTTGTTTCTGGTTGTGCCACTTGATATATTTATCTAGCCTCTGTGAAACGTTCGGAAACTTGCAGTTGTCCTTGCCTCCTCAGTTATCGGAAACTCCATCTCTGCTCCTGCTCTGGCCTTTGCGTGTCGATTTCGAGATATCTGGTGGGCTCATTGTTCTTAGAGACTCACTCGGTGAAGAGTAGATTGCTGAGGAATTGGAAGAACTGCAGTAGTTTTGTTGGGGATTGGAAGTATCTGCAGGGATGTAGCCGAAGCTCTGTACAGGGTCGAAGTAGTTTTCAAGTGATCCCATTCCCGAAAATAAGTATGAAACGGAACACAACTCATATCAGAATATCGTTTCGCTTCACCTTTTGTTGGCCCGTAGCTCCGCGGCAAGTGAAGTACCAAAGCAACTCATGTTTAGATTGATAATAGATTGTGAGTTCCAGTCAAACTGCGTACATTTTGAAACTAGGTTTGCTTTGGAGTCGCAAAAGTGCTTAAGGAGGTTTCCTGTGATTTACCGTCCTGCTCCAGCCAGGATGGAAAGATTTATTTGCCTACAAGAGTATGGGTGTCGGTGCGTCCCGGGAAAGGCCGTGTGTCTCAAGACTATGAAGAGCCATCGAGTGGTCCCCAATGAACAAAGAGGAGAGAAAGGACATCCACATCTTCCAAGAGGTCCCAATTATACGGAACAGAACTCATCACTTATCCAACAGCTGTCTAAGTCAGTACTACAGGGTTTCATTGTTGATCCTTTGCGAAGCAGCAGCACTAGTGCGCAATACGGAACCCTAGTTGACCGTACCCATTTATCCAAGTATCCATTACCAGATGATTGTGGGAATTTATTGCAAGGCCTCGAGATGTATAACATTTACAAGGAAAACGAGTCTTCAGGAGTGGGCGGTGAAACGGCGAACCATGGAGATCCGCAGTGGTGTGATTTCGGATCCGGTACAAATGGGCTTGTAGGAGTAAAGGCCTCACTCCACTCGGAGCTTCACCATGAACCTGTTGTGGAAGACTATGATGCAATGACAGAGATTCTTGAGGAAAGTAGGAGAAGAGATAGAGGCGAGTGAGGACAGTTCTGCCTCGATGGAAAATGAAGTCTTGTGCTATCCTGACATTGGTCTCGGTAAGCCAAACCAGCTTCACGCACCGCGGGAAAGGTTTATGCAATGGGCAGCTGAGAATAGAGAGTGGATTGATCTCGCGGTGCAGTTTTCTACAAAGCAAACGATTATGCAAAAGGTACTGCGCAACCTTGGAGCACCTTATGAGTCCTGGGTAACCGTGTTCAGAAACATTGTGAAGTACTCTGGTATGAAGACTTTCAAGTACCTGTGTTGTGATTCGCATATGCTTTTTCACGATAATATTATCAAAGATCAAGTTCAAGATCTTCAAATGCGAGGAGTATTATGTAAGCAATCAGCGCGGAACTACACCCAACTATTCGGTCTTTTCGTATATCCCGCTTTTTTCGCGTTTAAAACGATGGCTCGGCGATTCCGAGGGCTGTAACGCCCTCTTCAGTTATCGATTCGAGACCTGTAGCAATGCTTCCCGCAACGATTGCGAGGACACGAAAAGATATGATGATTACTTTGACGGCACATTGTATCGGGATGTCGTGGCAGAAAATGGAGGAGATGAGGCGTGTGCGTATGATATCTTTATAGCCCCTTCTTTTGACGGGTTTGATTTGTACAAGAATAGGAGCTATGAATGCTGGACCATCGTCGCTCTTCTTCTGAACTTAGAACCTGGTAAAAAATTCTTGATGCGCAATGTCATTCCGTTTGGATTCGTGTAGGGTAGTTCGCAGCCCGCAGATCTGGAATCACTTCTAGTTCCCCTCGTTAGAGAGGTTCGACAAATCAATGCTACTGGTGGAACTGTTAGACGGTTACTTTACCACAGACATATGCAGGTGCAACATGCAAAGTCTTGAATACCCCACTGTAACAAACCTAACAAAGTTAGGTTTGAATAGGGTGGCTAAACTCTGCATGTTGTGGGCGCGATATATTACAGACGCGGCAAACGTGGACCAAATCGCATAACTAAGCTGCTGATAAAGCCGAGTCTTCACTCCTCCCGTCGAGCATCCGCTGCGGATTGCGACAGCGTATTCGTCGATTACCTTCGACGTCGTCGCAGACGGCGATCCAAGTGAGTCGAAGGCTAGCGGCACAAACTTTAATCCCAGTTTTGATCGTCCTTGGATGGATTCACCGGGGATGGCTGGTACTTTGCTGGAAAGCTCCCTATTTGGTGGAACTGTGATTCGCCTTCACAATGTACTTGAGCCGCGAGTCCGCGTTTACATACTGTGGATGACTGCAGACTTGCAAGCGATGCCATAGTTTTCCGTTCATGCGGGACCGAGCGCAAAGAAGCCATGTCTTTTTTGTGGTGCCGCGACCTTCTATTTTCGACAATCTCGTCGTTATTATTTGCCATCAGCAGTTCAAGAGACCTCTGTTAACGGATCTTCCAATCGCAGGACGAGGTTTCGCTATCTTTACCCACCCGAAAAACCAAGACCAAGAAAAGTTAATCCTACAAAGGATATCTTGCACAAACTGGCAGATGAGGACTTGGAAGAAAGCACAAAGCAAGTTCTTCGAACAGAGACAGGAATCAAGGGAAGAAGCGTAGTCTACGGCCTGCCAACGTTTTTTAACTTCCACTTTTTCCCTTTCGATACGATGCATTTGGGTTACAAATTTTCGAAGGACATTATGGAAATATTCAAAGGAGGGAATAGGTACCTGATGACGTTGACTGGGTATGCGGATGTGGGCATTGTAGTTTCCAAGCAAGGTTGGAGAATGATTGACGAGGAGCTGGAGAAACTTGAAACCAGCACATCACAGCAAGAGTTTCGTTCTAGGCGGCGAAAACCTCGTCTTCTCGAACATGGAAAGCAGCAGAGTATCGGCAATTTGTCGTATCTTACTGGCTTGTTCTACTTGATGGACACCTGCCACGACGAATTCTCAGTGACCTCCGTTTGGTCACTCAAGTTGTTGACTTTTGGTCGCCACCTGCGTTGAGTGCCAATGATGTTGAAGATGTTGGTAGTTGTGCAGTAGCCTTCCTCAAGCATGTCGAGAAAGAGTACTACAGGTATGATGTGAGGCGTGTCGGAGTATGGAAGGAGACTTTGCATACGCTCTTACATGCTAGGGAAAGCGTTTTGTGGTACGGTCCATTGGTTAACTGTAACCAGTCTTGAGTTGAGCGCTACATTGGTTTCACAAAGGCAAGGTTAAATGCGAGCACCAAGGCAAGGGAGTCGATGACTCAGAATGCTTTCTTCATGGAAACATACAGGCTATCCTATCGGGATCCCTTCTTTTACTCATCTTCTGGTGCTGTAAATTGTGGTGACAGTGAACTGGGTTCTGAGGACGGTGTGGGATACAGAAATATGTTAATGCAAGGGCCCCGAAACGTTCAAAAGCTTTCATCGTCTATCTCCCAGAGGTTAAAGCTTCCGGAATCGCGACGCTCATATACCATGGAAACGGAGGATCTTACAGGAACTGATGCGGAAGAGGCTATGCATGACGAGTAATTTGTTTCATACGGTAATGTAAGGGTTCGTTGTGGTGAAGAATGGATTGTTGTCAATGCTTCCCTGTGCGGTCGAAAAAGATCAGCAAAGTCCAGAGAAAACTTCTATATTGGTGCAGAATACTTGACGGATAGCCAGGCATACCCAAATACAAAATTGGAACAAATTATCTGCTACTATGGAAGATTTTTGCTGTTCCTGGAATACGATTTTGTCCTTGATTGCATGGTAAGAACCAGAAGGTTATTTGTGGCCGACTGGGCGTTTAATCTCAAGACAAAAGCTTGGGATCAAGTTTACAGCGATTTGCCGTTGAATAGAGTGTCCTCTGGGGCTACTGTCGGTAATGTGAGCGCAATTTGTAATTTGGTAGGTGTCTTGGAACATAAATACCCATCTGCAAGAAAATATTCGCAGCGCAGAGGTACAAAGACCTTTTATCTCGACCCTCATCGAGATTTGAAATTGCTGCTGAGCGATTCCCGTTCAGGACCGTACGGTTGCAACCGAATACTTCGCGGCCTGCAGCGCTAGTCCTTTTCGAGCGGGATTCAGATGATCATCGTAATTCAGATGGGTGTCGTGAGATGATAAAATAAGGAACGTATAGAGTGACAGTAGAGGAAGGTGGATACATTTTGTAAATCGTGTGGACATGCCGATTTGTGAAAAAATGCAGTCAAAAGATGAACCGTCTGTCATAAATTGACAAGTGTTTTCTGAATAACGAATTGTCCCATGCTACGTACAACAATGCAGCTCTTTCTTGCCGCTCCACTTGGACCAATTCAATCGGATGGGATTAAACTAAAAGGCAAGTCAGAACGCCCTTTAATGAGCCTCCAGATGGGGTAATTTTTTTTTGGAGTATAAATTCGAACAGTTGGAGTACAGTCCTATTCCACAGGAGGAAAATTGGACTAATTTTACTAGTTTGGCCGGAATTCAAAAAATTCCTCCAAATACATACAGTCTTAGCATTCAAAAGTACTCCAAATACAAGGAAAATGTTTACTAGAGTATTTCAGATCTTCTATTACTTATTTCTTGGACGCGGTCATTGAACACACTCTTTTCTTTTTCAACAACATAATTTATCAAGCTGCCTTGCTGGGAATATCACTTTCATTTTGCTGAATGGCTCAACATTTATTTCCATATTAACACAAACAACTAATAAATTTACTGTTATCATTTCAGAATATTCCTTTTTCTATAGTCTAAGTAGTAATTCTCCTTAGTGAGAAAGCTTAACTCTTGATTTTGAGATAACGTTTATTCGATGTCAGGATCATTTTTCACATCGCATAAGGTCAAACTTAATAACCTGCTTTCATTCCCATAGCACCTACGTAGGTACCTACTCAAATCATGACCAATTTTTGAAACTTCTGTATCTATCCGAAACCATTGCTTAAATAGGAAAGCCCTTCCTTCATCAAATTCTATGGAATCTTCGTTTTTTGTCCCTATGTTTGCAAAAGAATATTGCGATCGCATATGAATTTTAAAATTTTCTACTAAGAGGAGTTTGGGTACCCCTACCGTATCCCTTTTGTCATCTGCGTTATGTCGACGGGAGAATTTTTCCTCTACTTCTGTTAAAAGCTCAGAAATTCCCCTTCAATATATGTATAAATCTTGTGTTACATATTTCATATTGTTATCCCTGGTTTCCTGCTCCCATACGAATCTTATGAATACTGTTATACTTTCATAGTTGATTTTTCTGAACAGTAGAAACCGCGTAGAAGCAACAAAAGGTTCTGAATATGTGCTAAAGAAGCCAAACTTTGAAAGATTTCTTGCCTTCGAGAGCCATTTGGCTTGAACAGAAAGTTTCATCCTTACGTTCACAAATTACTTTTCTGATTTTCAAAGAAATTTCCAAATGTCTGTAATATTCAGTTTCTCTCGAAATTTTGGCCTGCTACTCGAGAGGGAAACAGAATTCTTTTATTTTATCAGTGCCCTCGAAACTAATTATTCATTCAAAAGTAGTCGCTACATCCATGAGATAGACCCCGTACATATCTATAAATGCACATAACAGCTCCTAATTTAAATAAATGAAATGTGATTCAATATATCGCTATCAGATCGACTATTGAAATGGTTTCAGTCAAGTTTCGATTATATATACTGGATTGGTTCTCCAATTGTCACCCGACTGCTTGTGGATCTCTGACTTTAATAAATTGATACAGGTCGAATCGCAGGCCTTTTTAACACAATCCTATTAGTCAACTCATCATTTCATTACCGTACTCAATATACCTATCAAGCAACTCAAGAGATTCCAGTTTCGTATGAAAAATAGACTAATAATATGTAATAAGACACATGTTAAAGTTGAAAATGGTCCTATTAATGCATCGTTTGCGAATTTAGGTGGCTTATCGAATGCACTTTTGCTCCTCGGGAGATTTTCCACGGTCCAGAGAGAAGAGAAACTCAAAAAAACTCCATGCGCGAAGATCAACAAAAGATGATTATCGAGGTCTTACTTCTTGCCTAGATTTTGTCGACACCTAAATATATCCTCTTTTCGGTGGTAATAGGAAGGCTATTTCTCATTGGATGTTGTCTGTGAACACATTATCAGAATTTGGCGATTTTTACATGTTTGTAATCATGTATTAAAGTCACCAAAATTTTCCTCTCAAGCGTTATAGATCTCCTTATTTATATTCATGAATCTTTTACGAGCTTCTTTTTTATTGTAAATACATATTAAAATCCCTAAATGTACCTGTAAATGGTAAATAGATGTAACATTTTATCATTCCCGTGACAAGGGCATCAGAATCAGAACAAATTATGATGTCACGCTAAATACAATATACATACAAACTGTAATATATTAACTCCACTGAAATCCTGTGCATCACGTGCAACGGGGATGTATATAGCAAATTCTTGAAATAGGTGCCCAACGGGTCGCAACAAGCGCTCTATATTGAAAATAAACTTTAAAATAAGTAAAATGGTCACAAAATACCCACACTTCTCAAACATAATATCAGTAATACTCTTAAAATAGCAAAATCAACTAATCCGTAATCTAAAACTCTGCCAGAGGGGGCAAAAACTCCGAACGGCAGATGGACCTAAAATTGTATTTATTCCACAGTTGCGAGTTTATAGCGGTTTAAATTCTTCTCTAGCCGCTTCAATTGTTTATTGATAGATTATGATCATGTCTTACAATCAAATCTACAATTAAAGAAAGTTGCTGCACTGTATGAGTTGGTAAACATGTAATTTTATTCCCCGTAGTTTACTAGAATTAATAATTTGTACGCTTACCTAACTATCCAAAAAAACTGTTTAATGATAAATAATGACTGGAGAGGACAGATGGACATCAAACGATTTTTTCGACGAACGGGACATTGATGGGAGTAAATCGATTGCTTAAATCGGGTCGCTAATAGTACACGTAGTGAGTGGGGAGTAGCGAGAAGTGACTTTTTCTAGGATAGAGACTACAGTGCGAACAGAGAATCCTGTAATGTGGGCAAGACGTTACTAAAGCGTTGAGGAACTATCATGACTGCAGAAACAGCAGGTCGCCGCATGTGACGCTGACTGAAACTTCTGACGTCAAAACTATCCCTCATTGCTCTGTTTATTTCCAGGCATAACGAGCTGTAGAGTGACGGAAAAGAGATACTTTTGACTAAGTGCACAGTAGAAACGAAGAGAAATATTTTGCAGTTTGCGGGAATGGCGGTTTGTATTTTAGGGTAGAATGAATTTATAGCGAATGTTTTTGACGGCTCCAGCGGGACATAGTGTTGGGATTGATGGCACAGATCAAACAACCACCTGTGCGAGAGGGTAAGGAAAAAAATGATCAGCGTCATTCTATGGCTAAGGCAGCTTCAGGGAATGGGTAGAGATCTATTTCGCGTTTTCATTGCTATTATATATCAATGCGGTTTGGGTTCAGGATGATTTAGCACACTTCAAGCAGTTCTGATTTCGAAAGCCGCCAGAATGGTGCGGAAAAAATAGAGCTAATCTTCCTGACTATTGTGGTCGAGGCATGGAGAGGGATATTCAATGTCTCTAATTGGTGTGTTTAAGTGATAGGATGATGGTCAGGTGAAATTTGTTAGCGAATGTGGGAAAGAAGTGCGGTGAGTGGAGCACCCAATAGTTAATTGATTGTTGAAGTAATATTAGGTGGTTGAAGCAATACTTGATGATTCCGCTGAAAATTCCAGAGCATTTGACCATAAATTATAAATGAAAGTATGAAACGAGAGTAGATAAAAATTTTAAGCAGAAATTACTTAATTCAAAGGTATTCCAGGGGAAAGGCCCTAAAGTTGCTGTCAAAGTACAAGGTTCTGGGGTTTACCGTAACTCTAATCAGCGATATCAATATTACTGGACATCAAGGTAAAATATCTCTTATCCTGATTAGTAATCGGTAAGGGGTTTCGAGGGGCAGGTGAGATTATTATAATAGCTTTATCGAATGGATAAGCACAAAATAATATGAATTTTGCACTTAAAAAGTTGAAACTAGTGTCTGGGTACAGTGCTTAAGTCCTGGTGATGTTTACTAAACGTATACTGTATACGAAATGGAATCTTGGGGAATTCTTCACAAAAATGGGCAGAACAGCATCGTGAAAATGCGAGTCGTCGGTCTGAGATGAGGGGGCGCTGAAACTGATTCTTACATTATCCATCTACTCTACTGTGTGTGCCCTATAAGTCCAAAATACATCTTTTTCCCGTACTCCTCAGCTGAATTTTCGGTCATTCGTTGTACATTCTCTTTAAAGATTAGATTTCATCTTCTTACTTCATTAAGCTGTCCTGACGGTAGTGATACAGTTCTTTAAAATGGGTACCTTAGTTAGCTTATTTCAAAATTCCTCTGTTTCGTACATCGACCGGCCCAAGTATTTGGCTACAGTTACAGCCAACCGGAGGTTACACATCGGCCATCAACAGAATCGTACTTCTGCTGCTGCTGTAGCGTGTTAGTTTGATTCACTGTAGTAATTTCTGACGACAGACACAGTACTGATATGTTACGTCCCCTGCACCTGGGGTGGTTTAGTAGCCAGATTCAAAATTATTTTTCATTAATCTGCAGAATCGCACATTCACATTTGGCAGTAAATCAGTGATTATGAAGCCTAGCCGCCATCAACCAATACCAAAATTTTATCACGACCCTTCTGTCTGTAGGACTCAAAACTCACGGCCGATTCCCCCGCCGGGCCTTGTCTGTAGCATCCCATGGCATCTGTCACGGGCGCCTCACGGCCACGTGGAAATTTCGGATTTTTCTACGCTTCTCGTGGCTCAGTTGGCTAGACGTTCGTCATCTCAGGTAAGGTTGGTCTGATTTATGAGTTTTAGATGGGTTCGAACCCCACCGATGACCGGTTCTACCCCTTCGCGTCGAGGAGCCAGCTTCGCGTTAACATTGATTAATGCTAATCGTTCGTCTTTTCGAACTACTACGGAGGTACCACAGCCACGAACAAAGTGGTTCGGGTTGAGGGCGCGGGCGGTACATCGTTCTCAAAAGCTAGTAAAAGGAGCAAGAAGAGCTGCCCTCTATAACGAAAGAAAGACAGACACATTTCCTTTTGGTTTCTTTCAGAGATACCCATCTTCCTGACGAGATAGCGGTGATAAAACCCTAGCGACCCAGCCTTGCTAATTGATCAAAATAAAAGAATAATACTTACATTATTATTGTAGCAATGCTGGCAGGTTTAACGGTTCATTCTGCCATTATGGCTCTTTAATTGAAAAAATTGTAAATTTCAGTGGCAGATAGCAGTGCTTGTAGTTTAAAATACTGTGCTGTGGCCTTTCTGTAATGTTTATCTGGCCACCTGTGGGCGCACACTGTAGAAATAATTGTAAATATGCTCCAACTCTTTACTTTTTAGTGGATATCATGGCAGTATGCTGACGTCAAGTATATTATAGTGTTTTCTAGATATTTTCATTCACACTTAGCAGCTATAGTTTCTGAAATGATTGGTAATGTCCTATATTCTTTCCTGTCCTTGACGGCCAAGCGTAACCTATTGTTTCCCCTTTTCCGCGCACCCTCGACGCAGTACAGTATATATATAATGTACTGTGTCGGGTGGTGCGAATAGAGTACCTAACCCTGCAACAACTGAGGAGATACAGTACAATATCTCCCCAGATCAAGGTCTGACCTCGCACAGCCCACACGCCTCCGCACTCAAAGTGAGACACGGGCGCACTGATGGCAAGTGCAACCCCACCCCAATCCCCCACCCTACTTTCTACCACCGTCATCCCCTCCCCAATCAAGGGCAGTCTATCAACCACTAACTACTGCCGCACGCCCCCACCATCCCCGCCTGCCTCTTCAGAAGCGCCAACTTGCTGGTAAACAGCTGTTGTAATCGTGGTAGGCCCCCATTGGCGTGTCGTTGCAACCACCTCCATGTGGGCTTCCATCACCAATTCATCCTCCCCTCACCCCCCTCGTCCTAACGCCTCCCTCTTTGCCGTCAGTATCTTCTTCTAATCGTAGTTGGCTTCCCCTTCCTTGTCATGGATTCCCTTGCCTCCGTCCTATTCTCGACTCTCTTCCCGTTCTACCATGGCCCGTACCAAGCAGAAGGCCAGCATGAGCACAGGGGGAAGGGCCCCTCGTAAGTCCATCGCTACAAAGGCGGCCAGAGTTCCTCGTCCCGATGCCGGCGTATGGTCTCGCCCCGAAGTGTTAGGACTTTGAGCCCGCCAAGATATCCAAAAGATAGTCTACGATAATCGAAGCCCACTAAAGTACGCCATCTACCGTACTGTTTTTGCCCGTCCCATCGCGATGAACGAGGAAGAGCAAACGGCACTCTTCGGTCATCAGATCACCGCTCTCGTGCACCATTCTGCGGTTCGGGAGTTCACGAAGATCGACGCCTATCAGTTAGGCGTCTCCGAGTCCTTGGAAGACCCCGAACCTTATTCCTCTGTTCCACATTCCGCCTGGTGCCTACAATCAGTTTATTGGAACAGCGGTGCCAATATATACTGCGCCATTGACGAAGACACTGGCGAAGAGCACATGGTGCTCCTGTACACGATGGCGTTCGATGGCTTCTCCCGGGAACACGATCCGGCCGTGAATGGAGATAAACTCGTCTTGGGCAAACAAGACCGCCTTCAGACCATTGAAAACATACATCGGTAGTGTCAGAAATACCCCGAGCAGAAGCTCCAGCTCTACTTCACGCGTTCTAGAGGCCTCCGTTCGGACCCAACTCAGCACCGCCGTCTCCCTCTACACCCGTTCCAATGCAGGGACCACACAGACGGTTGCATTGGTGACTCTTCTGGTATCGCCCTGGCTGAGTACGGCGAGCCTACCCAGGCCCTTCATTGGGTGTCCGTCTTCCGTGAGAGGGCCGCCTGTACTCGGATTGACCTCACCCCGGGCGGCCGCATTCGCAGCCTGAGGGACGCCCAAAAGCTTCTCCCACCACGTAGCCTCGTGCTGTGGAACTGCCTTCCCCTGAACCCCCGCTCGATTCCATCTTAATTCTACCGCCCGGGATATACCTATCGGTTCGCACGGCTTCAACCACTGCGTCACCATCAACACGACCAGTTACCGACTACTCCACCCGGGCGAAGAGTTCCTGTTGGCGTTCTCCGTCGACGCTCTGAAGGATTGCATGGGTTTCATTTCCTAATTCCACGCCGTCTGCGAGGTAAGGCGCGTCGTGCTCCTCGATGGGGTTCCCAGCAAACGCCTACGCCACCGAAGAGGGCATCCTAGGGCTAAAAGGAGGGGAGAAGCGAAGAAAAAGTTTGGAGGTCAATCAAGCTCCCGTGGCACCAGCTGACTCGCCCATCTTGCGTTCCAGGCCCGAGCAGCCCGCCTCTAATTGTCCTCAAGCTCTTTACCTGATTCCTGTCCCTATTTTTGCTTCCAATTCCTTCGTGCTCCACTTGTCCTCAGTTTCCCCTTATTCTCCTAGGCCTGTCTCTTTCATATTTGTATTTGGATTCAAATAAACGTTCGGGTTCCTTCTAGCAGTGAAGAACCTTGGTTGTAGCCCATCGTTTGACGACTCGAACCCTTAGCCTTCTATTTTTATCTCCTTAATCGGTCTTTGTTGACCATCTCGTATGTCCCACCAGAAGCTGAACGTGAATCTCCTTTGGGGTCACTCGACCCGCTGAGGAGGCTAACTCATAACGAGGATGATCAGCTTTGATTACCCGGCACGGTCCGTAGTAAAACAGGTCGAGCGGCGGCCACTTCCGAGACCCACTAAATTATGTCCCATGCGCCACCAGCACTTCGTCCCCAACATCGAACCGTTTAACCTCCCCTTAGCCTTTCACGGAGCGCACGACCTTTCCACTACAGCAGCCCTCACGCTAGCTTCCCCCAACATCTCGACGAGGCGGTGACCTGAGCTAGCTTCGTTCAGCAGGGCTACCACGTCGCTTACCATCATCCTCGGCTCGATCCCATACATTAATCGGAACGGCGAGTTGAAATCCCCGCGATAAGATCGGTGAAAGCCGTACAAGACTTTCGACATAGCCTCCGTCCAGTCCCCTCCACTCTGCTCGACTGACCTTTTGATTGCGTGCTATAAAGTCCCTACCATCCTCTCGGCCCTTCCATTTGCCATGGGGGCGTTTGAGTCTGTCATGGCGTCGTCGAACCTTGGATGTGCTACCATTAAATGCTTAGTAATATCCTATATTCTTTCCTGTCTTTGAAGGCCAAGCGTAACCTATTGTTTCCCTTTTTCCGCGCACCCTCGACACAGTAAAGTGTATATATACTGTACTGTGCTGGGTGGTGGTAATACAGTACTTAACTCTACACCAACTAGGGAAATACAGTATAGTATCTCCCCAGATCAAGGGGTGAGCTCACACAGCCCACATTTTCCTTTAGCATGTACAGTATTAGGGTTTTGGTCCATAAAAGGAACAGTATCTGCTGAAGAGATTCAACTCTCTCGGCGTGGACTGACACTCACGCACTGAGTCCCACATCAGCACTCAACCTTGTACAAGGTTGAGTGCGCTACTCGTCTTTAGCCGGTCACCCTACGAGCTTGACCTTCTACACGAGGCCAGCATCGATCTCTTCCTATACCCGCTCGTGGATGGCGTCCGATAGTGTCTTCTGCGATAGTTTTTTGTTTAAGCAGAGGGCTCTGAAAGGGAGAATCCTGGATTAGGAGCAAGAGAGGGACCAAATCTGTTGCGCCTCCACGGTGTCTCGGTACGTTGCGAGATCTGCCATTGTCGCCAGAAGAAGGGCTGTGCACAGCACTGAGTTCCAAGTGTTCCATATACTATGACATACTTACATACTTACCACGTTTCACAACTGTACTGTACTGTACAGTAGTGCGACCCACTTTCTGCATGGTTCAGGTTTTTGTGTAGTATGCGTAGTTTCAGCGAGGGGGAGCGAGAAAGGAAGGCACAGTGAACGAGTACAAAAGCCCCCTGGATGCCGTTGCAGTCCCGTATTTGTTGTGTTTTATTGGGCCGATTGCCGTAGATAATTGACACACAGGTACCGTAGGCAGATAGGCTGATTGACCGTTTTTCTCTCTACCTCTCTTGTCCCTCCTATTGCCGCGATCGTACAGAGAGTTCTGCCTTATATAGCCGTTCGCATGACAGCATAGGAGTAGACCGAGCTCGATAAGTACAGTGCAGTACTGTACTGTACAGTACTACATTACCGGTAGCTCTATACAGTAGTACTGCCACCGGGCAAATACGGCACAAGTCATCAAAGCTGCCAAGTCATTGCAGTCGTGGCCTGAGATTGGACACGACCGTTTGTACAGTATGCACTGTACAACATACACCCCAGTTGGTCCGAAGCGGTCCTAACCGGCAGAGGGCCCAAGCAAAATATTAACGCGGTAAATCATTAGAAAACCCAAATAATTACTGTGCATCTCGAATATCTTGAAATTAACCGTTTGCCGTGCCATGCACAGTACAGTATTTTCACATCGAGTGAACGGTCCTATTCCAGCAGTAGGCCCTATTCATGCGGATCAGACAACTACAGTACGTTAGGAAATACTGCACTACATAAAGCACTCCTGGGTTGTGTAATTTTTAACGCTTTATTGTCGGAACTCCTGTCTATAAAAGAGGGGCCTCTATCATAGATGTGCGTTTCCACCTGTCCACAAAGTGTGCCAACAATTTCAGGCGCACGCAACCCATTCAACAACAACTGCCACGTGTTACAGAAGATGAATTTTACACCAGTCCTATGGCACCGGGTATGCACCAACTATTATGTAAGCATGCTTACAGCAATATCGAAAGTAAAAAAGAAATGAGAAAGAGAGAATCCCTTAACCGAATAGCAATTTGACCAAACCAGGAGCTATTGACAGAATACGTGGGAATCAATGGTGAGCTAGATTATCTAGAAGATCTCTCTGCTCGCTCCTCAAGTTATCGATCTGTCTTGACTCTCTCAGCTTCATCAAGTCTCTCCGAATCTATATATCCAACTGCACAAGTCCGATTATTGTTTTCGGAAAGTATTTAAGTTCCGCTTTGTTAAGTCGTCGGCCAAGTTATTTGGGATTGTTATTCACTAAATAACAGTGATCTCTCCGGATTCAAAGAAGTCTCTAAGCCTTTCGACTGTGGGACGGAGCCTGTAGTCGCTACCTTCGTCAAGAGTAGTGACGGTCGAGTAGATTCCATGTGAATCAACCGTCAAGATAAGTGACAGGCAACAACCGGAAGCGTACAACTTGGATAACCGGTATGACATGAGTCCATCCAGATCTGTTGAAACTTCCGCTGCAAGTATCTCCGCCCCATTGTGGTGCAATTTGTACACGTAAGGTACTGTCAATAGCAGAGCTGATGTTTATCATCTTTTTTTGGATCTTATTTTTGGACGAGTCCGCCGCCACTACTAACAGCAGGTACTGTATTTTACAGCAAAGGCTTCGTCGACTGTAAGTCTTCGTTGATCTTGATACTGTACACTCACCCGGGCCGGTCCGAAGGAGCGCGATTCGGACCGCCCGGCCCCCAACTTGGACCTGATATTTTTGCAGGCGAAAATCACTCATTGGGCCAAAAGTCGACCTAAGTCATCTCTAACTTGGATATTTATTACTTGCCTGACATTGACTTTACTTACCCCACCGTTGTAGGTAGTGCTAACTGAGCTGACTAGTATTTTTCCTACCTGGCCACTAGGGCCCCCGATTAAAGAGCCACCCCGATGTTGGCTCTGAACTTGACTCCCAACTTCCGCCTTTGCAGAAACCTTGCCAACGGTATATTTGGCTATAGCGACGTTTATCCGCCCGGGTCCCATTTTCTATTTCCCCCCTCTCTATCCAATATTATAATACCCCTTTTATTGTTTGTTTGTGATACTCAATCACACTTTGCGCCCCGGACTACGGCGTCTATATACAAATAAGAACTCCAAGGTTGTCGTTGGTGACAACACCCTTATCTGTAAAGGAGATATTCAGGACTTCTGACCCACCACTACACCTTCTTTGTCGAGTATTTCACCCCTGGTGTCTAAGATTCTTTGGAATCGATCCCTATCAAGGTTCTAGCATCCCGCGGACCACGGTCCGGCCTTACAACCCGGAGGAAAAGTATACCGTCCAGCCGTCCAAGGAATTACCCCTTCTCTTCCAACCCCGTTTCTCCTCGCCGTCGGCGAGCTGTGCTACTTCATCGCAGGATGCTTAAAGAGAAAGATGGACTGCGAACACCCTGTGGGTCTTGGTGTGTGTGTGTTGTGTTTCTCATTGTCTGACGGTGTTCCGTTCCTAGACGAGAAGAACTGCGCACCGCGCATTGCACTACACCCATGGAAGAAAGCCAGACCCGAGCTTGTTTGGAGCTGTGCCAGTCAATACCTAGGAATATTTTAGAATGCGGAAGGAATATTCCCTAGAAGTATCCCGTTTGGCCGTAGGACGATTTCCCTTGGCTTGCCTCAGAAAATGCAAAGTATGCCGCATCTTCAGCACTGACGTCACGATTAGAAGGCATACGAGACGTGAGGACCGGATTGAGTTGGCAAATCTCATGAAGAGCCCGTTTGGCTTAACTCAATTGGCGTACTCTGAGATCGGAGGTCCATTGCTGAAAATTACTAGATACAAATGCTGCATGACTGAGAACGCCATGTCCAAGCCAATTCAGCTGTGCTTGAAACAGCTTGATTTCATCCGGCGAGAATTTAACTTCTTGATCCTTCCTTATATTGTGTTCTAATGGGAGTTTGACAATGGTGTCCAAATATTCCTTCATTCCGACAGTAACTTCAAGATCGCTGTCCTGGAAGATGTGGGGTCTGTTGAAAACTAAGTTCGAATCATAAATGAATATGTGGACCTTAAAACGTTTGGAAATCGCAGCATGGAATTTTTGAATCCTTTGTGCATTTACGGCCAGTAGAAAGTCGTCCACAACTTTAGCAAAAATGAGAAGCAGATTTACAGATGAGTCACGTTTCAGAAATAATTGCGGCATTCCAGGGATGCATTCAAGTGCATTGTCGAACATCCATTCTTCGACTGCAAGTTGACACAAACGGCCTGATTCTACGAGACCATAACCTGGGACGAGAAGCTTCCACACTAAAAAGCGATTCGTAGTCCATCCTTTGGGCAGGCGGACATATACGTTGCGATTCAATGGACTCGATTGGACAAATGCACCAGAGATGTCTATCGTTGCCAAGGAAATTCAAAGTATCGCTGCAGCGGAAAGAAGAGCCCGTATAACAGGAAATCTAGCCGTTGCTGAGTCCTTTAGGATGAGAAGCTTTTCCTTATCCCTATTCCCGTGTGGAACTAATCTGCACTTCAATTTTAACTTGTCTGATTCTCTATCAATATTGACTTGAAAGAAATACTGCGATGATATAATATTTCCATCTCTTGGTAAGCTTCTAATATTGATTTCTTTATACGCGTTTTTATCCTTTTATTTGGACTTTTCCTTTGAGCTAGATTCGTCGATAAGGCACCTTGGTACGATCGAAGCGATACTGCTTACCGTCACAGGCTCATCAACAGTCGCGTTTCCAAATTGGCGAAGTATTGTTTGCTTCTGTTACTTCAACTCTTCTAGAAACTTCGTTACTTATACCTCAAGTGCATTACTTCCAACATATTTGTCCGATCGAATATTTGGAGTACTTTTATTTATATCAAATTCGACATCCTTGTACTTTGCCCGTTTGGTAGTGTTCTTAGTCAAAAGGAACGATTTTGACTCTGGAATGATTATCCGAGTACTCTCAATGTCATCGAAACGACTCGAGAAAAATGAAGAACGATTTTCTTCATTGACAGCGGTTCTGAGACTTTTCAATATCTGGTATTGGTCTTGCGCAGAAGCAGACAGAATGGGTGCAGCAGCAACAGAATCAAATTCTTCATCCAACGGGATTTGATTTTCCTGTCCTTGTTCTGAATTTTCGATACTTTCCAGCTCTTTCAAAATGGATGAAGATGGGTAAAGACTTATGTCCTCGTATGCGACTCTCATCCGTTTACCGTTTCCGTACTTGCTTCGAGTAAGCTTCAAGAAATATTCTTTGCGTTTTGGAGGCATCCCAAATTCCAAACACTATGCTTTGTTTGCATCTCAAATATATATGCTGGAGTTCCACGTGTGGAAATTTTTGAGGGAATAGTTTTGGTGATCGAGATTCCAGCATCTTTGAGAGCGTGCGGCGTGCAATCTGCTCATAATGTGCGTCAATTAACTTAGATTCCACTGGCATCTGTGGTAGACCAACCATAGATAGTTTGTATCCTCTCGCAAGTTCAAATGAATTGACACGATTTTTTCCACGAAGACTGTTCGTTACAAGGTCAGCTCTTGAGAATTTTTCTTAAGCCATGAACGAAGAACCCTTCGTGTTTCATTCGTGAATTGCATCCTTGAGAATACGCAGTGACACTTGACGCAGAGTGAATTTTGCACTTTCCACTGAACCAATTTTGCTGTGTCCCTACGCAGGGCGGGGTTTCGGTTTGATGCCACGTTTTTGCAACGTTTTGCAAAAATCATCATTATCGAATTCCTTATCAAACGATATTGATGCAGGCGCTCCATTTACCGCGATCCAGTTAGTTTCAAGTAGTCTTGCAGCTTCTTCCAAATCCCTGGTCGACACAACTACTGCGTTGCAAAAACTTGAAGCCAGATCTTTCATATGGAATATTGGGTACTTCGTCAATTCAACCACGTACATGAAATCGATTTGTACTTCCTCGTTAAATTTTCAAAGTGGACTCCGCAAGAATATCTTGCGCATGTTGAGTGGCCTTCCAGTCGTCTTGCAGCAAGAGCACTTTTGCACGAATGCTTCTAGAGCTTGCTCCAAGACTGGAGAAAGAACTCCGCCCCGTTTGCAGAGATATTTTATGTCCTTCAGAGGTAAGTGCGAGTACAGGTGAAGTTTTGATGCAAAGAGTTTCGCAGATTTTCGCATGAAGCGCGAGTTTTCGTTACTACGGTTGTCCTAATCTCCATTTGTTAGGAGCGAAGCTCGCTGTGTCGCAAGATAGCTTTGGAATTTGGATATTTGGCTCATGATAACATGAAGGTGAGTTCGAGTTTCTCTACCTTCAGCAACGTAGATTGGAAGCACGGTTTTGCTATCCAATTCCTCGAAAAAACCTGATTGTATTATAAGAACACGATTTGTTCGTGAATTGAGCACATCTGACTTGCTCAAGACGCCATCTCCAAGTAGAAGAGGACTATCGCCCTTCCTGACGTTGACCGGAATAACGATTTTATTCTCTTTCAATTCTTCAAGAGGAAATATCCATATACCGAATGTGAGCTTCTCATCGCATCAATTCTACCAATAACCGTGGTAGAATTGCTCACAATCTAGAGGACCCATCTTGAATTCGATGCCCATCGCCAAAGAAAACGCTACTGCTGACTTTATTCAGCCAACCGATTTGGGACAACCCCCGTTCAATGAAGTATTTGGGTCGCCGTGCAATGGCATCAGATCGGACTTGGTAGGGATTCCGCTTACCAGGCTTCTTCGCCCTTGGAATGCTTGGAGCCCGGATGGAAATACCCGTCGAATTTTTCGGGTTCTTCGTTCGTCACGGCAATTATTCGCTTCACTGGTTTTCAAAGTGGCAAAGCTAGGACGCTGGCACTTCAAATCTCCTCGGACATGATCCTTCTTCACGCAGTCCATGCAGGCTTCTCCGACGAGTTCTGCCAGCATCATTGATTTCTTCCTCTTCGCATCCCGACTGGATTTGCCGTCGTCGCTGTACGTCTTCCGCTTCCTTCCGTTAAAGGGGCGAATCTTTGATAATTTTCTGTTCCTCGCCTCTCAATGACCGGCTTCATGACTACCGAAGAATCTTCTGACTTTATAGTAAACAGTGGATTCAATTTGAGCCCCTTTGACCGGGGTTATAGTCCTATTGGTTGTCTGAGCACGAGAGCGGAGTACTTCAACCGCATCATCAAGACTTAAAATGCAACGACGACCAGAGGAAGCAATAGATTTGGCTACATCCTGAGCACCACTCAGCTTCTTGATATTGTCAAAGATGGGCTTAGCATCTCGACACATATCGTTAAAGCGACCAGTGATCTTCTTTATAGAGAGTTTTTCATTGCGAATAGGACTCTCGGAAGATCTTGCGATCGAAACAGCAAGCTTTCTCGTACTCAAGGATATCCACTGTGCCTCATCCAATGTCAATGAGAACTTTTTCTCAGCGCGTATCGTTCTCTTTCTTCTTTCCTCCGCCATTCCGATAATTCGGAGCTTGGCGTTGGTAAGGGACGCTTCTGAGAGAGAGACGTTATTGAGGAGGTTTTTTGCCAGTACTTCTCCGATTTGAGATTGACTGGTTGAACAGGCTGTCATCAGGTGTTCGGTGGCGAACCCACGAAACCTTGGGACATATCGTTTCAAGTCCTCATTGTTTTTGCGTCTGCAAGAACTGAACTTATTGAAAGAGTCAATGATGCGCATGACAACAGAGATGGGAAGATCTTTTGCGATCAAATCTACAATCCCTTGGACAGCCTTAGCCTGGTCATCCTTCATGTAATCGATCTTGGCTTGCTCCTGGGCTTCGTCGACGAGACTTTGCTGAGCTTGGCGAAGAACTCAGTCAAAGAGCTGATGTCCAAGCGTACGGAAAACCGTTTTGTAAAACTTGTCTTCCCCCTTCTCTGCAGCAGTTGCAATCAAATTAACCCAGCTCGCAAACTTCTTCCTCCACACGAGGAGTTCTTGATCCAGTTCGAATAACGGAGGGTTCATCATGCCAAAAACTTTCTCAAAGTCCTTCCCTGGGCCCATATTTCTAGTATGCGTAGTGTCAGTGAGGGGAAGCGAGAAAGGAAGGCACAGTGAACGAGTACAAAACCCCCCTGGATGCCGTTGCAGTCCCGTATTTGTTGTTTTTTAGTAGGCCGATTGCCGTAGATAATTGACACACAGGTACAGTAGGCAGATATTCTGATTGCCGTTTTTTCTCTCTACCTCTCTTGTCCCTCCTATTGCCGCGATCGTACAGAGAGTTCTGCCTTATATAGCCGTTCGCATGACAGCATAGGAGTAGACCGAGCTCGATAAGTACATTACAGTACAGTACTGTACAGTACTAAATTACCGGTAGCTCTATACAGTAGTACTGCCACCTGGCAAATACGGCACAAGTCATCAAAGCTGCCAAGTCATTGCAGTCGTGGCCTGAGATTGGACACGACCGTTTGTACAGTATGCACTGTACAACATTTTGAACGCATTACTGTACTGTACGAGGTCCCCCCTTCTGTGCTGAAACTTTCGGCCTGAAACATTCAAGACAGCTGATTGGAGTTGAGTCCAGCGGAAATTACATTAAATTCCGCTCATATTTACAGTTACTTGTGTTTTGCAGGATAGTAAAGATGCCGTACAACACGGGGCTTTCCAGCGACCAGATCCACGTGTAAGGAGTTCCGGATTCAAGTTGAAAAATGACTTGAAAACAAACAATCGGGATTTCGCAGATTTATTCTCCTTCTGCTATGATAATTTTTACAGCATGCGACCGAGAGAAAAAGAGAAACTTTACTACAATGAGTATCTGTCGTGTACTGAGAGATTCCAGAAATCACCAGATAGCCAATTGATCAAATCTGTAATAGTGCTTTGGCGGCCTACAGGAAAAGGCCTGGCCAGATCAGACCGCCAAAACTTGGCGCGAAAGTACGCAAACCAAAACCACTGCATGATGCCTCATCCATGTCCCGAGCCCAACCATCGACAGTTCACTTCTAAAAGCTTTTCCTGCGCATTATTTGCAGTATCGTGTAGATCCTGCCGTCCCGCCGCACTTCCTACCATAAGTAACGACGAACCAACATCAAGTGCTACGTTTCACCCCGCTATCAATCATGCTATCACTTCTTATGAGAAAACAGTTTCTCCTCCAATGTCAACAGGTTTACAGAAAGAAAAGAATTTTTCAAAGAAAGCTTCACCTAAAAAAGGTGGAAAAGGATGCTCTGGAGCGCAAACTATAGCAAGGAAGACGTTAATTCTTTCCTTGAAATTGTGGAAGAAGTGGAACCAATTGGCGCAAATAATTGGGGTGTTGCGGCAGACGACTTTCAATCCTGGCGTGAAGTATATTATAGACCAGCACGAGATCAGTATTCTTTAAAAAACAAGTTCGAAAAACTCTGCAACTCTCGAAAGAAAACTGGAGACCCGTCCCGTCCTGCTGATGTTCGTCGAACTAAGCATATTGCTCATGACATTCAGGGCAAAGTTGTAGCGCAGATACTTAGTGAGTAAAAAGACTCTAATGGAGAAAATGGCGAAGGCAGCAATGAAGAAGGTGGAAATCTCTGCGTAAAGAGAGACAAAATTGTGAGAGCTAGAGCGAACAAGCGCGGTATGGCCGCAGGAGATTTGGTTTCTCAGAGAGCAAAAAGAGAGGAAGCATTGATCGACAATATGGAAACAATGAAGGGCTAAATAGGTAAGATTGCGAAATCTATGAACAGCAAAAACGATTCTGGGGCCAATACTGACCGCACTGGTTTAATTGCAGATGCAGTGAGGTCATAAGTGGACTTTCTGAAGAAGTACATGGCAGAAAACATGAATGAGACAAAGACCATGATAACGGCGATGAATTCTGTGCTACAACTCTTACCTGAAAAGGTGTCCGGACGAGGTAGCGGAGCTTTTGGACATTAATTTCATCGATCAGAACGCGTCTGAGACCTCCGGTTTTTCCGCTCGCGCGGTCCCTGCACTAGGACTAAAGCATTCGCGGACTTTACTCCTCGGGCAGGAGCCCGCCCGAGCGCTTCAAAGCAATGATTGCATGTCGCCTTTGGGGTTTTACGTGGTTGGAATCTGACTCCTGCCCATACGTTTCGTTCGAAAATTGAGTAAACGGCAAGCCAATTCTATACTGATTCCTGTCTTCTGTGTATCACACATGAGTACCGTATTAAGACGTTGAAATGGAACTTTGATCGCTCTAATGGCCCATTTCGCGCTTTGCCGTTCATTCGGCATGACGCGCATTATAATAAGATCGATTGCTGACAACTCTCCTGACTGGATTATGCCGTCTGTCTCGTTTCTTTTGCGGGCTCTCAAAAACTTTCCATTCGTGCAGTCTGTGCCGTTAACAAACGCGGAGTCACCCAATATTGCCATGCTGGAAGGTTTAATACTAGCTGATAGCTTGGGAAAGTACAGGCCTGTAGTTCCAGCAAGCTTTTTATCATGCCAACTACCTGGATGGTTGACTCCAGCCAGTATTATTTCGCCAAAGAACTTGAAGACAAAGAGATTAGCCACTTCTTTTGACTGCGTATAGCCTTCATAGTAGGCGTTTTGCAGGTTCAAGTCCCCATAATTCTGGAATTTGAAGCGGCTTCTATCGGTGACGGCAAACAATCCTTTCAACAATGGCCCAAACCTTCTGTTTTTTCCGAGAGCGCTGCTGATGCCTCCTGTTCTTCATAAGTAGGCGAACTGATTCTAAAGAGAGCAGATTCCTTCTTCGTAACCGCTTTGTACAATACGAACAAAGATTAGTCTAACCATAGGTAATTTGAACTCGGAGCAAGACCAAAACCTGTGCACAACTGTTGCAGTTTACCACTTGTTCGAAGATAACACAAAGCTAGTCCGAGTAAATCTACGGATTTTAGAAACGTCTTACGATCTTTCTTGCTTTGGCTTCTTCTATACGGACTTCCATGGTTGCATTCGTTTCTGGCCTCTTGGAAAAGCGGCAGTAGCTTATGTATAAACAGGCACCGGGTAAATTTTGTAAGATCGCTTTCTGTTCCTTGTTCAAGTATTCTGCGCCAGGATGTTTCGTCACGTTCGGATTTTGGATGCCACAAACCCTGTCGTGTGTGTTTTGCAAGCTTATGAGATCTTCTTTGACGTCTGTCCTGCTTTTTTAGGTGCAAAGAGGCACTCCTGGTTGCCGTAAATGCTGAAATTGCAGCGCAAAAGCGCCAGCCTTCTGCGATTCTGAGGCCATCGTTTTCGTGTGCTCAACTGGCGAACGGTATGGTAGTCTTGGAGAAACCTCGGAGGGCTCCTTCAGACTGCCGTATTTTTAATGACTCAAAAGTTCGATGCCCCGCATCGATGCCCTGCCACTCCGACCACTGCCGGACTTAAGTACCAATCGTCCTCTCAACTGGGGGTCGAATTGATTGACCCTTGAATTAGAATAAATTCAAAGGGGATCCCATAATGACTAACCTATATTACACGTAAAATTAGAGGGGTGTTACACCGTGACAGCCTTCAAACTTGGCGGGAGCGTGTCTCAACCGCAAAATAATAATCAAATACTTGATTTGCGCTCTTCTAATTTGAAGACCTTCACCCTAGCTTAGCGAGTAATTCTTGAAAACCCGGCTCGTATCATATCGTCAGCGCACCCTTTTGATTGACTGGAAATTGACTCAAAAAAATGCTGAGTCTGATACCTGAGTATTAGTCACGCTTTTTCACGCTGTTTACCGCCAACATAACGCCGTTGCAGTAATGGTATGCAGCCGGTCAAAATTTTGGCGATGTGATTGGCTACTGTTTTACCGGTCGGCAATCTGGTAACTTCTGGATTCTCCACCGTAATGTTGTGAATGTGTATGACCATTTTCTGTAATGAACCTGCATGCTTACATTTTAACGCGCCCAAAACGTTTAGAGCTAAATTCCTGGAGTACATTCTATGACGCTGGAATTCACTAATGACGATGATTTGGTTGACAAAGAGGAGCGACGCTATCGTATGCCGGATACGAGTAAATGCAGTACATGGAGAATGAGCTGGCGAAGAGCGAGGTTGGCGAAGAGGCGCAACCGCTATCGTATGCCGAGTACTTGCAAATGCAGTACGTCGAGAGTGAATTGATGATCGGTGGTGTTGATTATAGGCGCAATTGTCATTGCGAACGAGTTCTACGTGAATGCAGTAGATGATTAATGTTCGGCAATGAACGAGTTGGCTATAGGCGCAACTATCGCCGAATGATAGGTACCTGCAAATGGTGGTAGGAAGTGATACTTCGGCCGTGTAAAGGGTCGTAAGTTCTGTGATTCAAAATCTATAAGAGGGACGACCTCCCCGCCGACTTTGACGATGAGAGAGGGGGAGTAAAAACGGAAGCAGCAGGGAACACAGCACTCGCAGATCTTGTAAAGGAAGCCAAGCAAGGTAGCCCGGAAGAATAGGCTACCTGGGCCTTATGGTCAACCTTTTGCCTCGTCAAATAGGGTTCCATCGTACTCCTGCGTACTGTACGACAACTACACCATCTGTCTGTGTCCGAAACTACCCATTTTACAACTGTAAAGCACAGTACTGTACAGTTGTTGGATGGTTGGCGCAGAATATGCAAACGGGAATACATGATCGGGATTGCGAAACAAGCTTATCTGAATTGGCACAGAAGCCGAATGACACGTACGCATTAAGCATTCCACAGCAGCAAACCAACCCGCAAGCCACCGCTGAATCGAGGCAGAAAGTAAACCCAGAGGCAAAGCAGAACATGAACACGGACTAGGAATTGGAAATGATGAATGCAGCAACAAATGCAAGCGGACTAGGGCACAAATGTTAGAAGTGGCAAAGGCGATTAATGCATACTGGGTATGAGCAACGATTGGACATACGAAGCACAGAACCGACATGGCATATGAACATAGCACTAATGTGAGAGAGCAAGCAAAGCTATAGCGCGGGGCAATCATTAGACACAGGCAAAGAATCAATGCAAACGCAATACAGCGCAAAGCGAGCATGTCTAATGCAGAAACGTTAGAGGTCCTAACGGTACGGACACTGAGCAAGCGAATGCAACAAGCACACAGCATTGAATGGCGAGACATAGCGAGGAGCATCGTATTAGAAGTTTCATATAAAGGATAGAATAGCGGCTGATTGAAGCAAAAGCGGAGGCAGCACGCCGGCATCTGGTGCCGAATCTACTGGCCCCTGCGACTACCGACGCGACTCAACCCTCAAGCCAGCCCCAGTAGGTGCGCTCAATCCCCTTCTTGCTTTACAGTTCGCCGATTAATCAACAACAGTACAGTACAGTTGGGCTAGCGATAGAATCGCCATTGCAATAGAAGAGCACAATGTGCAACTTATGCGCTGATAAGTCGCCAGCGGATCATTCGTGTGGTTGTGTTACCGGCTGGACGCGACCAAAGTCAGAATCTATATACATCGCTCCTAGAAGCTACCTGGGCAGAAAATAGGGATTCTCCTTCTCTCGAGGTAGCGGCCTTCCTCGCCCTCGTCAACTTGTCAGTGCATGTGTCACTATCTAAAGGCTACCTCGCAAAGAATCAGTTGAAATACCTGCACCATCGCGCACAACGCTGTTTCCGTGACCATCACCTCCTCTCTGATTATTTTCACGGACAAGCGCAAATAGACACATCTTTTTGTATCCCCCGTATTGTTCATTTATACTCCCACTCAAAATGGACACGTTCAACACTTGTGTAACTATCATTAACTACGATGTTGTGTAACTATCCTTAAATACGACGTCAGCG
The DNA here is from genome assembly GCA_002205965.3 of Kappaphycus alvarezii. NCBI lineage: Eukaryota > Rhodophyta > Florideophyceae > Gigartinales > Solieriaceae > Kappaphycus > Kappaphycus alvarezii. The sequence continues at coordinate 2,149,338 of NADL03000599.1, forward strand.
CGTCACTGCGCAATAAGCACAGTCTCGCACCCTAGCAATCTCCCAGATTCATAACGAGGAAGGCCATGCCCCCCTAACTCTCCAAAACAGCCCTGACAAAGCCCACAAGAAAACCCCTTACCCAAATGCCTCCCCCGCCTGCAAACCTACCCCAAAGCACCTGTCCCCTAGTGCAGGCCTGCACGCCATCCTCCATGGCTACCTGCAGCCCGGTCAACTTCATGTGACGGCCGCCGCCAAGGTCACGCTCCGTCTGTGTGCCCTTTTCCACAGTAAAATTCTCACTGTCAAACGAGTGCATCGTTGACTCCGTAAGCCTCGACATTGTCCAACACACATCACTCGTTTTCCATTTCTCCTTTCCCTCCTCCCGCTAAACCCTCCATCCTCCTCTTCGGAAGTCATAAAGTTGCTCAAAGTCTGCAAACTGCTCAACCGACTTCCAAAACTCACACGCCCACTTTTGGCATCACGCCCAACTCCTGAACTCCTGACCGTCTTCACCACACACGGCTCAGCATCTTCCTCTGCCTCGCAGTCATACGTGTAGATATTAATCCTCTGTTTAGGAAAAGGCGTGGGAGCTCTCTTGATGGCCCCCTTGGCCCCCTGGTACGTGAACGACCCCGCCGACCCAATGACGGCAGAGTCTTACACACCTGATCCTCATCCACATTATCCTCGTCTCCAGTCTCAATCTCACCGTATAGTTCCAGCCTTGCCCTCTCCAGAGAGGCCAGGTCAAACGAAACCGTCTTCCTATCCCTGTTGTTGTATTCACTCACGCTGTCGTCAGCTTTACCTTCTTCCTCCCACTGGTCAAGGTTTTCAGACTCCGCTGCCCATACTTTCCCTCTCGTAAACGGCGTTGGGCCCCGCTTCCCCTTTTCTCGCCTCATCGTCCTCCCCCTCTGTCTCGGCTCTCCGTCCAACTCGCTCTCTGCAAACTTCACGGATTTCCTCCCAACGCTATGGCCCTCTTTCTTCACTGCGGCCTTCCCAAATGTTATCAAGTTTCCATCTCTGACATCCCCTGGACCTTCTGAACTCTTCGCACAGGCCCCCTTCCTCGCATCTTTCGAGTCCGACACCCCAGAAAAACAACTTTGAGGTCCCCGGGAGACTGCCTCCGGTGAAACTTCGCTGACGGGGGCCAGGGTTCCATTTCTGTCCATTTGCGGTCCTGCTAGATTTGCGGGTCGCGATTTAGAGTCCTCAACGAATGATACCCTCAGCCTCGATCTGCGCGATTTCCTTGGCTCCTCCCCGTCATTCCCAATCTGCAGATGGTCTTGGGAGAACGACAATCGACGTCTAGGATCCCCTCTTCCTTTTTCGGTGATCCATTGTCCTCAGCAATCGAGGTTAGCGTGCTTGAGGTTGGCTTGCTAGTGTGGCTGCCAGCAATACTTTCGCCGGATGTTGCCGGGGCATTTGAACTGTCACGCCTTCCAGAACGATTATTGGAAAACGTCGCAGTCGTGGAGTTCTTGTCAGCAGAACACGAGGCCTCCAACGGCCCTTCATCATCGTCAATATCATCCAGGTTGACTCGGCGATGGTTGAAAGGTGTTGGGCTCCTTCTTGCAAGTTTGCTTGATATTTCGCGGGGACGGCCGCGATGAGGAGTAGTAGATGAGTTGGAGGATGATGCAGTGTTCCCAGATGCACTACTTTCGCTGGAGCCGGTAACAGCAAAACTTTCTTGGCCTTGAGTCGAAGCACCAACCTGAGCCTCCTTTTGGGCATTGCTGTTCGGAGCTGTAAAGCGGACACAGCGTTTCCCACTGGCGTTATGTTGAGGGGTATCTTCGTCAGAATCGGATTCGTAAATGTTGACGCGACGGCGTGCGAACGGGGTTTGACTCCGTTTGCCTTTTTTCTTCTCCGGATTCAAGGAACGCCCGCGAGGAGTTTGGACACGGCTCGTCTCCTTAGGACTGTCCGGGGTTTGGGACTCGCTTTCATTTGCAATGACCGTATCGTCCTCTGCGAATTTCAAGCCGAAACGGACGCACCTGGGAGTGCTGTGGTCCATTTTTAAATCTTTGTTTGGAGCGGAGGAGCTTTTGGAAGAGGGGATAGCTTGAATATTCATGTGAGTGTCGGGAAACGGATTCTTATCGCCTTTTCTGGCCGTGTTGCTTCGATATGGGAAGCTTGTAGGGGAAATCACAGAGAGATGGTGCAGATGAATGAGATCAGTTGGTTAAGTTGAGGGAAAGGGTTAGGGATCACTGGATTGTGCGACGTCAGATGATTGCTGTCACAATTGCAGTCTGATTTGCCCCACCCCTGGAGCTCCTTTTAAGTTATTCATGCCATGGGGAGCGATCGATAGACACAACTGCGCTGACACTAGTTACTTGGTGAGAAAGCATTTTGATGATCATTTGGTCTTTTCATAAGCTGAACCGTGATGCAAGAGAGTTGCTTTTCGCTTACCTAGCAAACTTTTCTTCCAGGAGGGGCTCTCCACGAAGTATTAGATAGACGCCAATATGTGAAAATGTACGGCCCCTCCGCAGTTGCCAGAAACCGATAGATGACAGCCATTGGCATTACGCTAAACGCCTTATCTCTAGGGAACTAAATTAGTACACAAATACTCGAAAATATTTCGACCCTTAGGTTACACGACAAAAAAGTTGCATCTGCGTACCGTGTGTGGTTTCCACGCAATGTTCTCCAGAAGTAGTTTCAATTCTCTTTCTAGCGTGGATAAAGGTTTAGGAGGAATCAATGAAACTAGTTTCCTGCTAGATTCCGCTCTTCTTGAATCAGTGTACTGTACTCTTCACGTGAGATGTTTTCTGTTTTATGCAGATATCCGAGACAGAATGTCAAATTTGGGCATACTCCAATTTTGAGGTGCTTGGACGAAGAATGCCGGTTCACATGCAAAGGAACAAGTCAATAATACATTGCAACGAAATGAATTAGTGGTATTGCAATTACCGCTTACAGCTGTGTGTGGCTTACCTAGATTCGCCAATGAATGAACTCGAACTTTTGCCGAAAACATTAGGCCCATGACAGCAACACTTATTTGGAAACGTTGAAAGACGATTCAATAATTTTTGAAAGAGCCTTGCAAAAGCAATGCATAGGCAGAAGTTTTCCGAAAAGGGTCTGTCCAGCCTCAATATCATTCGTCAACTATTGACCTAGAAAGCTGCTAGTATCCGCAGAATACTTAAAAGTTTTCGCCGACACTACTGTCACTGAGACTATTATCAAAACCTGTTGCGGACACAATTGTTGGCCTGGTAAATCATATCATATCCAACGTCATTCTTAACTTTATGAACTTTTAAAAGAACATGACGCTCCATTGCTCTCAAGGAATTGCTGATCCTCTCCGCAAGGCTTGCCCCCGCCGCGTACTAGTCCCAAATGGGCTTTGCATAATGGGATATTATGTTCATGCAGTTGAAAAACTATGACTTGTTTGCTTTCTTCATGCTCCTTGTTACTTAACCGTCCATGCCCGTGAGCACAAACTATGGACGGACATCTAACATTTTGTAAACGGATAAGGAGATGATGCCTTAAACTGAGATCAATTTCGCGGTTTTTCTGCAAACAATAAATTGGCCCTCAAGGGAAACTCGGATTGTTTTGGGAATGTTACTGCACTTTTACTCATTAAATGTGCCGTACTTTCTGAATGGGCGCCTGAGATACACATGAGGGACTTGCATACCAGATGAAAATAGAAGCAAGAGCTCTGAGAATTTCACAAGTTTATTTGCTGAACGTCAGAAACGAACCAGAAAATTGTCGTTAGTAACTATTCTCCGTTGAGGATGGCTAACGACTCGAAGTTTTCCCGTTTTAATGTAACGAGCGGACACAAATATTCCGTAATCGAGTGCACAGGTCTATACACGCTCATCCAAATCCCCATCGATAATGCAGAGTGACTGCTGCCCTTGGTGCCTCAAAACGCGACCGCTCACGAAACGGATTCCCTCACCTTTTCGATAATGATGAATCAAAGAAAAATCCGAGGAAGAAGCGTATACGTCCTCAGAAAATGTCGTTTTGGCACAGAAATTTAACAACAACGAGTAATTGATTCACCCGGACGCATACCTTCCACTCAACATCTGACTGCATAAACTAGGCCACGCACAATCATGGTACTAGTGTGCGTTTCAAAGACAGAATTAGCAATAGACGGTTTATGAACTCTTTTTGTGTTTCGATTCTTTTATGATGCCTTGTAAACTTCATACAGACGTAACAAGCTCAGTTGCGATATGATATCGTTGACATTGTGTCGCGTGTTTTTCTTTACCCTGTCACTGCTCTTGCTTGCCGTGAAATGTGAAGATGAGGTTGAAAATGTCCCACTCGGTGCCTCCAGTCGCTTCAAAGCTGTTTACCAGCATATTTCCGATGTTGAGATGTCGAAATGCCAAAGTACCATGCAAGATTGTTACAGCTGTGTGAAGGACTGTCCATCAAAAGTCGGTTCTGAGCAGCATAAAAGACTAAAGCAACGCTTGAAACAAGCAGATGCCGTCCGTGAGGTTAATGAATGTCATGCAGAGTACCTGAAGTACCGGGCCGGGCTTCCGGATTGGTGTCTCAATCGCGGGACAGAGTTTTACACAAGTGAGGAATTCGAGCCGACGGAGAAGGTTTGCGGGATTATGAATAAAGTCGAATGTACGGAACAGTGGATGCGAGACCTGGAACTAGAAGTTAGCGATGGGACCATTTCGAAAAGTTCTTTTCAATATAAATTGGGGGCAATGGCTTTGGAGTATGCAAAGATTCTGGAGGCGATTGAAAATGAAAAGGTAGAGATACACAAAATTCCACACCTAGAGAAGGAGTACGAGAACGAGCGGAGAGCAAAACTTGCAGAAGAGGCTGGGAGACATCTACATGATCCATCCAGAGGAGACACGAATTTTTCGAATCCCGTATATGAAGGGATTCAGAACGTCAAGACAGAGAATCGTAAGTGGGATTTGGAAATATCGAGGAATGATGTGTATCGAGCCAGCATAGAGAATATTTTCACTAGAAGGAAAACTGTAGAAAAGATGCCAGGGCTCTTAGAATCCATAGCGCGACTTGAAAACCGGGTACATTCTAAGCGAAGGGAAACGGACGGGTACATCAGGGATATCAAAAAATTAAGTGCGATGACTGCCCAGCTTGAAGGCCAAACGACAACACTCATGTATGAAAGGTCTCATTCGAAAGACGCTGACAAGACTGTGCAAGTCTTGGATCAAGAGTTACTCGGGCTATACAATGCGCTGAAAGCGGAGCGCGAGATTCTGGGAGACTTGCATGTGAAAGGGACTGAGGCAAAGTCGGAACTATTGGGGGTGATGAGACAGCTTGTTGAAGAAATTTCGAAACAGCAGCAGGAAATGGGATGCCGCACCACCGACTTCATATTCAAATGATGGTTTCCGCGAAGGAACCAACGTTTCTGAGAGATAGCCTTTACGAGTTTAAATCTTCATGAAGCGGGGGAAAAAAGAACGGAGGGGTTTGGAAAAAACTAAAGGTTAAGCAAAGTCTCCTATCCCAAACACTAGCCAGTCAGTGGGATGTGCTAACTACTAAACCGTAGACACATGTTGAGCAAAGCCTACGATGTACAAACGCCTCCTCTCGGGGACTTGAAAAGTGTCAACCCCAGTCACAACCACACGGCTACACGGCGCTAAATTGACAATCCCCTCAAAAAAGCAGACAAGCGCAACCGCAAAATTTCGTGCACCACGCGGCCCCCGACTCTACGCGCCCATCACTCTCCACTTTCCTCAGCAGCAAACCCCACGGCATGTGCTGCCACAGCGACTCTGGAAACCTCCCCAACTGTAGCAGTCTGAATAATATCATCTCCGACATGCTCGACAGCATGTGCGACATCCGCGACGACAAGAGCCAAGCTTTCCAGGGCATTGCACACGGCCTCCAAATCTTCAACGCCGACGACTCGTTGCCTTAGGTTTCGGGCACAAATTCTAAACCTCTCCAACTCTCCCCCAAACCTTGACCGACAATTTGCTGGCCATGTCCTTCCAATCGAACGCCACCCTCCTCTTTCAACCTGCGCATCATCTGCATATACAACGGGGTGACATGCGTCAACACGGCGGTGGCACGTGCGATATGTGGGGCGGCGACTCGGGTTAGAAGGGTGTGTGTGCGGCGGTGAGAGAGATGGGCGAGAAGACGTTCTAGGAGGTGAGTGGTGGATACAAGGGCGTCGAGATGTTGGGAGAGATGATGAAGGTGGGTGCAGGAGAGACGTTCGTGATGGGAGAGTTGGTGCAGAGCAAGTGTGTTGATGAGACGCCACTGGGACGCTTTAGTTTCCATGACGCGGAGCCAGAGGGGGTCGCCTGGTTGGGGGAGGGGGTCGGAGGGTCGGCAACGGTTGACGTAGAGGGTGATGGAGGTGGGGGAGGCATGGTGAAAGGGATTTGTGATGCAGTAATGGGTGAGGGGGAGGGGGGAGAGGGGCGGTGAAGTGTTGAATGTTGCTAGTTGTGTAGTGGCAAGCGAGCGGGATGGGGAAGGATGGAAGGCGGAGGAAGGCGTTAGGGCAGTTGAATGCTGTTTGGTCGGCGCCAAATTCGAATTGGTTGAAAACAGGATTCTGCAACAGTTGGGTACGTAGCATTGCATTGCATATTGCAATTTGCATTGTAAATTTAAATTTAAATCCCAGCTCAGCTAAAACTAAACCATCATCGGTTGGTCTGGACAAGACCACTTTAGCTCAACTTCCGTAGAGGCTTTGCGGGATTCCCGACAACCAAAGTGTATGGCTCCACATCTTTGGTCACTACGGCGCCTGCCCCAACCACACTCCCCTCTCCAATGCTCACCCCTGATGTTACAATGGCCCCGCCTCCTATCCACACGTTGCTTGCAATATCAATGGGACGTGCAAACTCGAGCCCTCGTACATGTCGCGTTTCCACATCCAATGGGTGTTCCGCCGTGTAAAGATGAACCCCGGGGCCTAGCATTACGTTGTCGCCGATCGTGATCGGTGCGCTGTCGCCACGGTCGTTATCACCAGTCAACGCAGTGCAGTACACAGGTCGCTTAGTCAGTACACATTACCTCACCCCCCCACCAACTAAAAACCGCAAGTTGCACGCAGAATCGTACCAGTCGAGCATAACAACCCCTACATTACAATAAAAGTTTTTTCCCACAAAAATGTTAAACCCATAGTCCACATTGAACGGAGCTTCAATCTCACACATCTCGTCGGTAGACAACCGGCCAAACAAGGTGACCAGATGTGCCATACGTGCGGCGAAATCAGGGCTGTCGGCAAACTGCGTGTTGTATTGGTGTACAAGTCGCTTCGCGTGCAGACGACGGGCGATAAGGTCGGGGGACTGAGGGTTGTACAGCTGGCCGGAAATCATTTTGGTGAATTCATCAGTGAGGGGGGGAGGGGGCGGAGCTGGTCTGTGGCGGCGATGGAGGAGGCTCTGAGGACATTGCAGTTGCCTGAGAATCGTCGCTGCACAGGCTGTGTGGGTGAAGTGTCGATGGTTGCACAAAGGTCTTTTACAAGCGATACTGCCCGGATGTACTATAGTTGAGCACATACGCTGTGACTGACACATTACCGTTTTTTTTGTATCTGGGGCAATATTCTTGATCTGTGATCGAACATTTCATTCGCCTGCACATCACCTCCCCAAGTTTGATATCTTATCGCCACTGACTGCAACAGACTGAGAGACTCATAGCGGTGCAGAATTACCACTTCCTTGATCCGCTTCTCTAGCTCCCGATCGTCGAATCCGCCACCGCACACGGTTGGTACCATTCTTCTCCTCCCCTTTCTACTCTCCATCCCGCCCAAGAACCATGCCTCCTCAACTAGTATATATCCCACTTCTGCTCCTGCTCCTCTACCACACCACCGTCGCCAATTCTCCCCACATTTGCCTCATTGGCGCCGGCATTACCTCTGCCACAATTTCCCACTTTCTCACCAACACCCCACTTACACCAAACCCTTCCATCACAATCTTTGACCGTAACTCTCAACCTGGTGGCCGAATCGCAACTTTAAACGTCCCTGGTCTGCCTCCAATTGAAGCCGGCGCCTCGATCATCGCCTCTGACAACCTTCTGCTTCAGCACTTTACCAACTTGCTTAATCTAACCGCTACTTCACCGCCAGACCGTACCATGGGTCTCTGGTCCGGGCACCAATTCCTTCTACGCACACATCCCACCTCCTCATTTCGAACTTCTCTTCTCTTCTTCCGTCGCTATGGTCTCTCCCTGTTTTCTATGCGTAGCTTTGTCAGATCTATGCTCCAAAAGTTCAAACGTCTCTATCCTACACCCCACCCTTTGTCCCCTTGGACTCCCCACCCCACTGTTTCCGATCTCCTTGCCTCCACCGGCGATCTTTACAACCTCTCGCAACAAGCCTTCCCTCCCATCCTCATACCTCTTTTCAGCACTCAATTCATCACTGAGCTTCTTTCCGCAATCACCCGCGTCAATTACGGCCAAGAACTCAATCAAATGAACGCCCTCTCTGGTTCTGTCGCCCTGGCCGGGTCAGGAAAAGCGCTCTGGGCCGTCAAAGGTGGCAATGCTCAAATCGTACAACGCCTTATCCAACGATCCCACGCACAACTGCTTCTCAACACAACCGTTCACTCCGTTCAACCTGCCCACCAAGACGCCAAACAGGTTTACAACCTCACAACAGGTCATAACACATACACCTGCAATGCTGTCGTTCTCGCAGCACCGTTTGAGCTTGCGGACATTTCCTGGCCCATCCACCTCGCAAGCGTCATGAATGTCAGCCGAAACTTTCATCGCACTGTCGCTACTTTCGTCCGCGGTACTCTGAATGTGGCAACATTTGGCGACAACCCACCCGAATCCATTTTGACTGTAAATGCCGTCACCGGGCCATTCACATCTATCGGCATGGTTTGGAAGCCTGACAACGCCGATCAACTCCCCGTTTTCAAGGTCTTTAGCCACCGCTCTCTCGATTTAAAGGCAATAGCGCATATATTTGCCCAGGGCGCCCATGTTATTTCTGAGATACCTTGGATGGCCTATCCCGATTTTTCGCCTCCAGAAAAGTTTGCCAAATTCGTCATCGAAGATGACGAGCGATTGCTTCTCTACACTGCGCCATTAGAATCCGCAGGATCGGCAATGGAAATGAGCGCGATATCAGGTGCCAATGCCGCGGCTTTGCTGATAGAAAGGTTAGGTCTCAAGTCTGCGGCAACTAACCAGCGCTACGATAAGGAAGAGTTGTAAGTTTGTAAAAGCAGTACTGGCTCCACGCCAAGGCCTAAAGAGCATGACCGTTGCTTATCCGAAGTACCTAGCGTTCAGCGTCAAACTGTGCTTGTAATTTTCGTGCAAACGCTATATCCGCATCCATCTGGGATTTCCTTGCGGGAGCTTCCTTTGATTCCACGCCAGTCAGGACAACGGCGTTGTTCGGGGCATTTGATCCAAAACGGCATGACGCAGGATGCGCTTCCAATTCGCTCAGAGACGTTGGGAAAAGAGAGCTCCGTCGGCCAATTTTCTCCTTCGGCTGTAGACTGCTTTGGGTCTGTGTCAAGCTTTGCAGTGTTTGAGTTGGCTCAATATCGACTTCGATCACTTCATCATCATCGTCTCTATCATCCTTCTCTTGCGCTGACTCTGGCCTGAAGAAACCTGTGATTAAGCCGTTAGAGGCCCCAGATGGTTTCTTTGACTCCTTCTCGGTCAATTCCATCCGTCCTGCACTTCCTGTGAGAGAGTGTCCGACCACATTGAGCTTCCGTCGAACCGTAGACCACATCGATTCGTCAAGTGTTTTCTTTGCCAAAAGATATTTAACGAGCACGCAATCTCTTTGGCCTATCCGATGAGCCCGATCCTCGGCCTGGAGCAGGCTACCAGGATTCCAGTAGAGTTCCGCAAAGACCACCACGGTTGCCTTCGTGAGCGTAAGCCCAACACCAGCGGCTGTGATGGAGAGCAGCGCGACACGGCACTCAGGGTTTTCCTGGAACTCTCGACAGAAGCCCTGACGAACGCCCTGTGCTGTTTTGCCGTCAATTCGGATTCTGCCCAGTTTCAGCTTCTTGGCAAAGTACTCATCAAGCTTATCCATAACTTCTGCATGGTGCATAAAGACTATAAACTTGCATCCAGTCTCGGCGGTGTCCTTGCAGAATTCCATCACAGCCTCCAGCTTTGCCTCTCCTGTGAGATTGTACAACTCGTTTTGAATACCCTTCACTGCGTTCGAAAGTCTGAGGGCTTCACCCTCTGAACTCGCGTTGTCTACCGCCTCCTTCGCAGCCTCAAATTCAGCCATGGTTTTCGTGACCTTGCGCATGATAGTTGGTTTGGTTTGCACCCAAATGATTTGTCGCTGTTTCTCGGGGAGCTGACTCAAAACTTCCTCCTTTTTTCGTCTGATTAGGAGACTTCCCCTCAGCAACGTGTGTAGCTCGTTGAGATTTGATGCCCCGGACACGTCATAACCAAAACGACCCATGCGTGCATCACAGTATCGCTGCACAAAGTCCTGGTACTTTGGGAACAGAGTAGGCGATATCGCATTAATTTGCGGGAAGAGTTCTACAGGTCGCGAGAGCGCTGGTGTTCCTGATAACAAAAGTGCCCTCCTGGCGTCCTTCAAGACTGGTGTCAATGCTTGGGAACGTTTTGCAGACATGGATTTCAGGTAATGTGACTCGTCTGCAATAACGAACCTGCAAAGGCGGAGGGAATGCACGGGGATCTTCCGAAGCAGGTCATACGATACAATGTTGACTCGTTGCATTGGCTTTTCAATATCCCTCCCAGACATAATAACATTGATTTCATATTCTTCCAGGTCATCTTCGAGCCATCGTAACAACTCCTCCTTCCAGTTAAGCCTTAAGGAACTTGGACAGACAATTAGCAGCGGCCAATCCGCAATATACACGCGCGCGACGGCAATGGCCTGGAGGGTTTTCCCCAAACCCATATCATCTCCAATCAAGCACCTTCCACCTTTTTTCAGCGCGAAATGAATGCCCTCCCACTGAAAATCCATCAGTTTGTCACACATAAGCCGTGGTAACACCTTATCTAAGGAGACCTTGACGATATCCCCTGATATTTCCCTCCTCTTTTCCGATTCCCGATAGGCGAGAATCCTTCCTATCCATACCCTCGGAATCTTATGCTCCACACTGAGGTTCGGGTGTGCCTCAATGAAGCGCTCAAAGTCATCCACCTTATCCACTGGCAGTATCGCCTTTTCCACGCCCAGAAACTCTGTCCTTTTGCACTGAAGCCCCTGATACCCCTTTATCTGCCGTTTCATCTCATCGGTCCAATTGAAGCCCATTCGAAAAGTCAATTTATCTATATTCTCCAACTCGAGTTCCAACAAGACGCCACTTCCACTTCTTGGTCTCTTCACCATCTCCCTTTCCGCTGCCTCTGGCCTCTCTTGCAATCCCCTTCTTCCTTGTTGTACTCCCCAGGCTCTCTGATGCATCCGTATCGCTGTGCCCCTTGAAGAGGCCCAATCAAAAAAGCGACATTGCTCCCCCTGCGGCTTGCTGCAAACAAAAAATTCCCTCCCTTTGTTGGGTCCCTCCTTTTTGACTGTCCTTTTCACAGCCTCCTCCCCACAGCGACATTGCGGCGCCTCCACTTCTCCCGCACGCCCACCATTCACACCATTACCATTCATACCCGCAGACGCCGCGGTTGCTCTGGTATCTAGTGAGTTTGCATTCATCAGAGGCGGGGCGTGAGAAGTAGAGGAAGGGGCTGTGTTTGACAGGGCGCGGAAGTGTTTGCATCGAGCAGGAAGGGGTAAGGAACAACGCACGTAACGACGTGGAGGTTGAGCGGGATTGATGGAGGGGACGGTGATGAGTTGGACGGGTTTGCCGTGGACGGCGCAGCGCTCAGTCATGTTAAAGTTTGAAGATGAAGAGGGACGGGATGGGCTTTTGGGGGTATGATGGGAGTAGAGAAGGGGCATCGCCGCTGGGCGCAGGTGTAAGTAGAGTAGGACAGTGAAGCAGGGAGGTGGCAGAAGCAACGAGGGGAAGAGGCCATGTGGAAGGGAGGATGGTATGGTACAGTATGGGTCTCTGGGAAAGAGCGGTTGGATCAGGCATAGCTGTGGCGAAATGAAAGGAATCCGGGATTTGGGGCAACAATGTGATTTGAGTGATGTTTTTCGGATTTATTTTTATAAAATAAAAGCGGCAATGGCTTTACATTGCAGTTGAAAAAATAAACACTTTGCATTGTAAGGTTTTTTCGCGCCAACAATCAATCAGAGGGAGGGATCCCCAAATGGTCTCCGCACAGCGCCTCTTGATTTCTGCGAGTAGCGCTTCGGGTACGCCGTGGTTGTAGCACCTCTTCTTTGATTCCGTCACTGCAAACGAGCGTTAAGTCCTCCCCTACAAGCAATGCTTCAATCAAGGGGTGCAACTCATGCGATTTATCCTCGCACAAGTTTTTACGTTACCTGGCGCTTACGACATGCTTGTGCGTAATCCATCCTGGGTTATATAAAGACAACGATATGAATACGGAGAAAACAACGGCTTGCCTCGAGTCGAAAGTTGATTGGCTGAGACCTCGGATATCTGGACAAACTTGTAAACTGGCAAATCGGAAAACCTTCATCTGTCCCTATTTTCTAAAAGGCCTGCATATTTGTACAAACTTCCTGAATGTAACTCGCAGAGGTCCCATCGCATTAAACTACAAATTCATATTCCATATTCCATTTGCAAAGGTAGAGTAATAATCAGTGGCCAAATGTCACCCATCACAGCAACATGTTCTTTATAAAATAGAAACGCACCGCCTATAAACGCAAGGTGCAATTGAAATTGGATTTGAACTACTTGCCCTCAGTGAGATCCAAAAGAAATTAGCCAAGAGACGCCTGCACCCCGATTCAACACGTTCCAATTCACCGCTCACGTCAAACGTTCACGCTTCCTCCAAAGTATCCCCTGTACACTTCATCTCTCAACGGGCCAGTTTATACAAAGTTTTGCAAGCATATGGCGCCCTCAGTGTGCCAGCCCTGATTTTCGCCATTTCAGATCTAACTATTAGACCACGAGGCAATTTAATTTTGCTTCAACTGGACACACTTCTTGACTCGCGCATTTGCGTTTTTGGGTCTACGGTTGCAACGTATTGTTCGAGGGTCGTTAATTGCTATCTGTGCGTACTGCTGGTACGCACGAATAGCAGGCAATCACACTGATCAGTCTGTACATGTTTTAAAGGTCAACTGTAGAAGACCATTTCATTTTCACTTGAGTTCTTCCCATTGCTCAATACTATTAATCTTGTGACCACGTATCTCCTGTATGTATGTTGGTGACCTTTTCCGATTCTGCCTCTTCAAAGTCACCCAAGATGATTTCCGTGCTGATAAGCATCTTTTCTGCCCCGGAATCGACATAAAAAATATGTGAACGATATGCAATATATCTTGTTATGGCATAAGCATGATTGCAACTTTGAATTGTATCGTTTGCCATAGCAGGGGAACCGTAATAACTATAACATGTTTTGTCTCCTAGTATTTTTTTCAAATTACAACCACAGGGGTCAAATGATGTTTGAGAAGTGAGAACCGATGGGCGGTGATTGTACAAAGCGCTTACGACACTCTGCTGGCCGCTTCGCTGATGACGTTCATTTGATAACGGCCCTAATTCCAAAGATTGCTTCGGCTGTAGTTGGAGAGTAATTGGAGACCAGCCAGCAACATACATGAAAAATGGAACCCTAAAATGAGATCGATATCTAAAGCTCAGTAAATCCTGCATGTTGCATATAAAATAGTTCCTTTTCGAATGCAGTTCGTCAGCATTAACCAGTAATGTCCTTGCGTACAAAGAAGTGTATTATCTAACTACATAGTCATTTAAAAAGTACAGAGTTATACGCAGCCACAATATGTCTGTGATGAGATACGGAATACGTTGACTTTTGGCTTTTTTTGTCTCACTACTTCACAGGTCCCTTGCCTAGGGGGGAATTTTTGGGTTATTTTAATGCATGGAAGATGTGGTCGGTTATATCCACGCGGCTAATGCGTTATGTGGAATAAGTCGTCGCTGATGGGTAACACTACAGTACAGTACATGACCTTCCTTACAGAGCCGGCTCAATGCCGGCGAGCAGGCATGCCGCGTTGGACATGACGGCCGCAGCAGCGTGCCTTTGGGTAAGCACCGCTCTAACCATCCCATAGGTCTCCATCGCTCGAACGGCCACGTTCCGCGCGACATCGGTTAGCACCGCGTACGCGTCTGGGTGCCAGCCTCCAAGGGTGGATATTGGGATAGGCACAAGCCTCCCTCTAGTAGCAGTCGCGAGCAGTGGATCATACCTTCTACGTTTGGCGGAGATGGCTGCGTTGAGGGAGGTGAGTGGGTTGAAAGTACGCACTCTCCTATTGGAGGGCGCAAGGGGATTGACGAACGTGACGTCAAAAAAGTCCGTTCCTCCGTTGCTACCCATTGCCTCGATATCCGGCCTTGTGCGGTGAAGCCCCTGTCGCCGCTCGATAGCCGGATGACGGGCCGCCTTCTGGAGGTCTTGGGCGAGGAGGACGACTTGACGGTCGTGTCGTCGGGTGCGGTGCCCACCATGCAGGCAGTGCATGAGGTGATCCCCGTGGCAGTCGAGGACCTCAGGGCAGTTTGGGCGTGGGCACGGCGTGTCTGGGGCGAAGAGCGGGACTTGGAGGTAGTACTGGAGCCACACTGAGAACTCACGGGCGTCAATATTGGTCTTGAGGCCGGGGCACGGAGCACAGTAGACCCATTCCTTTGCGCCGGGAAGGCCCATAGAAGCCCGGAAAGCTTGCCTTCGTTGGTCGCCGAGAGGGATCTCTTCTTGAACTGCCGCATGGACTGCTTCTGTTAGTGTCTTTTGCGGAGGGGTTTTGCTTGAGCAGAATACACTAAAGGGTAGGAGTCGTGAGGGCAGGCAGGAGATCGACCATATTCGGTGGGCGCGGACGGCATCATTGTATGTCGAAAGATCCGTGATGGGTGCCGGCAAGATACCGGTGGCCAGCCTGTTGGCAGCTGCGCTGGAGGCAAGGAAAGCGGCCCCAGCGATGCTTTTCGCCGATGTGAACCCTAAACCGAGGGTGGGTTTCTTAGGGTCCTGGGGTTTCACCGGTAGTTGGAGTTCTCGGAATATATCCGAGTCCAGTACTCCTCCGGCGAGTGTCCGGAGACATCGCTCTATCATGGCGTCAAACATAGCGGCGCCCTCCGCCGTGCAAGAGGGTGGCACCACACGAAGGAGGTATCCTATCTTGCATACCCCGAAGCAATTGCGCAAAAGCTGAAAAGCCACTTGCGTATTGTTAATGTCTATGACAGCTTCGAGGAACGGTTCGAGGGACTGGACGTGGGTGGTGAAGAATTTGTTCGTCCAGTCCGAGGAACCGACGGGGGCGTTTAGGACACGTGTACCCTCGCTATATTCTTGCCTCAGCTCCTTCGGGTATAAGCATTGAACGGACGCCGGCGGCGCTGTAGGCCACCAGACCCTGCATTTGGGCAGGGATAGGTGTAGTCCCCTGCTGGTGGCGTCGATGGATGAGAGTATTTCGACGGCGCGGGCGATTTGGTCGTGGCGCGCGATGATGTACCCATCATCATGGTACCATAGATGGAGCAGCAAGTTACCTACGGTGTCGTCTTCTTGGTTTCCCGATCGTAGTAGCTCCTGGATCTTAAGTACGACGGGGTGCAGGACAAGGTCAAATAGAAGTCCACCGAGGTTGTCCCCTTGCTGTGTTCCTCTCATGCTGCGAATGATTTGGGGGCCGGACCACAAGTACGCTGGCTCGTTTGCGTAACAGTACGAGACCCATGGCAGCAATTCGGGGAATAGGCGTTTGACGGCGTCCAGAAAAGCGGTTCTGCTGCACAGGTTAAAAGCGTTTTTGAGGTCTACTGTGAGCATAGCGTACTCAGAGCTAGTCCCAAACTTGTCGACAACCCTACGGATACTGTGGACGATGGTGTCGGTGCCGGCCCTTGTGGCGATGCCCAGTTGCAGTGGTTGGAGATAGTTGGCAGCCTTTCTCGTAGCTCGTTTCATCAAGCAGCTGCCGACCAATCTACGAAGCGTTTCACCAACGGCGATGGGTCGGGGAGTCCCGTCCTTCTTGGCCAACGGGGTGAGGGGCGCACCAGATATCCAAGGGGAGAGAGCGGCTGGGGCACGTCCGGAGGCCAGAATGTTAACGATACGCGTGAGCGCTGGTAGGAAACCTGACGGGCCCGATGAAGACGGAGACCTGAGCAGTTCCGCGATATGGTTCGGTCTAAGACCGGACCCTCCCCCAGAAGATCCCGGTTTGAAACCCCTGACGGCTCCAAGAACCTCCTCCTCACTGAAGTCCCGGAATGAGGCCGCATTAGCACATGAAGTATGTTCCCCCGTTCCACTGGGGACGGTCTCTGGCTGTTGTGGGTGTTTGTTGAGGAGTGCCTGAACGACGTCAGGCGTTGGAGAAAGGACCCCTAGGGAGCTTAAGGCGTGTGCCGCTTTGCCATATGCCCCTTCCTTGGCCAGTTTGGTGGCTCGGCGCACATTCAGCATTTTCTGCTCGGTGGGTGATGGAGCGTGCGTGGCGCGGGTGCTGGGTTTCACTGCCTGTTCCCACAACGTCTGAAACTGCCCTGCGTTCCAAAGCTCGATCCGTTCCCTCATTGTATCAGCGATGGAGTGGTGTCGTCGTTCTTCAGTGCCGTGCTCTGTGTAGGAGATGTTGGTCAACATGACGGCCGGAAACAAGAACAGCTTGGTGACGGCGGCAGTTGCGGACGGGCTACCGCACTGACAGGCTTGCGCAGCGTCCTGCATGGCGGTCGCATAGGTCTCAGCCAGACAGCCACGGAACTTGGTGGGAATGTGTGCCATGACTGGCGTGTGCGTCGTGAATATTTGTTCCGGGGTTGGCAGGGGCTGTGCGGGGGTTTCCGAGGGCTGCGTCGGCGGTACAGGTTGGGCGGTGGGGGGGGAGCTTGAGGACAGCGCCGGACGGGGTGCTGGGGTGGAGGTGAATCTGGCACTGGCACTGGGGCGGTGTCTTTCACTTGCGTGCTGTGGAGGGGAGTGTAGTGCCGTGGAGCCGTCCGCACAGTGCATTTGGGGCACTTGGTATATGTAAACGTATATATACCATTTGGGTCTGGGCCGGATACTTTGGAGCCCATATATGTGTTGTGGCAGCCGCAGTGCCAGTACCCAATCTTTGACAAGCACTGGTTGAGTTTGGCGAGCTCATGTCGTTTCGGTGCTCCGCCCTTGGACCCGTTGCGGTGGGCTGTGCGGAGGTGCGCTACGAGTTGTGCGACTGTCCGTAGGTTTGGCTTTTCTTCCGTGCAAAGTGGGCAGTGCCCCATGTGTGGCAGTGGCCTCTGTGAGATCGGGCCCAGCAACGGGCGGTTTGAGAGCCATTGGCTTCGAGACTCCTCTAGCGGACGGTGTTCCAGGGGCGTCATGTTCGTTCTGTTGATGTTGGAGTACTGTAGTCTTGGTGGCAATTAATCCCCCACTGAGGTCCTAAACCGATGCACCCTACTAAGCGATTGGGCTTATTACAGTGCTGTACGCCAATCCTCGGGACACCGATCCTGTACGCCGGTATGCATCTCAGACCTCCCTTTCCGTACTGTTATTGCGCCCAGACTTGACTCCAGGTGGCCACGTGGCGTCAGCCAAAAAATGTGACCGTTTGAAAACTTGAACTTTTCCGCGGAGCCTCGACGTTCTGAATTTCGGATCGAGGACGAGGGAGGAGTTGGACGGGTCTTGCTTTCCACACCGATTGCCCAGGAGGAAAGTAGCAGCTTGTCGCTAGGCTTGGCGTAGAACTTGGTGGGAACCCGGCAAGTTGGAGATGGGAGCGGTAGCTTGGGTAGGTTCGCGCCCTTGCGGGGTGAAAGGAAACGTGGAGGAATTTTGCAAAAATTACGTACTGGAAGTTGCGGAAAACGTTGGAGCCGATGGCAGGGCTCTACTCCTAATGCCAGAGGGGAGCGCTACGCGCACGCGCTCTCGCGCGCGTATGGAAAGGGGTGGGAGGGGATGGGGAAGGAGGCAAAGGGAGCTTTTACTTCAAGGGCCTAGCGTCTATCCGACCACGCACTGTCCTCATATGAGGCACACTTTGTCCTCATATGAGGACAACTTCCGTTACATTTTGGAAAGGAAAATGTTTTGGAAGCCCGAAATTTTTACTGGAAAAAAGGTTTTTTATGTTTAGTTACAGTACAGTAATTTTTACTGTACATGCGCCCTCGTTTCTGAAACCCCCCACGATAATACGAACTATTTTACCTTCCAAAATGAAGTCGTTTTCACAACTTCTTGCGAAGAGCGGAAGCTGGTGAGGGAAAATTGGTCTAGCCTTCACCGAGGTCAACAATCTTGAAAAGTTTGTTTTGATCGGCCATCTACACTCATGAACTAATGCGGAGGGACAAGAAATGCGCTGAGGTAAAAAAGTTTTGTATTGAAAAAGAAGTGCTGAAAGTCGTCCTCATATGAGGACAACGGTCCAATAGACACTAGTGTCATGGATAGGAAAACGAAATTAGTTCTTCACTGGAAAAGTTCCTATGATGCAAATAGAACGCTCATAATTTGTCTCAAAAGAATGTTGCAAACTTTTCCCCGCAGTGTTTCCCAGACTGTTAATTGACTAATGCTAGTTCACAACAATGAGAATTTCCTTCACGGCTCTGATTTGATTCTCTGTGTACTGATGTGCCCACGCTTATCCTTCAACTTGTGACACTTTCAAATTGCTAAGCGGTCGCCCATGAACTAAGCTATCTGCATTGCACACACTTGCGGAATGTGGGCAGGGTGGCCCCGAAAGTATGTGGGTGAAGAAGTGAACTAAAGAAATAGTAGCATTTTTTGCTAAGAACGGCACTAAACAAATTCATAGACACCAAGGACTCACCTGAGCATATGAATACAGTGACCGCTGTACCACAAAATGGAAGCTATATCACATTCCCGGAACCATCTCGTATTGCACTTTTTCAACTAAATCACTTGAAGTACTTGGGTGGTTAACTGGACCCAAACCATTGGCATGAAGCCTAAGTAGGTGATTTTAAGCAAACCCACAGCTTTTTTTCTCGCAGGCATTTTCCTCTGGACACAAATAGGTTATTCTTGATTTGAATAAAAAAGCGTGAAACGAAGAGAATTAAATCTGTAGCCAATAAAATCTTTTCCATATTCTATCGATGTACTGGTTGCGACGGTTGTCTAGGAACAGCCGCTTGTTCAAAGTCGCACATAAAAATTGATGCCCCTCATTATGACAAACAGGCGCCGGCCGTGAGCACTGCAATGAACAATGCATGCCGTTCAGGTTATAAACCACCCATTCATCTGCCGCTCTTTGACATGCCTTGGTAAATTTGTGTTTCACTTGAGTAGCGGAAAAAAGAAGCTGAAAAATTGAGGTTCATGTCCAATGAATGTAAAATTACTGTACTAAATCAAACTTAAAAAAGGGCAATTCTTTTAAGCCTTTACGAAACAATCAAATCGTATCGTTCTACGTCAAGCACTCAAGCCGCGATGGCGGCATATGGTAAGGTCCGAGCGGTACTTACTCAGAGGCACGCTGCCGCGGCCGTAATGTCCAACGCTGCTTGTCTGCTTGGCGGCCATGGGCCGGCTTTCTAGGGAAATTTAAGAGGTAATACTGGTCACCCTGTAGGATATTCCGGGCCACAACTGACCACATCTTCCAAATATTAAATCACACCCCACAAAAAACCCCACATTTCCCCCCTCAAACTAAAAAATGGCAAATTAAGCGAAGCTAAAATAATTAAAAAAATTATTTATCCCTAGAATATCAATCTAAAGTCCAGGAACGCCCAGGTTTAAGGATATACTCCAGTTTCAAACTGTTAAAATTGACCTAAATAGGGATGCCTTTGGTGTTTTTGATTTTTGAACTATTAAAAGAATCCAGTAATGGCATGAGGTTGCATTACGAGCTATCCATGCGCATAGCGATGGTGAAGTTTCCCCACAGCTCCTCCTCATTACATTACTCAGTCCATTCCCTCCAGTCTGTCATGAGCTTCTTGAATAAAGATACATAATTAATAAGCATTCAGGAGAACCATAGATTATGGAGATCATCCTGATAAAGTTGACGATAAAGACGAAAACGAAGCTGGTATTCATTCTTTTTCAATACATCTTGGGGGAAGTCAGCTGATCCTTGAACTATTGTTGCTATGAATGATTCCTCGTAGCGATATATGACTAAATTGTCCCTCTTTTTCTGCGATTAAGTCTACTGAAAGGGAATTCCCCGATGCTAGTCGTACTCAGCGATTAGAATTCCATTTATTTTTTGAAATTAGAGGGATCTTCGATGAGAAAAAGAGTACGTGTACACGTTTTATAGAACTTGAATCAAGCCATGTGTACCGTGATACATTACGGAGAACTGAGAAGTATTTAAATATGAAGTGTTGCAAAAAAGCTTTCTAGTACTGCTCCTCTCTACGGAATATGAAGCTTTGAAGATCTCTGATGTCACGGAAACTGAAATACACCATATCACTTCTCACTGGTAGAGATGAGGAAAAGACTGTTACAAGTCATTATGGCCAGTAGTAATATCCCATTCAATCAGAAAAGTTTTTTTCTTGCCATTTACAAGACAATTCTAGCTCATACTAAGAACAATGATCTACTAAGAGCATAGGCCACTTATTAAGAAGCAACTCCGATTCTTTCTTCCAAGTCATAGATGCAGAGGTCCGACAAACCGTGCTGCATGGACCATCTAAACTAGAATTTCAGCTTTCGATAAAAAATTTATATTGGAGCATGATAATGGGACTAACAATTATTTGCGAGTAATTTTTATGCAATCAATGTCTTAGCATGCAGAAAATAAACTTTTCACGGAAATCTATATATCAATGAAGGCTTTGACAGTTAATATTTGACTAAACAGACTTGTACCAACTCTTTTAGTATTTTTTATTTTGGTGTTTGGTATCGTTCTTGATTTGTTTCATTATTTTTGTGGGGCTTCCGCTCAGGCAGAGATAAACAAAATTATAAAACAAGACATAATTATGGTGCTAAATTAAACACAAAGATTCGAGTGTGAATTACTTCTAAGACTAATGTAATGACAACAGGAATGAATGATCATCCAATTCATTGTTCTGTTCGCGCATACCAAAAATTAAATTAACTTAATTTATCATTTGAATTCCACGTATTTCCTTGAAAAGTGGCTCAGTAGGGCGTGAAGGGGAAAATAACGCTTTTATCGAAAAAGTTGAAGCTATTAGATTAAAACACCAAGAAGAAAATGAATATCGCTAAGAGCATTACATGAATATTTAAGTCTATATAGACTCTTTTATCCGCACAAAGACATCAAATCTTCATTTCAATAAATTTATTAACAAAAGAAATGAATATCCCCATTTGGCTGAAAAAATTCTCACAACGATGACTGCCATATTTGTGGGGATATATACAAGAAGATTACTGAAAAATGAAGAGAATTCTGATTTAAAATGGAAGGGAATACAAATAAAGAGCCTTCTGAATGTTCATTGTTTGAGTTTTTCATAAGACAAGTGACTCTAAAGAAATCAATGATTTAGCGATAGATAAAACTTTGAATTCAAACATTTCCGAATAAACGTTGCAAATGAAAGGTAAATATGCTTAATGCCTATATCTATGCATTCATAAAGTATCAGTTTACACAAAAAGGAGAGATAAACGAGGATAGCTGTTACTTTGACTGCCAAGAGAGGGTTCCGTGCCTTCATTAGCTACACATTACAGGATTAACCCAAAGAATGAAAATTGGGAATCTATGATGCCTCTTTGGCTTTGAATGAAGAACCATAAATTTATGAGATCTATTAGGACCAAATTTTCAATAAATTACGTCTCTTACACTGTTCGGACCATTCGTAGCAATAATTGATTTCTTCTACTAAAAATGTTTAAAATAGCTTTTCTGAGTACTTAAACCTGGAATATTAAATTGCAACCACTTAACTAGTCAAATAATAGAACAATTTTCGCTTGAGATAGAACATTGGAATTGATGCTAGTACTTACTGGGAAAATTAAAATGTAACTTTCCAAATTTTTATTTGAAAATGGATTCCTTCAATTTATTTACTCAGACTCGAAAGATACAGAGCTCTGCAGAATTAAAATCAAGAGTCACAAAGATAGTTTTTTTGTTTTATCAAAAATACTCGACGCATCTACTTTAAATGCTCCCAGAAACATCCTTCTCCAAAAAATTCTTAACATACTCCCGCAGATACATATTGAACCTCCACATATCAAAAATTCGCCCCCTTAATCAATAAGAATGAAAAAACTCAAGGAAAGCCCCAAATTTTTCATTTCGATCTCTTCTGCCAGAAAAGATATTAAAGTCACTCATTGTTCACCAAACACGAAGGAAAAGACAATTCAGACAGATAGGAGTCATCAAATTACTTGGAATGCATACTATGCCTCGAATATTGAGAGAATCAAAGCATTTTTAATTTTAGAAACCAACAGCATGGAAGAAAGTAGTTTTATGATCCCTCTTGCCTCATTGATAGTGTAACACGTTAATTTTGGGATTAAAACGAAGATCAGATCGAATATTTGTAATTTATCCTAAAGAACAATTAAAACTCACTTACATCAACATTCTTCGATAGAAATTAAGTTTATGGGTTACGATACTGTAAATTTAGGAAATTTTGAGAATATTATGAACCTCATAATATGTCTGTATCCATCTGGGTTTATCGCAAAAAAATAAATCCCACTTGTAAATCAATCGATAATTCAGTATTTTGCAATACTTCAAAGTAGCCTTCTGAAGTGGGAGTAGAGAATTATTGACAGAGTTTACAAATAAGTACACTACGGCTCGCAGAATTAGAAATGCAACTCCTCAAATTCTCTGTGCTTTAGCGATCTATTAGCATCTCTTAGAGACTAATCACGGCACTATTTGGTAGATACAATAGTTGAATAAAATAATAAAATAATTTT
The DNA here is from genome assembly GCA_002205965.3 of Kappaphycus alvarezii. Taxonomy (NCBI): domain Eukaryota; phylum Rhodophyta; class Florideophyceae; order Gigartinales; family Solieriaceae; genus Kappaphycus; species Kappaphycus alvarezii. The sequence continues at coordinate 2,172,501 of NADL03000599.1, forward strand.
TGCAAAACATTGGATACTTCTACGGTTTCTAAAAAATTTCCGAGAGCACCTCTTAGAGGATTTATCGGAATCAATAAACTGGTGTTCGAAGAACTAAAGCTTTAGTTCTTCGAACTAAAACTTAGTGCTGTAGGAAAGTCTTTGTCCTCTCCCTGATTTATTATACCATACTTTGCTCCCAGAAAATCCTGTATATGCCTCAGTATAGTTTGAAAAGTTAAGAAATATAGATCTCCCACCAAACTTCCTTAATATCCTCCCTGACTCATTAATATCCCTAATTTATTTTTCTGTGCTTTGGAACTTCTAGACATCAAAAATGGAGCAGTCATGTGTCATTTTTAGGCAAGGTGGCCACAGCAGGATGCAAAGTTACTTTCTCGCTGGCATCTCTCAATTATTTTTTCTGTTTAAATAATGCTGCTCTTCAGTTAGAATTTTCTTGCATTTCCCCTACTCGCTGGAAAGAAGTATTAACAATCCATTGCTTAAATTTTGATATAAATCAGTGTTCTTCTTTCTACTGAGTGTTAATATGACCTCAGATATACATTAGTAGGAAATCAATGCCTAAATTTTCCTTTAAATGAGTAAAATCCTGTTACATCCATCTAGACAAATTTTACACTTAGTCTTCCGGTAAATGTTGAAATTTTTCTTTGCTTGAAAATATCTATTTCAAAATGTTTCTGTCAGCAATGTGTATTCCCGCAAATTGACCTTACCATATGCCTCCATCGCCCTAACGGCCACGTTCCGCGCGACGTCGGTTAGCACTCTATAAGCGTCCGGGTATAGTGCCGTTGTGGGAAAGCAACAATTGTATAGATACCCTAATTTCGAGCGCCGAGATTACAGTACCGAGAGGCGATTTAAATTTCACTATATTGGATGCTTTCATGAATGCAGAAGGAGATAGTCCTTCAAACAAATGATAAAACTCGGTGCAACCTACTTCCAAGCCAATTAAAACATTATCTCTGAATCCGTTGATGCAGCCCAAAACGTTAGGCTCGTTCATGAGTCTCTATATTTGTTACAGGCTTTTTATGTATGGAACTAGTGGTACTGAAACACAGAGGAAATTTTAATAGAATAGCAAAATTTCTGGCATCCGTGTTCCAATATTCGATCGGTTGATATATAATTTCATCGGCTACCAAGCAAGCCTGCGTACGCAACTCGTTGAATTACATTTTATTCACTAGGAAACCTGCAGACTCATGGATGGGCGGGGCAAAATTTCTACACTAACCGATCACATACTATGCTAGCACATAGGTGCTACTATGGTAGCAACCTATGTTTCCTTTCAACAATCCAACCTTTCAAGCAGAAATATTGAAGTCCGCAAGTAATAATACTGCAGTAATAACAAGCTGTACGAATTTAAGTGATCAATAAGTGTGTTCCCATTCGGAACTGCAATCAACGATGCTAATTACCATCCTGTTTCTGCTTTTGACCCGGAAAATTTTGGCACTCTTTCTTATTTGGAATTTTTGAGTGAAATATATTATACTTACCGTTAGGTCAAAAATGGAAGACTTCAACAAATGGGTATTGGATTTTATGTGGAACAGTGACCGAAGCAGCAAATTACGATAATTACAAGAGCTAGAAAGGTTCGTTTGAATTTTTACGTGCTATTATTTCAAGTGAAAAAGCTAAACGGTGAATTTAAGCAGAAGGGAAGTTTAAATGACAAATTTAGCTCAGACAGAACTATAGTGAAAGTATTTTCCGGGCGTTTGCGTCTGAAATGGAAGTTTGTAGGGAGAGTTAAAGTAAAGAAAAGGATTCTTGACGCTTTAATTGCATTTTACATGGCATTGTTGGCCATCGCGTAAAAGGTCGTTTTGATTTATCCTGCATGCACAACGTCGGCAAGTTCGTTCGTCCGAAGTTTTCTTTGTCTTGGTTGTCGTCGTCTGTAAGTTTTCATGCTTACACTAGAAGTTTTCCAAGCTGTCTGGATCCCGTATTTAGATGGTGGAATTTTCTTCTAGTCCCCCCTTTGTCCTTGTTGGAGTAGGTGATGGTTCAGCCGTCGCCTGTAGATGTTCTTAGTCTTCTAGTGTAACCACTACCTGTACGGTTCAGGTTTTTGAACACATTAAAAGATCCCCCCCCCACAACGAGACGTGCTTTATATGTATTGGACATTGTAGACACAGGGAAATGAGTAATTTAGACTTCCGGGAGAACGAAATTCCACCACGACAGCTTAAGATTCCCTGGACTGATCTCCAATTAGAACCCCTTCATCCTTTTTAACCACTTAATTTCAACCTGACGACAAGATGCCAAGTTAGCTTGAAAGGTTTATTTTGTATTGAATGGAGAGGTTTCGGGTGAAAAAAAGAGGGATGCAGCCGGGGCGCTGCTAAAGGAACAGTAGAGGCGATGGTAAATGGTTTCAGAAAGTTGGGGGCAAAGGGTGTTTGGAGTGTACCTAGATTCCCACAAGAATCCAGATGAGCTTCCCCTTTTATAGACAGTACGGTAGCTCTACTCTAGAAATTCTATACTTTGTTAGCTCAGTAGAACCTACTAGAAAGTAGAGGTGTAACTATAGAATTGTACTATCTATAATATAACTACGCAAATAAAACGATGACGTGGGGCTCCACGCCAAATAAAAACACTGAAGGAAAATCAAATTTCTAAAATCATTCAAGACGGTACAGTTTCTCTGTTACACCACTGTGTAATAGAGAACTGGAATAACGACAGCGAACAAGTCTCTATTACACAGTGGTGTAACAGAGACATTGTTGCACTATTCCCTCCCCCGGACTGTTGACGTCCTCGTCAATGATACTGCGGGAGTATATTGCGTTTCCGAATATACTCTTGGAAAGCTTCCGTTACTACAGCAGATCCATCTTCCGTAACGTCAACAAAGTCCTTTGTTGGTTGCCACTCCGCCTCATGACGTGGCACACCACGCATCAAAACCAAGAACTTGAAACCGCGTCCAACCTTTTTGTGATCCAAGATAACCTCAACTTCCTGTTCTGGTCCACCAGGCAGTTCAAGCGGTGAAGGTGCAGGAGGAATGGGCTAAGCAATGTCATCGGGCTGCTCCAAATGTGGTGTGGTGTGAATGATATGAATGACTAGATGGATTCTAAAATGAGCAGGGAGATCCAGTCGAACAGCATTCTTACCAATTATCTCCTTAACCACAAATGGCCCATACCTGCGCGCACCAAGCTTTTTAGAATTCTGGGACCTAGAATAAACATCCGTAAACAACGAACGATTGATCCATAGCTTGGAACCGACTTTATAATCTGGAACCTTGTATCGCCTTGAAGCATATGCAGCTTGCCGAGCTTTTGCCACTTTGTAGGCAAATTGCGCATCCTCAAGAGAAACCTTGAGCTTGGCACGAAAGTCCTCCAAACTCTGAAGAGGTATGCTGCTGCTAGCCAAGAAGTCCAATGGCGATTTAGGTGTCCATCCTAAGTCAAGCTCAAATGGTGACATACCCAGATCATCGCTCACAGCCGAGTTGTACGCAAATTCTGCAGAAGGAAGCAGTTCATCCCAGTCATCCTGATGATACGGGAAATAGCAACGGAGATAGTTCTCGATCATCCTATTCATAATCTCGGAAGCACCATCTGTTTGTGGGTGTCTACTTGTAGACATTCTTAATTTTACCCCACAAGATTCATCAGTGTCTTCCAAAACTTTGAAATGAACTTGCTGTCCCTATCTGAAGTCACATCATCCGGCAACCCGTGGGTTCTTGAAGATGTTCGCGAAGAAGTCTATACCCGTGTCCTCAGCAGTATCTGATGTTTTAGATTTCATAAAATGGACTCGACGAGTAAGTCGATCAACCCAAGTCGTGATCGCATCATGACTGCTCCTCGTCAGGGGTAGCCTCACAATGAAATCTGTAGCTAATGATCCCCATCTGCCGTCAGGCAATTCCAGTGACATTGGATCAGTCAACTTTTTTTGATTAGAGTCCTTATACTGCTGACACGTCAGACGTCCTTCACAATACTTTCGAACATCCCGGCTCTTATATTTCCAATGGAAGTTATCCAATCTGGACAGTTTCTTTGCAAGCTCAAAATGTCCACCAACTTTCGAGTCGTGAGCAATTTGCAAAATATCCGAAACTGACCTTCTTGGTACGCACAACTTTCCATTGTAAAACAGGTTCGAACCATCTTTTCGGAACATCGGCAGAATTCTTTCAGGTTTCTGCTTCTGAACCGTATCCTCAGGCCACTCTCCTTCCATGGCTTTTACGACTGGACCAAAGAACTGGTAGTCATCATATCGAGGAATGATCTGATCAACATCAAGGTAGGGAACTTCAACTTCATTCACTGAGACGTCACGATCTCCTCTCGCCACGTGCGGAGCTCGGGATAATGCGCCTCCTAAGACGTGAATTTTTCCAGGCTTCAGTGTGATGGGAAAGATTCCGAAGTTACCGAGAGTTTCCAACCAACGAGCTTCTTTCCGACTCAGTTTCGGTTTTGTGAAGAAGCTCTTAAGCACCTGGTTGTCTGTGAAAATCTCAAACTCAGAACCTTCAAGATAGCACCTGAATCTTCCCAGAAAATTAATCAAAACCAGAAGCTCTCTGTCATTTGCAGTGTAGTCCGACTCAATTGGTGAAAGTTTCTTTGATTAGAAAGAAATTACACGATCCCTCCCATTCTCATCCAACTGTGTTAGAGTTCCACCGACAGCAAGCTGTGAAGCATCTACATGACCACGAAATGGCTTTTTCCAATTAGGGGCAACTAAGATTGGAGCCAATGTCATCGCTTCCTTTAGCTTCTGGAAAGCTTTATCACACTGTTGATCCCATTTCCCATACCTCGACCTTTCTTTGTCAGATCTGTGAGAGGTGCAGCAATTGCAGAGAACTTCGGAATGAACCTACGGAAAAACTGTATAAGACCTAAGAAACTTCTCAACTCCGTTAGAGATTCAGGATTCGGGCAAGTTCGCAGCACTTCGGCCTTCTCAGGCGTGACACGAATGCCGTCCTTCCCGACTATTAAACCCAAAAACTCCAGCTCAGTCTGAAAGAAAGAGCATTTCTTTGGAGAGATGTACAGCTTGTGATCCTTAAGTCTCTTTAATACAATTTCCAGATGTTCGTAATGTTCTTCCTCATTCTTACTGAATATATGAATATCATCCATATAGACAACCAAGAAGACATCGATGCAATCATAGAAGATCTGGTTCATCAAAGTTTGGAACGTAGCAGGAGCGTTGCAAAGTCCCATTGGCATAACAAGATATTCAAATTGCCCATACTTTGTATTGAACGCAGTCTTTTCGATGTCCTTCGGTTTCACCCTTATCTGATGGAATCCCGTTTTCAGATCAAGCTTGGAGAAAAATCTCACATCTCCAAGTCGATCGAACATTTCATCAGAACGAGGGAGTAAAGCATTATTCTTTTTGGTGATGCGATTCAAAGCGCGATAATCGACAACACCTCTAAGTTTTCCATCCTTTCCTTTCACAAAGAAAAGTGGTGCTCGATATGGCGATTTACTGGACCTGATCTTCCCTTTCCTCAAAAGAGACTCGACGTAATCTTTGGCTGCCCTAAGTTCGGATGGTGACAACTGGAATAAAGGTCGATGAGGTGCCTTTGCTCCTTCCTCCACTTTGATCTCATGATCAACTGATCGAATCGGAGGAATTCCTCTTGGCAATTCATCCTGAAAGACCTCTTTAAAATTATCCAGTAATCTGCTCAGTCTTCCATCTAACTTTGAATCTGTCACTCCTCTCATACTGTGAACTTCAAGTAACTGAAATACTTCGAAGTCACCCCCATGCCTAGGCATTCGTCTAAATTTCTTCACTCCCAAATTGGACACATCAAAACGGTTTTCGTTATTTGGATCAATAACTGGAATGGAAGCATCTTTCACCATCACAATCCGTTTCCGATAGTCGACACGTGGATTGTGGGCAACATGCTACGGCATTCCCAATAGAACATCATACCTGGTTTGAGACACAGCCCAACTAGAAGTATATGTATGTTCGCCTAACGTAATAGTTCCGTTGGAAATGATCTTGGATACTTCCTCAGTAACTCCCTTCTGTGAATGGCAAACAATGACTCGTTCACGCCGAATCTCAAACAAGTTCCTATTTCGCTTCAGAAACTCGGCTGAAACCACGTTTGTATTGCATCCATCGTCTTTTAGTACTTTGACTGCTATTCCATTGAGTCTAACTTCAAGTACTAACAAAGGCTCCACTGGTATAGGTCCATCAGTGGGGATGCTGTCATCATGAGTAGACGTGATTCCATTAGATTCGGCTTCGGAGATTCTCGACATTTCCCTGTCCTCTGAGAATTTAGCTCCGGTGATGTCCGCAACAGTTTCACTCTGCTCATTGGGACATCTGTTCACACTCACTACTGGTCTCACCTGAGTATTCACCAAGTCTGGAGGACCAACTAGTTTTCCGAGTCAAAGCCATTCAAATCAGTACTGTGTCCTGCCTCTGTATTGTTCGCTACTATGCGGGCACCACTCCTGTTACCTTTATTCCCGTTTCCTTTTCTGTGTTTCCAAGGTTTACATCCCACCTTATGGCACGTAAATCATCGGTTCTCCATCAAGTCTTTCTGACGCTGCCCATCGTTTTTACGTTCCAGGTTTCCGATCTCCATCGGCATAGGACCTGAGGCATAGGACCTGAGGCATTTCAATTGGTGTGAAATGAGCCTCTGCCTGTGAAGAACCCTGCACCGTAAAATGCTCCATCAACGTTAAGAGCAATGGTAGTCGCAGCTTCAAACTTGGATGGGTTCCCTTTACGAACCTCCAACAGAATGTGGGGGTTTGAGACCTTCACAGAACCGCGCCAATTTTTCCGACTCACTGATACCGCGAATATTGATAACCAAATTCCTGAACTCCGAGAGGTACGCTGCCACACTTGTTTTCTGGCGGATCTTGGTAAGCTTGTCGCGAGCTCGAATGACACTGTCCTGGGGGACAAACTCTGCCTCAACAAGGAGTTTGAAAGCTTCCCATGTAGGTGGAACAGCATTCTCGGACACAACTGTATACCACCAGTTTGCGGCAGTTCCGGTCATGAATATCGAAGCAAAGTCGATAGCATTCTGGGCACTGATGACTTCTTCATGGCCCACCTGAATAAGTCTCAGGTACTTTTCGAGTGAATGCAACCATGACCGAACCGTCAACGCTTCTCGAGTCCCATCTAACAACACAGGCTTAGTTGGTTTGAAGAAAGACATGTTCAACAAACCTCTTACTTAAAGCCTTACACCAACACCTAAACTTGATTACAAGCACTTGAAGTTGAAATCTGCGAGTGATTCGTCCCTGGACGACGGGTTGGCTCCCTACCCGCGGAGAGAGTGACTCACCAGCAGCTTTGATCACACCTACACTCCGGTGTGACTCAGCAATCCGTTCGGGATATCCCCACCAGTCCACTACGTAGACCGCGATCGGTGTCCTTACCCTATAGGAAAGCCTCTCAAGCCGACTTCAAGCTAGCGAATAACCAAAGAATACCCGTTCTGAGCACGTACCCCCTAGTCCAAGTCCAGTCCAAGTCAACTCTATGAAGCGTTACCTGAACCCGTGACCCAGTCGGTGCACCTAGCTAACAGTCAACGAGTGCAATAGGATTGTAAAGGAATACTGTGAGGAGACCCTCAAATGGGGACTTGGTCAGAAGTACGGCTTTACTAAGGCAACTTAGTTAAGCCTAACTGTCCAGTCTAGGTATTCTGAACAGGATCACGCAGCTTCGTGAGGCCTGCACGCTACCTGAACAGAATAACCTAGAGAACGCAGACTGCTGCACCCCCAAATTCCCGGTTACTTAGCTCTCCAATTAGTAACCGCGACCTGCGTGGAACAATGGGGTTTAGAGAAGGGTTGGGGCAAACGTGTCGTTTCGCCGTACAAAATCAAGTACAAGGACAGGTACATCGGACATGTACTTGCCCAAAAGTTTTATGAAAACTGGAAAGTCGGTACAGTACTTGTACTAGGAAACCTATCAAAAAAAAAGATACCCGTAACGTTCCAATGACCTGCGCAAATCAAATCCAGCAAGCAACTCGTAACGTACCCATACATGTACCGTACAAAATTTTACATGCACATGTACCAATTCTGTACTAAAGACCAAAACCCACATGGATCCCCCAACGCAAATTACTTCCATCTCCAACTCCACAACTAGCCAAGAAATGTTAGTCCATGACTCCAATCCAACAGAAGAACCAGATCTGCAGGTGGAGATCCATGAGATCTTACAAAAGGCCAAGCAAACTCTCTCCGAAAACAAGAAGAATGGGAAGAAAGCAGTTTTCTGGGGGTTTTTCAAGAACATCGATGAAAAGACCTACGGATTCATTGTTTGTGTACCGAGTGCTTTAAAATCCTCATCCAAAAACAAACGGGATCGAAAGGGAGTGCTCCAATTTCAGGGCTCCAGCGGCACACATTCATTTCGAAGACATCTCAGAGACCATCACAAAGATGTCTTCTCTTTGTTCGCGAAGACGGCAGGGAGTAACGAACCGCCAAAGAAGAAGCCGAAGATGGTCCAAACTTTCCTTGATACACATCAGAAGTAAAATGCATCATCCGAAGTCGCTAAAGAAATCAATAAGAATCTCATTCTGATGGTCGCCAAGGCTGGCTTGCCATTTTCTTTTGTCGAAAACAATGACTTTCGTCCTTTTGTACATTCTTTGAACCCTCGTGTATCTCTTCCCGACAGGACAACGTTCGCTCATAAGCAGATCCCTTTGTTTACCAAACATGTCACTGATGAGATAGTTAAGCCACGTTTATCGAATCTCCTTTCTGTGAGTATATCATTCGATTTGTGGATGAGTCGGGGGTGCGAAGATATCTTTGACCTTATAGCACATGGCTTGGACAATGATTTCAAGCAGGTTCGGGTATACTTGGCAATAATACAATGTGACAATACCAGTGGGGAAACTCTTTATGAGTTGTTGGTCGAACAGCTGGATAAGTTTGAGATTCGGAACAAAATCATTGCTTGCGTCATAGATGGGGGATCTAATCTGAGATCATGTGCCAACATTATTCGAACTGCAACGTCGTTTCAACATGATGAGATCGGAAACTGCTTTAGCGGGGTTTGTTTTGCACACATCATTTCAGGTGCCTGCAACTCTGCTCTATCTAAGAAGGTTACTGATGGACTGCCACTTATTGACTTCGCGAAAGTTAGAGCCGTTCTACAGAAATGTATAACCTGGACTAAGAAATCAGCGAAGGGACGAAAGCAGTGGCTTGATGCATGCAAGGATCTCGGATTCATCCCACGACTAATTCCAACCCCAGTTAAGACCATATTTGTGAGCGAATTGGTTATGTTTAGGATGATGCTTAAGTACAGGCAGGTTTTTGAGAAGTGTTTTGGAGGTCAAGCGGATAGAAATCTTCGCAATAGGGTTCCCACTCAAGACACCTGGGATGTGGTTCAACGGATAGTAGAGACCTTGGAGCAGCTTGTTTTTTCTTGCTTGCAAAGTCAGAGAAAGACATGGACAGTTAGTGAAGCGGTTTCATACATTGTGGGGGTTTTCCTAATGTTCAAACGGAAATGCCGTACAATCACACCTGTCGACCCGGACGATTTTGACGCGCAACTTGATATGGTCAGAGCAAAAATTGCATCTGTTGTTTCAGAAGCATTTCATGATATCCTCAATCCGTTCATGGAAGTTCAAGGATTAGATGGCTGTTACGTTCACCACTACATTTCTGTTGTTCTAGATCCGGAATTCAAGGATATGAAGTCAACCCTTATGCATTTGCACCAGGGAGTTCCTTTGAGAGCCAGGACAATTGCGAAGGAATACGATGAAACTGTGATTATCCCTTTGTTGGAAAGCGTACAGAAAATCTGTGCACCCGAAAAAGAGGCCTCAAGAAATGAGGACGAAGAAGCAATGAGTGATGCAGTTTCTAACGGATCTGAAGATATTGAAGATTGTTTCGTCACTACTCGAGCTGAAAACGATGACGAAGTCCTGCTTAATTCAATGAAGGCCTAGCTTCGTTTTTATCGTTCTGAGAAGTTCACAAAAGACATGAACAAATATCATTGGATGCAGGAAAAGCAGTCACTTTTCCCAAATGTCGTGAAGCTTTGTCGCTTTTTTCTTGGTATACCAGCTAGGCAGATTGAAAATGAGCGTGTGTTTAGTCTGGCAGGGAGAGTTTCGAGCCCTTTGCGTAACCGGATTTCTACGGAGAGTATCAACAATGTGGTGACAATTGCGAAGAACGTCACTAGAGCAGAAGACGAGGGTGCGGTCTTGAAAACCCTTGAAGAACTCAGTGATTTCCTTCTCAAAAAGGAAGTAGATGGTCCAGATGAACTTTGCGACAAGTAAAAGGTATGTGTGCTTAGCCGCCATAGGAATCCCTACCGCATAGTTCCCGGTACTGTCAATTGGCCATTTTACAATGAGTGACATCTAAATTCTAATCCTCGCCTTAGGTTATCCCGGCTATGAAAGCTATTTCCCACTGCTAGGGTGGGAAAGATATAGCTCCAGATAAAACCAAGACGGGTCCTCAGACTATAGTTAGACTCCAAACGACAGTCCCTTGCTTCCTATGACCTACATACATGTTTTTACACAAATGTGTAGTTTTAGCAGGGCACACACCGGATTCGAACTCACGTCTTCTCCGGGCATGTATCCGAATTTTCCATTATACCAACTGATCTTTTGGCTCAGGTACAAGTACATGGGGGATCAATATCCCTTTTATAGTTGTACTAGGCACATGAATATTAATCTAGTCGGATCCTGCAGCGGACACCCGTTTTACTGATGCCATAAAGTTACTCCCCATCCACCCGGTTAGCACTTAGCTAGCAGTATAGTCGGATCCTGCAGCAGACACCTGTTCTACTGATGCCATAAAGTTAACCCACATGAGCCTTGTTCTGTACTTTCGCAATATTTTCTTGGACATGTAATTGGTACATGTTACTTACAGTATGTTCTTGAACTTTGTTAAATCGTTGGACGAGATGTTCCATGTACTGTAATTTGGAGTAGATATTTTTATTATATGTACTGGTGTACTGCTGTACAATTGTCTTCAGGAATACTGTCATGTTTCTCGTACTAGGTACATGTATTTTGGACATGTTCGCTCCGACCCTGGTTTAGAGTACCTGGCACTCCAGGCCACAGGTACTCTCCTGTACTTGGCACTCCAGCCCACAAGTACAGTATATGATATTGCTTACAGTAACACCTGTCAGCAAAATTTTTCCAAAATTCAACAACCCACACAAAAAATACACGTGTTAAAAAACCTCGAACTAGAGCAAGACGAAAGCGAAAAGCAGCGGAACCGGCGAAAGCGATGGTACCAGTGAAACAAAGAGGTATGCAGCCGGGGCGCTGCTAAAGGAACAGTAGAGGCGATGGTAAAGGGTTTCAGAAAGTTGGGGGCAAAGGGTGTTTGGAGTGTACCTAGATTCCCACAAGAATCCAGATGAGCTTCCCCTTTTTTGGACAGTACGGTAGCTCTACTCTAGAAATTCTATACTTTGTTAGCTCAGTAGAACCTACTAGAAAGTAGAGGTGTAACTATAGAATTGTACTATCTATAATATAACTACGCAAATAAAACGATGACGTGGGGCTCCACGTCAAATAAAAACACTGAAGGAAAATCAAATTTCTAAAATCATTCAAGACGGTACAGTTTCTCTGTTACACCACTGTGTAATAGAGAACTGGAATAACGACAGCGAACAAGTCTCTATTACACAGTGGTGTAACAGAGACATTGTTACATCGGGGGCGTAAGAAGTTGAAAGAATATGATGCTTATGCAGGAATCTGCTGATGTCTGCCGCATATGTGTCAGTAGACTGCACGATCCGCGGGAAGAGATGCACGGGAATATTCTAAAAGGGCGTATATGATTGAGAATCATGGCGGCATGGTGCACGAAGTGTGCCTATTGAAGTTGCTATTTTTCGACATCAAAGAATCTTTCAAAGATTGAGCGGATGGGATTTGCTGATGGGGCTGAGATGTCAAGTGCTACAGACAGGTTTCGCTGGAAGGATAGAAATTTTTCATGCGTATGGCGGAGATGGTAATTTTACACTCAGCAGGTACTGGGAAGTGTACTGCTGTCGAAAAGGTTGGTTTAGACCGCTTTGGTACTTGAAAGGCAACTAACGTGTTAGATAAAACTGCTTTGCTGAGATGAAGGACTGAGGTTGAAGATGAACGGAAGCGTTAAAAGTGGCGAAGGGGAGAGTATTGACAGGTAGAGGAGGAAACGAAAATAAGGTTGCTTTGGTTAGGAGGTCCTGCAAACAATGGGATTTGTAGGTGGGAGAGAGAGAGTAGGTCCGGGAAGATCGGGGAGGAGGTTAGCTCGTAAACTCTGTTTCAAGATCAATATTTTCAGGGTCTGCCTTCAGAAATCCCTCTACTATAGTTCCAAGCAAAATATACTTTATGTTGCATTGGGCAAAAAGGGGGCTCATTTACTGAAATGGGGGAAATGTTTCAATATTAAGTACTCAAGTGGAGATGTTGGATAAAATCCGCAAAGTGGCCGTCAAAGCGATGTAAAGTTCATTGCTGTAAAAGGCTAACATGATCGAAAATCTACGCTACAATGTCGATGGGAGGCCTGCATTGTGTAGGTTGGATATCGTTTTCTTTTTTGTTGACCAGTTTTTTTCGGAAAGGGGATCGATTTAGTTCTTTAATGTTTGAAAAATGCGGTTCGGCTATCCCCCGGTCTATGCTGGACATGTTCAGGGTAATGGGGAATGTCACTCGTGTGCCTAAATGGCTGGCTCAAAGCCTGTCAGCAGGCATGATGCGTTGAAAATCACTGCTGCTGCTGCATGCCTCTGAGTTAAAACCGGAAATGACTATATTTATTATGAATAGAATTTGCAATTTCTGGTTTCCAACTTTTGTGTCAGTCCCACGTATGAAGAGACTTTTATCTGCACATTTTGAGGCTTTTGTAATTTCTCGGAGTCTTTTGACAAAGGAACAACTGAATATTTAGGGTGAATAAGAGTTAGTTCCGAAATTTGTGAAACTGAATGTCGTAAGGGGGTGATCTTTTTAATGTGTCCGCAAACTGGCACCATGTAAGAAGTGGGCTAGACTAGAATAAAGAACATCTCCAGGCGATGGCTGAACCATGCACCAACTCTAACAAAAAGAAAGGGGAGACCAGAAGAAAATTCCATCATCTAAATACAAGATAAAGACAGCTTGGAAAACTTCTATCTGACGTAAGTAGCCTCAGAGGCCGAGTCTTGCTGGACCCTACAAAAAAACAACCTTCTGTGTGCCAAATAGCAGTTAAACGACCCTTAAGATACAAGTATGAGTGATAGCAGCCTGAGTTATCAGATCGTTCTCCTCTCCTGTTCCCTAGAAAAATTATGTAACGCCGTGAACTATCTAAAATTGGTGGTCTCCTGCTCTTTTCAAAAAACGCGCGTTTTCAAAAGCCGAACCCACGAAATACTGTAATCCAGTACGCGGTACTCAGTCTATTTATCTTAAAAGCGGAAATATAAAATTGGATCGCAACGAATATCTCTCTGGCTACTGACCAGGAACAGTTATGCTGTAATCCATCCCAGGGGCGGGAATTCCAACTTGAATTACAACAAATGATCTCCTGGTGAAGAACAGCAGGAACAGTTAAATTGTAATAATATCAAGCAGGAATCCCCTGCGGTTTTCTGAGGTAGGTGTGCAACTACTCGCTAAAGATATATTGGGTAGTCCGATTTCAAAATTAATACTTTCCGGCCTCGTCCTAGGATTTAGGTTTTATTTGTGCTCGCACTGAAACCATTGAAAATGACATGATTCATAAGACCTCGAGACAATCAAGCGGACCAAAACTACCGCCCATTCCCTACAGTGAGATCGGAGACAAGTGGACGCCTGAACACATTTCGATTTGCCCTGGAGGAGACTCAATATGATGGGACAGCCAACGTAAACTTTGCTGCGCTTATCAGTTTAATAAGCAAGTGAGAGAGGAAAACGATAAAGTACAGGAAACAAAATCATCTTCAAAAAAGTAAATCCGTTTATGTTTGTTTATCTAAAAAAATCTTTTCAATGCGGCCCACCTCATGGGGCAGTGGTATTCAAATGATGATTTTTTACATTGATTATTGAGAAAAACGCGATGCTATGACTCACCGCACCACAAAAACTCCGTGTAGAAGTGTTCTTGGAAGCTTTACACACCACGAACAGTTGTACACCTTTCCCGCATAAATCGGAATCAGACATTTTCCAGTATGACTTTGGAGCACAGATCCTCGATCTTAGCTGCCGAAGTGGTGTAATCGGGGGGTGTACAGTACTGATTTTCTTACGTTTGTAAGTCTTAACTTGTCAAGAAGATAGAAAACGCGTTGAAATTTAAACGTGTAACTTGTTTTTCCCTCTCTAAAGATAGCTTGTGTAATACTGCAATGTAATCCAAGGAATAGGAGGAATATGTCCGATTGCATTTTATGTCATAATGTATAATGTCACCGTTGGAACTATTGTCCAACGCATCAAAACCATTGCCCGATTAATTTAATCATTTCTCAGAATTGAAGGTACGAATCTCTATAAAGTCACCTGCGTTCAAAAAGCCATTGAAAGGTGGAGAATATTGACTAATCACGGTGTACTCAAATCTTTTCGGCGCACATAAGTTTCAGTATAGGCCCAAAAAAGCAACCAGGCCTTTAGCAAAGCGTCGTACATGATTTGTTGCGTAGTACTCACCGTCGCGAATAATTCATGAAAACAATGGGCCTGACACGTTTAAGGCCCATGAGATATTTAGTCGTCGGTTCCCTTCGTTGGATCAATTGCACAGAGCCTCCTCGACCATCGCTAAGATCCAATGCAGCTTTCTGTTATACGTAGCTTGGGGCAGAAGGGCATGACTCGATCTACCCAACCCGTCGAAGGAACTATCTTACTACTCAGTGACACCGTCAAGGGATCTGCGCATTGCAAAAAATGACTATTGCTTTTGTACGCCTTTACCGAATGCGATACGTGTGAAGTGTAGCTGCTTCAATTAGGCGTAACTCGAAGGTACAGAAGGGGCACCACAGATGTGATAGATTTAATACTTCCTTGCGGTTCTCTCAACCAGGAGCCACATGACTCTCAATACTGCACGGAACGGACAAAACGAACGGCAAGCTTTGGTGCGACAAAAATTAACCAGAGATTAATCCCTTCCCACACTTTTTTGTAAAGTTGGCGTGCGTTCAACTCATGAGATCGAAAGCGGGCCAACCTGCATTCTAATCCAAGTCGATGCGAACCTCAGCTACATACTTAACTCGCGAGCTAAATCCTATCACTCCGTGCTGACGTAGCACCGTCCGATTCTGTGATCGAGACAAGGAACTTCCTCGTACCAAGATTGCCAAAGTTTTGTTCAAGCATCCCCGCAGCTCTTACCATGAACGCTGGACAAGGGCAATGGCACGCTACGCCACATCTCGACTCTCAGATTTCGAGCTCCACTACAGAGTCCTCCCTCGGTCTTCCCGAACCGGCAGGGCTTAGTACCGCCGTTCTCTTAGGTGTGCCAGAGCTCAACGTGACAAACAACAAAAACTCCGCGGTGGAATACGGCCCCGACATTGTTGATTTGATGCTTGACAGTTGCTTTCAGAATACTGCGGACAGTCAGGTTAGGGCGGAAGATGAGCTGATGGATGATCTAGGATCCTGCAGAAGTTTGGAGTATTACTCGGCATACGCTGAAATGTTCAAGGACAATTTCAATTCCAGACCCAAGAGCTCTTCTCAATCTACCGGAGATGACTCTTCGGCATTGGATATCGCAGATGTTTCAGTCCCCATGTTTGGTCTTAATACATCCAATGAGTTTTCTCTGTCCACTGGGGCCATGCATCCTGCCAGCATGCTCTCTTCCCCGAACATTCCTCCTTTAGCGGGCAACAGGCTTGGACTTCATCCTTTGAGTTACAGGGGCCGCGATCGAGGCATGAAGAGGAAGAGTAAGAGGGCTCCAGCTAAGCCATGGTCGAAAGAGGAGCATGAAAAGTTCGAAGAAGCCCTTGAGATGTTTGGACGAAATTGGGGCGAGTGTGCGCGTTACATTGGGACGAGGCCGGCCCCTCTAGTCCGGAGTCATGCGCAGAAGTACCTGATCAAATTGTGGAAAACTGGAAAGCCATTACCGAAGAAAGTCGCCGAGAGCGGTAAAGGTTACACTCTCTCTGGGAAACCCCTTCATCCGGAGTCGGCATCAGCCAAATCGTATCTTACCAAAATTCCGTGCCCACAAAATGAAGAGCGCAAGAAGTAGAGGTTAAGAAGCTCCAGAATCTCGAGTAGAGTCTGGAGAGGCTAAGCCTACTAACTTTTCAAACTCATTTACAGTAACTAAACAACAGGAGATGAACCACTGAAAAACACATTTCTTCCTGGATAAGAAGTTCATCTCATTACGCTTTGGGGCTAGATGCTGTTTAGCAGAACTCTTCTTTCAGAAAGGGATTCTAGCTGCAGCGGTGACGAGCCTCCGTGGGGAGATGATTCATTATCATGGAGATCCTTCGGACCGAGTGCAGCAATTCCGTAGTTCACGTATGTTTTGAGCACGTTCATCACTCCTGTCGCGAATCTTGACTGCCCACCTGACGCAGAACTGCTTCTGATATAGGTTACTCTCTTTAAGCTTTCGGGGACCCGTATCTGCTTCGGGTGGGTTCTCCTATGACATGAGTTTCGAGTTTCGACTGGTAGGAGAAAGTGAATCAATTCTTTGAGTAAAACAGTCCGCAGTCTCTCCAAAATGTATGAGATCGCGATAGCTATATATAGTTCTCCTGTTTGACTAAATAAGCCCGAATTATGTGTTCTGCTATAGTTCTACATACAGGACTGTCACTTGGGCTCCTCATCATATCAATCAACCTTTCCTTTTCTACTTGATCTACCACCTCATTACAGCTTGAATCTACGTTCACGCCGCCCCCAAACCTTCTGGCCATCTCCAACAAGACCTCTACCAGAATCCCCCCCATGACGGCTCCATGGTCATCAAAGTATTCCACCCCGGGCCGACAACTCTGATCAGCCATCTTATACAAATGGCGCAATAAGCGGACCACCTCAATTCGGCCTTCAACTCGCAAAAAAGCCTTACACATGCCCCTCAGCACCCTCATCGGCGCCCCCTCATCCCCAGCTACACTCTCACGCACATAGGGATTCACTAATAGGACTGTCAAGGCTCTCAAGCCGATTTCTGCAAGCCCCGCAGTTCCTCCATCCACCCCAGATACTAGCCCTCCCAAAACCCCCTCCGAAAACAACCTCTCTATCTCTTCCACTGTCATCAACCCCATCTGCCTCACTAAAGCCGTCATCCAAACTGGGTCCTCCCATCCCCTGCCCCCCCTCACTGCGCGCACTATGTCATCCACATCCCTCCCCACGGCATACATGATCATTATTACCTCACATCCCTCCACACCATCCCCCTGTACCATGGCGTTCACAAATTCTCCAACCTGCCCTTCCATCAACCACTCGACCAACCAGCCCGACCCGCGACCTTCACCGCGAAACTTTCTCCCCAAGACTCTCAAACATTCCATTCCCCTATTCACAAGTTCCATTTCCCCCTTGCACCTTTTTTCCGCTGACACAACTGCCCCCAATGCTCTAACCACCTCCCCAAGCCCTCGAGCTTCCACTGGAAATTCGCCATCGACCACATCCACAGCCGTTATGGCCACAAACAGTCCATCCCAACAGCGCTCCCTCACCAATGGATTCACAACGCCTTGAAGCCAATCGCGAACGCGGAAGAGGCGCACACCACTTGAATTTCGGCATTGCATAAGGAGGGCGAGAAAGTGGGACAGACGTGACTCGAGGGGGTCGTCATGTTCAAGAGGGAGCTTGAGTTGAGACCAAAGCCAATGGGCGAGAATGGTTTGACGGGATGGAAGAAGTGGATAAAGAACGAGATGGCCTAAACATAGGAGGGTTTGAGAGGCTTGATGAATTCGTAGGGGGAGTGTCTGGCGGATGGCCCATTGGCAGATGGCGACGAGAACAGAGCGTGGGGATAGGAGGGAGAGGGGGAGAAGTAGGGAGAGAGGAGGGGTTGAGTTTGGATGGAGGTTGAGGAGATGAGTAGTTTGGGAGATGAAAGGGGGAGAAGGGAGGGGCAGCGGGTGGTTGGAATAGTAGTGATCGCGAAGGGAGAGGAGTTGCGATGGGGGGATGAGGGAAAGAGGGGGCTGCGAGAAGGCGGAAAGTGGCGGGAGTGGATTGACGGGCAACAGATGGATGAGGGGGGTTTGGGGAGGCCGAAGTGCGGATCGCAGGTCGAAGGAGGTGGAGGTGGAGGTAATTGTTGAGAATTAGAAGCGATGTTAGACATTTGGCGATGGGCGGTCAAGACCGGATTTCTGACGGTATCTGCAGCATGCAAAAGGTCGACATTACGCGTCTTCTTCCGATCGAATTTGTTGCACGCATGGTACATGCATGCATGTATTTCAACTGGTTGTTGATCTCAAGAGACAAACTTCAAATCCAAACTTGGATTGCTGTTTCATCGGCCCTGGCAACCAACGCCTGCACAGAATACTGTACAGTATTTCATTAATCCATACAGTACAAAGAGCCTTCTCGATACAGTGACCGCTTGAACATTCCACGCCCTTTGCAGTGCACAACTTTTATCTTGGCAAAAAATTGTTTACACGTGTCCACAAAAACGAGGGTTCTGCAACATCCCCGCCGGTTGTCGGTAGCGGCATGGCATAGCACCAGCCGCTAAAATTCATTTGATAGACACAACACGTACAGTAGAAAAGAAAACAGACCTCCGGTACACTCGTCCGAACGACCCAGTAATATTGAGAGAGCAACGCGCGCAGATTTCAGAGTGCAGATGCTCTGAGAGATGGATCGACTGCATGTGTAAGGCAGCGATATCCTGTCTCAGAACAAACTGTGTCAAACATTGACAGGCTATGCCTAGATCCGTGATAGATGTAGCACACTACGTCTGATTGACAGTGATGATGGTTTTGCAGGAAGCCAGAGTCCCGGATATGCACGCAGACTGCATTGAAACTGTGATGGTATTGTGAGGAGCCCTTCCTTGGTCACCAACGTCCAACAAGGTTCGGAAGATACCGTTCGTCTTTGCGGCGCCGTTACTCAGTATTGAGGCGATCTACTTTTTGTTTATCCCTCTGAAGAGTTCGTCTAGGGTTACACGCCCCGACCACTTACAAATGCTGCTGCTATCGCCAGAATAAAGAGCTCACTAAAGCTTCTCCTGTTCAAGCCCTTCAACGATGAAGGCAGATTATGTCGAAACGAGGTGCGGCAGAGTTGAAATGATAAGTACACGCACCAGTCAAGAAAGGTAGAGAACTGCTTTCAGCTAGTCTGTACGTTTGCTTCCGTATGTGCTTCCGCAGGTACTGTAATTCCGGATGCAGCTAGCAGGGGAGAGGCAGAGGTAAACAGTAGGCTTTGTACTGTTGTTTACAAAGATGTCATGTGTAAATTACAACCCTTGTAATTACAGTAACTTACGGTAAATTAAGTACTTTTAAGGCAATTCTTAGTAATTTACGCGTACAACCTAAAAGACAGCTGTCCTTAGAAAGACGCTACTTTGATGTCAAATCAACATTCACTCAACCGTCTTATTCATGTCAACTAATAGTTGACATCAACTAATAGTTGACATCAATGGGTTGAACGTTTATTTAATGCACCCAGTAAGGAGCCGACAGGGGGCTGACACTGGGGCACGATGGCTGAATCCAGGACAACAAACGAAAATAGAGCGAACCAATGGTGTCATTGCTTACCATTGTTGCTTTATGACCGTTTCTGTTATAGCGTATCTGGGCAAACTATGACATAGCGATCCTGCTAGGCTAGGAGCTAGACATGACTTAATATACTGCAATTCACATACATATTTGAATGTGTCGTTACAGTGCCTTACAGTATTCATTACAGGAAACCGTCGCCGCCGTTGTGGCGGCTCCGGTCCCGTTGACGCGGATAAATACTGCGTTGCCGGGTTTTCGCGCCGCCCTCCCTCTCGTAGACACAGAGGTTTTAGGTTTTAGTCTACGAGTAAAGTAGCTGGAACTTCCGCCGTTCGTACAGCTCGGCCCCTCTGTCACTACGCCGTTCGTTCAGCTCGATCTCGCTATCTCGCCCTTCCTTTCGCTCTAACCTACGCTCCTTTCGCTTTCTACCCGCTCTGCACGAATCCGAACTAAGTGTTGATTGTACAACACGGGCTTTGTGCGTGTGTGTTGTTGTGTAATTCTCGATAGAATGATACTCAAAAAGCTAGATTAACTGTTCTGTAACGAGTGTGTCATGCAACGTTACAGAAGAAATTGCTTCGTGCAATGCAAATGTAGTGCAATTGGCACTCACACTGTACTGCCATCGGCAGAGCTGATTTTGGTGATCTTTTTTTGATCTGATTCACTGCTAACCAGCAGGCACTGTACTGTACAGTAAGGGCAATTTTCACTTGTCGCGCACTATTATTCTGGGTATTGTATACCCACTCGATGGGGCTTGAGTGCATGCAGTCTGGACCACTCGGCCCCCAAATTGGACCTGATATTTTCGCAGGTGAAGGGCACCTATTGGGCCAAGTGTCGAATTTACTTATCTCCAACTTGGATCTCCCTTACTTGGTTGACCCTAACTTCACTCACCCCGCCGTAGTAGATAACTCTAACCTATCTAACTAGTATTTATACCTACCTGGCCACTAGGGACACAGATTAAACAGCCACCCCAGTGTTGGCTCTGAACTTGACTCCTAACTTCCGCCTTTGCAGAAACTTTACCAACGGCAACTTTGGCTATTGCCACGTTTATCTGTACGGGTCCCCCTTTCTATTTTACCCCTCTCTATCCAATATTATAATACACCTTTTGTTGTTTGTTTGTGATAGTTACTCAAACTTGGCGCCCCGGACTCCGGCACCTATATACAAATAGGAACTTCAAGGTTGCAGTTGGTGACAACACCTTTATCTGTAAAGGAGATATTCAGCACTGCTGACCCACTACTACATCTTCTTTGTCGAGTATTTCACCCTTAGTGTCTACGATTCTTTGGAATCGATCCCTATCAAGGTTCTAGCATTACGTGGACCACGGTCCGGCCTTACAACCCGGAGGACAAGTATACCGTCCAGCCGTCCAAGGAATTACCCCCGCTCTTCCAACTCCATTTCTCCTGGCCTTCGGCGAGCTGTGCTACTGCATCGCAGGGTGCTTAAAGAGAAAGCGGGACAGCGAACACCCTGTGGTTCTTCGTGTGTGTGCGTTGGGTTTCTCATTGTCTGACGGTGTTCCGTTCCTAGACGAGAAGAACTGCGCACAGCACATTGCACTACACAAATCTGGTCTCCCGACCTAGAACGTATTGGGTCAACTCCGAAGTCGTAGAAGATTCTCAATATTCTCACCTCTGGTAACTCTACTTCCAAGTGAGAGTTTACTTCTTTCGTCGTTGAGGATTGAAGACGCCCCTTTATTAAAAAGGGTTATTTTCTCGGTTCCTCGTGGTCAAGCCGCCACCGGAGGATAAGGAATATTTGGACTACGAAGTGGAATGTCTTCCGTTGGATCCACTCGGCCTCGTACTCGAGCTGGCACTGCACCTAAAGGTGTAGCCTCCTCAACAGCACTCCGTACCGAGACTCGTTCCAGGTCTGTGGCCGGAGACTTACCATCGGTCATGGAAGCACCCCCACATGACATCGACTACCGCTGCCTGGAGCATGATGCTTCTCTCTGGGAGGATATTTGCACTTCGGTGCGCAATGAGATAGAAACTGTTAAAGGAGAGATGACTGCAATTCAGGAATTTCTGAGGACGAGTGAAGTCCGGTTTGATGTTGACTTTCGTCAGCAAGAAGCTTGTTTGAACAGCATTAGTGACTTGAAGGTTGTTGCAGGAACCCTGCGGGATGAGGTTGCCACTCTGAGGCAGGATGTTAGCGGTTTGCCGGAGGACCTAGCCGTCGAAAAAGCTACGGGTATAGAAAGAGCCGAACGTATCAGCACCAGTCTAAGTAGTCTCGAGTCCGGGGCCGTACCGGGTACCCAAAGCCTCGATATTCACCCGGAACAGGGAGTTCTCGGTATTACCAATGTTGAAGGACCTCGTAGTAATGACGATGGAGATGATGATGAGGATGGAGATCAACGACGTCTTGAACGTTTGCAACGAAGAAGAAAAGCAAAGTACTTAAACAAGAAGAGGGTCAAGAAGAACAATAGGAACTTACACAAGGACTCATCGTCGTCTGAATCTTGCTCGCTCGACGGACTTGGAGAAGATGATTCTGAAGAGGCGTCCACGGATTCAGATTCGGACCTCTCTCTGGATGAAACTGGACGTCCGAAAGGAAGATACGAGAAGACGCGGGTCGCGAAGAAGTCCAAGAACCGCTCGTATCGAGCAAAGGTCCAAACAGTATCAGCAACCTCTGGTAGATACACCAGGACACGAATTGGCCTTCTGAAAGAACCCGGCCGGTGGGTAGGTCTCGAGGAGTTACGGGCAACAAACCATTTGTACCGTAGGCTGCTATCCTATCGTACGTACCGCTTGAAGCGAACTTCCCAGTCACTTAATTCCTCTCAGATAGGGAAAGCTCGGACGAAAGCCAGACGCATTGCCCAAAAGATTAAGGGGAAGGATTTTTTCTCTGGTGAAGACCCTATCATGGTGTTGGCTTTCCTGGCACTGATGGTTAGGGAGTTCAACTTCCAGTGCATGACAGAATCTCAAGCCTTTCGGGTTCTTCCCGACTTCTTAACCGGAATTGCAGAAAGGCAATTTCGCTCTGTCACCGAAACAACTTCTCCGGAGCAGGGAGTTATCACGAGCTGGCCGGAGGCAGTCCAGTGGATGCTTCGATCCTTCGCCACTGACGATGCCATACGCAATGTGGTACTCGCTATGCGAGATGTTCAGCAGATACCCAACGAGGGCGAACGTGACTACTATTTTGCGCCTTTCTGACAACAGCAGCCGTTGCGGTAACGTTCACGACGCCCAAGAGCTTATTACGATGTACACCGACGGCCTGAGCCCCCGAATCAAGGGAGCTGTCAGCCATTACCGACGCACAAATAAGGCAGCTACCTTCATGGATATTGTCGAGTACGCCGAGATTCAAGGCATCTCCGTCAGAGCTCGCTCTTAGCGCTCCGAAAGGTCTCGATCTCGTCCCGTACGGTCAAACCTGGTGCCAGAATTACGGTTTCTCGGCGGGATACGAAGTCCCCGTCAAAGACACGAACTGTGGCCCTGTTAGATTCTCCGTCCGCATCTCAAAATTCAACGATCGAGTATGATGCCGATGGAAATGACTACGAGGCTCACATACTTGACCAAGCTGGTGCTTCGGATATTCCAACTTGTACGACGGAGGAAGGACTTACTTCAATATCCGAAGAGACGTCTTTTGATACCTCTCTCCTACTCTCGGATCGAGGAAATACTCCCGAACCGCAAATGCCACACGCAGACCGCCACACAAACTTCAACCGCACAGGTTGGGGAGGGCGGACGTCGGCGCCATCACTGTCACGCCTTACGAAAGAACAGCAGATAAGTCGCCGCCATAACCTCATATGCCACACATGCTATGGCCGGGGACATATTTCCCCAGAATGCATTTTACCCTTGCGGGAACTTCCTTCAGTATCACGGAGGTATGAAGCTTTGACCCCTCAAGAGAAGGCCATGGTACCGCAGACAAGCTATTACCGCGTCACCCGGATGCTGAGGTCGGAAGCCCAGCATCCCGCTACGGAACCTAGAGATATCGCTAAACTCCATGCTTCGGCGACGCCGATAGGTTTCATACCACCGGTTCCATCCCTGGCGGTCCCAGATAACCTTTCAAAAAAAGAGTAAAGGGAGCCTCCCCTTGGGAAGAGATTGTCCCCTCGGACACAGTTGCAAACCAATCTGGGGCCCCATGGCCCCGCTCCCTTACTCACAGAAATGGTAGCACTTCAGATGCCGCCCCGGATCCCGAAATGTAGCTGTTGGGGATGCAAAAAATTGAAAGTCCGAGCGGCTTAGATCACCTCTTCAAGCTTCAGCGTCCATAGAGAAAGGTTAGGAGCATGAAGCACCCAGACAGAGTCATGGTTATGGCCCGACGCAATTACAAGGTGTATGCTGATATCGGCCGTAGACCCGGACTCATGCATCGGGCGCTTGCGGTTTTAGACACTGGAGCAGGTCCTAACTTCGTCCGAAGTTCGGAACTCCCACCGGAAGCGATGAAGCGTCTATCTTATGGCCCGCTCCCGGAAATCTGTGATGCAAATAACAATCCGTTGAGGACACTTGGGACCATTAAGGTACCCATCCGGTTGGGAAGATATCTTGCCCTGGTCATGTTCATCGTATGTGAGAAGCTCGCCGCACCAGTAATATTAGGAACGGATTTCTGGGACCGTTTTGTGGAATCAATTCGTCCCCGGGAGAAGCTCGTTGAGCTTGAAGGAGGAATTACGGTTCCAATAGTACGAAGGCCTTTAAAAAGGGCACCAAGTAAGAGACCGCTACCAACGGAATTGGAACCACCCCTCAAGGACGGAAGGACATCGCCCAACACGAGGATGTCCACCCGGGTTACTATTCCGCCACAAAGTCAATCATTTGTACCAGTGACAACAGACCGCCACGGCCTGATAGTTGTACAACCTGACTCAATTCTCTACAAAAAAGTCGGATTGGCAGCTGCAAATGGTATTGAACAAGTGGAAGCCGGGGTCCCATTTCGGTTGTTGATCAAGAACTTCACCAAATCCCCTATAACTCTCCAACGGTTGCAAATTGTTGCTCAAGCATTACCTCATCCATCAATAACAGTACCAAGTCAGCTAAGCTTTGGAGAGGTACTCGGTATCACCGAAGAAATATCTCCATAGTATAGTCCTGCACCAACGCCTGGTGGACACCAGCGCCCTGTGCTTCAAGAATACGAACACAAAAGTCTGAATGGAGAAGCTTTAGCACCAGAAAGGTCTACAAAAGCAGTAGAAAACCTCGACTGGAGCCACATAGATCCAACGTTGGCCACTCGATTCAAGGAAATTCTGAGCAAGTACTCGAGTATGCGGGATAGTTCGCTGGGAGCAATCAATACTGTTGAACACCACATCGAATTTATTCCCGGGACTCGCCCTATCGCTCAACCGCCTTAACGAGCTGGACCCAAGGCAAGGGAATTAGAAGCAACCGAGGTACAGATAATGTTAGAAGCAGGCGTAATTGAGCTCGCACAGTCATCATGGGCTGCAACGGTGGCGTTAATTCCTAAGCCCGATGGGACGGTTCGTTTTTGCGTCGATTATAGAAAACTAAATGCCGTAACAGTGGAGGACACCTTCCCTTTACCAAGGATGGATGAATGCATTGACTCCTTGGGAGATGCATCAGTATTCACTACCCTTGATTGCAATTATGGTTACTGGCAAGTTCAACTGGCGGAAGAGGACAGAGACAAGACCGCCTTCGTATGCCACGCAGGATTATATCGCTATAGGCGAATGCCATTCGGATTATGCAACGCACCTGCTACCTTTCAGCGCACCCTCGACATTCTTCTTTCATCATACCGATGGCACTCCTGTCTCAAGTACCTTGAAGATGTCATCATTTTCTCCAAAAAAATGGAGGAGCACATCGACCATGTCGAAGAAATTCTGCGGGTGTTGCAACATGCTGGTGTATCCCTCAAGTTAAGGAAACGTACATTTAGGTCCGATAAGGTCAAATACCTAGGACATATCATCAAGCCAGGAAGATTGTAAATAGATTCTACCAGAGTAGCCGCACTCCGTCAGGCGAAGCACCCGACAACGCTTACTGAGCTTCGGAGTTTTCTCGGTCTTTGTAATGTATAACGCCGATTTATCAATGAATTTTCCAGCATCGCGGCACCACTTAACAATTTTGCGAAAAGTTATGCCAGCCAAGATAGAACCATTTGGTGCTACCGAAGAAGTCGCTTTCCGGACTCTTATCACCGAAATTTTGTTACCCAAGGTATTGGCTTTGCCAAAGGCGGGACTCACTTATTCAATAGGCACAGACGCTAGTCAATATCAAGTAGGAGTCGCCCTCTTCCAAACCTACCCAACGGGGGAACGAAAACCCATTGGATTATTCTCTAGATCACTCAAGAAAGCTGAAACACGTTATCCCGTTACAGAAAAAGAATGCATGACCGTGGTTTGGGCGTTAACGGCATTGCGACCCTACCGACAGCGGGAGAAATTAACCATCCATACGAATCATTCCTCACTGAGGTGGTTAATGAATGTCACTGATCCATCGGGTCTTCTTATGCGCTGGAAGCTCCGAATTTCGGAATTCGACTTTGAAGTTGTGTATAAAAAGGTAAAACAAAATACACAAGCAGATGAATTGTCAAGACTTAGTACCATCGGTGAAACTGTGGGAGATTTCGACGAGGAAGTACCGTGCTTTCTTGCAGAGGACCCCTGCGCTCTTGAGGAGGGGAAGCCGTTGGACTCGTCCGCAAAAATCGAACTCAAATACGACAATAAGGGCGGGCAGTTCACAGAGTTTGATGAAATCGAGATTTATTTTGGCACTGCAGATCAAGTACTATCCATTCAAAACGGAAGTGAAGAAGAATTCGAATGCATTTCTCCGGAGGAGCTCTTCAGGGAACAGTACAAAGACGACTTCTGCCAGAAGACCCGTTCAAGAATAAATGCTGGACACCAGCTACCCTTCACAATGGAAGCTCCCGGGCACGAAGGATACCTCTGTCGAAGAGAGTCGGAATACATTCAGATCGTCGTACCCAACTACCTTCAACAGAGGATTTTAAGACTCAGTCATCATTCCAAGTCAGGCGCTCATCCAGGTGACCGGAGACTGTATGTTTCTCTGAAAAAGTCCCACTATTGACCATCGATGTCGATGAATTTTTAAGCCGTCGTCCGCTCGTGCGCAACTTTCGCGAAAAATAGAATCAAATTGCGAAAGTCTGTGAAGGAGCTAAAGCTCTTTGCACCAAGACCCCCACTGAAGTTCGTGGCAAGCGACATACTCGGAGAACTCATCCGCACCAACAGGGGGAATCGATTCTTGCTGGTGATCACTGATCGATATTCCAAGATCGTACGAGCCGTGCACCTCAACAAAATCTCTGCTGCAGCAGTTGCCTCCGCCTTTGTAACACACTAGGTGTTTGTGTACGGTCCACCCATACAGTTGTTGTCCGATATTGGTAGTCAGTTTGCGTCCAATTTCTTTTTGAGCTTATGCTCGATTCTCGGCATCAAGAACTTGTTCACAACCACATACCACCCGCAGACGAATGGGAAAGCGGAGCGTTTCAACCGCACAATACTTGCAGCCCTCAGGTACTACGTAGCTGATAACCAGAAGGAATGGGACCTCTGCACGGACGCGCAAACATTTGCTTATAACACACAAGTCCACAGGACAACGAACGTGGCCCCCTTCGAACTCGTCTTGTGACGCGCGCCCACTTACTTAGCAATTCAAGCACAGCCAACTCTTGAAGAAAACTCATCGACAGTGCAATACCACCATCGGTGGAGGGCTTGGTTAAAAGGTCTTACGTCTACTGTGGACCAGTCCATAGAGATGGAACAAGCAAGATACAAACGCAACTTTGACGCGCGGCTACGAAAACTAGCATACGAAATACCGATCGGATCGTTTGTATTCCTGAAGAGGAAGCCAGGGTCGAGCAAAGAACGGCAACACAAGTTGTCTGCCGTGAAAAATGGTCCACATAGAGTCAGGGAAGTTCGAGATGACACTGTCGAGATCGAAATCGCAGACACGAAAGAGCGAGTATCGCGGGACAGAGTCGAGCCTGCACCAATACTCTGGGGTGACGTACAAAAAAAGGCCCATCGGAAGCAATTGAAGCCTACACTAGAACAGCACCAAACGGATCACACCACCGCAGCCATCATAATGCGAATCAACTCAAGTGGTATCCCCGAACGTAGTTCGTTCTCCAAAGGACTGCTTGACCTTCCATTGATTGAAAATAGAGAGGGAACAATAACTAATGCAGCACAAGACTCGCTCGAGGCTCAGGATCACAACAGGAAGTTGACGGCACACAAAGAAACAATTCCTCCCTTAGAGGATAAAAGCGGCGATCAGGCGATGCCTTTGCCACCCGTTGCGGCCCGCTCGCGAGAGAACAGTACCCCTAACAAAGACAAGCGATCTGAAGAGAACAACAGTGACAAACAACTACCCCCACAGATCAAGCATCAGTCAAGGGAATCTGAGGCTAGGGTACAAAAGCCAGAAGTCCCGAGTCGGGAATATGTCATCGAGAACATTTTATCACACGGTCGAGCTGAAGACGAGGATCTATTGCTTCGCGTCCACTGGACCGACTATCCAATCTCTGAGACAACTTGGGAACCTGTATCCGCGCTTCCGAGGAGCAAGGTAGTGCAATACTTCCGGAAAAATAAACTGCCCCTACCACCAGAAGTGGAAACTGCTCAAGTTGGATAAAATACTCAAGATAATTCGGAAAGTATCAATTCTGTTCCAATCTTCAGAAGGGGGATGAATTACGAACCTCAAAGATAGAGTTCAACCGAGAACTCATTTTTTTGGCCAACATGGACAGGAGCACAAGGAGGTTTGCGAGAGGGCCCGCTACTAGCAAATTCAAAATGGCTTACTGAAGTGGAACCAGATCTTCCCAAAACTTTCGGCGCATTGTTGAAAAACATGGCTTTCAATTACCTACTGTCGTTGGGATTCGCCCACTTCGCTACTTATCCGTCGATTGAGGGCAGGATCGCGGAAGATTGACCCGTTCGCCGGTGGCTTTCCGCTCAACATACTCTACAGACGCGAACGAACTGCGCCGCATCTCTCTCACTGACCACGGGAGAGGACGAAAGAAAGCTCCGACTACTTGAATGACGAAGTAATGAATTACCGCCCAAGCTTCTGCCGAAAAGAACAACAGATCTGAAGACTGAACCTGGGAACCCCAGAGTACGAACAGACATGTTGCATCCTCTCCACTGATTATTTTCTGGCGGGCATCGATAATGACACTTCGTAGTTGGCCTACCAACTGCGGTACGGTGCTAGCCCAACTCCCCTCTGGGAGTGACAGGATGGAATCCAGGAATTTCTTCACGATATCTACGGCCGTCTCATGATACCCTACCGGTCCGTACTTCATACCTGAGGAAGAAATTGTAGCATCCACGACGATTGGCGCTTGTTCCACTTCTTGGAGTTCCTTACCTGCCGATTCTTCCAGCTTCAAATGCTTGGAGGGTGGCGAGTCCTCCCCAGAAGAGAGGATGATGACCTCTGACTCTTGAGATTGTCCCGCGAATTTGATCTTTAGAAGGAACCTGCGAAGATTCCCTACGCGGACGAGTCTCTCCCCGCCTTTTTGTGCATTCAGGGGTTCTTGGCTTAATGCTTGCCGGAGAAGTGCTTGAGAAGAAGCGTTACATGGTCCTTTCTGCTGGCTCATCTTGCCGAGCTGACGAAGCGATGTCGGCGAACGTCCGCGCCTCGCAGATATCCCCTTGTTCCTCAGGGCCCCAACTTATATTTGCAACCGACCCTCTTGATGCCGTGCCCAACGGGCGGTTCTGCCGATTCGCTCTGCGACTTCGGGCCTCTGCCTCATCACTTATCTGGTTAGACCACGGGTCGTACCAGATGAAGTCTCTCGCCTCCCCAGACCGTGATCGGCAATAAGTGTACCGCTGAGCGCTGCCACGCTAACTGCTACTCCTCGGTACCCGCGTCCAGTCTGCTTCGTCCACCACTCGCTTTAAGACTACCCAATCACCATACCCTTCCTCACCATGGACAACTCGCAGCACGTCCGGACCAAGCAAGTCTCGTATGGCAGCTTTCCAATAGCTTTTGGGGATCGTACTCTTATGTGTGCAGCAGAAAGTGCCTTACAGAAGGACTGTCAGTATATCGGACAAAGCGAAGCTGAGACATCTGAGATGTTCCGTCGTCTAGCAGTTTGGGTTGGTAGTGAGAGGCGTTTTGATTCGCGGGCTTCTTGTTATCACCCCTGCCTCTGGTGGGATAGCACTGTTTTGCTCAGGGATTAATCTCTCGAAAAGTTTGTTTCCAGAGTATGTTGTCTAATGAGTGCGTCTGCTGGTGTGGAGCCGAGTTTTAAAGCAAGGCGTCACGTGCACGGGAAAAATAGAAACAAGCTTTCTGACAATAAGGCAGACATGAAAAGCAGTTTAATATTCAACTCCAGGCAGAAATATCGTGTTGAGAATGCTGCTCTTGCTTCCGCTCGTAACAGTGCTGTTGAGAAAATGCTGTTGTAGGGCTTCGTAGAGCATCAGAGACAGAATAAGACTTTGAACTGGGTTGATGTAGATGGACGTTTTGAATGTCCGCAAGATGAGCTTGAAATGCCGCGGGAAGGAGGTGATGATGTGGATTGGTCCACAATGCCAGAGAAGCTCGATCATCTTCTTGACGTTAACGGTAATCAAGCAGATTAAGTTTGATTGCAAGTGAGACTCAATTAATGACTCATGGGTAATTTTATTTGGTTATTGTTTCGTCGGACGAAACAGTGCTTGATGTTGTACCCATCAACAATCCCTGTTTCAATAATTTCGTAAATTACGGTTACATTACAACCTTCTGTAAGGTTATGTTACATTACAATAGTTTTTGGTAAATTAAGAATCTTTAAAATTGGGGCAAAATATTTTTCCGAGAACAGTTTCCCGCCAATTCCGCAGCAGACAGAAACAGCCCGGGCACAATGTCTGCGGACCGTTTCTGTCTGTCACACGCAGCGCACTCTTATCCCTATACTCTCCCGCCCTTTAAAGAATACTCTCCTCTTTATTGCAACCGTTTCTGGTACCGTCTTGTACCATTTTTTCCACCCACCAACATGGTTACAAAATCTACCCGACGTCAAGACGGAAGCAAGTGAAGCTGGATGACCTCGTCTATCGTCGCGATAGAGCGATAAAGTACTCTCAAGAGAACAAAACGTACCGCGAATTAATGCGGTTGACTGGCCTGTTATCTGTCGCCGTCTCCAATTTCCGTAAGAAGATAAAGTCAGAGAAAACTGACGTGAGTGCAAAGACTATTGCATCTTAAGTCCCGAGGGGATTTTCGACTCTATTGACCGAGGAAGAAGGGAAATTGATCTCAAACGGACTACTCAGTTGCGCTGCGCGTGTATTTGCAGCCGACTTTAAAGATCTAAAAAAGATTGCAGCTGCTTTGGCTCGCCAAAGTGGAACGCAGCTTAGAAAAGGACTTCCGGGTGATCATTGGGTGAGATCGTTTAGAGCGAGGCACCGGGAGCTGTCATTTCGCAAGCATGAATCGAGATCATTCAAAAAGATTGCTGCGGAGTCGAAGGAACCTCTTGAAGGGTATGTGAGGGCTCTTAAGCAGGTAGAAGCCGAGAATCCCGGTATTCACGACGACCCGTGCTTGGTTTGGCACATGGACGAGACTGATTGTTCCGGAGAGCATGGAGCGCGTATGCGAGTTTTTGGCATCTGTTTTTTGTATCTGCTGGAGTAAAAAAGATGGCGCGCTGTTTTGAGCCGTTACCAGCGAGCGTGTTCCAGGATGAGTGGGGAGCGACACACTGGATGACTGCAGACTGGATGCCCTCTGAAGCCTTTATTTTGGGGACGAAAAACGGGTCTATGGAACAGAGTGTTATTCATTTTGTTATCGAGCATATGCACCGATATGCTCGGAAGGTTGTACCCAATCTCCGTCAGCCCCTCCTGCTCCTACTTGACAGACATGACTCCCGTGTTGGAGCTGAGTGGTTGGAGAAGGGAGTGGAAAAGAACATTGAGATAGTGGAAGCACCGGCCAATACTTCGCACTTCATTCAGACCGGCGACATCAAGATATGTAAGACATTTAAGACAACGATAAGGAAGCTGAGAGATGTAATGCACAAAAAGGCTATCATTGACTTCGCTGAAATGCGTATTAAGTTGAATTAAGGTGTCACTGGATACCGCGCTCTAATTCCTGATGTCATCAGAGAGTCGTTCACAGCAACGAAGATGTGGCCCATGGATTTTGGTTTCATGACACTATTCCACCGCCAAGATCACACGGCAAGCAGCAGTGGAGGTAAGGGATTTTTCACCAAGAACAGCGGCGAATTAACAATTCTAACCTTTGCAGCATCTTGGAAGTCCTCGCCACAGACGATGATACACAGAACAAGATTCGAGAGATTGGCAAAATCGTTAACCGTGTAGTGGAGGTCGAGCAGATGATTTCGAGACTTGTCGACAGCCATAAATATGTCCGCGATTCGAACAAGAAAGGCATGGCTGTAAAGGATACTGGGGTGCCGATGATCTATCTTACACACGGCGAGCTCATCGCCAAGCGGAAAGTACTTGAAGACGAGCGTCGCAAAGCGGCGAAGGACAGAGTCAAATGCGCCGCTGAGAAGGCGGAGAGAGAAATAGAGAAAAAAGAAGCGCAGAAAGCGAGGCGGGCTGAGAAAGAGAAGCTCAATGTAGTCAAAACTATGACCAAAGCTGCAAAGGCCCGCCAAAATGCTGGGAAGCCCGTGTGCAAAACTTAGGCACAAAAAGGCGCATGGGATGACGCAATTATCGATAGCACCGAACTCGCGGGAATGACGCTTGGGAACGTGTAGAAGCCGTCGGGGGAAACGAGGGTATCGGAGGAGGCCGCGACGACGCTCATGCAGTTGGCAGCAGCGAAAGACAATGACGCTGGATATGCAATGTATTTCTTCGTGGATGAAGTCCCAGAGCTTCGAAGCCAAGAGAGTGTTGGTGATCAAAGTATTTTGGAAGATCCCAATTCATATCATTTTTTGGGTTAAATTTGAAGAGCAGTAATTTGCCATAATTTAACCTGAGGCCACCCATAAACATTGAAATGAAGCCTTTTGTTTACACTTCGACTGTCTCTCATTTTTTGCCCATTCATCCTGATATTCTAGTATTTCATAGGCACCTTCGAGAGCTCCCAACTAGAGTTATGTTTTATGAGATACTGCCGCTGTAAGAAATCCGCCCCACAATGCCCTGTTGAGAAGGGTATACCACTGATGCGCATCAAAATTTATGATGGCGCGAAACCAATCAGAGTGAGGCCGCGCAAGTACTCCGCTGAACAGCTGGCGTTTCAAGACAAGAAAGTCACAGAACTAATCGATATCGGACTTATATAAAGGAACTCCGAGAGCTCCTAGGCATGCGCTCCGTTGATCATTCCGAAAAAGGCCCGGAGAAATGGAGGTTTACAGTTGACCTGCGGCCGGTAAACAAAGTAACAGAATCTCATGCATTGCTCATGCCAAATTTAGAAACTTCCATAGCAAAAATGGCTGGTATGCGATGCTTTGCAAGTCTGGACCTTTATCACGGGTATTGTGAGCTCCTATGAGCTCCAGAATCTCAATAGTGTCCAAGTTTAATCACGCTTCATGCGGTTTACTCACCCACTAGGGGGATGTGCGGACAGAAAAATACTACAGTTTATTCTCAAAGTGCAATCCAGGAACTATTCAAGGATCACGCGGAACTATTGTTATAATGGCTGGATGACATGGTAATGCATGCGCGCTCGGAGGATGAACTTCTTGATAGACTTGAGCATATCTTCACAATTTGTCAGAGAGTTGGTCTCAAACTACATGCATAAAAAAGCCGTGTCTTTCTTCAAGAATTGCGCTGTTGCTGTCTCATCATTTATAGCAGGGAATAAGATTGGATCCATCTAGATTGCAAGCACTTCTTGGGGTGCCATCTCCTAAGCAAGGTAATAAATTACAGAAGTTTATCTATTCCGCCAATTGGATGCGAAATGCTATACCAAACTATACGACACTAGTTGAACCTACCTTATCTTTTATGGAATCAATTTAAACAACTGCGGGGCGACACACGAAGCGGGAGGTCTCCAAAGTGAAGCTCAAGGAGCAGGGATTTAATTCAATGCATGAAAAGGCTTTTGAGGATATCAAACATGCCCTTGCAACTGCAGTCCACTTGGCGCACCCGAATGCAATGAAGATGATTTAACTCTTTACAGATGCAAGCGAAACTCACTGGTCTGGAATCCTTACCCAAAAACCAAGGGATTGCGAGGATCTCCCATTTCCTGATCAAAATCACGAACCCCTGGCATTTCTCTCCGGTTCTTTCACCTCCTCATCAAAAAATTGGTCTACACCTGCAAAATAGGCAGCAGCCATCATATATAGCATCTAGCGTCTGGACTATTTACTCATGCGTCCAGAAGGGTTCTATTTGTTCACGGATCACAGCAATTTGGTGTTCATTTTTAACCCAGAGCAATGCTCCGTAACCATATCCCGCAACGCACGTAACAAAGTGCGGAGATGGGGAATGATGATTTCCTCTTTCCAATATACCATTATCCACATTGATGTTGAACAGAATTGCTGGGCGGACCCGCTCTCGCGTTAGGGTTGCGGTAGTAGTAAGGAGTCAGCCAGGCTGCCCCAAACAAATGGTCCTCATATGCAACTCGCTTGCGTTCTCACAGCACCTTTGGCACCATCCCGTGACGATAACTTTATATGGCTGAAAGACGAGGAAATTGAAACTGATCGGCAGGTTTTAAGTTCCCCTCATGCTTCTGTTCTCAATTTGACCAGAGACGGAAATATTTCGAAGACCAAGACTGGTGCCATCCGGATCCCTCCCGACCATGTGGATCTTCAACTGAGTATTTTTATCGTCGCTCATTTCGTACAAGGTGGAAAAAGAGGATACGACACCACCTTAGACACAATACGCTCTCATTACTATTGGAAAGGAATGCCAGATGACATTCGCAAATTTTACAATTCTTGCCTCCATTGCGCTTTGACAGCGTCAGGACCTCGCATCACCAGACCATACGGTCACACGCTGCACACGGAGAAATCCAATGAAATGTAGCACTTTGATTTTCTTTTTATGGCAGAAAGTCAGGATTCTATGTATTATGTTTTAATGTTCATAAAATGATGTGTCTTCCTACTCTTGGTTACTTCCGACTAAAGCTCCTGATTCTAAATCGGCGGTGGAAAGTCTCCTCCAATAGTTTGCCTCTTTTGGTGTTGTGCCAATTTGGGTCTCCGACAGAGGAACCCATTTCAAAAATGAACTTATGCACATGCTGAACAAGGCACCCCATGCGCAGCATCACTTTACCGCACCCAACGCCCCGCAAGCTAATGGCGCTGTGGAGCGCCTAGGGCGGGAAACATTGAGTACATGTAGAGCTACGCTATCAGAGTACAGGTTCGCCGAGAAGCAATGTACCAGTGTTCTTCCTGTAATCCAATCCGCACTTAATCATTTAGTTCGCGCGTCCCTGAGGAACCTTGCCCCAATCACGTTGTTTACGGGCCTCCCAGCAGACAACTCTCTTCGAATACTTTCTCCAGCTTCACTCCACACCACATCCTCCTTTAATAAAGTGGCCGTGCTGCGCAACATTGCCACTAAGGATGTGCTCACAGCCCTCGATGAGGGACATAAGGACGTTGGAACACGATGTGGGCAAGCACGTCATGCAGCAATCAAGCTGTATAACTCTAGGATAAATTTTCACGCGGCAAACTTTTCCATTGGAGACTATGTACTGATCGCTAAACGAAAGGACGAAGAAGGGCACAAACTGCAGGTGCAGTCGAAAGGTCCTTTCCAAGTCACTAAAGCTGTTTCGGAGTGGCTATTTGAAGTTCGTGACCTCATTAAAAATAAGCCATCTCTCGTGCACAACAACCGGTTGAAGTTTTATTACGACTCAAGTCTTGAAGAGACGGAGAATTTGAAACTCACTGTTGACCGCAATGCACCTCATTACAACACGGTGACAAAATTTCTTGATCTACGGTACAGCCGTCCCAAAAGGCGCTACGAGGTTCAAGCCAAGTGGCGAGGGGCTCACCGACGAGGATCCAACACGGGGACCACTCCAAAAACATGCATGAAAATATACTAGATATGCTTAGTAAATTTCTAGTCAGATTCCCGGGTAGGGCTAAAGGAGAAAGAGCTCGTGCCTCCTTACGTCGCCTTGGGAAGGAGTTAGTGTAACAAACTGAAGCCTGTACTGCAGTGAAAGGATGCAGAAAGTGATTACAGTTAGGCACAAGTGTACCACAGATATTACCATCGATTGAATTACGTACAAGTAGCTCTCCTCGCTGTCGGTTGGCAATTACTCGATTCAATACCATTTTTATTCAATTCTAACAGTATTTGATGCCCAATTCTAATTTAAAGACAAGCAAAGAAAAGGAAATCAGCATCAAACACAACAAAAGGTGTGCTGCAACAATACTCAGGGCGATCAGGCATTTAGCCCTTCCGAGATTGTAAAAATTACATTTTGACAAACAATGAGGCTAAGCCTCTGTCCATTATTTTGTGGAAGCCCTTAGAGAGAAAATATCCTGAAGAAGAGGTGCAAAAAAACATTTTAAAATAATTAATCCGCTTACAGAAGACAAAGAAGGCCATTCGGCAAATTCGATCGCAAAATAGCTCTTCCTCAACGTTCTAGGGGAGAAACTCAGAATTATAAGCAAAAGGCCGAAAGATTATATCC
This sequence comes from Kappaphycus alvarezii, assembly GCA_002205965.3. NCBI lineage: Eukaryota > Rhodophyta > Florideophyceae > Gigartinales > Solieriaceae > Kappaphycus > Kappaphycus alvarezii. The sequence goes on from NADL03000599.1 coordinate 2,209,337, forward strand.
TCAAACTGCTTCCAGACGTTTTATGTAATGAGCTGAGAGATCACATGAAAGATTGTGTAATAAAGTACAATAAAAGGTATAGTACGGTTTCATTCTTCGACTTGGATATCCCCTGTAGATGGGGCCTAGACTCTACTTTATTCATTCCTGGGCACCTCGCTTGATCCTATCCCATTATCGGAAAAACTACCATATTATACACCAAAATGGCTTGAAAAGGGACCATGCGGACCCGACTGCTGAGTCTAGTCAAAAATGCTCAACGAACGGTCTCCGAAGCTCTAAACCGCATTTAACGCAGCAAATGAAAAATATGGAGGTGTTTATTGACTTAAATAATAGATCTTTGAAATAATTGGGCCTATTTAAATCGCATTTTGCTACTTTATATGATAACAAAGTATTTTTTGAGATTGAGAACCGAAACAAACCTCGATCTGGCATACTTAAAGAGATGAGATACATTACTGCGATGAAGACAATAAAAGGAAATTAATGTCAGCGGGAGAGAAAACGATAAGTTCGTACAGCTCTGCATTTAGTATTCATGATTCCGGAGGGCATTCAAGACTCTTCAACACATTTTTTTCCTTATCCAAAGCCATCATGAGAGGTAAACGGACTAATTTTTCAGTGAGTGACTGCAGATCCTACATTTAAGCACTAAATTGAAGAGAAAGTGAATATTTGGTTGACGGTTTCATCTAATTGCTTAGATAAATCACAGTTATGCACAAAATGATTTGCCCTTCACCAGTTGTTACCGGTAAAGATTTCAAGGATCATAATGAACATAATTTATTGATGCGCACCCACTTAAGATGAGGCGTGCGCTATGCAGAAGACGAAGGAAGAAATTCATTTAGAATTGTAACCGTATTGAAAACATTTCAGTATAGTTCCATCATATCAGCTGTGTTAATGATTCGAAGCAATATGTACCATACCTTTGAAAGCTCGTAGCTAAGTTTGAAAGTTTGAAGCCAGCACCAGGCACATAATAAACTTTCCGGTTGTTTGCTACCTGAGAACGGCGGGTAGCGACGGAATGGTCGAAGTATGACAGGCCGAGTGACTGACTGGAAGTGTAGTTCACAAAGAGACGACCCGGTCGGGAAAAACAAAGACAAGCTCTGAGACTGACCGCGGCTATAGTTCATGGGAAGACTTTTTGCGACCGGAGGTAGATGGGCCTTGCGACTGATCAAATCAGTCCACAAGGAAACAAATCGCTCTGAAGGGCTTCCTAATGGCGTTCCTAGTGGATGAGTGTAAGTGCAGGCATGAGGGGGCTATTAGCCCCGGTGGGTCGGTTTGCGTTTGTTATCGTAGTCCCGGTCTCGCTATATCAGAGGTTGTGAGACTGATATCTATATTGACAAATTCTTGTCAATAATACCAGTAATTTAGAGAGCAAAAGCATAAATTAACTATTCATTGAACGTTTGGAAACGCAGAAATTACTTCAGAAATTGAATATCTAAATCCCAAAAATTTCCTCTGGAATTTCCAGCTTGCCATTAGCTGCAGTACGGAAGTGGCAGCGTACTTTTTTTGGAGTTGATAGGATAGAAGGGTAGATGCTCCACACCTAGCCTGCACTTCATATGTAGTGGCTCTTTCGCAATTCTAATTTATTGGTGAGGACTTCACCTTGAAATTTAATGAAGTATTACATGTCTCGGCAAATGTGTTCATCAAGATGATATAAAAGCCAAAAATCCTCTTCCAAAGTAATATAAAGGTATCTTAGTTTCTTATAAGATATTTTAGGGAGATTAGAACTTCTAATAGAGCATTATTAAATATAACAATGGTTATATCACTTATTCACTACTCGTAAACTAGATGCTTATTCCAATTTATTTCACTTCATCAAAGGTCAAAATGAATTAAAAATATCAATAGGCTCTATTGAAGAATTTAAATCTTAATTAGGGATTCATATAAAAACTTTTTGCCCCAATATTCAATGGGGGCACAAAAAACTTGATACGCTACATTAATTTGTGCTTGCCTCCCTCTGGAGCATTGAAAAGTTCTGTTCATATTTCTGATGTGCTGTTAAAATAAATTTTGAGAAGAGTAATTAATTTAATGCTAAAACACAATACAGTACAAGCAAGGCAAAATGGACTAAAAGAAGCAGTAAAGGCAACTAATTTTCTCTTCTACGTCTCTTTTAAATATAATAGATTTTTTGTCCGAATTATGATCCCTGTTGCTTTAGACACCTTCTTTCATTCCAAATGTATTCATGAAGAGATTTTCACTTTCAGAACTACCATTTAGTCCTTTCCAAACAAAGGGACCTTCTAAAAAAGGTTCAGTCGAATGAAAACTTCACAGTCGATCTATCCTTTCTTTTAGCGTAGGTTTTTTGCTTTGGATTTAACATTTCGGCAGTCGCCCGAACAAAATAAAGCAGCAGATATTTGGATTAAAGAAAATAGAAAGGTTTCCTCCATTCAAAACTGTTTAAAGCGGAAATATTCTATGCTTCTCAACGAGCATAGTGGTAACACCCCTACTTCAGTCCAGTGGGTAGAAGTTTAAGCAAGGAAATACTCTTCATTTTTCCGTATGCGGCAAGGACAATCCAGCGAGTCCTTAACATGGTCACCGTGCAAATTATGGCAATTCTCTTTACTTTTACCTTTTGTGAAAGCAAAACCTTTCTGGGATTCAAAAAGAATTGCTTACACATTTTCAGTCTTGAGAGGAGCTTTCAATCCAAAAATGTCTCTACCAGCATCTTAAGATAAGATTTGAATAAAAAAGGTGCTCTATTACGCAGGTATTGTCGAGACCAGTACATCAACAGCTGCAAAAGTACACTAATGAATGTAAAAAGGAGAATTTTTGCCAGTTGCCTTAGAATTCCTCATGAATGATGTGTTAATTAATAATCACTGAAAGTATCATAAAACTTGGGACCGTTTTGATAGATCAGAAGCAAAAAATTTATGTTCTTGTAACTCAGCTTCGGAATGATGAAGTTATTCAAATCGCAGTTATTAAGACATAATAACGTATCTGGTTTGCTCGAATTTTACGCAGGAAGTTATTATGTGCATTACAAATATTAGTAGAAATGCTATTAGGGGTATTAAATATTATTCAATATCTGTCGCTTCATTAGTAACCAGACACTCCCCGGAAAAGGATTCGTATTCTATAGGCAGAAAATTTTCGAAAAAATAAATTTTGGGAAATCAGGCTCAGAAAATAGTGAAATTTTAGAAAAAAAGATAAACTGGAACGGAAAGCATCTCATTTTGCTTGTTGCAGAAGATCTGAAAACGGATTAATGGTTTTGATGAAATCCAACTAATCAGTTCCCAAGATTTTTTAGTTCCAATATCATCAGTGGGGGCACTCCAATGTTTCAATTCTGATTTAATTTAGCGCGCCATATTCTGAGTTATTTCTAGGGTTCAAGGCAGAGATTCTCCTCATCGCGTCAAGTTTGAAAGCAATTTCATTACAGTTGGTGCAGATATACATTATTTTCCGCTTAATTGCATGCAGTTTGTGGATATGCTCTGCATGTAGCTAAACCGGAAAATAAAGATAAGCGAGAACAGCCATGCAATGCCTCTGTGCCGTTCCAGAACGAGCAATAGACTATCCTTTATTTCAGTGGTCGGGGTAAACGTGAAATATTTGACTACGACGGCTTGAAGTACTCATCAACTCGGGACTGGGACTGGCTCTCAAAACTGCGCCTTCGCAGCTCCTCCTGTAATCTCGCCAAACGCTTTATCCCAATTCTCTCCTCCTGCATTATCGAACGACAAATAATCTTCGCCATCGCAATAGTTCGGAGCTTTTCTTTTAAACATGTAACGTTAAAGTCTCCCTGTTCCTCACACCTTCCTCTTGAGATATTACCTGTCCATTCACTGTACTGCTTTGAGCAATAATGCCATTAAAAATATATGTTTCATCTACAGCTTCAAATACATCATCCCCGCCTTCAGTATTTAGGAACTGCACCACAGACAAACTGTTTGTTGGAGAAACAGCTGAAGCAATATCTGATTACAGCTGTGACGTAGACTTATTCAGCAAATTAGAGATATACGTTGCAACTGATGACTCATCCTACAAACGACCACTGTGTTTTTAACAATTCTCAATTGTCGTAGAAGTCATTGCACTCCATATATTGGAAACCCATTTCATAGCAGTCAACTGATCGCTCTTGTACATCCCCGTTGCACCGACATCGACCAGATCCTATACTCTCTCCGCATGAAGCTTCCGAAATTCACAAGTAATTGCTTTTACTGTACCAGCATCACAGGATTGAATTTTAGATGTGGTATTAGGAGGTAGAAATTCAATCTTAACAACTTTTTCTTTCGTTCCGTGGGCCAAACAGTTGTCAATGAGCGATAAAACCTTATGGCCAACAGAATGATCAAAAAACCTGTTGAACCTTTGCAACCACTCGTAAAACAGAGCCGCAGTCATCCACGCCTTCTTACTGTTACGGTAATGGAAGCCCATCTCTTGAACGTTTTTCTTATTAAAACAACAAGGACGACCAGAATTTCCAATTACCATGAGGGGGAACCTCTAGCTACCGTCGAAATTGCAACAAGCGAGTCCAGATATACGAGCCTTTTCTTCCTTTCGACCTGATAAATCTGTCGTGAAGAAATAGTCCTATCCGGTGGCATATTATAAAACAAACCAAATTCGTCGGCATTCCAAACAAGGGAGTGGTGAAAGCTCTGAAACAATTGCCGTAACCAGGAAAGCCCATTGGATGCACCCTTTCTTTAGCATCACCAGCTTCACTGAGAGTTCGCCGACATTTTAAATTCTATCGGGTTTGGAATGGGGTCAGCCAACTAGTCCCGAAAGTGTTAGGAAACAGCTTGTTCTCATCCTGCTCCTTGTTTTTCCAAATCTGTAGCCTTTTTGCTTTTTACTATATCATTCTGCCTGAGATGCAAATGCGTCTACACCACTCATCTCAAACGCAGCGATATATTGCCTCTTCCAAAATATGTTTGTTACTTGTGTGGTCACGTTTGTTGACGCTAAGTTTCCAAGGCTGTGTCTGGTTATTATTTTTTCTGATCACACGTGAAATTGATGACTGGTTGGTAATGGTTTTCAATTTGAACCTGCTTGCGCCCAGCTCTTCGTAGATTTGTTTTAGATTTGTTTTGTTGCTTTTGTGTGAGCATTGGGATCACTCGTGAGGGACAGATATTTGGATGGGGATTTGCTGGCGGGAGAATGATGTTTCTTCACAGCTTCAACGCGGCAAATATTAGCTTAAATACAATTTTACAGGACGTCGGACGTGGTGTGAGCTGGATAACACAAGAGCAATCTGCAGCAGTGGTGAAGTTGGACGTTGTGGAAATACTTTTACTTCGATTCAATACGGCAGTCAATGCTGCTGTAGTATTAGCAGATTGATCGATCATGGGCTTCTATACAGTACAGTACTGTACATGATAAATTGATTGAGAACAAACCGGCAAGATGTAAACGGCTCATTCCTAATTGAATTGCATTGAGGCGTTTGAATGTACAGTACTGTACTGTACATTCAAATAGACTTTTGACTGACCTCATAACGTCAACTTGATGAACCGTTCTTCAGAATCAGAGGACCCGTATGTATCTAGCCAGGGATTCAGGTCCTGGGGTTCTGGCTCAAAAAAACGAAGTGCATCCACATGCCCCGAAAGTCTCACAGATTAAAATAAAAAGTAGGATTTTATTTTCCCTGTACGTGGAGATATGTGGGAAGAAATGCATTTTTCATGTACAGGGCACTTTCCATGATTTGATGGACGGAGGACCGATATGGTATGCAAGTTACTCGGGAAATGCTCTTAATCGATACTTTTTTACCAGGGAAACACTGTACTTATGGGATCAACCTTCATTTCTGCAAATAGTTGTTCGCTGATCAATGATCCCTGGAAGCACTCCTACGGCTCTATACCAACAGGCTCTGTTGCAATTACGTTCTTTTTATTCCTCTCTTTCCTCTATAGGGCAATTTCCCGCGTAGTATAATCTCTTCCGTCATTCACTTTTAGTTTCACTTCTTAGATCCACTTTCCTTCTTTCTCCTTTTTATCCCTTTCCTCAGCTTAAGCAGACTCCTCCTTTTCTTACTACTATAATTATAAACGTATAACTTGCATAATATCTCTCAAAAAGAGAAAATATGCGGAGTAAGGCAATTTGTGTTTAGCAGGCGACGGCTATACACTGTAGGAGCTCAATTGTGTGTGTAAAAAGGTTGTGAAACTCAAAATCTCCAAATACGGGACTTTTTGCACGTCTTATATTTAAAATATGTTATTTATAGCGCTAATAAAGGTGCAAAAGAATCCTGGATTACATCGCGCAGCTCTTGCTCCTTACCTTTGTCACTATACCGAAGGCTAATCCTTGATAACTTGCTTTCGAAGCTCGCCAAATTCTCGCCAAAGTCTTCTTGGAGCAAGAAAGTATCTATTTTGAAATAATACTTTATAATAACATGTGCAGTAACCCTTGTAAATCTATACAGTACGTACTCCAAACTGAAACCAAGCTGACCATGATATTAAGTGTTTTGAGCGCAAGATACATCTTTCGAATCTCTGCCTTCTTGATTCGGTTCTCAATGGCTGCTAACATGGCTAAAGGATTTGTCACGAGTAATCTGACGAAATCCAGGCAATTATATTTCCGCAAATATCCTCTTTCCACCACCACTAAACACCATTGGAGATGACCGTTCCTGGAAAGAAACACGTTTTCGACGCCGAGAATTGACATCACTTAATGCTGTCATTTGCCGTACCAAAAGCACAATATGCATTGATCAGTTTTTAGTTATTTGCAAAACACATGTAAAAGACTGACCCTACCCCCGGCTTGCAGAAGCCCCAATTTGTCCATGTGGTAGTTTCCTCCAGAGGAATCCGAATATCAGACAAATCCATTACTAGCGTAATACTTCTCCTTTAACTGTGAAAGGCAACAGGAAAATTTTATTTATAATCAATTCAAAACAGACCGATCAAAGAGAACCGGGGCAAATCAAGTCAACTAAAAGTGTTCCACAAGTCTCAATATTTTAACCAAAAAGAAAGATCATATAAGGTCAAGAAAGGCTCTGCTTCCCTCCCCTACAGCATGTGCAATCAGGTAGCTCTCAAAAATGCCAAAGAATGCACACCTCTCTAGTCTGGAGCGCTGAAAAGTACTCTTCCACAAGCAAGAAGGCCTCAGTATTTCAGTAACTGTCAATACGGTGAGCAGGAGCAGAGATGCTGTCAAAAGGCTTCCATACAAGCCGCAGAATTATGAAGCAGCAGCAGATCTAGTAGGTCTGGGAAAATTTCAAAAAAAGTACACAAAAGACTGGTTCGAGCTACGAGGAGCAGGAAACCAGCCAGGAAGATTTGTAACCAGCTCAACTGAGACCTCTCGGTATCTAGGACTCGACCATATCTTCTCAGCAACGACAATCTGCGCTTCAAAAAGAGGAACAGAGCAACCTGCCCCTCACTGAAGCCACAAAGTTGCTTGAATGAATTGGGCACATGAACACGTCACATTGGACTTGGAGAAATAGACCCGAGTGATCTTTTTGGATGAAAAAGTTCGCTTTAGATGCAAAGGATGGAATATTCAGCCATTAGCAAGATTTAATGCAAGATGGTGAGCTTCTCTCTCGTTAGCAGCATTATTGTAGTGCAATGGGCACTCACACTGAACTGCCATCGGCAGAGCTGATTTTGGTGATCTTTTTTTTGATCTGATTCACTGCTAACCAGCAGGCACTGTACTGTACAGTACAGTAAGGGCAATTTTCTTTTGTCGCTCACTATTATTTTTGGTACTGTATACCCACCCGATGGGGCTTGAGTGCTTGCAATCTGGACCACTCGGCCCCCAAATTGGACCATTTATTTTCGCAGGTGAAAGGCACCTATTGGGCCAAGTGTCGAATTTACTTTTCTCTAACTTGTGTCTCCCATACTTCACTCACCCCGCCGTCGTAGATAACCCTAACCTAGTTAACTAGTATTTATACCTACCTGGCCACTAGGGCCCGCAGAGTAAACAGCCAATCCGGTGTTGCCTCTGAACTTGACTCCCAACTTCCGCCTTTGCAGAAACCTTGCCAACGGCAACTTTGGCTAGTGCCAAGTTTATCCGCCCGGGTCCCCCTTTCCATTTCCCCCCTCTCTATCCAATATTATAATACACCTTTTGTTGTTTGTTTGTGATACGTATTCACGCTTGGCGACCCGGCCTCGGGCGTCTATATACAAATAGGAACTTCAAGGTTGTCGTTGGTGACAACACCCTTATCTCCAAAGGAGATATTCAGCACAGCTGACCCAATACTACATCTTCTTTATCCAGTATTACACCCCTGGTGTGTACGGTTCTTTGGAATCGATCCTTACCAAGTTTCTAGCATTCCGCGGACCACGGCCCGGCCTTACAGCCCGGAGGACAAGTATACCGTCCAGCCGTCCAAGGAATTACCCCCGCTCTTCCAACTCCATTTCTCCTCGCCTTCAGCGAGCTGTGCTACTGCATCGCAGGGTGCTTAAAGAGAAAGAGGGACAGCGAACACCCTGTGGTTCTTCGTGTGTGTGCGTTGGGTTTCTCATTGTCTGACGGTGTTCCGTTCCTAGACGAGAAGAACTGCGCACCGCGCATTGCACTACAATTTTTATGCGGTTATTAAGGTGCGAAAGGCTTTTTATAGTGATTATGTCTGAGATTTGCAAGTTTTGACATGACGGCAAACATCGGATAGTTACCAGAAGTTAACGGAAGAGGCTTTGCACCCAATAGCAGACGATGTTATGCCAACCACCTGGATCTTTCAGCAATATAAAGCCCCTATTCACTTGAGCAAGAAATCAATGGACTGTTTTACCCGCTCGCATGATCTCAACCCAATTGAAACTCTTTAGAGCCTCTTAGAAAGGAATATTTACGCCCAACAAGCGTCAGTTTCTACTATTGATGATCTGAAGGATTGTGTTTTGGGTTGCTGGAGGGAACCACGGCTATCACCTCGGAAGAACTTGATTGGGTCTATGCAAAAGCGGGCTGTTGAGGTTTTTGATAAGCGAGAGGGTCACATGCACTATTAGTTGGGCTTATACCGCAGTTTTGTTGCTTCTGTTTCTTTGAATGTAAAGGTGCCGTGCACTTTCAGTGGAGGTCATTTTTCTATTTAGGATGCACAATACCCTTTTCACCCGAATGTAGAGCTTTCTTAATCTCCGGAATTCTTTCTCAAGCTATCCAACGCATTCCCGCGGCCGAAGGTTGGGTCCACTTCCTCTACGGGACTCCTTCCCGCCGTTTCTTCGGCCGTCACCTCGTTTGGAGTGGAACTTGCACGCAAAAAGGCGACCCCTCGGCATGTTGCTCTTCCCTATCGCCCTCCACTCCCTTGTGCGAGGCCTGGCATCCAATTTTCCCGCCCTCCCTTTCCACACATGATACGCGGATGATGGAACTGTCATTGTTCCCACCCCACATGCCTGCGCACCGTTTTCCAGTACATGTGCCTGAACGGCCCGAACCTCGGGTTCCATATCAACCTCAACCCCTGCAAAACATCCGCCCGGTGGCCTTCTCTCTCACATCACCCCCCCCCTGTATGACCTACCATGCGAAGTCCCCTCTTCGGATGCTATCACGCTTCTTGGCAGCCCGATCAGCACCCGGATGCATGCACTTCATTGGCCTTCAAAGCACAGCAGAAGGCGGAGCTACTCTGGACATCCCTCGCCTGCACGAACGAGCCTCAAATCTCTTACCATATTCTGCGGTTTTGTGCCTCCTCGTGTCTGGTCAAGTACTTGTTCCGCTCAACTGCACCGCACACTACCTCACCACTTGCGAAAGCTTTTGACAAGGGGTCGCGAAGGGTTTTCGAGCAAATTCACCGGAAGATGTCCGATACCGCATGCCTTCAAGCCACTCTGCCTTTCCGCCATGGAGGCCTCGGCTTCACGCCCTGCACTCCCATCAACTTCATCGCGTACACGGTCTCAAACATGACAAATATGTCCCATATTCGACAACTTCTGCATGCGACCCCAAGCATATGCTTGTCGCCAGGCTTCAGGCCCCGTCCTACGACCCCCTGGCCATGAGTTTGGACCTCCCCGCAGAACTACAACTAGAGGCACTCTAGTCACGCGCTCGCCGCTTCTACCAACGCCGCCCGTTCCCTCCAGGAAGAGATCACCCATCACTTCCACCGCTCCCGCCTCTCCCTGCTACACTCATCGATCCCTACCGCCTCTTCTTCACACCTTTTTACTCGTCCGGCCTCTGCTGCCTCCTGCACGGCTTCCGCACCTTTTTCAACAATCTCCCTGTCTTTCACCGACCTATACACCTCTGCGGAGATATGGCGCATGAAGGTCGATCTTCGCGTAGGCAACCAAAATCTGCGGCCTCCAGCGCTGCCCTACCTGTCTGGAAGGTAACTATACTGCCCCCTCTCCTCGACACAATGGGACATCACGCAACGACCTGCAAAGGTGGTGGCGTTGCAGTGCGCCACCACAACTGTCTTAGGCATATGCTATACCGCGAACTTACAAGCCCGGCCATCTCCCTCACCGTGTTTTGGGCATGGGTCTTTGCCGCTAACCTCCACAAAAGCCCAACCGAGCAGCGGGCACTGGACCTCTTCATCAACGACCCTCTGTTCGCGCCCACCGCACAATCACTAGATGTGACCGTTGTCAGCCCTCACTCCACGCCATACCGCAATCAGGCAGATGGAAGTCACTCAGCATTGACCGGGGCCGAAAGGCGGGAAAAAAAACACCACGTCGTTCCGAAGGTATTGACCTAGTACCTATCGCCACCGATATCTACGGACAAATTGAAGCAACCGGATTTGAGGCTTCTCATGATCTTAGCATCTTTACAGCTGATCGTCAAGTGAAGCACCCCCTTTCTGATTTCCGGAATCTCAAGACACGTGTCTCGGCGTTTGTTTTACAATACTGTGTACCGCGTGCGGTTATACTAAACACCCAAAACTGCGCACTTACCCCACCCCTACTTGACTTCCAAACGGGGCTCACCATGAGCCCTGAATCTTAAATAAGAGGTCTCTCTCACTTTAGACCCCTTATTCCGTTGATGTAATTTGTTTTTTAATTTCATGAATCGATTGTGAGTTTGTTTAAATCAGTGGACTGTCGTATGCTGACTTTCAAGCGGCAGTGCAGAGTCGTACTCGATTTGTAATCTGGCGGGTTTGCTCTAAGCAGAGGTAAAAAACCGTTTCATTTACAAACTGTAAGTAACATCCATAAAATTTAGCGTTTCGGGAAGCGCAAAGCACCTAAACCACCCAATGAAGGAAAAAGAAACACAATAATGTAATATCACGTGTACACGTGTACAACGTGCTGCTGTTTACACACGTGCCAGGCGAAATGAAATGCGGCATGTATTGTTTTACAGCATCCGGGTCCGGGATCTCAAGGGCAGAACAGAAATCAAACAAACCAATATCATTGGATGGAATCATGACTCTACTCCGGAATACCCCAACATGATTGGCCATTTGCGAAAAACCTGGCTGTCAGCGCTGCCTCTCGCGGCCTCTGTTGTGACTCGATTTCCGCCTCCCTCGACCACAACCCCCCTCCCCATATGGCCGCCGCACCCGATCGACCTCCCGCCGATTCCCCCATTGACGCAACCGTCAACAATCGTTATCACGACACCCCAGCACTCATCCCGTTGCATCGATCCATAACACCCACCCCTCGCCCTACCTCATCGGCGCATCTTCTCCACTCACCCGCATCGTACGATGGCGTTTATCACGCACAGTTTCGGCGCGGCGACGCGTGCATTCCCGGCGACTCGCCGCCTCATCCACTCCACCTGCCCGCGCATGGTGTCCAAAGGGGACAAGATGCCGATGGATGTGGATCTCATGGTACTGGAAGGCGGGAATCCGTCACCAGTGTCGACGAGTTTGTTATTTTCGTCGAAGAAGGTTGCAATGGTGACTGTACCCGGCGCATTGACGAGTACATGTCAGAACGGGCACATTCCGTTGTGGGTGAAAGCGTCGGATGAGTTGAAGTCCAAGGGGGTGGATGACGTGATTTGTCTTGCCGTGAATGATCCGTTTGTGATGGATGTGTTTGAGAAGGCGGTGTCTGGGACGGGTAAGGTCAAGTTTGTGGCGGATGGGGGTGCGGAATTGACGAAAAAGTTGGGCATTGATATTGATACTGGGGGTTTTGGCGGGACTCGTGCCATGCGTGGGTGTTATTTGATTGAGGATGGGGTGTTTACGCAGGTCAACTTGGAGGAGGGGACTGTGTTTGAAGGGCCGTCCAAGCCGGAGACGTTGCTAGCGCAGTTGTAGGGTAAAGAAAGCCGTAAAAGCGATAGTTGGTGAGGTTGGGGACGAATGAGGCATGTGCAGGCGGTATCACAAAATAACAAGTTTACAAACATTGCTGTTTCCTTGGTCATCATAAGTGAATTTCACTGTACGTCAACTGAACATGCTTTGGCTATCATTGATACAACGCACCAACGCACCAACGCACCAACGCACCAACGCACCACCGCACCCATCTGGACAAGGTAACGATTGGACATAGAAACAATACTACCTAGCTAGCATATCACGCAGCCATCTTCCTTTCTCTCTTGACCTGCCTGATCGGTCTTCTTATCATCGGCCTGACCATGCTGAGCATCTTCCGGATGCAAGTCCGACGGCATATCATCGTCGTCCTCAGCGACGACGTCAACGTCAGCAGCTGTAAGATGAGCGACAGGTTGAGCGCCGGGTGTGCCCGCTCCCATATCCGAAGCAGTCAACTCGACATGAACGTGGTCATCATCATCATCCTGATGCGGGGCGGCATTTACACCATGCTGACCCACAAAGACGTAATTGTTGACCCCCCGAAACCGTCATCCTCGACATCATAGCCGGAGCCAGTTCTCCACTTGTCGTCGACGAGAAACTTGAAACGAACCTTTCCCTCCGGTACGACGCAGGTGGTGGTCCATTGTCCTTTGGTGACTTGCTCCATTTGCATTCTTGTGCCCCAGTGATCCCAGGATCCCATGACGCTGACATTTGCGATTTTTTCGGCGTCGGCCGTGCTCAAGTTGAGGGTTAGATTCATGGGGGACTTTTTTTTTTTTTTTTGTTGTTGTTTGGTAGGCGAGTGAAGGACGGGGAGACGGCAGTAGGGTAGGGTGGAAGAAACGAGGTGGTGAGTTTTTCCGGGGTGGGAGTTTTGAAACGGGTGTGGAATTGGTGATGGATGATGTGTGGGAGAGGATGGTAGGTTACTTACAGAGGTGTGAATGGGGTGTTTGAACGGGGACGGGATGGAGTGTGGAGAATGTGTCGTTGCGTGTGAGGAGGGGGGGGCGGAGGGAGGAAGTGGTGGTGGGTGTCGAATGGTTGGTTATATGGAGGTGGGAGGGGTGATGGTGAGGCATGAGTGGGAAAACTGTTGGTTGCAATGAAAAATTTTAATTATTTTTAATTTTGAGGTTTTGTAGAGGCATGATGCGGGGGGTGGTTGGTGTTTGAGAAAGACATGCAACCATACAGATGAGAGTGGTCGACGGGCGATGGAAAGTATCAAGATAATCTCCTGCAGCGGAGTGCGCATGGGGTGGGCAGATTGAGGTGGACTGGGTAGTCTGAGGTGGAGATGGGCATAGGACTGGGGGTTTGTCGCGAGACTGATTTCGTCGGAGTAAACGGAGTTGTGTGTGTGTGCGTGTGTCACAAGAGTGAAGATGACCAGGCGTGGTCTGTTGGGCCTTGTGTGTTTTCAAAAAGCCGTTTTGAATGATGAAGGGGAGGTGGGGGGTGGGGGAAGGGGGGGGGGAGACAAGGATGTTATTGCTGTCGGCACCAGCCGTTTGTGTTGATCATCATCAGTAGTTTATGAATATTGTACGTTGACGTTGAAGGTGTGTGCAAATACTCTAATAAATTGTAAGAGGGGAGGCGGATGGAAGTTTGTTGGGAGATACTGTACCAATATAATATACTAAACTTTTTGTACAGTACAGTAGTTACTACTACCTGCATCGCCACTGGTTTGCTAATTTTTGCCAACTGTATACCATACTCTCGTGAAAAGAGTACAATACTGTACTGTATATTCATGCTACATGCACAAAGCTGGAGTAAAACACGACCATCCATTGGCCATCAAAACACCGCAGAGCACAAGCCCCATCGACATACAGTACTGCACTGTACAGTACTGTACTGTACTCTTTCAACATTACTACTACCGCAAGGGGTGGGGGGAGAAATAGACAAAGTCGCCTTCATCTTTCCTCCATTCTATTCCTATTCCCCCAACATCCAGCCGCACCAACCCATCTCCTCACGCTTGCACTGTCCACAACCCCGATCACTGTACACTTCCGTACCATAAACGCCATCCTGACGAAAGGTCAGAAGTATGATGTCAACAACTTGATGCCAGCCCGAGATCCCCCCTAACCTTGCACCCACCAAATGCTATGCACATGCCGCATCGCCGCCCACCTCTCTCACCCCCGATCTACGCTCCATCCATCACCCTTAGTCACACTACTCTATGCCACCCTCTGCGCATCACACCCCATTCACAGAGCAAAGAATACCATTTGCGACACATTGATCAAAGCAAAAAATGCAAAATTGATCTCAACCATATCAATGCATTTGAAATTTTGCAACACTTGACTTTTCACATGCAAAATGACGGCAGGCAACAAGAAGAGCCATTCCAAAATAAATACACGCAACAGGGGCCCGTCAGTTGATGTCAACAGTCTCATTTACAAAACCAGTTAGGACCCAACAGGCCACCAAACTTCAAAGATCCGTTGCGGGTCACTTGTAGTGTGTGATGGCCAATTTTGCGAATGACGTGGAAGCACTAAACCTAGTGATTTTGCACATACTGTATCCAACCCCTCTTTATCGCCACTTGTCAGTATATGGTACGCTATCCTAAAATTCTTTCAGATTTTGTTTACAGTGTATCTGAATACCATTCTGTAATGTCACACTGTACTTTGTACCTACTGTAATTTACACCTCTTGCCGTTTTGCTGCCATGTCAACCAAGGCTCTAGTCACACTCGAGAAACATCTCAACAATTCATTTGTTTCACTCGGTTTTACGTTGGCCACCTGCCTCAACCCGCCACTTTTTCGTTTCGCCCTTTCTCCCACCACGTCTATACAACACCAACTGCCATTCTTCTTCTTCTCTCTTCTCTCCTTGCCCAACCCTCACCACCATCCTCCTCTCTCTTCCACTAATGCCCCAATCCCCACATGAATCCAACCTACCAACCCCCGAACATCTTCACCCCCCCATGTCCCGTCTTTCCCTACGCTCTCCATATTCCCCTGACCCTTCCCCACCTTCCTCCTGGCAACCCACCACCCCACTCTCTTATCCCACCGCTTCCTCACCAAACCTCCACCATCCCCGACCCTCAAACGACACCTACCCGACCCGTCTCTCCCCGTCCTCCGAATCAAGCCTCACCGACCGCGACATATCCCGTCGAAACCTCGCCGCCAGTGGCCTCGATGTGTCTGCCCCCGAGTTTGTCCCATCCTTTGCAATGCCTCTGGCCCACTCTCCCCAACCCATTCATCATCACAACCCTCCAACACATCCCGTCCAACCCCAATACGACCCCGTCCAGACCCCATCTCCTGGACCTTATGAGCCCTCTCTCTCCTCTCCTCCTCTCTTTCAACACTCTTCTCCGCGGCCCTCTCCGTTTTACAACCCGCCCTCCCACTCTCATCTCCTCTCCAATCTCAACACCTTCTACCGCGACGATCCCTCCTACAACCCCAATCCTCCACCTAATCCGATCCCTCCGGAAAACCCACCCAACTACCTCTCTCAGTCCCCGCCCTCGCTCTCCAATCATCGCCCCGCTCATCTCGACGAGGCAACCTACGTCACCGCAGTCCAGCACTTTGACGAGGAGTTTCCCGCCCTTGCCAACACCCACACCGAGTCCACTTCCACCCCCACTCCCCGCAATCCCCACTGGAACTCTCACAACCCTCCATCTCGTTCTCCCAACCGCAAGCACACCTCCGCTGGAGACATGGCCGCCATGTTCCCTAAAGCTCTAGGTTGGGATGCCCTTCAGCGAGAACGTCAGCAAAAGGCACGAGAGCAACGCGCTTCTCGTGAATGGCAGGCCGCGTATGATCAGTTTGCCAACGATTTGGATCCCGAAGAAGGGCTGGAAGAAGTGGAAGAGACACGTGTCAGTAATGATGTGGGATCTGTGTGGGTTTCCACGGGACAAAGTGTTGGCGAGTTGTACCAGCAGCTGAGGGCTGAGGCTGCGGAAGAGGCTCGTTTGAGAAACAAGTACTTTGATCGAGCAGCAGCAGCTTTCAAACGCAATGATGGCGCGACGGCAAAGCGGTTCGGCGCTTTGGGGCGGGAGGCAAATGAACGTATGAAAAAGTTGCATCGACAAGCGGCAGATGCGATTTTCGAGGCAAGAAATCCTGTTAGTGTGAAGGATGTGGTGGACTTGCATGGTTTGCATGTGTCCGAGGCGTTGGAAAGGTTGCCAGGGGCACTTGAGAGGGCGGGAACAGGGGAGGTGAGGATTTTAACAGGAACTGGACATCATACCAAGGGAACTGGGAGGGCGAGGCTCAGGCCGGCTGTCAAGAAATGGTTGCAGGAAAGGGGTTACTTCTTTGAGGAAGTGATGGATGCCAACGAGTATGTGGGCAGTTTCAGGGTGGAAATAGGGAGGTGAAGATGAGGATAGATGTGATGATCGAGGTTGGTGAGGACGGAGACGAGTGTATAGGAGGTGACGAATGGAAGGTGTGGCAGCGATTGTGAAGTGGTGTACATTATGTGTGCATGTGGATATATGCACGATAGAGGTTGTAAAGAGTCGCCGTCGCTAGTACGCAAAAGCAATGCGTCTGCGTTTGATGCTGTGTATTGTTGCTCGTGTTGGATGGTGGGTTGGCAGCTGATTGGTGGTTGATGGGATGGTTGTAGATGGAGTGGGGAGAGGTTGGATCGGGGATTGGTGATGGCGGGGAGGTGGTGCGCCGTCGGTGTGCAACACAGAGCAAGTCCTGGCTGGCCGGTTGTCGCGGACTGGGATTTGGTGGTTGAGTTTGGGTGAGCGAGTGCAATGCATTGCGAGGCAGAAACAAAATTTGGAAGAATTAACATGCAAATACAGTACTGTACTGTACTGTACAACATGGGACAGCATATGGAGCATTTGGCAGCACCGCTCTGTACGGTATCTGCAGTGCTAAATTCTGTGAAGTGTGCACTGTACAGTATCAGACTGGATTGCTAAGATCAAACTGAGCTCCCTTGACCCGCCTACCCGACCAAGTCCTCAAGTATTGAGGGCATCTCTGCAATTCAATTCGTCTGTCTATGCATACAGTACAGTATCAGGTTACCTGTGCGGTATGCTCAAAAGTGAAACTGTCAAGGTCATCCCCAAACAGAACTACTCGATTTGCGGAGAGGGCCCATGGATGGCAGCTAATCCCCTTTTGAGAATCCATCTCAGTGAAGCAATCGCCATCCTCATGAATCCGCAAATCATGTCGAATCTCCAACACACCCTCCCTTCCCTATTCGTGCCCTCCCTAACCCACTCCTCCCTCCCATTCACTCAATCCTTCACCCTCCACAAACCCCATCTCCCTTGCTCCAACTCATCACGCCCCTGCCGTCGCTCCTTCACCCCCCCAAACATGGAATGGAAGCCCGCCGGACTGCTGCGAGATGTTGTCAAGCTAAAAAAGTTTGAGGTCCAACTCATGGAAAAGACACTCACAGAACGTCCCGACCATCCCGTCAACATGCGTCGTTCATTCTTTGCTCAAAAGCCAACGCACCGTTTCTCACAAGCGCTTCATCGTCGCGACAACACTCTCTCCATCGTGCTTGCGATGAAACGCTTCCAACCGGTACATGGAGAGAAGCCGACGTTGATATCCCCATTGGAACAGATTGGTTTGGAAGCGCGTCGCTTTGAATCATATGGTGTAGACGCGGCGTTGATATACACGGATTCAATGCAATATGGGATTGAAACGGCGGAGCTGGGACAAGTGACACGCGAGCTAAGGAGCTCGAGTCAGGATTTTGGAATGCCTGTAGCAAGGCAGGACATTATTGTGGATCCTATTCAAATTGCAGAGGCGGCAGAGGCCGGAGCGTGTGCGGTGAATATTGTAGCCGCGGCTGCGTTGCCGGAGCTGTTGGATTTATTGAATGCGGCTACAGCAATGGGATTGGAGGCTATGGTAGAATGTCATACTAGTCTGGAGGTGGAGTTTGCGATGGAATGTGGGGCAACGATTTTGTATCTGAGTAATTTTGATCGGACGAGAAATGTGGAGGTGGAGGGACGGGCTTTGCAATTGGCAAACGGGCTGCCGCCTTGGATTACGAGGTTGGGAGGTGGGGGTGTTGTGACGGCGGGGGATTGTTGGAAATATTTGGATGGTGGTTTTCATGGTGTTGTGCTGGGGCGGACGTTGTTGACGACTTCAAGACCGGAGGGGTTTATGCAGGAGATTCGATCACAGAAGTCTATGGGGGAAGATGTGTTTGCAAGAGGTTTGGGGAATCCCTTTGGTGAAGGGATGGACACAGACACATGAAACGGTGGAATATGTAATCGGGGAGGGGGGGTGGTTTACAAAGGCAGTCTGCTTATGAAGGCATGTGTGAGCGTGAGATCGAGTAGGATGCAGTTGATGATTCGGTGGAGAGGAGCGAGGCATTTGGCAGCACTGCACATGACTTGCGACTGATGGGTAGGTGCTGTTAGATACTGATAATGATGCAGGGGCGGCGTGATTACAATTTGTGATTGCTTGCGCATTGGGGAGATGGACATGCGGCGGAAAAGGTAAAGGAGGCAAGTTGATTCTGTTTGATGGGTAACATTAGATGAAGGAGGCCTTTCTGTCAAGAGTTGATGTAAAGATTGCAATCTGAACGCTGTGGGTGTGTTTGGAGTGGACGAGGATTCGGACACGCTTGGAAGACGCCGTTTTTGCGGAACGACTGCAATCAAGCGGTTTGAAAAGTAGAAATACTGTACTGTACATGTGACATCTTCCACGACCAGTCATTCTTTACAGCGCTGTACTGTACATTTGAATTTGACGCAACAAAAAGGTACAGTACAGTACAGTACAGTAATGTTACAGTGTCAGTAGAGTAGGTACAAATGGCAAATCGCACGACGGCCGCATGCCCGCAATGGCAAAAAGCCAAAAACGGATATTGGCTGGACGGCACAGGCATCATACCAGATTTTCGAGGCTCTATCAGGTTGAGATCTTTTCAACGACATGGCTTTCGATTGGCTGCCTTGACTTTTATAAAACACTCAGCCAACCATTTGCCTCAAACCGCTTCAAATTCTCAACCTCGTCCATATCTTCACATCCACCGCCCATCTCCCGCCAACTCTTCTCCTCCAGCCAAACCGACACTTGATATCCCCGCAACCAGTCTCACTTCCACCCCACTCACCCCCCCCCCCCCCCCTCCCCACCCAACAAACTCTCACCATTCCACCCTCCCCCATGTCTCATCCACTCTGTTTCAACGCCTGCGCAACCTTCCAACCGCGATGTCACCAGCCAGATCCCGACACATCCAAATCCACCTCCCCCACACCCCGTCGTCCGCGTCCCTCCTCCCCCCCGAAGTAGGCCCCGTCGCCGTAGTCTTCATGCGTCACGGAATGACCAACTGGAACTACGACGGTCGAGTCCAAGGCGGTCTCGACATATCCCGTCTCAATCAAATCGGAATTCGTCAGGCTCGCCACGCCGGTCGCAGCCTTCGCAACATATCCCCCGATTCCATCTTCTGTTCCCCCCTCACTCGCGCTCAAGAAACACTCCGTATTGCCGCGCATGAATCGGGAAACCCGGCCATTTTGCGCAAGAAACCAGAGGTTCTTCATCAACTTATGGAGATTCAAGTCCCTTGGCAAGGCTTGCACAAACGCGAAATTCCTCATAGTGTCTACTCGTCTGTGTACCGCGAATTTAAGAAGAATCCCCCACGCTTTTCATACAAGGGCTTTAGTCCTATCCGAGATATCGCAACCCGTGCAAAGCATGTGTGGCACACTTTGTCAAAGTATGATGGCAATTGTCATTTGATTATGGGGCATAATCAAATCAATAAGGCTCTCATCTGCGCCGCTCTGGGATTGGAAACAAACCTGTATGCCTGGCGTCAGGAAAACTGCTGTTTTAATGTCGTCGTCTTGGAAAAAGGAAAGACACCCAAACTGCGCCTAGTCAACGGCGGGCAACGTGGCCGTCATGTTTTAGGCAAGATCGCCAATGCTCCTTTTGTACGAGAGCGCAGCGGTCTAGTACGCGTTCTCTTGCACCAGATCGGGGATTCCAATGCCTTGCGCCAAGAGGTCGAATTGTTGGACACCGCTTTGCAACACTTTTACTTGATAGGCCCTGTCACCATCGCAGATCTCGCTCAGATTGATTCACAAACGCTCCACGAAACATGTACACATATTCCATGCGATGTGCAAGCGGAAAAGGACGTTTGTGAGTTTGCGTATAACGTGTTGGAATCGCTGCGCATGAAACATCGCAACGAGTGCGTCGTGATTAGCGTAAAGGACTCGCTCACCTTGCGCGCGTTTTTCGCGGTAAGTCTTGGATTGGGTCCATCTGGCCTGCATCAACTGCAGTCGGATGCGGGTGGCGTCACCATCGTAGACCTAAAATCGTCGAAATCGGTGGGAACATACGTGCCCCGTGTGGAGGCTTACAATGTGGGCGCATGGCTCCAACCGGATAATCTGCTTGGGTACACCATTACGGGTAAAGTCGAGGGATAGACATATAGTAAACCATAACAGTTTTAGCAATGTTCAAGGTCGTCAAAATGGCAGCGTTGGGCGTGATGTCAACGCGTGCATGGACAAGTCCTCCCACCTGCCATTGTCCCACCACGCGTCAAGACCCTGAAACACCTCCGCATAGACCTTTTTCGCAGCATCGGATTCTGAGAGCATGTGGTTGCTCCAGGCGGCAAGCTTTGGGCGACCGTCAGTGACATTGCAGCCGAAAAATGTGGGGAGCATAAACTGATAAAACGGCCAGTTGCCCCATAAACAGCAATCGGCAATGGAAAGAGCATCGCCTACTGCACAAGGTCCGTTTTCATCCATAGCTTTCTCAATCGCATCCAATCCTGCATTCATGCTTGTGACGCCCTTTTCTCGGTCTTGGTAGCCCTTTTTATACATGTAAGGATGATAGGGGCCGACGTATAGGTCTAGCAAGTTGCAGATGAGACGTGCTTGTGCTCGTTTCTCTGGAGTGGATGGGAGAAAGGAAGGCTCAAAGGTGCGAAATGTGTCGGCAATATATTCGCAGATGACGGAACTCTCGTACAAAGACTGCTGGTCACGGTGGTGGTCAGCGTGAATGACAGCGAGTGGCATTTTTCCTAAAGGGTTCAATGCTGTATATTCTTCTGTTTTCAAGCCACCGAGGGCCCCAGGAGGCTGAATGTCAATGTGATCTTCGGTGAGTTCCTTGCGGTAAATTAGGTACCTGACTCGGGCAGTATAGTTAGATACCGGGGTTCCGTACACTGTTAGTTTTGGTAGAGCCTTAGCTTGAGACGACATGGACATGACTTGATTGGATTTGACAGATACTTGGATTCGAAGGGGTTTGCCGCGAAGCGCTGAGGATGCAAATGCTGTCATCGATGTCTGCCGCATGCTCGTCCAACCCTTTTCCAGAGTAAAGTATTCAAAGAAAGAATGCCAGAAACTGGGTTGCCCAGGGGTAAAGTAAGTGATCTACAACAGGTATAGATTCGGGGTGTCTGGGCAACCAAGGCATACAGAGTGCGGGTCGGTGAGATGCCTCTTTTACCAGAACCCCCTCGGATTGCGACAGAGTTAATCTCAAGATCAAAAGACATGAAGAAATGCGATATAACATTTCTACTCTAGAGTGGCCAGGAGAGGGTTTTGGCGACCAAATTACCAAATTTTTCCCCGAAAGCCGCCTTGGGAAAGCCAAAAGTGGATTACACGAATAACACGTATCTGATAAAATTTCAACATAACCTCTCCTTTTTGATCCGATGATTTTGCCGCCCTGCGGAGAAGTCATCATTGCTTGAGAGTGACCATCTGATCCTGCACATCTGCCTCGCTCGTGTTGAGCAATCCGGTTCCCTGTCAACTTCTCCTCCTCCACTCTCCTGCGTCTTTTCAAGTTAAAATTGCCATGAAACTCGTTGTCCTGACCTCTCACCATTTATCCATTCAAGCAAATATGGCTCCGATCAACACAGCCCATATTCCAACGCCCCATTATTCCCCCCACATTGCACCTCTACAACATGTTCCTGTTCTGCCTGTTTATCCTTTTTCCATCCGTAATGTCGAATCTACTTGGTTCCTTTCGCTCAGACGGTTTCGCGAGCAATGTTATGAGTCAAGCCTTTCCTGCCCAGGTGTCTATTCGGATAGACGCTGCAAATCTGGCAACCGATGGTGCCATCATTGCAGCCGGAACCGTTGTTTATCCAGCTGGATACAGTCCTACCGGGGGGATTATCGATGGACCGGGCATTGTTATACCCGAGGACCTTTCCGTAGACCGAATGTGTGCATTTGTCGTCCGTATAACTTCAGATCGACAAGTAGCCTGGGCCATTCGAACAGCCCCAACAAAGTCAGGAAGGCCTGTTTCCCTCGCATTAGATGACGGTGATAACATTTACATTGCGGGTCTCACGACTGGTATAGTGGAAAATGGTATTTCGTCTGGTGAAGCCCCGTTCCTGGCAAAGCTTGACAAAAACGGAGAATCCATAGTCCTGGTCACCCATACCAATGTTGGCATGTACTATACATCGATAGCTTGGCAAAGAACGGGACCACGCCATCTTATCCTTGTAAGCTTTGCCACTGCATCTCATCCCGTCTTCTCTGGCACGGAACATACCCCAACAAAGAGTGGACTCGTGGCAGTCAAAGTCGACCCCACCACGTTGTCAGTTCTATTGCTGAATCCCATTTCAGTTGCAGAGAATCCGTCCGAAGCTGATTTGGTACAAGATAAGTTTTGGGACATGAAACTGTCAACGGAGAACGATCTTATGTATGTTGCAATCAAGCGGCAGATAGTCGCAAACTGGGTTCACTCATTCACCCCCAGCATTCTCGCAATATCATCCACAACGTTTGCTACCAAACTTATCCGGGCACTTCCAAAGGACCTACAGCTTTCTATGAAGCTCTCAGTAGGTGCAACTGCTGTTCACGCCTCGTACGTTTCTCGCACAAATAACAGAGAGCAGGTTACCATTAACAAGTTTGACACAAATCTCGAACAGAGCAACTGGGAAAATTTCGATTCCTCTGTGTTCCGGTTGCCAATAGTTCCAGATCCTATGTACTTTCGCAAGGTCGCGTCTGGCGTCGTGGACCTCGCTGTGTCTGAGGACATGGCAGTTACTGTGCTGTTGCATGCATCCGAGCTTCTTGACCGCGATGAACCAAAATTTGAAGAACATCGTCAGCTATCGAATGGCCGCCCTGGTGTGGTTATCGTTTCTGCAGGGGCGGTCTTGTCTCATGTGAAGCAAAGCACAAGTTCGGAGAACTGGGAGCCTGTTGCACTGTTGCTTGCCGAATCAGGGAATGCGCTCATCGTTGGCACGGATTTCGGGGACGGACTTAACCCCACCACTCCGCCAAGTCCTCTGCTCACAGGGCTCCGAAAACAAGCTATAGTTCCGCAGATATCCCCGGTTCCATCTTCACGTGTGCCGAAACCTAGCCCAGATAGATCAAAGGGAGGGATAGAGGATTGTATTGGAAAATCAAGCTCAGTGGATGGTCGCCTGATTATTGATCAAGTGCAAGCAAGGAAAGACCTTCGACTTCAGCTGCATCCCCTAAGAAGACTGCTGCGGTCGCAAAGAGAAAGTGCTTCGGTTCCAATGCTGTGTACACAGTGGAAAAACGGCACCGCCGAGAGCTCTTTGTGTGCAACTCTGTACCATGTCGTGCGATGGCATGGAAATCTTGTTTACATGAAGGAGTTTTGCGAGCTAGCACGATCATGCGTATTACGGATGGATGAACCGTTTAACTTTAAGGGGCCATGTGGAACCGAGATTGTGGCGCATAACTTTCTCTCAGTGACAATGCACTCCTCTAGGGATGGAAGTACTTCAGCGCACAGCCTAGCGGCTACCGAATGTGACGCGATAGTAACAAAGCCTTTTCGTTGGCTCTTGTCAACTATTTGAATTCGGAGGAATCATCCCGGCGTTTTTCTAGTACATGCTCACGTTCCAGAACGCCGTAGGGTGCGTCTCTAATTTAGCCTCAGTCGTCCCTCTGTCAATCTGGTGACAAACCACCTGCAGAGTCTCGAAAGCAAACGTCATGATAAGTAAAGGTCAAATTTGTGGGCACGCAGTGAGGGGTAACTCTGATTCTGCGATCTGCGAGTCGCTTTATGGTTAACTATTGCTAACGAAAAAGCTGTTGTATTCTTTGAAACCCCAGCTATGAGACTGAAGCCGTACGTCTTGACATGATCGAAAAACCAATTGCTTCTCATAGCAGTCTCAGTGACAGAGTTGTGCGATTCTAGTGTAGACCCTCCAAGCTGGATAATATTTCTCTCCTCGCTTTACTTTGAATCCCATCTCAGAGATATTTGAGCGGAAAGGCCGGGATTGCAGCGCCAGTGCAGGCATGGGTAATGGGTAATTTCTATATCAACCCCCAAAACTCGTGTCCTCTGGCCCACTACGTCCGCGATAAACCTCGCCCCTCTTTTGGCTATCACTCCGGTCTTCTTCGTCACCCAACGTGGTTCTTGACATCCTCTGCGTACCCACCGGCAACGGGGACATTATTTGAAAATGCCTCTCCCACAAACTCTCTGAGAGTCGGGACCTCTGCTGCACCTTTTTATTCCATCCCGGACGCCCACATCTGCTTCCACATCTATCAAAGTACAGCCTCCGCGTGCAAAGTACTATGTTTATTCCACTTTTCCCCCAACTGTATTGCCGAGTCCTTCGCTCTCCATTTTGACCGGGACCAAGTGGGAGCATACCCGCTTATGAACTACGTCCCCAATACACCTGATACCGAGGCCCAAATCTGCCGGTCGCTCGCCGACGGCAGCCTCGGATTCCCCAGCATCCCCAGCACACACTACGCCTCGTACGCTGCTAGTCTCATCAATTCGGACCCATACCGCATACAAGGCCTCGGCTACTCTCATGTCTCCTCCTATCGCCGCTTTGGCTGTTTTCCATTTCATATGCCGTTCTCCATTTCATATCTCAATTTCCTCCCTGCCCTCCCACCTGCAACCGCCTGGGGGCCAGTTTCTGAAATTCAACTCTGACCTCCAGGAACGCGAACCTGAAGCAACTCTGCGGCGTTATGGGCCCATCCATCAAATGATAAGTCAGGCACAGCAACGAGCCGTCGTGGATGGTTTTTGGGAACGGGCCCCCTGGTATACCTATTCCTGTCCCTCTGACCAGCCCGCTGCGTCAGTTCGCCATCAAGCTCACCGCAATACTCTACTCCCTCTGTTCCCTCATACTGCGTCGTTACCTCTACCTTCCCGTTTTCGGCGACTCCCGCCTTCGCAGCTGCCCGCAGTGCAACGCTGGTCGTAAATTAAGCGCCCAATGCACACGTTATGAGTACCCTGTAACTATCAAGCGGACCTGCGAAACATGCCGGATGGCCGTGGCGTACGGTGGGCGCTCTCAATCTAGCGTATGCCTCCATCTTAAATCGACGGTGTACGGCACTAGGTTTGTAACATGGACCGCCATGGCGACATGGCCCCCATTTGCAGTACCGTCTGAGACGTTATTGTCCGGGACAACAATATTCGGAACGCTTTGGCGCACCACCTCTTCCCGACCCAGCTCGAGGCCAGGCCGCTCGAGGCCCCCTTCCAGTCCCCGGTACGTTCCTCCATCCCGCTTCCCTTTTCGTTCAACTCTCAGTTCCTCCCGTGGGGCACATCTGCTTCCACCCCGACCGACCAGGATGTCACCTTTGCAGTTCATATGTGTCTTATGCCCTCCGCCGAGCGATCTACTTATGTATGTTCATGTATTTTCGACGATTTCCAGCTGAGCGGACTAACGTAGCAACCCTTACAGTTAGGAATTAAAATGATACGAATTGTCTGCGGCGTGTGATGGGGGGTCGGGATACAACGGACATCGCTATAGATGAAGAGATGATGGAGCGAAATCGATAATAGATACTACAGAGAACCGTACCGGCACCCGTAATGCAGACGCGGGCGATTGAAGGGATAATTCTTCAAAAAGGCGATTGATGCCATGTGGCAGGGGACCCAAGAAGTCAAAGGCGATAGGCTAGAAGGAAAGGTTGGGAAGGGGAATTAGGCCGTTGGGGAGAACGACAAATCGGCGGTGGCTCCAGAGCGGGTGGTAATATAGTCAACGAAGACGAAATGAGGCGTCACACCCGCAAACTTTGGCAGATCCTCTACCTCACAGCTAAGATTCCATCGCATGGCTGGACTTTTGTCCCACTGGCTTTCGACACACTCGGAGTCCAGCCCACGAATACCGAAAACCGTCATAGTAGCTTGTACTGCGCGACAACCGCTGCTGTTAGGGTTCACTCCAGGTGCCATTTTCTATTCTGGAAACGTTCATTCCGTGGATTGTATGCGGATACCACATCTCGAACGCCATTATTCGCGCACGAGTCTATCAGCGCCTCAGCTGTGTTCTATGGTCCTCGGTGGCTATGGTCCTCGGTGGCTATAGCCATCACTTCCTGCGCCCTGCTGCACGTGACCGATGTAGACCATTCAGTTAGTTCGTAACGTAGAAGTCGGTCAGCGAGTGAAAACTCTAGAAACTTGACAAGTGAAAATTGTTTATCAACTGCAAAAATGAGGACTGCAATCTGGTCAAAGCGTGGGAGACGCAGCATTCGGTCGTATACACTATAACCTTGACCCAGGATTTATCACAACCGAGCCCACAAAGGGAAGGGACTTGCTGGCTGTAGTCAACTTGTACAGCAATGTGGATGGATGTACGTAAAATGTTGCCGCAGGCGCAGATGACACATCACTTTAACTTCAAGTAAAAGGGAGGCCAGCAAGCAAACAAGCCGCATTGGAGGTTACTGCCAACGCAAGGTGTCGCTGTAAGCGAATACCTCGTACCTACAAAACCCATTCCATTGCGCGATTGGGGGTAGTTCTTAAGAGCTCTTTGACGACTGAGAACGCCGCCGGATGCCAGCCTTCGAGCTCTGAGATGAGGACAGGAACGGGCCTGCTTTTCCCTTGTAATTCAAAAAGAAACCCTTGGTGTTTCCGCTTCTTCTCCGCGTGGGCTTCGTTGAGGCTCGTGAGTGGGCTGAACGTCTTGACTCTGACGTGGGAGGGGGCGGGAGGGTTGACGAAGGTTACATTAAAGTAGTCTTTGCGACTGAGAGCTCCAATCCCCGTAATGTCCGGTCTTATGCTGTACTTGTAGCGTAATTGAGGCTCAATGAATGGATATGGGCGGCCTTAGCGAGGCCATTTCCTAGGGTGTCACTTTGTTGTTATGGAGGGATCTGCGCTTATAGCCGTAACAGCAGTGCAGCAAGTGCTCCCTGTAAACACCCTGCACTTTAGAACACCCTGCCTTTGGGCAACGAGTATCAGGGGCGAATAAAGGGGTCCGGCAGAAGTACCGGAACCAACGGAGAATTCCATGCCCTGGATTCGTGTCTTCAAACCAGGGCATGATGCACAGCAAACCCTTCCTGTTGCTGCCTACAGGGATATACTGGCGCGAAATGCACGGGTGTGGGTGTTGCCGAGCGGCAGGGTATCTTGCACAGCCGCGTGAATAGCATCTGATTGCATCTTTTGCAATCAAGGGTTGGAGGTACAGAAGTTGCTCAATGGAATTCGGTCCAAGGGTCGGGAAGGGCTAGTCTAAGTGTTAAGGTCAGGGATAGCATCTTCGTACTGCATCAGGTACATAGTTGAGGCGAAGCGGCACTAGATGCAAGAAACGAAGCGGCCGCAATGTCCTTCGCAGCAGTGAGGTCCATTCTCAGGGTCAGCCTTTTCTCTTCCAGCGATTTAACGGGCAAATGCAGTTCCTTTCACATAGTGCTGTCGGGCATTCCGCCCGCCGATGTACGGGCGAAGTTCTCGATTATGCCGTCGAAATAGTCAGCTTCTTTCTGTGTGTGGGAGGCCGGCACAACTCGGAAAAGGTAGCCGCTTTGCAGACCTCAAAGCATTAATAAAGTTAGGATGAAACCTTGGCATCCTCAATCTCCGTAATAGCGTTCACATGTAATGTAATTTTGCGTATTACTCCCCATGCCTTCACTGCTGCTACAGTACCAGTATCAACAATCACCCATGCGCCAGGACTATCCTCTCAAAAGGATTGGGCTTTTCCGCCTGGCAAGAGGCACTCATCCTTCCGATGGACTGCGACCTAAACCATCTTATTACATTTGGAACCTTGAAGTGCCTCGGCGAGGCAAGAGAGGATATTATTTGTCTTGTGCGTCGCTCTCTTCGTATAGCAATTGCCCGCTTCAATCGAAACCCTTTTTAGCAACAAAAAGGCCTAAACCGATTTTTGCTTTCGCCGAAGCGAAATAGCAACTGTTTTTGGAGTAATAACCTGATCTGGGGATTCTACTATGTGCAACGAATTCTGCTCTGATATTACAGGAATATGTTTCGTTTTAAGGCGCCTATCATTCACGACAAGATGGTTTACCTAGAGCCTGTGTTTGAGACGCGAGCTTCTGCGTTTTCAGAAGTTTTTTTTGGTAAAGTACTGGCACTTTATAGAAGAGCATGGCTATTCGTCAGGTACTTTTAGGACGAATCGCAGGCAGGAGCGGGCTTCTATGTGTGCAGAAGCAATAAAAGAGAAAGAAACATAACAAGATAACTTGTGCTTGATTCATTGAATTCGCAAAGATCCAATTCAGTCATCCGATTGCCGACTGGGGCAGGAAGCACACAAAGTTCTCTCTATCCGGCTCACAAGCGGTACTACTGCCTACGTATATCAACGTGTTGCAACAGCGGATGTGCTTTTGTTCAATGTGTATGGGCTGAAAACAGGAAGGCGAGATGACATAACGCTTTACCGTTAAAAGCGGTACGTACCGAGCTTTGAAGAAGATTAAGACGATAGAAAAAAGGCTGTATTGCTTGTACGATGTCGCTGCGTACACATTGCGAGCATTTTTGCAAGTTACCTATGGCAGGGGTGCTGCCACCGATGCACAGTTTCTTTAAACCAAAGGAATGAGCGCAGCTAGAAAGGCTATATAATGGACATAGTGTACAAGGATCTGAAACAAATGTGAACACCGCAGGGTTCCATAAGGCCCCTTCGAATTTGAAAACCGCCCACTGCGCTCTCAATAAAATCGGCAATACTCTCGTGGAACAATAAAGAGTGTGCGTTCACAGCGGGAGTGGACGAAACACCAGATTTTTTTCGAATAACACCTGGTTTGTCAAGAGGGGAAGTTTTTGGGTTATTTTAATGCATGGAAGATGTGGTCGGTTATATCCACGCAGCTAATGCGTTATGCGGGATAAGTCGTCGCAGTAGATACTGAACGCATTAAACTTCTTTCTGATGGGTAACACCACAGTACATGTACCTTACAGGGCCGGCTCAATGCCGGCGAGCAGGCATGCCGCGTTGGACATGACGGCCGCAGCAGCGTGCCTTTGGGTAAGCATCGCTAGTCAAGTTTGCCAAGATGCCTAGCGATTCAGTCAGAGTTGACGATTGGGCTAGCAGCGGAAACCATTGGATTCAAGGCAATTGAGCGAATAGTTAAATGGCCGAGGGCGAGCTGCGGCCGGCCTAGTTACTTTTAACTTGTTCATGAGAGCAGCCATAATATTGTGGCAGATCCCGCTCGTTGGCGCGTGGGAAATGTGCGACTGAGAGCTATGTGTACTCTGACTTTTTCTTCTGGTCCCAGGGGAAGCCCCGAATGAATTCTCACGATGGTCTGAGTCCAAAGACATATGAATATTCTTGTAGCTCGTCCTTGATGAGGAAATTCTGAAAGATATGGAATGTCCATATGGTGAACGTTTACAAATCAGAACATAGTCCCCAACGTAATTCTGTTGCCCCAGTTGGACTCGGGACGGATCTTAATGATTTTACTAAATCTATTGTTAATTATTCTCCAAGTAGGCACTGCTGTGGTTTAGTGGTAAGAAGGCATGAGAGCTACA
This sequence comes from Kappaphycus alvarezii, assembly GCA_002205965.3. NCBI lineage: Eukaryota > Rhodophyta > Florideophyceae > Gigartinales > Solieriaceae > Kappaphycus > Kappaphycus alvarezii. Next base: position 2,239,761 of record NADL03000599.1, read on the forward strand.
TTGAAAATCCTAATATTGTTCAACGGGCCTGTCTCTTTACATTTGCCGCTAGATCAGCATCTGCCGCCTTTTCAGCTTTCGGAAGGATGATGTGTAGGGAGGTTGAAAAGCGAATTTTGTCGCTCCTTTGCAAAACTTCGTGCTATCAATGGAGTAGATATTGTGGTGCTTGGAACAGGAGCCACTGCAAGGTCACGAGAGGAATGATTATCTCGGGTCGATGAAGACTAGACAGGTTTTCTCGGGTTAAGTTATTTTCCCTAATGCAGAGTTCCGTCAACTTTCGCCATGACGGTGATGGCCACATGAAACTATCAAGCAAATAATTTATCAGAGTTTTCCGAGTATGGGAGACCACTAGACCTTCTTGTACTGTATTTTTGAATATTTAGTCGCTTCTTATCCATTTAGAGCATTGAGTTACACACACGGTACGATACTACTTGTAATACCAAGTTTAATTAGTTTTAGTTTTGTAAGCTCTCTAATGACTGAGCTATTAGGGAGTAAGTTCCGTCGAAAGGCGCCGATTAGTACAGGAAAATCAAAATGGTGAAATATTGTGGTTCTACACGTCCAAGTTCTGCAATAAAGCAGAAATACGCTATTTTTTTCGTTATACTGTCAATAATAGTACAGAAAGGCGCTATTAAACATTTACTCCTGACATAAGAATTTTACTTAATTACAGAAAATGAAACGCTGTTTACTGACGAACCAAATACCCCTCGTACAACGGCCACTGCGCGTAAGAATGCCAAGGACTAAAGGGGGTTGATGAAGAACTTACAAAGACTAAAAGGAAAGATGGTATGACCCCATATAAACGTTTTAACTTACGTTCGCACGTTCGCACGTAGGAATCGAACTCGTGACCTTACAATCGTACAGAGGCACTTACAGCGGCGAATGCAACGGCAAACAAAATAAGCCGCTTACCCCCTCGGGAAAAATTCCCATTTGAACCCGATCTCGCACAATAAGCATAAGTCGCTGCACGTGGCCGACGTGGACCACCCGGTTAGCACCTAGCTAGCAATATAGTCGGATCCTGCAGCGGACACCCGTTTTACTGATGCCATAAAGTTACTCCATTTCCTTACATGTCGCTGCACGTGGCCGACGTGGACCACCCGGTTAGCACTTAGCGAGCAGTATAGTCGGATCCTGCAGCAGACACCCGTTCTACTGATGCCATAAAGTTAATCACTTTCCTTACACGTGTAGCTGTCGTCAGGAACCTGTAAGATCAATTGGCGCTGAATTCAGTTAACAACACCACAATCAAAAGAGAGAGGTATGAGGTACGTACAGTAGTGCAGGGGTGGTGGGTGGGAAAGAGAGAGGCATGTATTTTTCGGCTTTTCCTGTCCGCACCACTCTTGCATTCTTATATTTCAGGGTTGTCGACACTGTATTCGAGTTGACTCAACTTGATTCCACTGCGACCCGTGTTGTGCATGGCATGCAACTTTCCACGGATTGCACTTACGCGGCGAGATTTGTCATACAATGACCAACCTTGCTATCCATTGGATGCGTTTCATCTGCATAACCACGGCCTACACTGGAAGAAACACCCGAAGAAAAGAACACAGTTCTATCGCGGAGCATTACGGCGACGTCCCACTCGGGATGGAAACGGACCCAATGAGCGGAACAGGAGCGGGTCCGAAAAGCCAGAACGAGGCGGCGGACACTGTGATAGTACGGTCAAAGTAAAGCGAAGCTATTTCCGTAGAGTTAGGGTCCCAACCAAAACGAGATAGGTGTACCTCTAGTGGCACACCGATGAGCACCTGCTCAGTGTGAGACCCAATTCGCAACGAATCAGACGTAAACTTCCCGCCGATGGGGGCGGATACTGAAAACGTAGATAGACTGCGAAATTAAGCATGAGTGAGTTGGCCTTGACGCTATTCGTAGGACTCCCCAGAGAGCCCAAAGAAACAAGGATGTGGGCGCCGAAGAGTGTGTCAACGAGTAAGGCCATCCAACGGCGATGGAAGGGAGGTAGTACGGGTGAAAGAAGTAACCACGACCTACACTGGACAAAAACTCGCATTTTTTTTGCCAATTGTCGCTTATTAAAGAATATACGGCACTGATTGCTGGGGAGCTATACGAAGGGTCTACGATTTTCAATGTTGGCATCAGCGATGTCGCAATTTTTTTTTCTCAAACTATTAAAGCGCTCGATATCTGTCTTTTTGCGGTGAGCGTTCACATGTACATTTTTTAACTGCAAAAAGAGCTAAAATGGTCATGGTGTTCCTTCGAGTACTTCTATTTGCGAAGCTATGGAATTTACAGGATGAAAAGGCGACAGGAATAATTCGCAACGATGAATTAGTCAGTGGATATAGCGCTGTTTTACTTAAGTTTCCTGAGCTCCTTGGTACCAGCCCCCATAAGGGAGAGTGGATGGGAAATGCAACGATAACCAGGACCCTTTGCTCGGATTATTTCCGCAAAACGAGTATCCTTGCCAAGGCGGGCATGGTAAAGGGGCTTGAACTAACTTCGTGCAAGGGACGGGAAGTGGGCAAGGGTCGAGGCATGAATTACGGTTGCGTCATAACAGTCTATGACCCCTTTCTCTTTAAGCACCTTTACGTCTGAGCGAGCTGCATTGCCGTGTTGTGGGGGCTCGGGGACAAGTTTCGGGCGGCTACCTATCTTGCGTACCCCGAAACAGTTGCACAGAATCTGGAGGCAAGCATTTTCTTCTAGTAGTTCCACGACGGCCTGCATAGACGGTTCCAAAGGGTGCATGGTAAAACACAGCCTCATGAATTCCCTAGAGCCTATGAGCGCATTGAGTACAGCGGGTCCCTCGTTGTAAACATGTTGGATCTCCGATGGGTAAGCGGCTTCAACAGCCTTTCTTAGGGCTGTGGGCCACCATATCGTATAACCAGGGAGTATCCAGTGTAAAACAGATTGTATTGCATCAAGGGAGGACAAAACGGCACAAATTTCGAGAGAGGGTCGCGCTTGGCCATTATTTAACAATCTTCATGGTACCTCATCTGCAGGAATATGTCATGGAGCTTCTTGTCGCCCCTGGAAAGCTGCAATGTGTACTTTATCTTCAGGGTTAGCGTTTGGGCGGAATGGCAAAGGTGCTGTGAATAAAAGGACAAAACGTAGGTGGAGTAAGATCAATCCCTACCGTAATATTGTAGTATATTGATTTGCTATTGCTGAAACACTAAGCTCAACGATACACCAGGTTGATGGTCTCTTCCAACGTTTCCTGCTTGTTGACTGGGCTATCAGCTACTTTAGAGTTGGTAGAAGCACTCAATTAGTTGCATTAAAAATCCTACCATCGGTTTGAATACATGATCATGGGACAGTTAACCTTTCTATTACTCGCGGAAAATCAGTTGATATCAGAAAAATCAAGTAAAATCACCCAAACAAGTAACTGATTTCAGGAAACTTGAATGAGAGCCCCATTTACGTCCTAAGCTAGCTTTTTACTGTACTATTTTATGCGGTAAATAACTTCAAAAATAGTTCAAAAATAATTTTTAATGAAGATCAATCACTGGTTTACTTCCAAGCCTAGATATCCGCCTACTGCGTACTTATATAGCTGAATGAAGACCAGTACTTAATAACAAAGAAACAGACATGATGACTGCAGGGGTGGGATGGGCCGGGACAAAGAAATAGACATGGGGGAAAGGGATTAACTTGCCGGCACAACATGCGCGCGCCTAAATACGCCCGCCGGCACGCTCGGCCCTGTGACAGCTCATCCCCACATGCTCGCCGCTCCCCTCAGATCTTCACACGTGTACACGCGTGTACACTGATACGAAGAACAAACTAAGACGGAGGCGCGCCAGAAGCCTACTGCAGATGCGCGAAAAACCACTCCGAGTCTTGCGTACGCACAATGCGGCTATCGTGGTAGACATGTAACATTACCTCCGATCCGACGCCCCAGTCCAAGCGGTGCATAATGAAAGCGCTGGAGTAGTTGAGGTTTACCAGCTCGTTAAACGCTCCAATCCGCATTCTGTGTGACCCATAATAACACCCATGTGGCGCTTGAATTCCCAACTTTCCCAACACCAACCCCAGCGCCTGGCCTAAATTCGCGGATACTAGCGTTTGTTGCGTAGTCAGACAAAAGTACCCAACACTCCTCGGTCGAATCCTCGTCCACTTCTGAAACAAATGGTACACGCCCTCCCGTTGTTTCCATCGCGGATTAGGCGGATAGGCCAACAATAGAGGCCGTACCAAAACCTTCTCCTTACGCCGCTCAATCCGCGCTCTCAAAACCCCTTCGTCGTCCACCATCACGTCCTCCACTACCACATGCGCCACTGACACAGACCGAAGCTGAAATATATAGGCAAACACAACTGCTGCACACGCTCCAACCGTAGCCCTCGCCCTCTCACTCAATCCTAGGTCCAGAATCCTGCGCATGTACGCCGCCGGCAAAGCCAGTCGTACTAATTCATCTTGCTTCGACTCCCAATCCACTTTCATCCGGTAGGCTTTCAGGCACTTCGCGACAAGTCGCTTCTTGGTAGGGGATTTGTAGCCTGCGTCCTCATGATACCGTGATACAGCCGTGACATACTGAGGGGCCGATCTCGGGCCCACGTTCCCTTCCTTCGATAGGTATGCATTATACGCAAGCACATCCCCTTCCTCGGCCGGCAATGGGTCTCGTCCTTCATCATATCAGAACGTGAGCCATTTGCGCAGCTGGCTCTTCATGTTCCCCCACGTCCCCGTGCTCCACCCATAGTCCGCCAGCAGCGACTCAGCCTCGGTCCCTCCTTCCGTTACAGTTCCTCCCGTCCCCTCAGTTGTCCGATTCATCACCACCGACCTCAGCCCTTCCATCCACACCTCCTTCAGTTCATCACGGCTACGACCATCCCCAACCCCCTACCTTGCGCTCGCGTCCGTCCCACAGTTTCCCGCCGCCCGCTTCCAGCCTCACCATCTTGGACGCCAAGCCGCACAACCGCGCGAACCATGGCTGTAACGGCCATCTCAGCGCCAATAGCACCCCTTTCCCTTGCTCGGCCTCCAGTTTGCGCACCACTAATTGAAGCATATCCGCTGGCAGGTTGTACAATCGTGCCACCCCGTCGCCCCGGTACTCCTGAATCTGGGTTTCCAGGTACTTCACCCGCGCAACCAAAGTCTCCCCAAAGGGTCGCACCCCAAAGGCCACCCTGTCCAACCCGTGCTCCTCTTGCACCGACCCCACTATCCCCTCCGTCACCGCGATATCCCCAGGATCCCACGTCCGGCTCAATGCGTCGGCAAACCGGTTCACCGCAGAGGGTATCCATCGCGCTTCTAATCGAACCCCCAGCACCCGGAGAAGCACCTCCAACTGGCGTAGTTCTGCCACCATCTCCTTCGAAGTCGAAACCACCGCGTTGAGCACGTGCACTACCGCCTGATTGTACTCGTGTAGCAGTACCCTCTTCACTTCCGGGTCCAAGTCGTCGCTTGTTCTCATCCTTCGAACCAGCTCCAGACGAATCACCGTCTAGGCCGACATTCACACAACACAACACCCTTACCATGTCTCATGCCGAATCCTCCTCTGCTGCATCAACCGGTTCCCGTATCGACGCCCTTGAAAACAAGTTTTCCACCCTCGAGAATCAACTCTCTGAAGTCGTCAATTTGCTCAAGGGTAGTGCCGGTCCTTCGACCCAAGCCGCTCCTGCCGCTGGGCCCTCCGCTGCCGCAGATCCGCCGTCGGCGACACGTAGGCCGCGAAGTGCCGATGAAGCAACAACCGTACCGCGCGTAACTCCCTCAAAATAATCGATTGCGCGCGATCGCTCGCGCCCCACAGCCCGCGCCCCTCCCACAAACCCGACGACCCTCCTCGCTCGTCTAACCCCAGTGTCCCACCATACCCGACGTCTGCTGGATCGCTGTGCATCGTCAGGTCTGGTGGTAGCCGCAAGAGGTCCCTCCCCTCTCCACGAGTCAACGAACGCCAGTACGCGAGATCCCTCAAGCTCTGCCGACACAGCCACACCCTGTCCACACCATCCTTGGGCAAGTTAGGTGCCTTGGCTCCGGACTCATGTGAGCGGCGCTCTGGCCCACGGCTTTGCTTTCGGCCAGCGCTGCACTCCAACCAACCGCAACCTTCCTTCTTTTCCTCTTCCCCTTCCCTTCCTTCTCTCTCCTATTCCCCCCTCCCTCTCTCTTCCCTCGTGTAGCGACAAGTCGAAGTAAAGGGAACGAGTGTAGAAGGGAGCTAACGGCAGTACCAATCCAAGCGAAACGCAAACACCACAGAACCGGCGCACGTAGTCCACCGGCACCAGCCTCCGATTCCTTTGCGCCACCCCCAACATCTTCATCGCCATCCTTCTCACCCGAAGCATCTTCCCATCCGCCACGAACACTAGCATCCTCTCCGTGTCGATGTGAACCCTTAGGTGGTCGATTTGCCGACTTACTACCCAATCTCCTTTCTTCAGATGCCTTGCCAGCCCCAACTCCCCGAAAACCCACTCCAGCTTCTCCCTTGCAGTCCCACAGTCCTCCTCCGTCGCCGCTCTTCCTGCAGGTGACGGTGCTAACAGGAAATCGTCGATATATGGCAACACGCGATACCACAAATCCTCCCAGCTGTAGCGGACCAGCGGGCGAAGCAACTTCACGAACCACAGCCCGGATGGCCCCCACCCAAACAGAAGGGCTATATAGCGAAAGTGCTCCCCCGCGTAGCGAAACAGAAAGTAATTCCGCATGTCCGGGTGGAGGTAGAAGTGCCGATATCCCCACTTGAAGTCCCATGACATCAACACGTTCCCTTGTTCCACCTGCGTTGCAAAAGACTGAATAGTCTCCAACCTCACCCTCTCTTTCGGCCAATGTTTGCTTTGACGCTTCAGATTTATCACAAACCTCCCCTTTTGTTCCCGTCCTTCCCCTTGCCATGCCAGTAACGACGACGAGACCATCACACCATCCCTCACCAACATCTTTACCGTTCCCTCCCCGATCCGTTCGACCAGTCGCAATCGAACCATCTTCCTGAGCTCCTTGCTCGTAAACCGTTTGTCCTCACCTCCCTGCGATACTTCCCCCATCACAATACCACTCGTAAAAGGCACAGTTGGCAAGTCTCGCACACCATACCGCACAGCCCGCTCCACAAACTCGGACGCTCCCAAGATTGAGCGCCAAGCGCTCGCTCTCCACGCCTTCCCCCGCCACAGAAGCTCCTGTTTCTGACATCCCACGGCATCCGCCATCCCGTCTCCTATCGATAATCCTCGGCACCGGTCCCGCCGGCGCCGCTACCCTTGTGCGCAGATGCCCTCTCAAGGCGAAGCTTGGCCAGATGCTTCGCGGTCTCATTCTCCATCTTCGATGTAAGCGTCTGTCTCGCTGTCCTGTACGACTCCGAGAAGACAGCATCGTGCCCTTGCTCCAAAAGAAACGCCATCTGACGCTCCGTCTCCAATCCTTGTTCAGTAATATCCCGAAAGTACTGCGCCCGCATACTCAACACCTCCAATGTTGCTTTGTTGGACAACTCAGCCAGCGTCAAGAAGCGATCCATCTCTTCCGCCGAAACCGCCTCCGTTCTTGCCACTTCCAATACCATCGCCGTCGTATCCGTCCAGACTCCCGCCGCATTCACATACTCCCATTCTTTCGCGGACCGTCGATCTTTGGCTCAAAGCTCGGAAAGGAACACGTCCGCCGGAGGCTTGAAGTACTTCATGTGCGTTATAGGCACATACGGACCTCGCTCGAATATGCCTCCTTCCCCAACCAGCCTCGAAGCGTTGGGCCCCAACACCACCTTGCCGAAGTCCCTACGTCCGGGCTTGAGTGTCGACCATGCCTCACGCACACGCGCGAAACTGTCTCCGACCCCTCCCGCCGAGCTCGACCTAGCGATACCGTCGCCCTGGTTGATGTTACTGTCAGCCATGCTCCGAAGCACCCTGTGAGGTGCTTGAAAGAAGATGTCGCCGCCCTGACTCGTAGTGGGGGAATTTCTGACAAAGAAATAGACATGAGGGAAAGCGGGTGACTTGAAGGCACAACATGCGCGCGCCCGAATACGCCCGCCGGTACTCTCGACCCTGTGCAAGCTCATCCCCACATGCTCGCTGCTCCCCTCAGATCTTCACACGTATACACATGTGTATAGTTGTACGAAAATTTTGACACGTGGTGAATCCACTAATTTAAGAGGTATTACTGGGCACCCTGTAGGACATTACGGGCCACAAACGATCATATCCTTCATTAAGTCAACCCACATTAATCCCCCTGTAGAGAGAGAAATTTGTGGAATCAGTATAACGGGTGTCCGCTGCAGGAACCGACTATATTGATAGCTATTTGGGAAGAAGTTTAAGGGACGAAGTTTAATGCATTCAGTATCTACTGGGGACTGCTCAAGTCCTAACTTTGCGGCTAAGACCTAACCAGATGTACCTCGTAGTCCATGCGCATCGGGGCTCGTGAGAGGATGGCTTGAGCGATGGATGACCGTAGGATGCAACCCAGTCGCTGATAGATACGACAGTGGATAAAACTAGGTGTCGAGTGACACTTGGACGCGATCCGCAGAAATAACTCCTCAATGAAAGAAATGATACCAGGGGAAAGGGCGCCCAGGGAATCAAACTCCAGGCGTCAAAACATGGAATTAGGCGTGTATGGCGCAGAAGATGGGTCAGTTTGTCCAAGGTGCTACTTTGGGAGATCTATAGTCCATTTTCTTTTGGGCTTAACCAGTGTACTGTAGGACGTATCAAATTAATATAATGCTTTACCTTTAATGATTAGTTTTCTGTCCGTGGCCCGACTGTTAATTTGACAGCGCACTTATCCAATTTTTGTAAGAAACTAACCTATATAAAATAGTAGGAATTTTTCAGTTCAGAAAATGTTTATAATAGACTGTAAATAGCTATAAAAAGAAAAGATAGTTCATCTTAAAACTTTGAGTATCATGCACGAGGCGATAGTGCTTCTGAAAGCAATCGCGGCCGCCGTCACAATGACAAATAAAAACTTCCGTTTTAAATGTGCGAATACACCCAGTACACACATGCTTAGTAGTCTTCTCAATACAAACCTTGCATCTTGATTGGAGAGCAAAATTTGTCTTCTTACCATTCAGAACACGTTTCCTTTTTGTCGTAACCAGATTAATTCCAACACGACTGATGTGTTCATCCTCTGGTTCTTCATCATCGGAGGTCTGACGAGCTTTGGTTCTCAAAGCATCCGAATTATAGCCAATCAGGCCCTCTGCTAATTTGCAGTAGAATTCATTCGTTGACATTGATTCACGATATCCATGACCCCCTTTTAATAGCTTACAGGCATCCACACGGCATATTGTCAGCAATGTTGTGTTGACGCGCTTTGACCACTCCTTTCCCTCGAATTCCCTTTCCAAATTCAGGTCATCCTGACGACAGCGGTTGTGGCGGTCAATCTGAGCACAGGTAAGGTAATAATTCTCATAAACCTTCGGAATATCTATTTCCGAACTGACAATTTGTGCTCGTCATGCAATAGATCTCCGTCGCTCGCGATAAATCGGAGTACCAGCACTCGTTGTTCTACACGTACTGGCGAAGTATCTTCTCTCTCGATCAACCAACATGACAGCTGCAATTACCTTATTGTCATCTGTAGTAGTCATTGCTGTGTGCTGACCCCGGTTTGCAACCTCTTGACCCGAAAGATACGCCATCGGAAATGGACGATTGTAATTTTTGACAACCCTAAATAAACGTAAGCCCTTCTCCAGCAAGGCTTCCCCTGCCTGAACGGAGGAAAAGAAACAATCACCACATATAATCCTATCTGAAACAAACCATGTTTCCACAAGCTGTAAAATCTCTCTTTTCCCCTGTAAAAATTCCGTATATGAGCTTTTAGTGTCTTCCGACGGCTTACAGATCTTGATGTTTATAATTATTCCGCTTTCTCCACACGCAGCAGTCCGGAGCTCACACTCACTTTCAGGTTTCCTGTCAAAAGCAACGTAGTGTGAAAGTCCTTTCTGAATCCACTTACGTCCAATTCCATACCACCTTGACGTGCTTACATCCACACAAATTGACTCTGCTGGCTTGACATGGAGATGACGATGCCTACTTATTGCCTTGGCAAAGTCGCTAATTAGGCTCCAACACCTTGTCTAACTGGATTCTTCTTCTTCTCTAAAAGGTTCAGATTCTGAAAAGGATATCTGACGGCGAATAATCTCAAACCTCCCACGTGGCATGATATTTCCAAAATTTGGACTTTGTACGTACTTCGACGGAGAACAACTACCCCATAAGGTCCTGCGATCGCCAAAATGGGAACGTATCATGTGAATCAGAACCCCCAAAAACTTCAAAATTTCACCCGCTGTGCAAGGAATGAAACCATTACTTTCCAAAGCGAAGTTTGTTGACTCGACAATAGCAGAAAGGAATGGCATGGGAAACACCCACATAAAATATTGATAAGTTGTCATACCTTGGGGAGCGATACATGCAAGAATAAGCTCACCCAACGGACCATGCACTTTTTAACGTCTTGGTGTGATAAGTCCATTCAAATTTAGTGTTATCTCTTTCCAAGTCCACTCTCTGCCATGTGCAGCTGTTTTCGGCTAGTCAGATTCCACCATCTCTGTTCTCACACTTTCAAAATGAGCTTTTGAGTCTTGGATTGGGCTTTTACTCGGGCTCCTACTCCCATCAGATCCCGCGGGAGTGCCAGTCTCCATTTGGATACCAGCCTGAAATTCTATTTCATCCACTGTCCTCCCACTCCTCAATGAATTGGGCACCAAACCGGTGATTTCCTCGAAGGAAGGAGTCTCTCCTTCTTTGACACTCGATAAGTGAAATGCCAACTCTTTCGAACCGTCCAGCAATTCCCAGTTACTGACAACCATTCTCTGAAATCGTCCACCTTTAGCCTCCTTTTTGATCCCCACGACTGTTCCTGACACCATTTTTGTCTTCCAATTGGATCTATACAACTTCCTACACTTGAAATCAGATGTAAGTAAGCGCGCTTTGGTGTGAACCCTACTTCCAAGGAGCAAAGGTTCGTCGTTTAATTTCACCATCTTCGAGGGATTTTGAGTGGGATTGCGAGAGGGAATTGGTTCACTGAGCCAGTGAAGGCGCAAAAGCTCTGAACGACAATCTTGCACAGGAAGAAGAGACCGAAGGGAAAATGTAAAGCTAAAAAAGGCCGTAAAAAAATTTTGAATTTATTTTTCTGCTTCGTCCAAAATGTCATCAATTGATTACACATGATTACATATACCGGTACGCAAGAGATTTAAGAGCACCAGAAGCTTCAGAGTGAAAGTTCTGCTGAATAAAAATGTAGGAGGAAACTGGTTTTGCGGCGTAAATTAGTAAAAGCGCATTTAGAGAGATAATTTATGGCTTAAATCACTTGAAGGAATCTTGATAACAAATAAATTTAGAGTCGAAGAAGATCAATTAACCTGAGAAGATGGAACGAATTACTGGTTGAGAGGAAGTAATTTTTACAAAAAAGAGAAAAAGAGGAAAATAAAACCGCAGGGAGAAACGAAAATTTAGTCGCACGAGATCAAAGAAAGTAAACCGCGAAATATAGGGCGAAAGAATATAGGAGCGTCAGAAGATTCGCTTCGGCTTCTCCCCTGACGTTTCCCACTTATTTTTGTTTTTTTGGAACTGGAGTATTAGCGTAGAAATATCTGCTACGCACAGCAGGTGATATATAAGTAGGGTCATTCATAGAGGGGAAAGGGGCCAGGAAAAAGCAGCAAACAAGGTCATTCCTCTCTAAATACGGTCTTCATTCTATTCCTACCCCCTTTCTCAGAATCGACTGTAGCATGGTAGTATTCCATGAAAAAAACATACTTCTAGACTGCATTTGCACAGCAGCCTATCTTTATAAATACTGTACCGACTGTACGTGCCAATTAAAAGGACAGAAGCCAATTCCAGAAATAAATTTGTGGGTCGACTCTTTCTCTCAGAACTATACAACAAACAGAATGCAGGTGAATGCAAGCGACTACACTTGGAGATGGGCATACTAATTCCAAACCAAACCCGCCTTCTTAAAATTTTATAGGTTCTTTGTCAGAAAAAATGAGGTAATATTTTGATTTAAGAATCTAACATGATTACGAGTATGTTTTTGCTTACAATATTGTGTACCATTCCAGTTGTAGTAGGAATTATTCCAGTTAAATAGTTTTTGTAGAGAGTCAGAGCTATTAAAGTAGTCACTAAGTTACATTTAACGCTTTCAGACACTTATATACTTATATGGTTATTGTATCGAGAGATTTACTGATTTTATTTTATTTAGGGCCCAAGATGGTATATTCTAGTTCGACGCTATTCAGAATTAGTACTTTACAGCTAATTGGTAAATATCAGGGAATGATTTCATAAAATCTCGTTAAAAAGTTCTACGTAATCAAACTACTCGCTAGCTTGCTTTTACTGAGTAAAAAAGCCATTATTTTGGAAACTTCTAGTTTCAAGTGATTTTTCCAACCTGTTACCGCACTTGTTTACTGCTTCCTGTAGCCAGCTCGTTGCATTAGCGTGAATTGGGAAGTAGCACTACAATTTAGACGTATGAAGTTGCCTGCCGTTCCCATCCGGAGCTAGCAATTTCAGTGCTGTACCTCTACGAGTAAAGAATTGTGCCGATACAGAGTATAATTCCATGTCATACTACTCTGCGGACCCCTTCTGCAACTGAGACGGTTTGTGCGCGAATTTAGGAGAGCACCACCCCTGAATATGGCTGTGAAGACTCAACAGAGCGGCGAATTAAATAGCTTTTAATATCAATAGTGGCTTAAAATCAAAACATTTAAAGATAAAGAAACTCAAGGCTATTGGACGAACACACGAAAAATATTTAAAAAATAGTTTCCACCCGCAAATTTAGATTAGCACCACAATGTTTCATTAAGAACCATTATAACAATTTTATTGAAAAATAAACTTGATAGTTTGTTTTCGACCCTTACCCCTCCAAAAATTGTGCACAGCGCTTAGGCATGCTTCCAAGTAGATTTTTGATCAAATTGTGATCTAATTTTTCCCATTCGCTCCGTACAGTGTCTTTGAGATCCTCAACAGTTGAGAAATGCCGATTATTAGCATAAACGGCCTTTGCAAGAACATCGCAGATGTTTCCATTTGGATTCAAGTCGGGAGATCGCCTAAATTGCTCCGCATCCACTCCGATGACATATGTGACGTGTGTATGGATGCATTATCCTGCATAAAAACACACCTTAATGGCATGTTCTCGTCTGTATAAGGAGGTAGACAGTTCTTCGATGTAGCACAGTACTTCAGACGGTCTTGATTCTCTTGTAGAAAAGCCAGATCAGAAAATTCGTAGGCTGAAAAGCAACCTTAAAACATCACCCCTCCACCTCCGACCCTTCGTTTAGATAGAACGACCTTACACTTGCGCATATCATTCCAGTAGTGACGAAACCCGTATGGGACGTCTAAAGCAAACTTCTATTTATCAGACCAGATACTCAATCCCCATTCATGCGCGGACTTATTGTGGTGCAAGCGGGCCCACTCCAGACGAGCTGTTTTGTGTTGCTGAGTCAAAGGCAGTTCTCTTTTCATCTTAAAAAAAGCCAAGCGCTCTGAGTCAGTTAGAAACTGTTGAAAGCGACGTTTGCAGATTGGTAGATCCAGTTTGGCCTTCAGTTATGCCGCTGAAGCCCCAGTCTTGATGAGCTCCTCATCAATGCCCAAATAGCTGTTTTTGAGAATTTGGTGTTGTTTCTAGTGTCGTAGTTGTTTGCATAGCTTCTTTGTCCTTTAAGAAACTTGAAACAACGTTGTTGTCCCTTTTGATGCGCTTTTCAATTGCGTGGTTGCTTAGACCTTCCCCCTTTAAAGCCAAAATTGATCCTTTCTCTTGTTCGCTCACCTGCTTTCCTTTTCCCTTTTCGTTGAATCTAAATTGCCGTGGCTCTGCTCTTTGTATCTACTAGTGTTGGCCTCTTCTATTTATAAAGCTTTAAAACCTTCTGTTCTATTTATATGTTCCATAAAGACTGATGCTGCTAATCTAATTTCGCCTACCTAATTTTTATTTAGTTCATAACATAACATCAATTTTCCTGCTCCATTTGAATTGGCTTTTACAGCCTTTAAATGAATTGAAATAGCGGTCGGATTAACGTGCAAATTATCGAGAACGGCCATTTCTTTGCCACTAGGGAGCTTACGCAACCGCAGAATTCTGTCAGAATACTTCTACGGTGGGGCATACGTGTCACGCCAACCGAAGCCAGTATCTTACTCACGAAATATGAGTAGTTGTTTACGCCTGTATGGCTTTATTGCATCGGGCAGACTACAGTAAAGGGCTCTTGAGTATGAACCGGAGCACAAGCCACGCGCTCCATCTCTAGATCCCCTCCTCCCCCATCAGCTCCAAAGCCCGCTGCTCGCACCCCTTCCCATGTCGCAGAGGCAGTTTTCGCTTTCTGCTTGCGAAAACCGCAAAGCGGTTTACGGTACTCTACTTGCTGTTGTAAGCAAGCGCTATTTACAACGCCATCAGCACAGCTCCGCTTTTAGCAGCTCTGCAAGCCTCCTCGCAATAGCGATGGAGTACGCCACCTTGGCGTAGCAAACAGGGTTTTTTACTGATAGATCCGCACGCATAGCTGCTCCTGACTTTAATCTTAACTTTAATCGGTTCAGCGACAGAGAAGCACTTATTTTGTTTAGGTTTAGAGTAAGTGATATAGTCACTTTGGTGCCTATGATTGCCTGGCTGCAGAGCAAAAAGCACACAACTCGAAACCGATACGCGGTTTCCCATATTCTGTCGACTTGTCTGGTGTTGCGTCTAGTGGCTGTGCCCGATCGTTGGGAGGATATATGAATACTATTTGGGAAGCATCCCTCCCGGCTCTCAGAGATATTATGGGAAGCAATGGACGAGTTTATTAACGCAAGAGGCAACTTAATACTGTAGCCCATTCCACATTCTTAAGCTGATACATGAGCTGAGCGCTTCAGCAAAACGATCAACGTTAAAGCTGCTGCGTTGCCAAATCGTACTGGCTTTGTAGATGGAACCGTGCTCGGCGCCTTCTGTCCCCAGGGCTATATGCGCCATCTTCTGGGGCATAACGGGCATAAGAGAAAGCACGCCATCAATTATCAGGAAGTAAACATGCCAAACGGGATCATTTTAGTGTTTTAATTGGAAAATTATGGGTGAATATCGTAAGGGAATCTTCAACGAGTATTACCTACACCACTATGAGCAAGTCACGCAGTCACGGCAACAATCAGTTTATACGATACGGAAAATCTATACTTGCTGGATTTATTCTAAGCTACTCTAAGCTAGGGATTTTCTACGGATGAAATATATGTTGCGCAAGCATGGCTTGCAGTGCTGGCCAAACCAGGTGAACAGGGCTATATATAAACGATAACATGGAAACGATGTTTGCCTCTCTCGTTCCTCAAGTCGTCGCTTATTCTCCCGCCTCACACCCTCCATTAATCCTTCATGGACCAATCACAAGTCATCTCTGTTCTTCGTTTCATTTGTTTTATTTCTTTGTATATTCGTTTTTCTTTACACGTGTCGAATCAAAATTGTGCATCCTTCAGTCGCTCATTACATTGTGATTTCAAGTATCTCGTGTCATTTGGATATCTGGGTTTCTCTTTCATTCGAAATCATTCCTCGAATCGTTACGGCTCTCTTTTTAAGATCGCTTGCAGGATTATCGCTTTCGAAACTCGTCAAGTGAACAAGCTGTAAGCTTTCTCAATACAGAGATCTGCTATGAGGGTGCTAAATTAGTGGTCAACCAATTTCTCGGTTCTCTGCACGAAGATCGCCACGGAAAGGATTTAGCGTGAAATTCATGTTACGGAGACCGGTCGGACGGCCCGCGACAAGTGGAGTCACTTGCGTACATCCAGGTCCACCCTACGTGAGAAGGATGGACATTTCAAGATAAATGTCACATCTCGTGAAATCTGGGACTGACAATACCTCAATTTTCAGCGTAATTTGGGATGGGATGCTAGCACCCTAACCATCTCATGAAAATCATCTTTTCCTGATATTGCCTCACCTACCATCTCTCTCGAGGCGGATACTAACGACGTATGCGACAAGAACGCGGGGTATGTTATACGTCATGATTTAGCTGTTTTACATTTAGTAAATATAGTAAATGTGTTTGTGTCTCTCAATGTTTAATTAACATGTATACGGACCCGTAAAAAGGCGCAGGCACGACAGGTTCATGTATGTATCGAGCGGATTAGACACAGCTCTGGAGACGCTGTTACTATTCAACGGTGTGCAGTACATCATGTACGGGGGCTCAGGTTACAACAGTGGCTCTTTCATGGAAGTACCGTCTCAAGGAAGCCAGATGAATTCAAACCAAACGGCTTTCAACCAAGTCCACGTCAAGGGTGCGAATCACGGTGGAGTGGATATTCAAGGAGGTAAAGATGTACTTCCCTGTGTGCGACGCGAAGAGAAAGACGAAACTGTGCGAGACACCAGTTGGGCTGCTTTACATTGGAAGTATGCTTATAATCAACCTACACAGTCGCTTCTATGGAAAGCAGATCTCGCGCAAACTAGGTGTAGAAACTCCTACCCTGGAGGAATACATCAACAATAGAGGAGGTGGTGCTTCTTGAGGAGTAAAGCACAAAGTTTTTTCCCAGCGCGAGTCGCAGCGCGCGCCCCGGGCGGAGGGAAGGTTCGCCCGTTTTCGAGCAATTTTATAACATTAAAAGCTCTCATTTCCTCTCACGAACCGCATCTAGAAACAATTTGAACTTCTCAACATCCACGGCCTGAGCATCCTCGCGCTCCTTAAGTCGCTCCGCTCTCTCATTTTCACGCTCGTGAAGCTCCTTTTCGTACTTCTATGTCTCGAAATTTAGCTTCTCTTACTCCAATCTTACCCGAGCAAGATCAGTTTCCTTCAAGCTGTCCGCGAACAAGGCCAAGCCACCAGAGATATCAAATGGACTAACCTTACGCCGCTTGCTTCGAGCACTAGGAATTACTTCCCCATCAACCACATCAATAGTGACATCAGAATCTTCCGCACTACCCCCCGAGTCAGAAGTCTCCCTTCTGAGACTTTCGAAGAAAAGCTATTTCTACCAATTGTCGTCCCAGGGGCTCTTTCTCTTCTTCCTTCCTAGTCTTCTCGCTCTTGATGGCATCTTTCTCCCTATTAAATTAATCCTTCTACTCTCTCATTTGAGCCAACATCTGATACAACTTCCCCATCTCCCCACCAGCTACTCCCGATAACCCTGCATGTTGATCATCCTGCGCATCAAAATCGTCCTGGAGACGCTTCTAACGATCTCTGCATGCCTTCCAATTAACACAGTTGAGAATATGGGTGTTTTTTGTTGACTTTTTGCGCCAACAGCTCGAAAGTAGTCTTAACGTTTCCATGGATTTTGACATGGGCGCGAAGTGCCGCTACTTCTCGCACGATAATGAGTTTTTCGTGCGATAAATACTTATCACGTTTTACTGGCTTGGCCGGGGGTGCTTGAGACGGCGAAGATGTTGCGGCGGACGTGTCAAGATCTTCTACAACCGCAACGGCCTGTTTATTTGCGGAGGCTGACGGGGCGTCTGATAGAGCAACAGGAGGGAATGGAGAATCGAGTGCCTGACTGGACTGAGGACGGCGCGCACTAGAGGATTCATTTCGCACTTCAGCCATGGAGGAGGCTCAACAGCGTTGTCTGAGGGAGGGAGTTGGTGCGCGGGAAGTCTCGAGCCCATGCAGGGGTCGTCTCGAGTTGGGCTTGCTTTCCCGCCAAGAAAGGACAGCTGTTGAGCAAACTTGCTGAAATACGCGTGGGCAACTGACCATATATGAGCGTCGTTGCTCACCACAACTGCCAAAAGTCTGCCAAAAGCTGACAGTGCTGTAATTATTAGTACGATATCTAGCTCACAAAGTGCTCACAAACAGGGGCGTAAGCTCCCTACTTAACTGTAATATTTTGTGGTGCTGCTGATCTAACTTCGCTCACTAATGTACTCTAGAGGGTTTGGAATATTTTTCTAACAAGTTACTCCGCCAGGTCCAAAAAATTAAAGAAAAAGCGATTTAAACAATTTAAGATACCTAAAGTTATCCTTGGAGCAAAGCAATGACTACATTAGGTACAGTACTAAAAATAGTCACAGATTTTGTCAAGAGCGGAGATTATATTACAGCAACAAACGACACTTACACTACAAGCACAACTCTTTAGTCAAGTGTTGTACTACTGTGGGACAACGACAGGGGTTTTTGTCCGCTGTAAGCCTCGAATCGGCTACTCGAGGGCGCCTGATTGCAGATTGAGTTGCAGAGTGGATACCGTAATGGAGCGTTCAGTTGAGGTTTGTGAGGTTTGAGATAGACCTAGGGGAAGGTGCTCTGCGGAAGGGGGTTTTAGGAATAAATTATGTTTAAAACTTTAACGTTTGTCTTGATCCCTCACTAAGTTTTCATCAGTGACGTGTGATGTTTCCAATAGAACATGAAATGTCTGGGGTAGTGTTGGCATGCCACATCAGATTCTGTCTGAGCGATCTAAAACAGGTTAGATTTGCGTTGCGTTTAAGGATTTTTAGCTTCCCAATATACTCCTTCATGTGAATACGAAACCATTTTCAAGAGACTCAATTTTCGAACCAGCAAACAGTATGCTATCGTACTCTCTACGTTTGCATTGAAACGATTCTTCTGTCTTCTTTACTTCTTCTGATATTCCTTGGTTACAGCTTGAAGCATATTATCGGCGTGAGTGACACAAAGTCCATTAAGTTGTTCTCGAAAAAAAAACTCGTGTAAAGTGCCTCATCCAAAGTTGAAGTTGACATTACCAACTCGTTGAAAAGATGCGCTCGCAAAGTTTTTCCTCAGTATTCACCCCAGTCTGCTAAACCATGCAATGGTTTAACGATCTTCACCAGTTGCTCGGGGCTAATTCCAAATTCTTTCGACGGGTTTATGTAGATAATGCGAAGTAATTTTTAACCACTCTGTAAGTGGGCTTGTGTAACATCGGTGGAAAATATCATGAAACCAAAAATAGACGCCAAAGCAACCAAGATGCGGATAGCGTGCTGTTTCGCATTGGCGCTGTCAGGAACAAGATAATTTTTCATGTTCTTACGATACAACTGGGAAAATAATCTTGCTATCCAAACTTCTGACTTGGTTACTTCATCTTTGATCAATAACACGAAACGTCCGCCTGATGCATTAGACTTTTATGGTATTTAATTTTAAGAACAAGTTTGAGGGCACAGCGTTCCCATACTCCTTTCAGCTCTTTCCTTTTCGCATCTTCAAATCTGGTTTCCTTTGTGGGGGATCAGCAGGGTGAGCAACATCAGTTAATAATATTCCTGCAGTTAGTATCAGAGCTTTTCGAAAGGCAGACAAAAAATTTAGTGGTCAAATGCATTATTGTTATAGTGACGAATTTGTTGTTTGTGGAATGGTTAGAACCTTGTATTCATATCCTCAACGTATACTAAGTTTTTATCCACCCGTTTAACTGTTTGAGGCCCAACTTACTCGCTATTTCTTTCTCGGTATATCATAACTTCGTCACCAATTTCGTAGGCATCATCCACTGAGATCGCAGTATTCTATAGCGAAGCAGTTATGACGCATCGTTTTGCAATTATATTATTCATTTCCTTTTGAGCATTAGCTAAAATCTGCATACATTCTTTTTGAATTAGTAACTCAAAATTGACTACCGGGAATAGAGGAAGAATAACATAGACAAGAAGAGAAGGAACAAGTCTGTTTTCTTCCATAGTGTCATTCACGGGTTTTAAAACTATTTTTAAACGTATGTATTTTAATATGTACTGGTAATCTTACGAGATTTTTTCGTATGTGCGGCGTAACGGGGCGTGATATCTTTCCCCAACTCGCAGAGAATTGTGTGATTCATTTCCCGACATGAATAGTGACATATCGTCTTTCCTTGTCAATTTTTCGAATTCTTTGCTTTGAAAGTCATTTCCAAAGTCAGTTCGGATTTCGTTTGGATACCATATATAGGTTTTACAACACATGTCTACGAAGGCGTTCCGAACTGACATTGCAGATTTTCTATGTTCATTCAAAATTATCGCGGCGAAAAAACGGGTACCGATGACCACGATACGAAGAATTGGCTCTGAATTAAGCCACATTAGGTCCATGGATACTTTTTTGGTTTAGCAGCATCTTTCCGGCACGTCTTACAAGATGACACGATTCTTCGGTGTCTTTTACGCATTTCTCCGTTCACTTCTTGCGGTCTTGCGCGTTTGAGTAGATTCAGGAGTGGATGACCGAGTTGACGGTGGAGTCGGAGATTCATCAATCATTGTGAATAACGGATAGCGGGGTTAAGAAGGTTGAGATCCAACCATGAATATCCTCTCATGGAAGACGAGGCCTCCGGGTCAAGTGCTGGACCGACAAGTCCATGTACTAAAGTCCGTTCTCAGTGCTCTGGAACAACCAAATCTACAATTAAAGTCACCCAACCTCGTCGTCTTTAGCAGATCAACGAATCCTCAAGGGGCACATCTTTAGAGTAGTACAAGATCTAGTCAGGAAAGAGAAACAAAAGACGCAGCGCGTTTAAATTTGAAATCCCTGCAACTGCTCCTTCCAGTCTCTATGCGCAAGAAAGGTTCATGAAGCCGGAAAGCCGCATAAGCGCAAAGTCGATTTGGACAAAGAAAAGGAGTCCGAAAAGGTCTGCCGTGAGTGTGAGCGATCTTTTCCCAAAAAGAACGATTTAGAATCTCACAAATGGGAAGCTGTGACAGTCGTAAAGTAGCCTTCCTCAAACGGAAGAATTAAATTGTAAACTCTTTCTTGCCTCCCTTCAATCATGTCTTTTTTTGAGAAAGGCACCAAAAATTTTGTCTGTGCTACTTTTGCTTGACTTCTGTTTCTTTTTAAGCTCATAGATTGATTCGCCTACAGAGGGAGACTTGGTGAGAACTCTGGTAGAGAAACATACAGTAAGCACGTGTTTCCTCATAAAGTGAAGGTTACCTCAAGCGCAACTGGTGAGCAATTTTTTGTGATTAAATATGAGGGAAATCATTATATTGAGTAGTGCAGGAAATTAGGCCAGTATTTCGAAATGATAGGGTTTGGGGAAGTTGGAAGTGTTATTTTGTCGAAACTACCCGGAAACAATTAAACTTAAATTCTGCCTCAGCAGTCACAAGAACCCGAAAGAACTGAAGGAATATTTTAGTAAAAAATGTCGCTGGCGGGAAGCTGTACGATATTTATGACACAAATTGAAACCATTTGGGATTCGACTGGTCTTGAATCGCCGTCAAGGATGCGTTCTTGACTACATTCCAAAGGCGTTAGGCAGTTCAGATGATTTTTTTTTGTATGTTCCCATGTATTAAAGGAGAGGAAAATTCGGCCTGGGAGATATTGTAAGGTAAATTTAATCTGTTTTAGGTGTATACATGGAGATTTGTAGTATTTTATTTACTGTACGCTACTGTACTTCTATTGCGATACCTATTGGCGTTATAAAAATTTAGGGGTTCCCAAGGTATCTACTGCTATTGTAGACCATAGGCCGCCTGTGAATTGGATATATAACCCGGGTCAAACCAGGTGGGTGGTGAAAAAATAGCGGTTTCCCCCAACTTGGAGGGTCTCCCTCCTTTACAATATACTCCCCATTCATATAACTCCTGAAAATTGTGAAAACAGCGGTTGTATTAGACGGCATGAGAGGCATAATAATAATAATAATTATTATTATTATTAAATATTTAGTTCGAAAAGGTATTCATGAAGCCAAAATACAACGAGGAGAAATCGTTTACTGCGATGAGTTGGGCGAACAAAAGGTAACTGTTGGTTAAACTGATGACTTTTGCTTCGGATGAGCAGGGCGTCGTTTAAGATCTGGGTTTGTGCAGAGAATTACTCAAGGATAGCAGTGTTAAATTTTAGGCAGACAGCAATGAATTCAAATCTCTTCTAGTAGAAAGGCCCTGAAGATGTCAAAATAGAAGATTATGAAGGTTCCCGTAATGATAATCGGTGAAAATGGAAGAACTGAACATCGTGGCAAAGTTGCTCTGCTCCTCATAAAAAGATTACTTACTGGCGAGGCGTAAGGAGTTTCGAGGAGATCGCCATAATGGATTCATCTGATTGGATTGTAATAAATTGGCGTAGACAGTTGCCTTTAACAAGCTGCACTGTTTTTTGATTACAGTTCTGAAGTCTTAGTGATGGACAGTGGCAGAATAATGTATGCAAGAAGGCAGGAGTTTGAGCGAGGTTACTTTAATGTAACAATTATATTCAGTCAACTCATACATCTGGATGGCGCCGCTTTCGAAGATCAGCTCTTTGCCGAATTGAAGAACTGCTAAAACGCCAGGCATATCTTTTTGACGTTTTAGTGAAGGAAGAGAATCCCGAATTAATCTCCGCAAAGCTCTCGAAGTAGGGCATGAAATAAAAAAATTTCATAGTCTAAAAAGGAAACAGAGCACCCTTACGGGGAGGAGGGCTTGAAAAATCTTAAGACTCGGAATTTTCTACACTGCTTCCTGTTGCCACACGGAACTGCGACAGTTCTTGGCATAAAGTGGACCTTGACATTATTCCGGAAAAGTTAAGGAGTTGAAGTCTTTCCAATCAAATATATAAGCGCTTGACCGCCATTCCAATCGTTTTTCCGAGGTTCCGGCGCCAGGATTGCTAGCTTTTTCGGATTTTTGGTCCAGGGATACTGAAGATGAAGTGGAAACTATGATTGCTTATATCTCCAAAGTGAAATTTTTTTGAATAATACGAAGCAAAAGGGCGGGACTGGATATCTCCCAGGACCACAAAAAAACAATCGAGCTCTTCATTGCTCTTACTGTAACGATTTCGGCCACTTTAGAATGAATTGCGAGAAGATCTCGCAACAAGATAATATTGATGTCTTTTTGGAAGCCGGTACGAAGATAAAAGACTTGGAAAGAGGGGGTCGGATTAACATCGTCCAAGGATATTCGCGTGAGACCGATTATTCTCAAAAGGAAGATGTTAAGGTCTCAACGAGAAAAAATGACTGCTAGATGTTGGTAAAAAAGGCCCATAAACATGGCCCATAAACATGTAAAAGTAAGAATAACTATATCGGGCTTCTCGACTGGCCCGCTAGATCGCTCTATAAGGCCGAGTAAATATTTCCCGCAAGAGAAATTTCGCGTAACCAGTCTCAAGAATAGGGCTAGTTTATCTAACTGTGGAAAGAGTAAGTCGTACAAGCTACAGGAATAAATCAGCAGGTATGACATTGTTTCCGATTAAACGTACAAGATCGTCGCAAAAGACAATTTTGGTTTAACATTTGGCCAGGTTATTCGTGGGTATCCTGAAAGAGCTACAACGTTTTCGCCCCGTGTAGCGATTATGCCCATAAATTACCTCAAATACCCTGACAGCATCCCTCCAGTAACCTGTAAAAATGATTTACACTGTATGAAGACATCAGTGCAACTTGTGCACTGTACCCACGCACCAGTATAAAACATAAGATCATACCAATTCGTGCCAAGCCAATTACATGGAGCCATCGTGGCTATCTCGCGTGGTTCTCGAAATATTTCGGACCCCACCAATCAGCAAATACTTATGACTCCTTGCCAATTAGACCAATGGAACCTTGCCATGGTGTTTAGTGTTGTTTTTTCTACTAGTGGCTGCTACATGAGCCTTCAGAACCTTGTAGTTTGATTCATTTCGGGTCACTTTTTATAGAATACTTTTGAATTCAGTACTGTTTGCATACAATGTATCCCTGCTGGTGTTGAGTAATTGTTTTATGTAAACTCTGGTCTGATGCTTCGGTATGTTTACCGGAAGCATCAAACAACAGTTCAACCATCGATTACCTTTTGTGCGTTCAACACCCCGCACCCCAATTGCTGAAAATTAATCTATTTCCCGTGCAGAAGCCGTCTCGAATTACGGACCTTGTTTATTGCCCTCGATTGACATCATGGTTTACCTTACAGAAGTTTAGATAGTAATATAGTATGTAGCCATACAAGATTTAATGTAAGCCGATATATTTCTCCGTTCATACTTTTCGCCGAACTAAACTTATAAAAGAACTATCGTTGCAATTGGAGACAACTGTTCGTGAGCCCGCTCGCTGTTCAAGAATGTGAAATATAGGAGGTAAAGCTGTAGGGTAGAACCGCAAAACAAAGGCAATTCTTTACTTACTCGTAATACAAAAGATGTATTCGATATAAAGGAGATTTCTGTCTTACCTATGCTGGATAAATTTCCTTAATACTGGAAAATACGCATAGGCGTAGCACTTACGCGATTTAATAGTGAATGTTTAGGATATTCACAGAGTTTTCTTTGTAATCAGTCGCGGTTGTCCAATATTTCCTAAGAAAATTGCGCATCTATGCATAGATAGTTCTGTATTCTCATCTGCAATTAGCAAAACGGCCTGTTCATGTTCGTAAGCATTCTGGGCACCGATGCCTTGGGGATGAGCCAAGAACACCTGCGTGGTCTTTGTTGAGGCTTTCTTCGAAGGTAAGCGTGTCATAATGTTCAGAAGGACAGGCGCTTTCGGCACAGGGGCGCGACGCTGGTGTATGATGGTCATTTCTTGCGACTGGATATTCTTAGCAGGCGATCTTGTTTGCAATCAGCAGGAATCGAGCCCGGTAGATAGAACAGCAGCAATCGAGGGCTGTTGTTTATCACGATTTGTCCCCGGGAAGTCAGGTTCGCCTTGGACTTGGAGGTATTCTCCATGGTGGCGGCGGTGTGAAGCCGTCAAAAGAGTTGGAGGAGAAGAAAAAATATACGGATGTACTTCTGTCTGGGGAAAATTTTGGGTTACTTTAATTTATGGAAGATGTGGTTGGATTGATCCACTCCGTCGGGAGTTTTGCGGGATATATAGTCACTGCGTAACACCAAAAAACATTATTTACAGGTCCGCCTTAATGCCAGCGAACAGGCCTGCCACGTTAGACATGAAGGCCGCGGCAGCGTGCCGTTGGGTAAGCACAGACCTAAACTTTCCATAGGTCTCCACCGCTCGAACGGCCACGTTCCGCGCGACATAGGATAGCACCGCGTGCGCGTCTGGGTACCAGTCTCCGAGGGTGGATATTGGGATAGGCACAAGCTTCCCTCCAGCAGAAGTCGCGAGCAGGGCTTCATACTCTCTGTGCTTGGCGAATATTGCTGCATTGACAGAGGTGAGTGGATTGAAAGTACGTACTCTCCTATTAAAAGGCGCAAGGGGACTGACGAATGTGATATCAAAAAAATTCGTTCCTCCGTTGCTACCCATTGCCTGGATGTCCGGCCTAGTGCGGTAAAGTCCCTGTCGCTGCTACATAGCAGGGTGACGAGCTGCTTTCTGCAGGTCCTGGGCGAGGAGGTGACCTCCATGCAGGCAGTGCGTGAGATGATCTCCGTCACAGTCGAGGATCTCAGGGCATTTTATCGCGCGCACGGAGTTTCCGGGGCGAAAAGTTGGACTTGAGGGTACCTCCATCGGGTGCCTTCAAGGCGTTCTTCGATTTCCGGGAGAATAACCTGCTCAAATCTCATTTATTTCAGATCAGGGGATGTTCAGACCTCGTCTAGTACAAAATCTGTTTTGTCGGGCATGTCGACACACGTGGCCGACGTGGACCACCCGGTTAGCTCCTAGCAAACAATATACAGTGGTTTCTCGATAAATGCACCCTACGATAACTGCACCATTGGGCTAATTGCACGAAGTTGTGATCCACTGTCCTCGTACCCTCATAAATCTAACTAATTTTAATGATTTGTGCAAATCTGTTTAATTGCACCACGATTTGACTTTCACGGCCTTTTCTCCTTGCGCAAATTTTGTCGCAGAGGACAAGATTTAATTGCTTGAAACGGGGTGAAAGCATTCAGCAGGTCCAATGAGAGTTCTGTCTTTTTGAACACGGTCCAGAACGATTAAAATTTTGGGTCGAAATTGATTGAGGCTTAAGTGCGGAGATGCTTCCATAGAACCCCCCAGGTTTCCCGAACATTTCCAAGACTGGCTTATCAACCAACAAATGCTTCAACATGACAAATGTATCCTCAACCATCGACAGAAGCGCCAGATTGTTGCCGAGGCTGAAAGACGGCGCTTGGCTCATGAGCCTGCAACTGGGGAGACTTTGACCTGCTGGGTGCAGGAAACGTTTCACCCGCCACAGAAGCCGAACCGATCTACAATCACTCGCGTCCTTCGCAATCCACCCCCGCCACTCCACCAAATTCACGGCAACAAGCTGACATGAAGGTGCAAGCAAGAAAAAGTAGAAGTCACGCACTCGAAACAGCTCTTTATCAATGGTTTTGTGATATGTACAAAAGCCGTGTTAACATTTCCCATTTCTTGATTAGACGAAAAGCAATTCGTCCGCAGAATAAATTCAATGAACAGGTGGCAGAGGATCGTCGAGTGGACTTATAGTTTTCTGATGGATGGGAATCGAACTTTAAACGCCGCTGAAATCTTCGCACCGCACGGTCTCACGGAGAGGATGGAGATGCCGATGACAACGCAGCAGCCCTTGCTCTTCCTTCGTTAACAGAAAATATCTCATCGTATTCGAGGAAACACAGGTTTAATGCCGAGGTCATCCATCGCTCAAGCTATCTACTCACGAGCCCCGATGCGCATGGACGACGAGGTACATCCGGTTTGGTCTCAGCCCTATACGTATATGCTGTAGTTGCGGTAAACCGTGCGCACTCCCCATTAGATACCAGAGACCTTTTGTAAAAAGAAATTCGTAACCATTTTGGTCCACCAAGTGGACAAATCGAACATGTTTCAAATTCTTACGAGATTAGAACACGAAAAAAAAAATTCGTGCGATAATGAATCTTTACTAAACAAATATCGTGGGATTTGTCTGGAGGAGGTCATGATCAAGACCAAGTAACCCTACCAACAGTAGCTTTGAGACGGACACCAACATACTCAGGATGAGATCTTCCAAAATCCTCCACACTATATCTATTTCAACCTCCTTCCCCGGCCCGATGACATCCGCAAACCCCTCGGTTTCCTCCCCGATGAAGATTGTCACAGTGCAGGAACCACCTCCAACACCGGCATTTCCCACTCTTTCATCCCCCTCTGCCATGCCCAACCTGTCATCCTTACCATCCACCCCCCATTCTCCTTCACAAGCAACGGTGCCGCCCGTATTGAAGCAGAAACCGAGCGCAGAAGTAACGGAAGACACTGATGAAACTGTCATTCGCGATCGTGAGAGTAACGATGATGACACGTTGCAAGCAACTGATGGTCAAACAAGTAAGTTGCGCAGTTTCAGCTACACCAACTGGGACTACGCTTTACTCAAATGTGTGCGCGCAACTAATGCCCATCATCAGGGTCACAGTTACAAGGGGAAAGCATTTGCAGCCGCTCGTGAGCTGTTTCTCGCCGATATTCCCGACATGGTTTTCAAATATCAATCAAAACCAAAGCAAAAGTCAATTGGCGATCGATTCAAACTTCTCGTTGAGATGCACTGGGAAACCACCAAGAAGAACCTCGCCACTGCCGGGCTTGCTGGGGAAGTCTCAGATAAGGATCAGATCCTCGATGATCTTATACATGAGATGGAAGAGCATGAAGAAGCGTTTAAGAAGACAAGGGAAGAGAGGAACTCCGCGGAACATAATCTAGTTGTGACGGGTGAGCAAATCCGGAATTAAGCTCTAGATCTTTAAAAGGATCGAGCGGAAGTGGGGAATCATCTGATGAAAAGGAGCCGGTCCTGAAATTGACGCCTTCTAAGAATAAATCGAGGATATTTGACCAGGGGTCCGAGTTTAACGAAGTGCTGCTTGAATCAGTGGAAAGGAGGAGGGACGTGGAAGAAAGGCAGTTAACGCTCTCAGAATCGTGCCTGAAATTTGATCAAGAAAGGGCGTCTTTGGATGACGTCAGGTTCATGAAGTCCCATGATGTTATGGAGAAACGCGTAAAGCTCGAGGAGAGAAAGTTCGAGTTGGAAAAGGAGGAGAGGAGGGAAGCCCAGAGGGAGAGGGAGAAGATGCTGGAGGTCATGGGCGCTATGCTCAAGAAGCTTCAGTAAAGTCTTCGCGGGGGGTCCTGGGGAGCGAAGTCCGCGTCCCGAGCGTAGCGAGGGTCCGCGAAGCGGACTTTGCTCCCCCTCGCAGGGTGCCCTTCGCAAAGCGTGACTCTGGCAAATTACGGGCCGATTCTGCAATTTTTGAGTAGTAACAAAGCGATCAAAAATGCATTTTACGCTGATTCTAAATACTTTTGAAGCAAGGGTGGATCGATGTTGAAATGTGAAATCGTCTGTCCTTCTCGTGAAAAACAAGTTCTCATGTTGTGAAGCAAGACCGACGTTCTGTACATCAGAGCAATGGGTGCGTGGCGCACTTTTAAGCATCGGGAGTAGTCATGCAGAGACCACTGCTGCTTTAAATCTTTATAGTTCCACTCAACTGCCACACGAATGGCGCTAATGACTGAGCGAAATGCCCTTTGTGCAGGTGTAGGGCTTGCTTCATGAAATGCCCTTTGCAAGTAGAGCCTCAGAATGTAGGCAAGATCTCCATAGATGTGAAACTGTCGCACATTGGCGTTCATGCAAGCCGCAAGTACGTCTTCCAGACCAGATAGCCGAAGCACGGTAAGATCGTGACGTCTTCCCTCGAGGGGTCCTTACGCAGAGAACTTCAGCCCATCCGGTATTGATACTGTCTGGTACGCCAGACAGGACATTCTTTTGTGGCCCGAGTAGCAGCTTTGCTGAAAACTGCCGTGACTCCCTGTTCATGTCATTCGAAACTTCGTGCAATCTATGGAACCGACGCAACTTTCAAACGGACCACTAGCATTATTACGTGCGTTTGCATACAGAGATGCACGCCGCACCATCAACCCAGGGCGAAAGTGTAACAGATGTTCATATCTTTCTGTAAATCTTTCAACTGTTTCCCAAGACACTTCACTTACGCGCGAACTAAACATCCCAAATTCCTCCTCCATATCCAGGAGACGCATCGGTGTTGACAGCCTTCTTAGAACCACACAACAAGACGTCTCGTCATCACAGTAGTATCTACTCCTCTTTGTAAAGGTAGTGCCTAAGGAGAGATAAGTTGAAAGCAACCCTACCAGCCTTTTGGGGAATCGGTACCGACTGTAGCATTCCTTGTTGCTGAGTGCGTTCAAGTTAAAAAATGTTGCTGAGATCTTCCTATTTCGTAACGATATGCGGCGGATATCAGTCTTGATTAGAGAAAGCTGATGGAGGGCGACTAAGGCTACCTCGTCCTCTGCATCTCCGAGTATCGTGAGTTGCGCAGTTAGGACTGCTAGCTTTCCTCGCTGTAGTTGTTTGCCGATTTGGTAGTCTCGGTACGGCACGCTTAATGGCGGTGTTGAAGCGGAACATGAAGGTCGTTTCCGGGACCAACTTCATGTTCCAGCGGCAGGGGGATACTTTGGTTTAATGAAAAGGAGGCTCCTGTACATATGCTTATACTCAATAGTGTTCTACGAATTTCGCAACTCGTAAATCAAATTGAGTAACGAACTTCGTAATTGATGCTTTTTGGAACATACGAATTTCATGTACGAAGTTCGTATAGCGTATGTTCTCTACTGAATGCATATAACTTCTTTCTCCTGTACGGTGAGTGCAATGCAGTACTGTACTGTACAGTATACATATACACTGTACAGTACAGTACTGTATTGGGTGTCTTAGATGCCGGGTGCATGATCATTTGACAACCTTACGTCAATAATAGAGTTAGAGAGCTTACGCACAAAGAATTCAGAAATAAATGTGTCTCTATGATGTCCACTGCCGGATCTAACGAATACAACCATGACCACACCCTACTACAGTATACTACTGTACTGTACTGTACCAGTATAAAGAAGTCATATAGCCGAGGACCTGGTTTTCCACGGTGGCCACGTGGATGAAGTGCGTTATCAGACGGTGCTCCATTACCGTACCGCCGGTGTCCCAAAGGTTAAGATGTCTCCTCTGGTCTCTTTCGTGAAATCAGGTGTTAGATTCGACCTGGTGGCCTCATCAATTTGTTGGCGTTCAATAGGTCACCTCTCTTGAATGGAGTGCTGCATTTGGAAGCGAACGCCGAACGATACGCTGAGAGATTCAGAAAGTGGTCGCTATTACTGTGGAACTTGCTGGCAGAAATGGGTAGGACCTCAGCCTGTACAAGCGGTGAACCCCGTAAAGGCATCTGAGCTGCCCGCGCAACCAGAGGAGCGGGATGGCGACGTGGACCAAGAGGGTTCAACTAGCGATTCCTCCCCAGGAGAATTGGAGGGGGTGGTTTTGGACAATGTGTTGTACTTGGTATCCTATTCACAAGGGAAAGTGTTTGCGTCTGAGCGCGGGAAAGGTGGGGAATTACGGTGCGTCGGGGAGGTAGAGACGACGAGCGGCAAACGGGGCCACGTCAAATTACACCGCCAAAGCGAGGAAGCGTCAAGGTCAATGACCAAGTTTCCATTTGCTGCAGACCCCAACGACCATTGCGAGACACCCTTTGGGGCTTATGAGGACCTTGCCCCTTACCTTCGATTTTTAGCAAAAGCAATGGGTAAGCGAGCATCAAATTTGCAAATTTGGGATCCGTTTTATTGCGACGGCGCCGTCACGCGCAATATGGGCAAGCTCGGGTTTCGCAATGTTCACAATGAATGTGTTGACTTTTACAAAGTCATTGAGAGCGGCAAGTTGCCGGAGCATGACTGTATTGTCACAAATCCGCCGTACTCCACGGAACCAGTCGACCATGTGCAACGTTTGGTCAAAATATTGTGCGCCCAGTCGAAACCCTGGTTCGTGGTGCAACCAAACTACGTGTATGTCAAGCCATTTTGGGTAGCGTACACTTCTACATTGCTTACTCCCCCTCGACCGTTTTTCCTTAGCCCCCAGACACCCCGCAAGTACAAGTACAAGACGCCAGCGGGAATGCGTCTCGTAACTTCTCAGCAATTGAAAACGAGTCCATTCGTATCCATGTGGTACTGCTGGCTCGGTCCTCAATACACTGAAAAGTTGTATCGTTGGATTCGCTCAAGTTCACGCACAGAACCCCTCCCGCTGACGTTGTCGTGCACTGAACACTTTCTGCCGGATTGTTTCAAAGACTCAAACGATAAGAGTCGTAGAAAACCTCGAAAGCCGAAAAAAAGAACGCTGGAACGCAGTTGTCCTTCGGAAAGCACTGGAAAGCAGCAGTGTGGGAATAAATCAAAGCGAAGGCGGAATCGCAAAGGATAAGCAGGCACCTCGTATCAGCTCCCAGCGTTGCCAAGTATTCTTTGAACGTGGCGCTCCACATGCACTATCCTATACTCGTGCATGTACCGAGTTTGCTCGCGGGCAGGTGGGAAGCTGACAAGTTTGAACGTACCTACTCATGGTCGGCTTCATTGTCTGAGATCAAGGCTAGCGAGTAACAGAACGGCTTCTGCGGGCAGCTAGTGCGCCGCCTGTTAATCTAAGATCGAGTAGGGAGCGAACATCGTTCAAAAACGCGATGGCATGAAGCAACGGGAGCAAGTTGAGGAGTTCCTCGTCATCTTGGTCGTGATACCAGGCCTCGATAGGGACTGCATTGGAAGGCTGAATAGAATAGGCGGCTGGACTATTGTCTACGATAAGGACGTCGGCAAGGTTTGGATTGACTATGGTTAGGTCCTTGACAAAATTTCCATTTCTCTTGATGCAATCTTGACGAAAAATTCTTCTCTTGACGACACGATCGGTATCCAAGACTGTGATGAGCGGGTCACCGTACTTTTGAAGGGAGGCTGTAAAGATGACGACATCGTACCACTGAGCAACTGTGCGCAGAAAGACGTCCAAGTAGGGTCGTTTGGAGACATAAAAGACGGCGGGAAACTCATCGACCCTTACTTCTAGTCGCAAATCGCAGTGCTCAGTTAGTTTGAACTGTGAATGCACAAGGGTCTCATCCAAATCGAGGACCAGAGACTTGCGGGACTGTGTGCACGACAGGGCGGAAGGAACCATGAGTGCGGAAAAGTAGGGAGACAGGGAGGGGGCGGACTTTCCCTTGTTCAGCTCAGTAGCCTCGGCATGATGAATTTGGGGAAACCGCGAGCGTTGAGTACAGGCGGAGGTGGAGGAGGAGGAAGAGGAGGAGGAGGGGAGAGAAGTGGCGACGCAGACCTTCATTTTCTTGCGTGGAAGCCACAAAAGAGCGGGGACGAATGACACAAGCAATGCAAAAATTACAGAGAGTGCGTTGAAGGACCAGGCGAGCAGGGGATACAAGAGGGAGTCCCAGACGAGATGTTTGAGATTGCGACATGCGTTGGGGATAGAGCGTTTAACGGTGTGGAAGGGAGAAGGGGGGGAGGTGGGTGGGACGGGAGCGGGGGTTATGGCCGAGGTGGAGGCGGAGAATGATTGCGGGAAGGGACGGGGGCGATGACGTGGGCGACGGGATTGCCATCGACGACAGGTGTATCGGTATGCGATACGAGCAAAGACGAGACAGATGAGGGTGGTGAAAAAGGTGAGGATGGAACGGGGGGGGATGGATTTGAGGTGGTTGAGTAGGGTGATGAAGGGTGTTGAGGAGGGAGACTTGGTGGACATGAACGGGGAGGGTTCGGGATAGAGCACAAGTGAGAGGAGAGAGTGTTGAGAAGAGAGCTGCATGCAAGAGGCATCCCGCAGCGTGCTGGGAGACACGCGGATATGACAATGGGGTGTTTTGGTGGGGGAAGGGGGGCTGTAGGTTGGGAGTAAGGATGCGAAAAGGGTTTTGTTTGGGGGAAGGGTGGTGAGCGAAGGATTGGCAGTGGTGGGAAGAAAGGGGAGGAGGCTGAGAAGAGGGGAGAGGCGAAGAGGTAGAATTGCCACGGTCTGTCGTGTGCAATAAGCTTTTTTTTTGTTTTTTCAGGGATTGATTTTGGGGGGGGGTAGAAACGGAGCTTTAAAAAGGTATTGGGCGACTTTTGGTTACTCAAAATTGCGGCTGTCGAATAGGTTGAGTTTGTAAGGTTGGGGGCTGAGGTTTTGTACAAAATGGTGTGGTGAACTGCACAAGCGGCTGTGTTGTAAGAACATTACAGTTGGGCGGTTTTGTTTTGTACAGTAATTGTTGTTTTGCTGTTCAATATGGAAACTGTAATGTTCTTGGTCCAATTGGAATGGGCCATGTGGACCAAAAACATCATTTAAAGTTTTGTGTGTGAATATGGACTGGTGGCAACCACTAACAAACAACAAACGACCATACAGTACAGTACTTTATCTGTCGAATATTCGTATATAGTATGGTTGCGGAGGTTGATTGGGGTGATTTTTGCGCAAGGGAAACCCTGCGCAAGGGAAACCCTGCTGTGTAATGGTGGCCTTGTGTGTCGTCCCACTCTGTCCTCTGCAAATGTAAGGTGAAATGTGAAAGCCTTGATCGTGCTACTTTACTTCACTGTACCGTACTGTACCAGAAATGTGGCCGGACTGACAGTTCCAACAGTCACTGTACTGTACATACAGTAGACTACAGTATTGTACATTACTGACAAGATGACATACCAACGCGAAATGTCAAGGCTCTCGTCTGTTTTGCTCACGCCAGGACCACAAACAGAAATAACGCAAAGTACTGTACTGTAAGGTACAAAGTAGATTCACACCTCTCACGTTACCCCCTATTCCAATACAGTATAGTACAGTACAGCACAGTAAATAAACGCTCCCAACTCGTGGTTGTACAGAGCAACCCAAGCCTGCAAGCCATCATTGCAGCCAAACACGAAACAGCCAGCGACAATGTCACGCAAAACACCTGCAGACCACCTCCCACGCTATAGTTTACTACATACCTCTCAAATTTATGAGCGCCAAACACCTCCACTCGCTTCCTGCTCTTCCTCCATTTCAAAATACCTTTTCTTACAACCCCAGCTTGCCGATTCGCCCCCGGCGCCGCACCGCTCGCTTGAACCCTTTTATGTTTTTAGCCCTCCGACATCAGCCTGCGCTTCTCGTTTCTTCCACTCCTTACTCAGCTTCCGAATTCAAGCCCTACCGAAACAACATTTTCAACCTGCATCAAGCAACCTCTTCCCTTATCCGCATGCCCTCCCTGCATCCGAGTCTCCTCCAGATCCACCGTTCCTTTGCGCCACCATACGTCACCATACAACATCTGTAGCTCTTAGGGCGGCTTTTAGTCAGGAGTCTAAGTAAGTGTTCACCAAATCATACCCTCTCGAGTCGACATGGCGCGACTCGTACATCATTGAATTGCTCCACGGTGAAAACTGTCCTCTTTTCCTGTCCCACTCAAACATAATCGAAGGACAATTCAGAACCTGACTTCGTTGCAAAGCCCGCTTTATCATACTCATAACAACTACCGATTCCTCACAAATTTCTAGAATTATCCGTGGCCTGAAGATAACTTGACCACCCTTCCTCTCACAAACCAACTACTACAAATCTCATCTGAAGAAGAGCGCAATGCTACAATCTTCTCACTTTAAACTCAGTCATGTATATACAATTTACTGCCAACCATGTCTTGCTGACATTCAAACTATCACGACTTGAATAGAATTGCAAAAAAACCACAAGCATCTTCAAAGCTAGGTGTAAACATACACCTTTGCAACAAACCAGGCCCTTACATCAGGCCCTGGTACCACAAATCAACCAACTTAAGCAGAGCTATACTTTGTCACCGCCTTGGTACCCTCGGACACAGCATGCTTTGCCAACTCTCCAGGCAACAAAAGACGCACTGCCGTCTGAATTTCACGCGATGTCAAAGTCTTGGAATTGTTGTACGATGACAACTTGGCCGCCTCAGAGGCGATGCGTTCAAATAAATCGGCCACAAATGAATTCATGATGCTCATGGCACGGGAAGAGATACCGGTGTCGGGGTGCACCTGCTTCAACACTTTGTAGATGTAGATCGAGTACGATTCGGTCCGCTTCTTCTTCTTGATCGACTTTTCCTGCGAGACACCGGAGATACCTTTCTTGGCCACTTTCTTTTCGGCAGCGGGCACACTCTTACCTTTGGGAGCCATTGTTGTAGATAGAGATTACGTGAGTTGACTTTGAGATGGGTGTGCTTGATGAGATTTGGGAAGAACAATGAGAGGGATTGAGCGAGATGGACGGAAACTATGGCAACCGAAGGAAGGAGTGTCGGTTTAAGTAGGGATCACGATCATTGTCAAATCGAGTCGAGAGAGAAAGGCAATGCTTTCACACAGTGCTGAAATTTGATTATGCATTACCCGCCAAAATGTTGTATTCCGAATCAAGTCCAAAAATTCCGAAACGCCCGTTCCACTACGTGATTGGCTGGAAGGGTACATCCGAACGAGCCAATAGATTTACAGAATCACTTCTCGAAATTCTATTGGCTCTTTCGCATGTACCCTCAAATTTCAATACCGACACTTTACCATTTGCCGCGTAAACCGAAACTTTGAACCGGATATGGATTTCGATTCAAGCCGGTACCTTTTCCATACTTAAACTCAACACCCGTCACCCCACCCCATCGCCGATCATCCTCCACCATCATCCTCTCTTCAAAGCTTTCCACCTCACACACCCTCATCCATCTCCACCTCAATCACCACTCTTCCAACCACATTCATCTCTCCCGAAAATGGCCCCGAAAAAGACTGCTCAAACTCGTTCCTCCAAAGCCGGCCTCCAGTTCCCTGTTGGTCGCATCCATCGTTTCCTCCGCAAGGGCGGCTACGCCGATCGCGTCGGTGCCGGTGCTCCTGTCTACATGGCCGCCGTGATGGAGTATTTGACTGCCGAGGTTCTCGAGTTGGCCGGCAATGCTGCCCGTGATAACAAGAAGACCCGTATCATTCCGCGTCACATTCAGCTCGCCGTCCGCAATGACGAGGAACTCAACAAACTTCTCGGTGGTGTGACTATCGCTTCTGGTGGTGTCCTCCCCAATATTCACAACGTATTGATGCCCCGCAAGAAGTCCAAGGGTGATGCCTCGCAGGAAGTGTAAATGGTCGTTGTCAAGCTTCAGCTATAGTTGCTGAGTAACTCAACAGAACAGGTGTATGTTTACACCTCGATCGATGACAAACTTGTTTTGCTGCAAAGTTACTATGAAATCTATGCATTTAATTTTTCTACTCGATTCGTCTAGCTATGGTTAGGCCATCTCCAAAGGACAGTAGTACTTGTTCAACTCTTCTTTCCGCCCTAATTGCGACATTGAAGTCATGTAGATAAACTGCGTTTTTCTTGACGCCTGCAGCAGACATGGCGCTTTTGTTCAAATTCCCTATATTGTCGATAGTGTCTTGCCCTGTCTCCCTAGCCCAAACATTGGGGACCTCGTCGTAGAAGAGTGTGTTATCGAATGCAAGCACACCTCCTATTCGGATTAAATTTTGATCCAGCAATGTCGTAAGATATGTCAAATACCCACTTTTGTCAGCATCTATGAAAGCAAAGTCGAATGGTTCAGCCTCCGCTTCTAGTAGCTGGCTAATGGTCTCGCCGGCCTTCCCGCGACGCAGTTGTATTTTGGGACCGTGGTCAGCATCACGCTGGAAGAAATAGTTTGCGACGTCTGCGCACTCGTCGCTTGATTCGCATGTGATAACAACGCCGTCGGCGGGAAGTGCCTCCGCCATGGCTAATGTTGCATAACCAGTAAACGTGCCTATCTCGATCACACGTCTGCTGCCTGCTATTTGAATTAATTGTTGCAGAAATGCAGCTTGAGTCTTACTGCTAAGCATTCGTGCTCGGACGCCAAATCTCTCCAATGTCGCTGTCCGAAGGTCACTCAGAATCTGAGATTCTGGCACTGAACAAAAGTCCGCATAGTCATCTCTGAGAGTTGACCTCCTCGGAAAATGTTTCTCCGGGGCTTCAACAGATGCCCTAGCTGGTACCATCCCGCTGCTCTTCAAAGTCTGGAGGCACTTGTCAGAGCATGCCCCGCTTAACTTTTCCGCACAGCGTGGACACTGAACAAAAATACGCTTCTGAAAGGGTCGTGGGCACGCAATGTTGGAACAATCCGTTTGATGGTTGCACGGCGCCCCGCAGTTAATGCAGTTGTCAAGCAAATCATCTGTGATAGTTTCTCCCATTCTGCCGTCAAAGACATGGTTGACGCCCTTAAATTGAGATTTCTCAAGTGAACCCTGTTCCCTAAGGTTTCTTGCGTATGAAACGATTCCCCCTTGAAGGCGCCCGGTATTAGTGAAGCCCATCTTTTGCTCCAAAAATGCATTCACCTTAACACATCTAATCCCACCTGTGCAATAGGTCAGGATCTTTTTGTCGCGATTCTCACCCCGCAGTTTCTCTTCAAGCTTCGCCCAACTGTCACGAAAGGTTTTGGTGTTCAACGGTTCTGCACCTGCAAACTTGCCGACATCGCTCTCGTACGAATTGCGGCAATCTAGCAGCAAGAAATCATCTTTCTTCTCCGTTAGAAGCTTATGCCAATCTTCCGGCGGAACCTCCCTGCCGGCTGCGTTCCAATCAAGGGGTGCATCAAAGCCGTCAGCCAGAATCTTTTCCCTCGGCCGCACATTTAGCTTCTCGAAAGGTTGCTCGTCGTTGTCAACTAGCCGATCCTTATTGAGGTATACCCCCACAACATCTTTTGGCACAACAGTTTCACCGCGCTCCAACCATGAGCCAACCATGGCGTCATTAAAGTCCTGTAAGACTACCTCCGGAACAGAAATTTGTGCATTGATACCTTCATTCGCGACGTAAACCCTACCCGTAATACCCATTCGAGACCAAGCCTTGTACAGCAGGTCACAAACTAATTTCGGATTAGTAATGTCAGAAAACTTGTAAAAACTTATCATTTGCAGCTTGGCTTTTGGGTCGGTCAACGCAACGCGGGCCCTCTCTTGGACTTCCCACACACGGTTCGATAACGGCGGCAGTTGAGGTGGAATATTGTGAGGAATAACCTCTACAAATACCGCTGTCCCAACACTCTGACATTTGCCAAGACCTTCTCGCAACAAATCATCGTCAGTAACCGGCTTCCCTCCTCCAACACGAATATCAAATCCATCAGAAACACCCAATAAACGCCGTTCCTGTAGCTCTGGAAAAATGCTGACCAAACCCGAGCGAATGCGCTCCCGAAACAAATCGGCACGGTTTAGGTCGTGGTTCTCCATTAAAACTTTCACGCGAGCCAACCGGTGAGTAAGATTGCATCGATTTCGAACAAAACTGGGAATGGAGACTACAGCGTTGATGAAATCATGCGGTCGAGATTCAACTTGATGCTTAATATCGAGATGTGCATTTTTTCGAGCTGCGGATTGCTGACGACGGCGCTCACGAGCAGACAGAGAGGCTATTGTGGCGTTACGGAGGAAGAGGGAGCGAGTTGTCTTTGGGCGATGAAACTTGCGTAGTAAGGGCTGAAGCTTCGCGGTAGGGAACATGGGGACGACAGGAGAGGCAGCGAAGGCGGTGTAGCAATTGATGGGAGCGCGGAAAGAGAAGCGACGGGGGTTGAAGGTCAAGGACATGGTGAAGACGTATAACTGGCTAGAGAGGTGGCAGCATCGGACGACGATGTCTTGAGGGTTACGGTCGCTTGGATGTTTCAAAGACCGTATGTGTAGGTTGGCGTAAGCTGGATCAGTGCTATGCTCTCGTAACGATATGAAAATTTGCCATTGCGTGTCCTCGATCCAGAATGGAGATCCATGGATCATTGCTGTGCGTTCTCCGGATACTTTACAGAAGGCAACTGGTGGATGTACTGTAAGGTCTCGTCCAGCAAAACTACGTGAATGAATGACACTTTATGGCATTAGTAAAACAGGTGTCCGCCGCAGGATCCGGCTATATTGCTAGCTAAGAGCTAACAGGATGGTCCACGTTGTCCACGTGCGACGACATGCGCGGCAAAATAGCTTGCGCACCTGACGACCAGATAGTGCAACTGATGCGGCGCAACACGCGCGTGCTGATCACTCCAACAGAGGTGCTGAACTTCCCCGCAATACGCGGCAGAAGACCCTCTATGAAGAGGAAGCTGGCAGGAGAAGGCGACCCCAGAGAATCGAACGCCAGCGGTTGGAACTCGAAATTGGGGCCTGTGTCGGGTTGTCTCAGGGCGGTGGCAGACGCCGCGAAAGTTTTCGCTCCAGGTCCGTCACCTTGTTGCGGTGAGCGATGGCAGCGGCACCGCTCATGTCGCGGGTGGCCTTCGATCTCACATCGTCCTTGAACGGAGAGACGACAGTGATATCGCAGGCAATGGGGCGGACCGCGTTGCCGTCGGGGGCAAGCGGTGGGTGGCCAAGGATGTCAGCGGGTCGTAGTTCAGTTCCTGGGACGAGGAGTGGGACCTCCAACTGGCAGTCTAAGCCTGCAGCGCGGGCGATACGGCCGGCGATGACGTTGCGTAGCGAGTCATGCCGGTGTTTGCCACCGAATCCAGAGGGGCACAGGTCGACTGAGTGATCTCGCAAGCTGTCCATCGGGCGTTTACAATGCTCGCAGTTCCGAGTAAGCGATTCGTCATAAACAGATAGCCCGAGGAAGCGTCGTATCATGATCCTCCAGTGTACGGCGGAAACTTCCGTGTCGGCGGAGGGATGTGCGAACAGGAAGGCGGCACCAGGGCCTTTGCGGAATGCGAGGCCGCGTATCCGGTCCCGCGCTGCGGCGGCGGTGTGGTAGTCGGGATTCGGGCTGCGAGCCCATATATCGTCGGCCCAGTGTACCTTGGCCCGAGCCTCCTGCCGCACACCGTTTAGGTAGGTTTGGACGCGGGTGCGCGCTGCAGATAGGGGAAGCGGGTCAAAGGAGCCCAGGCCAGCGGAGTATGGAAGGCCGGGGATGCGGAGCACAAACTTGCGCATAGGGATGGCGGCTTGACGCAGGAAAAAATTCTTGTCGTGGCAGCGGGTTCCAGTGAGGGCGGTGGAGCGCGGTCCGATGTGAGTCCCAGTCCTGACGCGAGCAGGTGCCGCGTCAATGAGGCTTGAGGCAACAGCACCATGAAGGAATGGCTCGAGTAGGGTGAAGCCGAGACCACCATGTCGGAAGGGCAGGGTAGCCTGGGATCACGCTTTATCGGTCAGCGTGACCCCATGAAGCTCCGAGAAAAAACGAACGTTGCTGGGTGTCGAAAGCCTCCGCAGCCGGACGGGCGTCCATCGGGTCAGC
Source organism: Kappaphycus alvarezii (assembly GCA_002205965.3). Lineage (NCBI taxonomy): Eukaryota > Rhodophyta > Florideophyceae > Gigartinales > Solieriaceae > Kappaphycus > Kappaphycus alvarezii. Next base: position 2,280,165 of record NADL03000599.1, read on the forward strand.
GAGTTTGAAAGCGTGCTCCACAAGGCAGGCCGACGCGCACAGGCGGTGCATGTGGTAACGGGCCGGCGGGTCCTCGACCTTGACCAGCAACTCGAGGGTGCGGCGGCAGCTGTCGGTCTTGCCCTGCAGGAACGATTGAGTGAACCGGCGGTTGCCTATAGGAGCTCCCAATAATTCAAACCCGTCGGAGGAGCACTCTGCAAGGCGGAACTCGCGGAGGAACGCCTCGCCGTCTGGCCGCAGGACCGTTGGCCAGAAGACGAGTGTTTTTGCAGCGTTGAGGTGCAGGCCGTACGCGGGTCCCTCGTCGCGGAGTAAGCGGAGCGCTTTTCGGAGCTCGGGGAGAGACCCCATCAGCGTCCCGTCGTCGGCATACCAGTAGTTCATGACTACACCTGTCTCTGCGGCGATCCGGCGGATGAGCGGCTGGATCGTTAGGGAGAACAGGAGCATGCTGGTCGGGTCGCCTTGTTGGGTCCCCTGTGCACTTGGTATTGTTTTTTTGTGACGGTTCGGCACAATCAGTTGCGGCTGCGTGCGGCCGTATATCATGTTGACGAACCGGGCAAGGCCCGGTGCTAGCGAGGGCAATCGGTCCAACATTGACTGGCGATCAACGAGGTTGAAGGCGTTGTGCGCGTCAACGAGGATCGTGGCGGTGTCGCAGCGGCGGGAGAACCGGCGGAACAGCGTGCGCGTGTCGTGGACGATTGCGTCCATTCCAGCCCTGATCCCGTTTGCCATTTGGAACGGGGCTAGGAAGGCGCGAGTATCGTTGATTGCAGCTGAGAGCAGCTTCTTCGTGACCAGACGACGGAGTACCGACCGGACGGCGATGGGCCGGATCTTGCCAGGCTTTGGCTTGATGGGCAGCAGTGTAGCGGCAGCTACAAGGGGCAGGACAGAGCACGGCAGGTCGCCCTTTGCGATCCGCGTGGCGAGCTGGGGGAAGACCCCCTTGCCCGTGACTCCGGCTTCTGGGCTGATTGGTGTCTTGACTAGGAGGTGAAACCAACGCGACGGCGTGCGGTAAGGGCCAGCAGACGTATCACGAGGGATACGGCGGACTGCTAACTCGACGGCATCCGGTGTGACAGCTGGAGGAGGTGGGAGGCTGTCAGCCGGCAGCGGTGTGATAGGGCACCGCGGCTTTGGGTGTAGGGTGCGAGGCGATTGGATGGTCCGCGGGTCGTTGACATCCGCCAGCGGTGCGTTGTGAAGGGACCGCGTAGCCTTGGCGTAGCGGGCATCGGCGCACAGCACTTGGGCGCGGCGTGCTCGGCGCGTACTGCTGGACGCAGGCCGTATCGCCCGCGCTGCAGACTTAGACTGCCTGCCAGTTGGAGGTCCCACTCCTCGTCCCAGGAACTGAACTACGACCCGCTGACATCCTTGTCCACCTACCGCTTGCCCCCGACGGCAACGCGGTCCGCCCCATTGCCTGCGATGTCACCGTCGTCTCTCCGTTCAAGGACGATGTAAGATCGAACGCCACCCGCGACATGGGCAGTGCCGCTGCCATGACAAAACTACAGAACTGTAAAGTATACTGTAACACGAATTGTACAGTACTCGGTACTGAAAAAATACAACTGTAACACGAATTGTACAGTACAGTACAGTAGCCGTGCACAAGTTAGAGCAAGACTAGAGCTAGCTAGCTAGTGTCTATCCGACCACGCACTGTCCTCGGAAATTGTCCTCATATGAGGACAGCACACTTTGTCCGTTACATTTTGGAAAGGAAAATGTTTTGGAAGCCCGAAATTTTTACTGGAAAAAAGGTTTTTTATGTTTAGTTACAGTACAGTAATTTTTACTGTACATGCGCCCTCGTTTCTGAAACCCCCCACGATAATACGAACTATTTTACCTTCCAAAATGAAGTCGTTTTCACAACTTCTTGCAAAGAGCGGAAGCTGGTGAAGGAAAACTGGTCTAGCCTTCACCGAGGTCAACAATCTTGAAAAGTTTGTTTTGATCGGCCATCTACACTCATGAACTAATGCGGAGGGATAAAAATGCGCTGAGGTAAAAAAATTTTGTATTGAAAAAGAAGTGCTAAAAGTAGTCCTCATATGAGGACAACGGTCCAATAGACACTAGCAGTCGCGAAAACTATAGGCCTGAAAATATTCGGATAGCCGGAAAAAAATGGTATACCGTAGCTGCGAAACATTTCGAGTAGTTTTTGGCTGGAGGGTGCGGGAACACCGAGGCAAATCACGAACTGGAGTTCGGATTAGGGCTTACGGTATCTAGCCGGGCTATTCCAACCATTATCAACCACGTACGAATCTCCTCCCTTTAGAACAGCTACATGGCTTTATACAATACAACAAAAAACATCAGAAACCGAGTTTCCAGTCACCGATCCACTGAAGGGAATCCAAAAACGCGCATGATGCTCGATGTAGGCAGAGAATAAGAACATTGCAATAACTAGTACCTATTCAATGGAAAAATGCCAAACATACAACATCATCTATAAGCTATAATCCAAAACATTGGATCATAACCAGCAAATGTTGCTATACTACAAATCAAACAAATGATGCCCACTTTCGAACAATAACTGGACCAAACATGCAACTGCGATAAAACAGTTTCGATGCAAGGACAACCTGTGCCTCAATGGAATCTACAACACCTTAAACTGCTTAATATGACTATTTGCGACTTCATACGTTGCTCGGATCCTTCGAAACATCTAACCATCTAGTTGCGGCGTTGGCTCACGGATGCATGTGGGATCAGGATATCCTTTGTTTACAACAATCATTTCACCATCCACTAAATATCTCTTCAGATTCATCCTATAAATGTTGACATCAGGATGACTTCCACAAGGATATGATCCGCTGACCGATACAATATCTCCACCCACGATGCTCACCGGAATCTCATACCTTAGTCCTGAAGAATGCAACTATTGCGAAGACCAGCGGATGGCGAACTCTCCAGGCTCAAATATTGGTCAATCAATACCATCTACAGAATTGTAGAAACGAGAAAAGGCAGAATTTTTTAGGTCGATTTGACTAGGGAAACTGAAGAAATGTTAGTTGAGCTAGAAGTAAATGTAGGAAGAAAAGCGTTAATAAAATTACCAAACCAATCTCTGCGAGACAATTAATTACATTTTATGACCACTTAAGAAACGTTATTTCGTCAAAACCAGCAAATATGCAATATCTGGATTCAACTTGATATCCTTTCAAGAAATACATTGCCCAGAGAAAATGGACAGGAACCATACTTCTTTGCGGTATTGCAGAGATTTGAACCCAAGCATTGTAACAAACCAAGGTATTTTCTCCGAAAAGCGAAATAAATCTTCGGGTAAAGTTTGAAGAGGGAATAGACAGACTTGAGCCTTCCCCGATAAGGCGTAATCCAGCGAAGGCAAACGTTTATATCGTAATTGTTGATAGTGGAGCAATTACACAATTATCTGAGCGTTCCAAAGCGTAACATAATCGAGATTACGGCAATGAACCACCTTTTATACCAATTTGTTTATCGAAACTCTCTACTTGATTGCTTAGCTAAACAAAAAGCTTTAAGAAACATTGAAGTCATATTTGAATTTATACTATTATTACAAGCCTATCCTATCTCATCAAAACATTTTACAGGGCAAAAACGTTCCATGTTCTGAAATATGGAGCTTTTAAACTCCCATTGCATTAAATTTTATCTCAAATATATCCTCTGAAGTTGAACTGTTTCTTTAAATAACTTCAAAATGATTGGAATTTTTTTCAGATAACGAACACTTTTCATTAAAAGCCACTTAAACGCAAAATGAGACTGACATGTAGAAAAAGATTGTATTTTTAGACTGCTTTTCTGTATTAATTACTCACATGTGATGTAGATGGTCTTTTGCCCACACTACTGCTTATTTTTGTTTCATAAATAGATTGAGTAGTCTAAAATCTACTTTCATTGAGAATTTTCAAAGAAGTTGCAAATAATGAGTTTTGAAGATAATAAAATCAAATAAAGCAATATAAAAACGTCGTCTATATTTCAAAAGGTTTACTGTTGATTTTTCTTTCAATTTTGCAGTTTAAAACCTCAATAATAGTTTGAATTGCGTAATATCTTCCCGAAACTTTCGGCGAAATTTTCGGTCCGAAAGCATTCCAACTGAGACGGGACATAATTTAGAAACACTGTTTCTTGCGTTATGTTGGCATTTTTTGCCAGTAACCAGGGGCTTTTTTAAGGACGATACGAGTATTATTCAAGGAAAGAATGGGTGTTCGCCACCGTTTGATAACGCGAAACTCGGCTTTGAATGAAATCGAATTGAGGGCGAAGCTGAACCAAAAAAAGTTTTTTTAAACTTTCGTGATGATGTTTCGGTTTATGTAGTCGGTGTTTTTTAAAATAAAAACATGCTTGCATAGTTAGTGTTATTCTGTATAGTTGTTTTCAATTCTCGTGCACTCAAACCAACATCAGAAAAGATTTAGTGCATTTCAATTATCAGACCCGAAACCCCGTCTTACATGTAGGGCGAAACTTTTGTCGAGTTAATTTTTGTAATGTTCAGTACAGTACAGTACTGTACTGTGCAATAAGTATTTTTGGTGCAGTATTGTACTATACTTTGAGTTACTGTACTACTGTACTGTACTGAATCGTGGTTTATGTACTTTATAGCAAAGTACAGTAGTATACTGAAGAATCCTAAATTACAGTACTATATACTGCACAGTATAGCATTGTATACTGTACTGTTGTTGATTGGCCGGCTGCGGAGGGGAAAAAGAGATAGCTGTAATGGCGTTACTGGTGGATAGCAGAGGGTAGAGTCGCGTCAGAGGTGAGCGGAGGCAATGTTAATCGGCATCAAGTTGCCGGCGTGCTTATCCCGTCTTTTCTCGGTCAGCCGCTATTCCTAACCCTTTATGTAGAGTTCTAATCGCTGCCGCTATGGTTTGTGCTTCTGCATTCCCTTGCCTGTTCCGCTCTGCATTCGCTTACGCTATATTGCTCTTTCGTCCCAGTCCGTGTCTTTGTGCGCTTTGGTTGCTTTCCTCGCTTGCATCCCATTGCTCTGCTTGCCTTCCGCTTTGCTATAGCTTTCCTTCATGCCTTATGCTCATGTTTGCTGTTGGTTTGCATTCACCCATAGTGCTGCATCGGTCGCTTGTGCTCAATCCTGCGTACTGAATTGTGTGTCCCTTTCATGCGATCTTTGGTGCAATGCTTTATCCAGATCCGCGCTTCTGCAATCCGGATTGGTTATGTGTTACTTGCGTGTCTGCGCATATGCTCAACAACTGTACAGTACTTAATAAAACATTCGGTGAAACAATTCAGTACTGTACAGTACTGTAAACTACAATGCACTGTACTGTACAACAAAATATAGAAATGAACAGTTCGATGTACGAAGTACTGTACTGTACTGTACTGTACTTGTCCATGCACTACATGCAGTATTGCACTGTACTCAGTCGTACTGTATGATGTACAAGATAGTTCTGTACAGTACTGTAACAGGCAGGTGCAAACTACATGCCTCAGGAGGACAGTTAATGTCCTCTGTCGGGGCCTCTGGGCGGATGGGCATAACTTTGGCACCGCTCGGCCGATTTCAGAAGTTGAAAGCTTGGAAGGTAGGTAATGAGATTCCAAATCCGGATGTCCAACAAAAATTTGATCCAAGTAACCCGCTTTGGAGCTTTTCACAGCAAAACATGATGGTCCAAACGGGTGTTAAGGCCACCAAGGTGCGAATAACGGCATAACTGTCAGATTCACAATTTTCAATTAAATCCATATTTTTGGCCCCAACGCACAGTAGGGAAATACGACAATCTCCAAAATACTGTAGAATATAGTAGTTCATTCAGAAAACAAAAACCTACACAAAAGGTGTACAGTACAGTAAAGACCATTACAAAAATTGCGTGTTAAACAGATCCAAAACAATTGCAAAATGCGACTCACAAAAAGCATCCTATGTAACTCACAGACAGGTGATGCCTAAAAGCTTCAGCTGCTACACAAAACAAGCAAACATTTTTTTTCCCAACCTCACTGAAGTGAGTAACAGTGAACAGAAACGCAAATTTTGGCGGTATACCCTCAAAATTTGGCGGTACATAGAAACAGTAAATTTGGCGGCAAATATACACAAAAAGCAGTCTCCATGCGAAGTGGCCGAGTGGCACAAACGAAACAAAATATGTAAAGAGTAGCATAGTATAGTTTCAGTTTTCACGCAGAGTTGCGCACACACTTCAATTACAACATGGTCCGCCTCACATAAAACTCTCTCCCTGTGAAACGACTAAAGGCAATGCTCGGAAATGGGGAAATTACCGGGTCTGAAACGGCTGCCATCGTCAAAAAATAGATCTTCTTTTCCAGAACATTGGAAGCGGCAACTTTTGAGTTTGCTACAACAAGCCAAAGACCTGGATGGGATTTGGAAAATAAAATGTTTTTGATATTTTACTGTCACTACTAACTTTTACTAACTAATTTTACAGCGTCGCATTCCCAAATTGTATCTTCACCGCTTGGTATAGAGGAAAAGGTGGGGGAAAAGGATTTTTTGGATGAATCGGTCGATGGCGAGGAGAAAGAAGGCTCAGGAAAGGATGGTCGTGTAGGTAGGCGGTTGGATTCTTGTCCTATTCACTAGTACTCTGTGTAGTTCGTGGAGGAGACTGGCATGAAGATATTGCCCGTTGCAGTTGTATTACCGACTGTTGTCTGTTTTAAAGACTACCAGCTCCGTGTAGGTGATGGTAGGAACGTGCTCGAGATAAAATTTGCATGGCCCGCTGAGTTATTGAGCCTAAAGCTACTGAACAAGGCCTGGGACAGGGTAGAGGACCCTGGGGTGCGCCGCGTCCATTTCAAATGTTCAGGGTTCGACGTGAGACTTCGTGGGCACCGGGGACGGGTCTACTAATAAAATATGTCTACGGGTAGAATTAAGTTATCGTTTGGATGTTATGATTTTTTAGAGGAACAATGCTATTTAGGTTGGGCCAATAGTTCCACACGTGTAGAGTACGTTGGGTTACGTGCGATTGAGGACCAGTCATATGCTGCTCAGATACTACTGTTTTATTAGCCCAGTAAACTTGTTTTGTAGCCAGTAATGAACACTAAGTTGTTTGCTGCTGTATTTATATTTGCTTTCGGAAGGTACATACAGTAGGGCTTTTTGGCTATATAACATAACCTGTTTACAGCTTGCGCAAACAAATTTTACTGTTTCATAGTAATGTAGGCATTTCCTGCACCTCCTTGTAATTGTTCAGGGCATGTTAATACCCGAACTAATACCCGTTTCTGGCCAATCATTTAAAAAACAAGTGAAAATATACGTTCAAATGAACGAAAAAGCTGATACTCTGTACGATTGCACCCATCTGTCATCCCCAATCCATTGCAGTGGCATCGGTATTGGTCCTTCAACCACTCCGGGAGAAACTCTCCCACTTCACAAACACCCACCACCGTCACTCACCTTATCCTACGATCTTCTCCTTCTTGCACTGAGATGCAACCCATCCCGCAGGTTTCCCTTTTTTCCCCGTCTCCGACCCGCATTCCACACGAGTCATAAACACAACACCACTGTTGCATCTTACCGTCACATCTCATCGTCGCATCTCATCGTCGCACCCCGCTCGCACGACTTCCCGTTGGTTCCCCATCTTCGTTCCGCAAGCGTCCCAAAACACGTTACACACAACATCCACTGTCGCATCTCACCGTCGCACCCCACACATACGTCTTCCCGATGTTCACCGTCTCCGGCCTGCCAGCAAATCTGCACAAGTAACACACAACCCATCCCACACAAACTGTTTCCCGTTGTTTGCTGTCTCGGTCCTCTAAGCCGCTACACACGCTGCGCATGAATCCATCGACAGCATTGCAAATCCAAACGGTTTCCCGATTTTCGCTCTCTTTAAAGCCACAATAGATCCCCACCAAACAGTTTACGTTTTTGGTCGCCCCTACCATCCATTATGACGAGAAAAATGGCTGCGATGTTCTCATGGGTTTCGAACTGCTGAGCGGCAGCGAAGGGATCCGCTATTGCTGCTACTGGGGTTCTTTTATCTCAGATTAATAAATTGAATAGAAATGGGAGAAGAGGAAGGCTACCTGGAACGAAAAAAATCGACCGAGTGACTAGTTCCTGGATAAAAAATTACCTGGGACAGAATTCTGTCTACAGTTGATGTTCCTTCCGAAGGAGATTACAAGTACCACGAGCTATGTTTCACATTTCACACAGAGATTTGAGAAAAAGGTTTCCCTATGTATTTGTTAATCTCAAAATCGCCCCAGGAAAAGTCGGAATACCATTCGAAGTCAAGATGGTGGTCTGCCTATGTCTCTTAGGCACTTTAAGGGCACTAGATGACTTGGATGATGGACAAAAATGAGCCGAGAAACACTTCCGGGACACATTTGAATGTTTTGTCGTTGAGTCGTTGAAATGTATAGTGAATAGTATCTGAATAGAACGTCAAACATGGCAGAATTGGCAAATTTAGAGAAATATTATAGGGTATGTGGGTTTGTCGGGTGTGTAGGTGCTGTAGATTGTAGCAAAATCATATGGAAGAACTGTCTCCTATCCCAAAAGGGGCAGTACTACAATACAAAGGACGGAAGCCTGTCGACGAATCAAGTGGAAGCTTGGCGTGACTACGACCTTTATGTTTGGCATTTGTTCCCAGGTCGAGCCGGAACAAATAATGACATGAAAATGTTGTCATTCTCTCCATTGTTTAATGACCTCCTCCTAGGCAATTTTAAGTTTCGATTGGCATCTGAATTCCGTCTCCTCGGTTCTGTTTCAATTCGAGATTTGTTGCATTTTTAGGAAATGTAATCTAGCCCGACTGGCCCCTTTTTGCAAAACCCATGCACCACCCTACAAACGATGACGAGTCGCTATATACGAGGGTTCAGGAAGCATTAAGAAAAGATATGGAGAGGGCTTTCGGAGTTCTTCAATCAAGATTGAAAGTGCGCGGGAATGAATTGTTCTATTGGTATAAGGAGTACATCATCATGATCAGTTACACATGCATCATCCTCAATAACGTGCTCGTACGAATGAATCGGGTTGGGTTATTTGTGGAGGGTGAGAAGGAGGAAGAGCGCCTCGTCGACGTTGTCGAGGAGCTTTATCACGAGGAAATCGCGAATGGTAATTCATCCAGACAAGAGGAGGAGGAACACGTAAATACGCAAGAAATTAAGGATGACCGGAATCCAGATTGGGAGAAGCTGGAGATTTTTGAACAGTCCATGACCTCTTGTACTACTTTCTTGAGTCTGCGCAACAGTCTCGTTCGGTCTGTTAGAGAATTGCGATAAGTTTTAGAATTACGTGGACATGGTTGTGTTTAAAGATTCTGATCCCGATAGAAGGGATGGGGAGGATGAGAGTTATGACAGACACGGAGGCGCAGAGGGCGGTTGCTGAAGCAAGCTGAAGTGTAGCAGTGGACATCATTGTGCTCTTCTTGGACAGTTTTCTCATTAAGTCCACTCCGCACTTTACCAACTCAACCACTCAGAATCCCACCACGCTCTTCCCTTCCCTGTGTCTATACCTTCGCTGCCATCTATCACCCAAATTACATCTGAATTTCTTTCACCCTCACGCTCCCTCCGAACAACTTCTATATAGTCTACGAGACTACTCAGGAGAAAAGAAGAGGGGCAGAAGAGATTGAAGTATGTGATAAGTTGTTCCATCTCCCTATAGTATATGTCATTAGGTTATGGACTACACTGTATGGTAAAAAGTAGATCGAGGTGGAAAGAGGTCGATTAATGTGCCCTCAGGGAGCATTTTCAGAGTGAAGAAGGAATGGGAATAAGTATGGCATAAAAATTGTGAAAGAGGTGGAGTGGATGAACCCGATTGTTGTTTGGATCAGTTTTACCCAGGGCGTGACCTTTCTTGTTGTGCCCTGTACCCCGATGGCGAAAAGAATGGACCTAACAGGAGCATCCTTGAGTCTGCAGCCGAACCAATCTGTTTTGCAGCTCTGTTGGATAATATATGAGAATAGAATATCAGATTCTATTCCTCTTGAAATTCATCCATATCCTCGTCTGAAAACAGAGCCGCACCACTCTCCTCTCGTCGCACACGGGTCATACGAAGCTGATCTTGGCTGGCCCCGTTGTCATCACAATCTTGCGTACGCCTCTTCCTAGAGACTCTGAGTCTCGCCATACGCTCTTCAATCATGGAATGCAGTATGATCTTGTAATCATCTTATTCCTTATACAGCAGTTGTAACACGCGGTAGTCGTTCTCCACGTCATTTTGGCGCTCATTTTGGACCTTTATCTTCCGAAGGACATCATTCCCGCTTTCCTCCTTCTTCGAGAGCGTCTCAATGGCTTGTTCTATGAGACATATGTCCTTGCTCGCTTTATCTTCGTCACTATTTTTTTTTTCGTGCCCCAATCGACCTTGATTTGTATGCTGCACTCCCACGCTCCATGTTACCCTCAACATCTCCCCCATTCATAAGAGGGTAGGGATAGCCATGCGCAGGAATATTTCCAGATCTCTCCACTACTAGTGATTCTGTGGTCTTCCTGAGGATATTGTTCCCAAGTAAAGTTTAATTTTCTTCTGCTTCATCTGGTTCGAGCTCTCTCTCAACTCTTCTACTGCCTGCAGCACATCCTTTTTCATGCAGTTACTTTGAAATTTGGGTTGCGTCGCGATATAAGCGGCTGCCTCGATATGCTTAAACGTCTGTGCGTACTGAAACACACGATTATTATCATTCCTTCCTGCTTGCTTCCGAAACCTCTCCATTTTCATACTTTCAATGTTTTCCTCGTTCATGCCAGATGGATTCTTTCCCATTTTGACCCCTTGCAAGCAAGGTGAATCTGCACATTTCCTCTCAGTCCCTCTCCAACTGCTCCTTAAGGACTCTGCCGTCCTATTTAATCCGTAATATGCGTTTTAAATGGACATCACTTCTTCCCAGAACACTGTATCCGTCTGATTTGGTCCCCTACACGATTATTCAACCCACGTCCTGGCCAAAGCCAGTGAAACGTCCTCTGTGAAACTCTTTCCACAACCTCGAGCTATGGCACCCACCTTTGAATTGTCCTGTGCTTGGGCTACTAGTGCCACTTATTTCCGCTTGTTTGGGAGCTTTTCGGTCTTCCGCGTCTACCCGGCTGACAGGGCGTAACAACCGATAAAGCAGGCGTCCCTTTTTTGTGGGAGACAGATTTGAACGATCTTGTAATGACGCATCTATGTTTGACGTATGGATAGGGGACTGCGGACTAAAGGCATTCCTATTCTCTCTTTGACCGGGAGGAGGAGTAGTTGCAACTGGTCCGTTTCCTTGGCGATAGCTGAATGCAGTGGAATTTGTCTTCAGAGGGAAGGAAATTCGAGAGGGATGAAATCCTAGTAGTCTTATTGATCTGCACTCGGTTTCAAATGCTTTCTGCACTTTCTGGATTTGTTGGTATAGTTTTCTCGTGTTTTGACAACTCCGTAAAACGAGAGGACGCGACGAGTTGTAATCGGGGACCGGAATATGGTTGATTGTTACTATTGACATCGGAAATTCATCTGGTCCCGTGCCATCCACGTACTCAAGCGTATTCTCCGTCATTTCTTGTAAGTTGATTTGATAGGCTGTATGAAACGATGGCGGGTCTCGGGTCAGCCCGGGAAGTTGCCCATTTGCAGCAGTGTGAAGCAATGGGAATGGTTCCTTGCTATTGATCCTATGATCAAGGGATGTGCGTTGGGATAGTCTAGTTTTCGTTAACACTTGGTTGTATTTTCCAATCTGGAGCCAAAAGTCACAGCCTGTCCCCCTCTTGAACTGCTGGCGCTGGAGCCAATTGAGGAGGAAGGACAGGTGGTGGATTGGAGATCTTCATCTGTTTTGGGCACAAATCATCAACATCAAGAGACTGTTGGCGGGAGTTGGGCGCCGAAGAACAACTCCGGGCAGCGCCATGGTCTGGGTGACATAGCCATTTTTCTCATTGGCGGGGTTGATGTTGTTTTACAGATAAAATAAAATTGATTCGGGGCTATCCGTGTGCCTATCCGGAAATTCCGAAACGAAACGTCAGTGAGTGTTTTTTTTGTTATTTTAAGAACAGCAAAGCATGGCACTCTGTACTATACTGTATGGATTTTATTTTTATTTTAGACTAAAGTACTGAAATTTAATTATTTTCTAGGGAGCACCAGCCATTGTTGGCGACATGTGTCTCGGCGCTTGCCTACATAGGCTAAATCCCGGCTATGCGCCTGTAAAGGGCGGGGGGAAACACAACGAAGGCCAACACTATCAAAGTGCAACTCGGAGCCTCCATAAGGAAGGGTACGCGGAAAACGTTTATACAGTGCAGTACAGTACTGTAAAACGTATCATATTCGCAAGCTTCAACGACCGTGATATGCCCCAGGGTGGTCGTTTACGCCGATTTTCAAACGTGGCTTTCAGGGCCATTTCAGGGTGTCATTTCAGGGGGAAAGATATTGTTCAGGCCATTTCAGGGGCCATGGCAGGTGGTGAGATAGGGCAAAAATAGTTTTCGACGAACTTTCCGGGTGGAATGGAAAGTCGGAAATCACCTTGGCCAACCGCAAAGCACTGGGGGGAGCAATCACCCGCCTCATTGATGCAGCGGCCGCAACCCTGCCACCGGCACTTTCATTGTGGCTGCCCGCGATCCCTTGCGATCCCTTCTCTGCCCCCATCACCCTCTGTATCTCCGGCCCCCATTGCCATCCCCCCGATATTCCCTGACCCATTCCCTTCCTGTCATCCATTGTACCCCTTTCATTCCCTTCCCCGCCCCATCACCTCCCGCTTCCCCCGCCCCCATTGCCATCCACCCCCCAGTCATATCCCGACCCATTTCCCTTCGGCACCCCTATCACCTCCTTAATCCCTGTGAGGTGACCCCTCCGTTGCTCCTAACACCGTCTGTTCGCAATCCTCTCTACCATTCTTGCAGCCGACATATACGTTGTATCGCGTATATTGATTGTGGATAATGGCTTCAAAAAGAGTAAAAGTAATGACGGCGGAGGAGCGCAAGACAGAAGCGGAGAGAGCGACGAGAGCTTTAGTGAGGGATTCTAGCCAGGCGGTATGCGACCGTAAGTGGAAGCAGTTTCAATCATTTTGCCTTAACGAAAAAATCAAAGGTACTCACGTGATAGATCCGGGAGGGGATGGAGAGCCAAGCGATCACATTGTGGGAAAAATAGCTGAGTTCTTCCATTACAAAATAGAAGAACTCGGCTGTGATTCCGGGGAGATTGTAAACATTCGCTCCGCGTTGGTAAGTAACTATAAGGGTAAGTTTTGAAGGGAGGGGAGATGGCACAGTGTTCCAAATGGGAAGACTCCGGGAAACCCAGTGCATTCTATGGGTATTGATGCATGTATGAAATTTTATAAACGTCGCGAGAAGAGTATTGGCTTCAAGAGGGCCCTTCAGTTCCGTTACGATACATGGGGAAGATGATGCAATACTCCCGTGATATTGGACCAGACTCTGTACAATCAAGATACTTTATGGCTGCCGCTGCACTGTGTTTTAATTGATGGGTAAGGATTTATGAATTAGTTCAGTTGAAATGGGGAGATGTGCAAATGCAGGCATTGAACGAGAAAAATGTTGAACATATTGAGACCATGGTGAGGAACAGGAAATTCGGACGGTCTAGCGAGGGTCAAATGTACGCTTCATACAAAATGGAAGATGAACCTAGTAGTTGTCCGTTTACACACTTTCACCATTTGATTTCGAAGTATAAAGCCATTCCGAATCATGAGCCCATTGAGAAAGACCATCTTTTCCCCCATGCCGATGATCTTGTCAGGGAAATATCAGTGGGACAAAAGATGAACGCGCGAAATTTTATGAAGACTATAAACATATGGATTGATCGTTGCGATATTATGCCTCGCACTGCAGCAGGCGAAGTGCTCGGGAAGTTTACAATGCACTGTTCTCGGCAGGGTGGAGCACAGCACAATTTTATTCCTGGGGCAAACAGATGGCCACTGCATGTTGTGAAATGGTGAGGTGGGTGGGGAACTTGTACACAAGGGGTAATGATTTGGAAATGAGGCCACCTGTCCAAACGTATCAGGACCTTAGTAGAGATTAGTCCAGCTTCCGGGAAGTGATGAGAGTGGCACTCAAAAAGTTGGATTTGCGTTTCTCCGTGGAATCGGATGATAATTTTGATTTTTTGAAGGGCTTTGACGCACGAATTTCAGCGCATCTTATCGGAAAGAATAACGCGAGAAGTCCATGCTCTAATGGACTAGCAAATAACGGTAGGACAACATTCGCACGACGGGGGTTGACGTGGGGAATGAAGATGGGATGGACCGGGAGTTAGAGATATCTCGCAGCTGCACGTGCATCCCGAGAATTCAGAACTGGAGGGATAATTCAGCATTGAGAGGTGGGATGTTCGGAGAACAATCTCTTTATTGCTCTTCGAGACTGGCCGAGTAGAGCAAGGAAGTCTGCATTCAAGTCAAAGTATTACGGCCGCAAGATAATTGCAGAAGAATACACTCGAATGAACGTCAGGCTTTGATCAGATTTTACAACACAGACCATGTTCCCCTTACAGCGTTTAAGCGGATGATACGGGCTGGTGTGGGGAATGGAGTCGAAGAAGGTGGATACGAGGGGAGGAAAGTGTAATGGGATGTGGAGGATAAGTTGGTGTTGGGATTGAGAAGGGAGTAAGGGCCGGGGGCCGGATTGGAAAGACAGGCCAGGGGGATGTGGGGTGGAAGGGCTTGGAAAGTTATGGTCAGGGTTGCAAGATTCAGGGGTCGTATTGGGGTGATGGAGAGGTTCAGTGTGAGATTCAAGACGGTAGTGTCTTCATTTGACGGGGAGGCCATTACAAATTAATTCCCCGTTGAATTGCCCGAATGAGGAATAGAAAGCTAACCATTTTCAGAAATTGACGTAAAGACGGTACCTTGTACGGGAGCAGGTCGATCATTCGCTGCCTAGAGAATCGATTTAACGCGTTTTGCGCGTCCACCGATACTTCGTTTCAGCTCAACATGAGCGCGGTCTGACTGAACCGTTTATAGAACCAATCAAACCGTGAAAACGGTCGTTCACTGGTGTCCAAAAGACAAGAAATTGTACCCATAAGACTACAAATAATTGTTCAAATCAGACTACTCACCAGCATACTCCTCTTCGGAATATAGAATGGCGGAGAGGGGTAGTTGTGTAAACTCGGCAAGTTTGAAATAGAATACTTAATGTCCACATTCTACAAGACATTTTCAAAAGGGGTTTCCATTTCTTACGGAGACGGTGTCTTTAAAAATTAAACAAAATCTAACCAAGCACAAACCATTTGATCTCTTCGCAAAATAAATTGATTGACTGAATCTCAATCTCTTTCTAATCTAGATCCAAAGAGGAGTTCCTACTCGGACGAGAGATTCCACCACGACAATTTGAAACACTTTTATCATGTTGCTTAAATGGAAGCTCTAATTGGCATTGTGATGAAGGAGATTCCAGTGGCGAGTACAAGTACAAATATACTTGTACAGGTTTGTGATTTACACTTCCTCTAATCGAACTGTAAGTTAGATTCAACAGTACGCTCAAGACCCTGCCGTCATTTCTTCAGACCATTCTAAGGACGCGCCCCTTGTATCTGCAGCAGTGCAATCAACTCTCTTCATCAATTAATATTGTGGGCACGGATTCGGTGCGATACTGATAACCTCATCGGTAGCAACATCATCACGGTTCACGCGCTTTGATACCCAATACTCATCACTTCGCGATGAAAATCGGTACAAGCTTGGGTTTAATCCAACGGTTAAAAGCCCGTTCATGAGGTACTTGATTGTCACAGATAGCCACTTGCTTCATGTTTCAGGCATCGATACACCCAGCGTTACAAATTTCCATTTTGTAACTAATTGATCCAGCACCATGTCGTTTGAGGTGCTCAGATATCAGCCCGCTGTACCTGGGTAAGTAGCGGTGTCCAATTCAAGCATATAGTGCATGAAAAATCTTTCATTGCATCTATGCGCAAGTTTTTTCGAGATTTAGATACCAAATGTATGGTCACTTAAGCAGCTTCACCAAAAAAAACATTTGCATCCACCAGCTCCAGGGCGACTCTCGAGCAAGGTACGTTAACGTCGCCATTTTGAGACAAAATCAGTGTTACGACAGATATTTTTTCAAATTACACAATAAATGAGCCCAAATTTGATGATTATTGTCAGGAAAGCCAAGCTTTTGTAATATTTATCAAGTTTGAAAGGGAAGCTGATGCATCAGTAGTTTCTACCTACACAAGCTACAACCAATGCTCCTTGGCAGAGGCGTTATTGTTGCTAACGCAACCTACCTCGTACAAACCTACCTGTTTGATTGTTTGCATCTTACTGAGGACCCCTCTTTCTATTAATACTCTTGTCAGGAGATTTGGTCGTCAAGAGGGACCAACATGTTGGAACAAGAGAGGACGGGGCAGGTCCTGGATGTGTCCCAGGTGAACCATTATTTTTTCCTTGAACTCTACAAGGGTCTTCTCCAAACGCGGCAATTTTCTAAGATGTTTCTACCAATGACGCGTTTTTTGGTATCATAGTGATATTGGCATCGTTAATATTCGGCTCACGGTGGTTTGGAACTGCTTGACCATCGAGTGCGGTTTTATGTCATCTCCTTCCTCTTCTTCGTCCCTAGACACGGCAGTGATTTCATTATTACCCATTTGCCTGCTGTAATTACCAACCCGATGTTCATGGGATAAGCGTCCGCACCGTCGTTAGCCCAGTCGAAGGAAAAACTTAAAGTTTGAGCTGCTTCTTCGTTAAGTTGCTCCTCACGGACTTGATCGTACTCTAGAATATCGTTTCCAGTATTGCTACCTGTATAAACTTGAGAAACCATACCGGCGCTGTAATTTTGGCTAACGGAAAAGGATTGTGGGGCTGGAGATCGACTTGGCGGTCTAGAATTTTAATTAAAGGATAGTGATCGTGGATGCGAGGATCGGCTTGGAGTTTTGGTGCCTTGTTCTGGTTCTTCCCGCTGGCTCGATGACTTTCCAGGGGAGTTCCTCGAACGGATAAGGTAACGGACTTTTCTGGCTTTGCTCTGCATGCGTTTTGAGATGAATTTCTTGATAGTCCAATTGTCTCAGGCTTGCGTATACGCTCGAAGATGCTTATTCTTTTTGAAGGACTTTTGAAGTTCTTCTTCTAAAGGTCTCATGATCCGCCGGGGAACATCAGAAGCAGTGTTCCCTCCGTAATATGTGGATGTGTTGACGCTTCCATTTAGAAACTACAGGATCTCCTCAAGAAAATCTGTTACAAAATCCAGAGCCGCCCTTTTTCTGTCACAGTCACAAAGGTTATCACTCCGTAATACCTCATACTGCATTGCCGAATTACCCGCAGGTTCTTGATTTTGTTTGCAAATTTAATTGAAGATGCATTCGGAAACGATGATTAATTTATTCATATCTCACGGTCCTTGCGATACGGCTGTCCCACTGCTTTGTGCAATACGCTTTGTATTTGGAATCCCAAGTGGTTCCGTAATGATTGATTATAATAGGATGTAAGTTTGGAGGAGTTGATGATCAATTTTGGGAGCTGCCCCGAGCAGAAGTAGAGCCAAGCTGGCCCTAGAGCAAAGGCCCAACCTTCAGACGGCTACTTCAATGCCATTCTAAAATATATTTACAGTCATGGATTCTTTTCTGTTTTCGCTTCGGCAGCAAGCACTTTCTTCGCTTCGTGTTGCTTTTTTACACGAATATCGTTTGAACATTGCAACAGGTATCGAGAGATTTATCTAAGGGATGATTAGCCGCTGCAAAACACTTCAACAAATGCCTTGGTACTTTACGGACTTGCTTCAATTCACAGTCTTGTCATCTTGGATATTTCTCCACTGAACGGATGGATAGATACATTTGTTGTCCTGATTTTCAGTGTCTTTGCGTTAATTTTTCTCTCGGGAAGCAAGTATGTCGCTCTACTATGAACAATAATCGTATTGCTGCCAATGTTAGAAGTAGTAGAGAACGAAAGGGGCCCAATGCAGCTGGATTACTACACTCTGACGACAATGCCAATCTATTCAGGAATCTTTGCGCGTCAACTCGAGGTGAAACGAGAGTTAATACCTCTGTGAATTATTTTGGAAACCACTGTGATCATACTGCGATTACGAGAAGCCTCGATGTCCATATTCAAAACGAAGCGGTGGTGAATGAAGCTAGGGTCCCCTTATTGGGTAATCACTGTTGGAACTGGGATCTATAAGCAGGGTTGCGCGGAAGGGGGGACATTATGAGCAGTCATGAATGTATGGCAGAAAATGAGTTGCAAAGTATGGCAGCGGGTGTTTTGTCCGAAAAACACGGCGATAGTAGCCAGTATCAACATATCATGACACTTCTAGTTCAAGATGAATCTCCTGACGACGCAAATTAATTATCGGAATCTGAGCTGTACTGCCGTTCTGGAGATGAGCCAGAAGAAAGTGAACTGATAGGGCATCAAAAGGTTATCCCAAAAGAGCGGTTCTTCGAGTGGGCTACTGCTAACAGGAAGTGGATTGACTTTTCCGTCAAGCTCTCCACCAAACACGCGACTATGAGGTAAATCATGCTCAAATTGGACACTTCTTACCCAGAATGGATAAATGTATCCCGAAAATTAGTCAAGTACTCTGAACTTCGAACCATAAGGTATTTGAGCTGTCGCTCGCATATGATGTGTCCAGAAATCATATTGACCCCGCAAGGTGTTCCGAGTAGCGTGAGACCGCGGTGCAATTTGTGCTCTAAGCGCAAGAGTTATTCTCATTATACCGTTTTTGAGTAAGTTCTGTTGCTGCCCCGCCTTCGTCAGTGGATGAAGGATCACGAGTCCATCAAATATCTCTTTCAGTATCGCTCTGAGAGATACCTTAATCGCTCTAGAACAGATGATCATGTATTGACCGACAACTTTGACCGAACATTGTTCAAACAGGTGTTTGCGGGGATCGGTGAGGAGAGTTCATATGTGTACGACATTTTCATAATACCTTCATGTGACTGATTTTATGTCCATAGGAATCTTAGCTACGACTGTTAGCCTATCACAGCTCTCAACTTGAATTTAGATCCGACCCAGAGATTCTAAATGTGGAATGTCACACCTTTTGGGTTTGTGGGAGGTTCATCCCAGCCAGGCGACTTAGAGTCTTTTCTGCACCCCCTGGTCATGGAACTGAAACATATCAACGCCAATGGAGGGACTGCTTTGCGCGTGTATGATAACAGTTTATTAAGTTTCGATTGTATGCTATATGAATGACGGCAGATATACAGGCTCATCAAAAGTTTTCTGGAAATCGCGGCCGAATCGCTAAAAATCATTTCCACTGTTGTGACGTTCCATTCTACTACTCACCGCGCTCTTGACGATACTATCTACTGTCTTCTATCAAAACAGCCAGATCTATAGCTCGCACAAGGCACAAATTTGAGCGTTGTACAACCCTGCCTCCCCCAGATTGCGTAAACGACACGATGCGAAAGCTACACTCAGGGTGCTTCGCCCCGACTCAGAGTTGGACAAGAATATGAAACAGATCATGCGAACTGAGACTGGAATCAAAGGCAAAAATTTATTGCACCAACTACCGACCTTTGCACCGTTCAGCTTCTCTCCTCTCGACACAATGCATCTGGGCCTCAACATATCCAAGGATCTCATGGCAATATTCAAAGGGGGACAAGTAGACATCTAATATCTAGGGAAGGGCACTATGTTGCTGCAGAGTATTGAGATGGTGGCACACTTGGCCCAGGTTCCATTTCCAAAATGAACGTGTCCTATTCCAGAGTGTTGATTATTATAGAGTAGACTTTCAATCTTTCTGGAGGGTTAGACACCCCGCATTTGTTTTTGGCGGATTGGGCATCAGATCTGAGGGTTAGTAAGTACGGACAAGTTCATCATGATGCTGTTATCAAAAGATTATTCTGGGCTGCCACCATCGGTGGCATACGGGTAATTAGCAACGCTATAGTACTTGTTGCGCATGTGTAACCATCTGTTTGTAGTTATTCATCAATGAGAGGAAGAAAGAGATTCATTTTGGATCCAAACCGAGAGGCGAACCAACTTCTTCCCAGAAATGAAGTATCACCAGGTGGGGCTGATCGTTCACTGGATGGCTTTGCTTCTTCAAAAGTCATCTCTTGACATGATATCGCCTTTGATACCGCTTTGAGTGAGCTGTGAGTTTTTAAGTGATACGGGACACGTAGAACGATGTTTAGGGGTGAATCTACAGGATCTGCTTCAGTCATGACGCCATTTGATCGCTGAAGAACGGGGATTTCAAGATGCTCCTCAGCGATTTAAATGGAAGTGCTTCATATGGTTGTTTCGCAAATATATACGAGGTGGTTCACAGCATGAAGATTTGGTTGTAGCTAGGGTACAGCCGCACTCGAGGAAGAAATACTGAGCAAGATATTCATTTGCGACGCAGAGCAAGAAGTGAATGGTATGGTGAGCACACAGCTGATGTTCGAAAAGATTGGGTAAATGAGTGCATTGATGATTATTACAGTAGTTGCTCCTCAGCATTCCCAGAAGGACACCTGTAAATTAATTTGCAATAGATTCATGCAAGGATTGATCACGTACACCGCGGCCCAAATTGCAGGTAAGCGTCTTAAAGGACAAGTGGCCCAACATCTAAACGCTAGGTACGGCAAAGCGCCGCATAATATACCCTTTGAGACTTTCCAAAACTTAGTCTTTGGATGCATTACGAGACATTGATGGAGTACAGAAGAAGTTCGGAACATTTTTTTGGAGCAGTTTTGCGTTACAAATAGAGTTCCGGAGTAAAATTGGCAAACAGCCGCATTTTAATCCAAACGTACTCCATAATTGTCCATATAGCATCCGCACAAAAAGAAAAAGTTTACTAGGGTATCCTTTGGAGAGTCGGGCGAAATCTTCGATTGTTTTGTACTTATCGTAGCCTAGATATGACAGTTTACTTCGCAGTAGCCTATTTTAGTGGGTGAAATCACTTGTAACCCATAATTGACGCATATCTTTGCAGCAGTAGTCAGTGGGTTGTTGAAAATATCTATAAAAAGATTGAATATAAAATCTCCGATGTAAATTGTCGCAACAACAGAGCTTATTTTGTTGAACTGACCGGTATATTTGTGGTGAGTGAAACAAATCACTGGTTAAGGCCGCTACTCGGCCGAACGCCAGTATTTATTTTACTTCAGCTGGACTAAAAAGGACAAAACCACATTGGCTACGGGTAGGTGGGTGAGGTCTGTACAAGACCGAAGGCCCGTGAAGAAGAGTAGATTCTAAAGTTTTGCTACCTAGCCAAGAATGGCAACAACGGGATTTGAAAAGAAAGTAGACTTTGCCCCGAGAGAATGAGGTTAATAAGAGAGGTGCCACCAATAAGGGGAGCTTTAAAGAGAAAAAATCATTAAAATACAGATATTCTATAGTGTGGGTGGCTATGTAGCACATCACCACATTGATCGCTAGCATAGTGTACCTGATTCGAATCGACTAGGTCCCCTAAGATATGACTAACACTTCGTAGTCTACTAGTGGTGAGACTCCTGAGGTGCACAAAATTTATTTGGACGTATGACCTATTTCTCAATTGTGAGTGAGCAAGTTTGATTCTCCAGGATTGAAGTCAAGGCGGAGCAACGATTAACCTTGGGAAAGGCGCCAGCTGTGTCGTGGGCTGTGCGCACGAACCCCACGTTTGAAACATCCTCGACATCATACTCATCCTTGACTGTGGTGATGTCTATCGTGGGTCTTTTTTCGGTCATAGAATATCATTTAGTTATAACGTTGAATAGTGAGTTGGAGTCCGTTCGCATATTCAGAAGAATATCTCGGCTGAGATATGACTGGAGATCCTTTCGAGGTATATACGTAAAGTCGGAGGCATACGCGAACGCGAAAACTTCAGCTATGAGTACAGTGCGGACAACGGGATGACTTTTCTCGATGTAATAGTGGAGCATACGGAACTTGTGAGAAGAATCCATGAGCCGAATGATAAATACAAGCTGAGATGTGAGATATTCGTTATTGGAAGGTTCTTCTGAGAAGGCGGTGATACGGGGCAAGTAAACATCCAAGGAGAAATATGAAAGCGCTGTATGTGGATTTTTATGGAGGTACTTGAAATATTTTTCCAAATTTGAGATTTTCTCTAAAGTGAGCTAATATTAGGTACCCTGAGCGACCAAGGAGACAGCAAAGTAACTTTTCGGGCGATTGTGAGCAGCCCGAGCAAGCTTTGCGCGAATATGTCTGTATTCATCGAAAGATGCCCCTTCAGGAATAGTGCGAAGCTTAGAAATGTATGAAATTTGCCATAAAACGACATTATTGTTTGCAAAAGAGACATGAAATCCTGATTTCATCGAACTCTGTCTCTCTCTTGAGCCAAATTTCTCGATCATTTGAAAGTATAAGGAAGGCATCATTTTCGCATAAGATTGTATCGTATACATAGACGACAAAGAGCCCTTTTAATCCATCGGAAATACTTGATATCCTTTTTCCTTTTAATCTCCTGCATATGGAGGCCGTAGAGAGTTTTGACTAATTTGAGTACTTTTTCATATGGTAGTAGCAACTGAGGGGGTGATCTTAAGTAGCAATCTTGGCAGAGAGTTCCTTATGAGTGAAGGTAAGCCTAGCTGAAATCGTCGCCTCAAAATCGGAATATGTAAACTACTGTGACTAAAGAGAGGACTTGAGTTGAATACTGAATCAATTTTTTAAAGCTATGAACTAGGAGTTTTTTATCCTTGTCACGATGCCTTTGTGCTACGACGTGAGCTTTGAAGACGAGTTTTGCTGTTTCTATATTTCTTTTTCAGGACTAATCTAACTTTTAAAATTTTAGCATATTTTTGAAGATCTGACATCGAAGCAGCAGTCCAGGTTTGCATTCCAGGAGGACTTTTATTTACGTTCGATTGGCGTCCGGAAGTCGCGGGAGATTTATGTGAAGGTCCAGAAGATGGAGCGTTTCCGAGAGGTAGACCGAAAATACCCAGGAGGATTTATGAGTGAATTGATTTAACATCGAGTACAGGATGGCATCAACATTATCATACGGCGGATAAGAGATGGTCCAAGTTTCTTGTGTACGGACGTAGGTTGGTGACCGAAAACTCTGTCTGAGTTCCATCCTTATCGATAAAAGATTTTTCACCTTCAAGAAGTAACATCTTATAAGGTCCAAGCCATTTGATACGCTCCTTTTCACGACACACTAGTACCTCTTGACCCAGTCCGAAATTTGCAGTAGAAAAGAAAGGAACATTGGCGAGGCGAACCTTTTAAATGCAGAGTCGGGAGGTAATAATTTCCATTTCTGTAATAGCAAGGGATAGGGGGCGCATTCGTTGTGCCTGATTGGGGAAGGATTTATTGGCGGAAATGAATACATGTAAAGTCCCGAGGACAAGCAGTGAGGGGACAAGCCCATCAGCGTTCATAGTATCGTTCATAGCTTTGATATAAAGGTAGCGAATAACATGAGGGTCTAGTTTTGATTACTCTAGGTGGACTTTGAGGTAGATTCTGCGCAATAGTTCGTGGTACTTTTCGCCAGCTCCAAGAGAATGGTGTCTTTCAAAACCTGAGATATCAAGTTTGATACCTGCAATTGAAGCAATTTCTTGGAAGCGAGCCGAAGTAATGACGGAGCCTTGACCAGTGCCCATGGTATCAGCCTAACCGGGGTAAATGGCGGCCCAAAATGGAGAAAAGTCTACCAAAATATCTTCAAAAGATTCGCCTTGTAGGAAGCAAGCTCCCTAGAAATTGATATCTAGGTCTAAAACGTGAAGTACTGGGCAAACATACATACCGGCCATGTAGAAACATGAGGTCCAGGAATACTTTGATTAGCACAATATTATCTGGAGAAGAGACTTTGAAACTCTGAAGTTTTGGCGAGAAAATCGGACAAGTTTTGAACTAATCCGTGATTTGTTGAAGAAGTATTTTTTTCGGGGTTGCCCTGCCAAGGTGTGTCCAAGGGGCATAGGTAAGGGGTAGAAGGTGTCTGACTACGACTTGTCGGAATATCCCCGGTTAAAAGTCGGTGACTTCATCTTTAGTGTCATGTCGGGGTATAGATGATGCGGGCTGATCCTGAAGGTTGTGTCCAAGGGGAAAGGATGGAAATCATTTCCAGGATAATAGTCCTCGAAGAGGTTCGCCTTAGGATTGTCAAATAGGTGGGTACCATAGAAAATATCTACAGGAAAGTTATCATCATGGTCGGTGAAACTGGATATTTTCGAAAAGAACACTTTTCAAAACTTAAGTTTCTTAATTGGGAACTTCTGTGAGTAAAAGATAAACCAGTTACTGTGAGTTTTTGAAATTTTCTGGGTGAGGGCATTTTTTTAGGAGGTGATTTTTTGTCGTAGTTCCAGCATTGCAAAGGGGAGTTAGGGAAGTGATTGAAGTGATAGTAATGAGATTTTAGACCGAATAGATTGGTTCTAGAGTATGTATTGGGAGGAATATAACGAGAATGCGTGGGATGTTCTGAAGTAAAGTATGTGGAGGGCGATACTATAGTTCTGGAGCGGCGATTGAGTGCAATTGAAGATCATTCCTCCGTTTGGATTTCCCCGTGTAGATTAGGCAGTAGGTGTTAATAATTTGTATCACCGTTCGTTGCGTGCGTGAGGACGTGCGTTGACAATGAAAATCCTGCGACTGCTCCGCGGAGCAATTCGATCTTGGTTTCTTCTACTCTTTTTTGAAGAGTAATCCGCGGCAAATATTTGATAATAATCTAATCGACTTTATCAAGAGCAGGTGATAGCGACGGGGAAGATGCGATAAGTTCTTCAATCTGCAAGTTACGAAGATATTGGCGGAACTGATTTTGACGCGAAATCGTATTAACTTTCTTGTCGATTGGAGCGATAATTGTGCTGCTAAAATTTGCGAAAATATCTTTTATATTGTTCTTATAGAAGAAGAATGTATCATCACGGAACAGTGGGCGTAGAAATTGCATTTTCTGTCCTTCAAATAAAGGGAGGTCTCAAGCGGTGTACTAAAGTTTTCTGTAACAGTGTACTTTCTAGCGGCCCTACTGAAGCATTGCGACATATTGTTGAAAATTGTTAGAATATCTCGGTTGCTTACATTAAAGGTGGAGGTAAATGGTGGGAGAGCTGCTAAAGGAACAAATCTGTTTGACAATATTGCCTTGATATATTTGATGCACGCATCAGGTTCTGGGCCATGGAAAATAGCGGAGGCGATATTCTCAACAACATAATCGAGGTTCCGCGCAATGGTAAAATTACTGCTTTCAAGAAATGATTTTAATTTTCTATAAATAAGAGGACTTGAGACTATGTTACGCCCAAACATGCGTCGAGTTTAGATCATATCTCGAAATTTGGCCTTTTGTTTTTCCGCGAGTTACCAGAAAAATATTTCTAACTGTAATGAAAGTTCCGCTTTGCGCAGAACTGCACTGAAGAAGGAGACTCACAATAATGCCACACTGCATAAATTTGTCTCGTCGTCCACAGATAAAGAATTGTACTGTACTGTACTCCAGAGTTAATGAAGTTTGTATAGTGATAGCAGTGATAGCAGTGATTTAAGGCGTACAGTACGAGATGTAAGCTGTGCAGAGCTCTGTACGTTGTACGGCAAAAGATTAGTTTAGAGAAACCTTTGATGTCTTTCGACTTTTTTGTTTTTTCCTCTCTTTTTTTGTTCTCCTTTTTTTGATTTTTGATGTTTTGAAAATGTTTAAAATATTATTCTTATTTTAATGAAGAATAATGGTAATTCTAATTAACGACGGTCTTGCAAGTATCGGAGTTGGTGGCGAAGAGGTGTACTTTTTTCGTGACTTCGTAGGCCTTGTTGGCTTGGAAACCTGCGATCACATGGACTACAGTTTAGCACCTGGCGTTCAGATAGTCTCTGTATGGTTCCCTTGTGGGAGTCATAGTCTTGGTGGAGCTGTAATTGATTGTAATCACAACACGTAATTTTACAGATGGTACAGAGGAATGTCTTGAGATTCCTTTTGTGGACGCGCTATTTTACGATGAGGTAGAGGTTAACGATTACCCTGACGGAAGGGGCTTTAGGGATCAGGTGCGGGGAGGGACAGAGATGGTGCGGGTCACACTGCGGCGGGCGCTGGGAACCAGTCTTTGAGGGGCGGCGTTAGTGATGGTAAATGGAGTTGGACGAGTGGGATCGGGAGCAGGGTGGGAGCGGAAGGGGGGTACACGAGGGAGGGGAAGATGGGGTGGGCAGCCAAGAATGGGTGGGGATGAGGACATTTTCGGGGGATGAGGACGGGAGCGGGTCGGGATGGGCTCGAAGAAGGAGAGGCAGGGGGGTTGTTCAGGTTGATCGCTTTTAGGGAGATTGGGGAGCTTGGCGAGGGAACAAGACAGGCGAATTCCGCCTCATTTCATACCGGCGGCCATCTTTCCAACGAGTCCTCATAGGGATTCGCGAGGGGCGAGATGGAGGTCGAAAGAGTATAAGTCGACTTCGTGGCAGATTTAGTCCCAATTGAGTACAATGCTCGAAACTTTGATTTATGTGGATTTTATGGTGCAAAAGTACCGCGCTATTTCGCCCCGTGGCGATGGAGCCTTTTCTTCTGTGGCTAAAGTCGATGAATAATTCCGAGTTTCCCATGGGCGACTATTCGGTGAATGATGAATAGTTTTCTGTACAGAAAAGTATGACGGAGTTTTTCGACAGAATATTGGTAGGTTATTTAATATTTGAATGGAATATTTTCAACGGCATCATATCTTTATCGGAGTGATATACGGATAGATGGGGCTGTTAGCGGCTAATTGAGGATTCCAGGAGGTATTGGTTGTCTTGGAAGATGGCGGTGGCTAATATGCGTGGTTTACCTCCAGAAATATGTGTGCACCAAACGGCAGCTCGAGAAAGGTTGGATACAAAAATACCTTTCTTAGTTGTGACTGAAAGGAGGTTTCAGCGATTTCGAGGGGGAGCGATATCATTGGAATTTTTCAGGGTCTCATTAGCCGTCTGGATGGATACATGGCCCTTCTGGGAGATGAGAGGGATATATTCGGGGGTAGAAAAGGTGTAAGTGCGAGAAAAATCGGGGTCTTTCTAGGATGGGGATAGCCCGTGTGAATTGATTGTTTAGGGTAATAAGTGGAGACATTTCTATCTAATGAAGGATTAAAGGGATTGTATTGAGTAGTACCGCGTTATTAAAGGTTGTTAATTGGGTAAAGAACACCTATTTAGGCATTCGTAATTGTAAATGTTTCAATAATATTTTCTTGAGATTTTGTTTTGGCCTGTTCTAGTATTTACTCTACATGAATGCACCTGGTATACCAAGGGCTTGAAGCAATCTTTCAAATTTGACCAGCTTACTGTGAGTGATAAGTCTGAGCCGGTGGGGATTATTAATGTATTCAGGGGCACAAAGTTTAGTATAAAACCACTAGGTTCCGTCGATAGTCATAAGTTAAAAGAGATATTTAGAACACGCGCGGGTGCCCGTGAAGGGATCGCATAATCTCCAGAAGGAAGGATCGAGGGAAGCGCTAGTAAAGGGAGGGGTAATTGGGGATGGGCTCACCGTTAAGGGATAAAAGAAAACTTTAAGGGTCTCGATGGATTTTAGACCTTGTAATTGGGGGCCAAACGGTTCTTTCCTTTTTATTCTACCCTCATCCTACCGTTATCCTTATAAGGATATGTAACCCACACTAAAAGATACTGTCTAATATGGATATTGACGAATATTCACGAATAGATGGAGGGGAAGGGCTACCACGCACAAGCTGTGCTAATAGTCTCTTATATTCCTCCTATCATTTGAAAGGTGCCGTTCAAGCTTCGTGGTGACCGGCAAACTGAAGTACAGTACAGAAACGCGTGTGACGGTGGAAGCACAGTAGATACGGATACTAAATCCAGAAACAGATCCGTATACGAAGTCCAGATTGTGCTCGACACTAAATCAGGCTAAAAGAACTCGGATGAGTCACTTTTGCTTGTTGAAATCGGTTCGAGAACTCCTTTATGAATGGAGCGGGTACACCACAAATCGGAATAGATAATTTAGCAAAATTGAGGATCGATGTTGATCCAAAAGATTCGAAAAGGAGCTTCGTTTTGCTCGTTGAAAATGACAGGGTAGTGGCCACGGACAACACGGATTCGGATTGACATACTTCATGCTTGTACTCAAAGTTTTCAAGTTTCCTCTTTCTCGTGTTTAGATGGAGGAATTTTCTTCTGGTCCCCCTTTTTTGTTGGAATGGGTGCATGGTTCAGCGTTTGCCTGGAGATGTCTTTAGTTGATTATAGGCCATCTCCAGCATGATGCAGGTGTATGAAAACTCTAAAACACTCCCTCTCTATTAGACTACTGAACGGGGCTGTAGTACCATGCTGTTACAATTTCACCTTGAAATTATGGAGCACTGAACAAGATGGCGGTTGTACCTTTTAATGGTGCCTCTCTGGTCCTGAGTACCGGGTCTTGGATTTCCGAAGGGCGCTTAATGCATTTCAAGAAAGGCGCTGACAAACGACTTTCAATAGAATGCTGAACGTGTCATTGCGCTGGACCAACATTTCACGCTGGACATATACGAATTGAGGGCTTTTTATACCTTTTTGAAATTCTGAAAAAATGAAAAAGTGAAACCTCATGGCATACCATTTTCAATATTACAGTCTGGATAACACCTTTCCAAGTCCATTTAAGAATGCAACAAGGAGTGTGGAATAAGATAGCCACAGCTTGTTCCACCACCCTGCCTTTTGGAAGATGATGCACCCTAATATTTTAGGCAGAGTACTACGTTGCAAGTACCGACGTACTTTCTTGAGAATCACGAGATCGACCCCCACCCGGCTTATCAGCATAAAACTGCAATCACATAACGTCACTGTCAACATATACCCCTGGACCATGGGCAATCGCCTATATCCAATGATGCCTCAGCAGATGATCAGACAGAGCAAAAGGGCAACAAAAGGGGGCCGATTGCATTAGCGGCTATCGCAGCTGCCTCGACAGCAGCACAAAAAGCACTCAGCTTCCCCGATGGCAGACATCATCGCATAGTTAGGAAATTTCACACCTTTTATTTTGAGTAGCATGTTACTTTAATTGAGGAAGGCCATTCTAGGTGTTTGTACCGCGTTACAAAGGATCAGTTATATAAAATATGCCGCAGAATATATCCAAAGCTTGTCCGCAGCCTACAGAGACAAGCAAAAAAGAATGCCACTATCTCCGTTCCAGCTATGCTGCGCATTAAATTACGCATATTAGCTGGAGTAAGCTATTTGGATGTGGGTTGGTAGCATGATATTGGATAGATGACTATGTACGTAATATTTCATGAGACTCTTCATGCACTTGACTATTGTCTGGATACAACTGTCTTTTCAAAAGATGAAACGCAGTTCAGTGTATAGGCAGCTCTAATTTGCCGCAATCGGGGAAGTCCTTCGTGCGGAATTATATCTGGTCTTGACGGTATTGCTACTCAAATCGAACAGCCTAGAATATCGGATACCATTGATCCCCGGAAGTATTACACCCGGAAAGGGTTCTTTGCTGTTTGCGTCCAAGCATCTGTTGCTGCTAACCACAATTTTTTGTTTTTTTCTGCAATAAAGGCAGGATATACCCATGATTTAGATGCTTTTCAGTACACGAAACTAGCAGATGTGATTGGCTCAAATGTTTTACCCCCTTGGGCTGTAATTACCGCGGATGACACGTATAGAAATGGTTGTCCTATTCTTAGTACATACAGAGGGAGGCGTCTTACGCAAGAAGAGGCCTCATTTAATTACTACTTGTCTTCAGCAAGGATTTCCGTTGAACAGGAATTTGGTATTTTGGTGAATAGGTTTGGTATTTTATAGTATCCCCTCCACTTTGGGTTGGCAAAGCTAACGCTTATCAGTCTTTTTCATTCAGAATACACAAAAACATTATTGATAAATTTATATGTGGAGAAAATACAATAGCACCAATGGGTGACGAAAAAAGAGTGCGGGAGGACTCAATTGTGTATCTTCAAAATGTTTTGCATACAGCTCGAAAGTTTGCCAAAAATTGTAACCGCACTAAGGAGCAATCTGGACTTCGCGACAGAATTTCATCGCGGTTCAACCAGGTAGGCTTCATACAACTGCATCAATCCGGAAACAATCATAAATATTCAAAGTTTAGGAAGCTTTTTAACTGATAATTTCATATAGACTACATAAAATGTCGTTATAACATTAATTTTCGGCATCATCGGCCGCTAGTAGTAATGTTTCTTTCGTTGTATTAATTGAAACTAAAAGGGACAGAGAAGACTTTCCTTTTCTGTCTGTGGCCTCAAAAAGTGCTTTTTCACGTTCGACCTCTTCGGTTTGTTTCGAATATTCTGTACTGATCGGCTTAAGGGTGGTGGATAATGCATCTATCCCAACTATACTCATTTCTTGCAGCCCTTGTTTATGTCTCTTGCTCGGAGCGGTTGAGTCTTAGTATGGTCCAACCCCCCCTCCAACCCCTTGCTTCCTTTTGGCGTCAGTATGCATTGCTGTCGTAGCCAGCTTTACCAACATCGGAAATCGTTTAAGAAATAAATAGACGTACAGAACGTAGGATTTTCCCTATCTGAACTCCATAAACGATTCACTATCTCTGTCCCCTCTAGCCTCAAACCTGAACATACAGGTCCACTATATGCTCTTAAACTCTGCGAACTTTCTTCGCAGTAGCTTCCCTTCCATTTGGTGTAAACATACTTTCGGTTAAAGCACTGCGATTGCACTAATTGATACACCTCAGCTTAGTGATTGTATCGCTTCGGGGTTAAAATTCTTGTCGTTATATAGCGGTGCATTAAACTCCGTCAATGGGTTCTCATACGTAGTATCAAGCTCCTCCCTAGACATGGATTCCATCAGCTTCATCCTAGCTACTGTCATCCAGGCATCACTAAAAAAGTGCACAAGGGGATAGTACTCTTTCGACTCAATATCTGGCTGACGTGCACAAACAGACACGTTTCCATTCACAAAAGGAGGCTTTCCAACTTTCACTTCGCCATTCTTAAACACAGGGCAGTCGCTTTGCACCCATTGGATTTGTTCAGTGAAATTAGTAAGTTTGAGTATTTTGACAAATTTGGGCTTAACGCACTCCATTATCATTGGAGATTACTTCTGCTCACCACGCCTCATATAGTCCACTAAAGCAAGGGCTTGGACAATAGAAAAACCTTACTTGCGTCAGTTTGATAACAATGATGTCTATCTTTGTCGGTAAGCTGGTGTTCTTAGCTCCCGTTATTTTCCGTGCGCTAAGCATATCCGTACAAAGGTTTTTCCTAAGAGTTCCTTCTTAGCTGCATCTTGTACAGACTCAAAATCGGATTATATGACCCTCCTAGGATAAATCTAACCGTCATTATCCAGAACTTCTGCACCATTTTCGCCTTGGCGCTGTAAGACAGGAGCCCTTGGGTCAAATATATGAAGAAGAAGACCAGTCTACCCAAATATCTGATTAACATGAGTCATGAGTTTAGGAGGCACATTTGCTACCGGATTGACTTCATCACTGCCTAGATCGATCCTCTCCGCGGTTTCCATTCAAGCAGTATCGCGAGGACACTAGAGGAGGCGTTTCGAGGAGACACTTTGGACCAAAGAAGGCTTTGCAGTGTGGGTATTGTATTTTGATAGAAGATTTCGGGTGATTGTTGCTTTGCGATGTGTGCGTGGGGGAAAAGAAGCCTTGGGATGACTGATGATTTGTGGTGTTGGGGGCACGGCGTGGATGCAGTCGGATGACTTTGACGCGGGCGGCGTGAGTAAAAAATGATGAGCAGCGTGGGGTAAGAGGAGTATTGGGATGACAGATGGTTTGCGGGGTGGGCAGCGTGGGTTGAATACGTCGTGGGTGTTATAGGGTCGAGAAAGCTGTGCGGGATGCAACAGTGCGTGCGGCACAGGATGAGGGATGCTTTGCGTTTAAGGAAGTTGCTGGGTTTGGCAAATTGAAGTCTTGGTCTGTCGCCTTGCGAAAAGAGTAGTTTCTTCCAGAGGACGACGATCTGGTTTCCAGCTGGTATTAGAGCGGAAACAGAATTGAATTAGACCTCCGGTTTTTAACGTTTCTTGGAATGCATGAATGAAAGGACAGATATCTCATCATAGGTTGGGATTCAAGTCGATATCGGCTCGTTTCTCGTTTCAAAGTGTTACCGCGAAATCCTAGATTTCCAAGTAAGGGTTTCAAACGCTGAAACATACATGGAAATCTGGTTTATGGTGATTTGTGATTCATTTTTTGACTTTTCTATTTTTCACGTTTCAATAAACGCCACTGAGGTCCAATAGAACTCTACTGTATGTACAGCATTGTAAATTACATAAATTAAAGTACCGTACAGTACTAGCGTTTTTGGGCTGCTGGCTGCGATTTGTGTTTGCACTTATTATCATCTACCCCCCTCTTGGTAAAGGTATCTAAGGGTATCTCTACCGCCACCGTTGTCAAAGTAGCAAAAAACATAATTTTGGTCATCATTGCATCACGTAATTGGCTGGAGTAGACTTTGCAACTTTTTACATTTTACACATTTGAGGGAGCAGCAGTCGAATTTCACCGGTTTCAGTGGGGAGATACCTCACTTCCGACTACATGGACTTCTTTCGGAAAGCGGACAGCAGCCAGCTGTACGCCATCGCTTCGAGCTTGCTCGACGCGAGCAACGACGAACAGGAACCTCGGCAGGAGCACAACTGCTCGCTAAATGGGAAGTCCGCTAACATCAACCGCAAGCGCGACAAGCTTAATGGCCTCCTCTACCGACAGTACTTTTCTACTGACCAGATCTACAACCAGGAAATATTGTAGCGACGCTAACGCCTTTCGCGCGCGATTTTCAACCGCCTTTTCGAGGCCACAAATTCCAGCGACGACTATTTTGTGCAGCGCCGGGACTATAGCGGCGGGCTTGGACTGTCGACGTTCCAGAATATCACTGCGGCGATCCGCATCATTACCTACGGAACCGCAACCGAAGCTATGCGAGAAGCTCGGTCTGTCGGAGTCTACCGCGTTGCAGTCTATCTTGCGGTTGTTGGACATCGTAGTCGATACGTTCGAAGCGGACTACCTCCGCAGACGGACGAAAGGTGACGCCGCGCGTCTGTTCACTGCGTCGGAGAAGCGCCTCTTCCCGGGCATGGTCGGGACCATCGAATGCAGTGAGTTGCGTTGGAAGAATTGCCCTTAAGCCTTTCACTGCCACTACAAGGCCAAGGAGAAGACGCAGGCGGTGGCCTTCGAGGCGATTGTCGGCCACTTTATGTGGATACGGTAAGCCTTCTTCGGCATGCCAGGCTGCTTCAACGACATCAATATCGTCAAAACATCCCAGCTGTCGGAGAAGATCGCCTCGGGGACTAACCTGCCGTCGCGAGAGTATCATATCAACGGCGTGCCGTCACAAAAGCCGTACTGGCTGTGTGACTTGATTTACCCAAAGTAGCCAATGTTTATCGGGACAATCCTGCACGCCCTGTCGCTAAAGAACAATTATTTTGCAACAATGCAGGAGCTCGTACGCAAAGATATCGAGAAGTAGTTTGGGGTAATGCAAAGCATGTTGCACATCCTGGTCGTGCCGTTGCGCATGTGGGCGCTGGAGAAATGAAGCAGATCATGAAGTGCACGATCATTCAGCAAAACATTGTGGCTGAGGAGCGGATGTTCGCGGCGGGCGAGGGCGATTAGATAATGGAGGATGCGGTGGTCTGGAAGGGTCCGCCCCCAATGCGGGGCGGGCAAGTACAGCTACATGGTGCGGTGGCGGAAGCAGCAGAGAGTTCGATCGCGTCGATTTTTACTCTTCAGTAATTAAAAGACAAGGATCAGGAACACGAAATGAACAAGCGGCTTTCGGTAGACCACCATCTCTGGATGATTTATCTTCATTTATGAGAAGTAAAAGCCAGGGCGCGTATCAACGGAGAAGTATCCTCTTTGTGCGAGAGCTCTAGCGGTATTGTAGGTCCGTTCTGAATGCTAAAAATTTTTTTAGCTCGTTTACTTCGTAAAAGAATTGGACCACTAGCTCCACTCGGAAGCCAATTTCACAATGCATTATCCGTCTACTCAACGCCGCATGCCAACTATGCTAGTGCTTCCCCGCCAGGCTTTTTCAGCGACTTTTGCAGAGTTCCCTTCAGCGCCAGGAGGCGTACTTACTGAATCTTGAAAAATCCAGCGCCATGTCAGACTCAGCCCTTCTAGGCCCGCTCGGGAACAACTAAATGTCGTTGTGGCGCTCGAGTGCAAGAAAATGGCGATTCTGGAGTTCAAATACGTCATTTGCCACTCTTAACTTCTTCGTGGATTGCCCCTCGAGGATGCGAAAATCCTTCGCGCAGTGACATCCCGGGGGGGCGCTCCGGCCTTTTCCGGGTATTCTCCAAGCCACCAGGCTTAGAAGACGACGACGAAGAATTCTCATCCCTGACTGTCCCAACCCCAGACGCCTCATTGTCCTCTCCGTCGCGGCCCGCTGTCCCACCCATCGAACTGCTGACGCCGCTTGCCTGGAACTTGGACAGATCCCTGTGCACGAGCCACGACCACATAAAATTGAACTGGGTTCTCACATCCTCGCTGGGGTGCTAAAATTTCTTCTTGTTGAAGAAGGCTGCTGCCAGTCGTATCTCATCCGCATCGTTCGTGCCGCTTCGTTTAAGTGCCTTGGTGCTCG
This sequence comes from Kappaphycus alvarezii, assembly GCA_002205965.3. Lineage (NCBI taxonomy): Eukaryota > Rhodophyta > Florideophyceae > Gigartinales > Solieriaceae > Kappaphycus > Kappaphycus alvarezii. The sequence goes on from NADL03000599.1 coordinate 2,315,137, forward strand.
CCTACAACGCGCTGAAGTGCGTGCAGTTCGTCGGGAAGTGCCTACACCGCGTCACAAGGGACCTGTTCGGACGTACCGCACACTCCGATGGCTTCGTTTCCTTGTACGCCTCGTAGATGAACTTACAGAATGTATGGCCATCCTGATCGGAGCCGACAATCTGTTCGGTGCGAACCGCCATGTACGCCTGCGCAACGACCTCGTCCTCTTCGGTCGTGTACGTCCAGCCCCACTTCCGGGTCGGGGTCGCGGAGGTCGCCATTTGTGCGTCTTGCTCGATACCGAAAGCATCAGCTCGTCAGTGGGGACGCCGTGCCGAGAGGTCTTTGTAGTAGTACTTCTCTGGTTGGGATTTTGGCGTTACATTGCTTTGGGAGTTTGCTTCTTCCCGCCAAAGCTCTCAGTCCACAGTTACTACACTGTAGGTGCTCAACTGGAAATCTGAGAGGCAAATCTTCTCGGATTTGCCACTGGTCTTTTCGGATTTGCCTCCAATCTTTTCGCAAATCTTTTCGGATTTGCCTCTTTAATTTGCCGTTTTGGCACCTTTGGTAATTTGCTGCGGCGCCGATTCGAAAGTCAAAATGGCATCAAAGCATTAAATTTTGATGTTTTGATAATTCCGCCCCCAGCCTGAGGAGATACTCTAATGTAACGTTTTTATATTTTTAAAAAACAGATACTGTACAGTACACTTCAATCATGGAAATAGAGAGCTTACACTAGATTCCCAATCTGTACTGTAGTGCACAAGAATCAGCCAAGAGTAGCCTCGGATTCAACAATATTTCACCCGCATATTTTCGAATCTTGACTTGACCAATGCGCAGGGAGCTCGGCCCTGGTTGAAACCTTTTTCAAAAAGCCTTCGAAAACGGCATCCGAATCGAAAGGAGAGATCTCTTTGGAGCAATCGCTTCTTGAGTCGAATTGTACTCCCAGAATCTTTGAAGCGACCAGCAAACATCCCATCCCTGTGCGTGCTATTCTTTGACAATAACTCGTCCATCTCCTGTCCCTCCAGCATCGCACTTGAACGACATGCGTCACATCGGCATCAGCACCACGCGCACAGCAACTTTCCAACCGCCCCCCGAGCCGACCACTGCATTCACTCGTCATATGCCTCACTCACTCGCCAGCTCATTCATGCTTGCCTTTTGCGGTCTACCCAGTAACCTGAATCTCAACACACCTTCCGCGTTTCTAGGATGCAAACGACCTGAATTGCGTGACTGGTGTAGGACTGGTGAGGTAGACACGAGGTGGGCGAGAACGGGGCGTGTGATAATTCATTGCGGTCGCCGGGGCGGTAGTCGGGGTGGAGGGACTTTCCGACCGCGTGGGGATGGTCGTCGTCCGAATCGGGTAGCAGAGTTGATTCGACGGGAGATGTCTGGCATTATCGACAGTGAGTATTCTAGGGCGTTTTCGTGGGACGAGGCATCGTCGTCTGTGTTGGTTAGTATTGTGGATGTAAAATGTTCGGACGATTTACGGCACGCGCGCGTGAGTGTGTCGGTGTTGGGGACTGAGGATCAAAAGAAAAGGGCATTGGATTGGTTGAAGGGGGCGAAAAGGGAACTACGATTTAAATTGGCGCAATGTGTAACACTCAAGTATATACCGCAGCTTTCGTTTACAGAGAGCGAGCTGGCGCAAGCTTTGAAGACAATGACAATTTTGGACCAATTGGCTCAGGAAAGGGAGATGAAGAGAGTTGGATCGGGGGCGACGGCAAGCGTGACTCCATTTGCAGGTGAACAAGAAGTTGGCAAGGATGATTTGATTCTCGATGACCTTGATATGGATGGGATTTTTGATGTTGCAGACGACGGGGACGACGACGACGACGACGACGACGACATGTTCGTGGAGGTGGGTGACGGGGAGGAAGACCTAGCGGCGATGAGCGATTCGGACGTGAAACGGGCGTTGTATAAAGTGCTGGGGGATGACGAACTTGCGCGGAGATGAATGGCACATGATTGTCAATAAAGTTGTGGATAACGGTAGCTCGAGCGTTTTGATGGGATAGGATCGGGAGGTTGGTGGGGGAGCATTGATCTTTTTTTCATTTTTTTGTTTTCCGGAATGGGGCGGGGGTGGCACGGGGCGAATCTCAGACAAGGATGTTGTGGTTGTTACTTGTTCTTGTACTTGCAACCACAGTCGCCCCACCTAGCATCGAGACTTCTCATGCGACACGGAAACTCTTGCTTTCCGATGCGATTGTTGACTGCATTATGGGCGCCGCATGCCCACAAAACGAATTCGTCGCGGCTGGAGAGGTCGGGCGGGTTGGTTGACAGGTACTTGTCGAAATGATGACGGCAGCGCTTGCATGGATAAAGTTTGCCGAATCCCTTGAGAAAATTCTTTGCGTAACGCTGCTCATTGTCGGAGGGATTTTGGGGATAGTTGGCGGCGATGGAGTGAATAAGGGTCCAGCCGGCATTGCCGAGCTCCTTTTTAGAAGGCGGTTTAACGGAAGACATTGTGAGTGAGCGGTAGACTTGGGTTGCGTGATTTGAGATGAATGTCAAGGGCGCAGTGAGAGGAGAGGTTAGTTGGAAAAAAACGGCTGAGTCGAGAAGAAAGGCGAAAAGTAGAAGGGACAGGGCAAGCACTGTAAGAAGGGTGGAAGAGGATGTTCTGTGGTTGGTGTCTGAATGGTAGGTGGTGAAGCGTTTAAGTAGAGTTGCGGTAGAATGGGGGTGCGGAGAGTAGCTGGTGTTGAGGGGGTTGTTATAGGCACAACCGTGGGTTTGACGAGACGAGAGGGCAGCGGCATAGCGTCGAGCGGAGGCACAGAGTGGGGTGGAATGTTATATTGGGTTTTTGTCAAGCTTTTCTGTTGTGATTCTGATGCATGCATCATGGGTGACCAGGGGATTAGACGCACCGCTCCGAAAGGTGCCAAGGGAGGGAAAGCCTGCAAAGCACGATGTCTTGTGTCTCAGTCCTCCTGGATTCATAAAATAAAAAAATAAAATTTGTATTTTGTTTCAGTTTGGTTGAAGCAAAATCACTCGCGACCTTTACAAACTCTCGACGAATTAGATGGCGACGTTTGGTTTTTATCATAAAGTACAGTGTACCAGGTACCGTACTGTGCTGTACAAGGCGGCAAAACCTTAATTTTAATCACATATTGCCAGCGCCGATTACCATCTCAGTACTGGTGCCGCTGCTGGCATTGGCACAAGTGGACACTTACAGAACCGTGTATTCTATTGTACTAAACCCTCCACTTCATCGTTTTCTTAACCTGCCAATATCACCCGTGTCAGGAGAAAAGAGAGAAACTAAATTGTACTGTACTGTACGGTACTGCACAGAAAATACAGTCCAGCCGTGTGTCTCCCGCTCATCTCAAAACAAGACACTTTCGTTTCATCCGTGCAACTGGCGTTTCACCACAACAATATATTCCCGTCGGCGTTAAACGCCCTGCCCATTCCGCCCGGCCCCTCCAACCCCACAACCATGGACACTCATCTGCAAGTTCTACAAGCCAGACGTAAAGTCCTTGCGTCGCATTCCTCCACCACCTCACCCTTCCATCACCCACTCCATCCCCCGCAACCCGATCCCTTTTCCTTTGAAAGTCACGGCTTTTTCCTCGCCTCCATCCTCGCCTCCGACTCTTCCGCCAACTCTTCAAACCCGCGTCACACTCCCCTTGCCTCACGTCCGCATCCAGTCCGCGCTTTTCAATCTACAGCTGCCCACCGGAATAACACGACTAAACCAAACAAGAAACGTCAACGACGTTTCGTCACAAATTGGACCCCGGAGATGGACAAGGTTGTGCGCAAGTCGTTGGCCAAATATGGATGGGGTAGTTGGACTAGGATAGCCTCTTCGGGCAAGCTGCCCAAGGAGTATACTGCAAAGTTAATTGCAAACCGCGCAAGAGCTATTGGTCTCACCAAGCAAATGTTTGGTCCACAAGTTGTTCCCACTATATCCAAGGCCAAATCATGATCCCGCCAGATTTGCTCCATCTCGCTATTCTCCTACTTTAGTTAGTTGCCGTGAGACCGCAATGGATTTGCATATTTTGACAACTTGGCATTCACTAGGGTGCATATCCTGATTCAATGCTCATATGATGCAGGATACACAGCAAACACAACTGCACAAGTGAATAGATCGACGCAGCGTTTGTGGTCTACAATGTTGCATGCCGCCGATCTATGTAGCGACATACAACCACTCGAAACTGTCTTTTCCATTCCACAAATTGTATCAATCTGTCCTATCTCCCAATGCAGCGAGTAAGATCACCCATTATGGACCACTTCCGCGAGTACGCTTACACTTCCTTTCCTTTGGAACCACATAGTGTGCGGAATGTTACAACTGCCGATTTACACTTTAGAACATACATGCCGCAATACCTCATTTTATGATGTCCCAGATCATAGTCAACGAGGTTCACGACCTCAGTTCAGTTGGTCTTTCACAATTAAGAACGAGAAAAATCCAAAATTGGAACAAAGCTTTTCATCATTTTGTTTTCACAGTTCCTATGTCAAAAACCAATTTGAATTTGAATCTGAACCGCAATTTCTTTGACCTAAACCATTCTCGCCTAGTTTTCGCATCCAATCACAGCACACTCAGTTCAACTCCCCAACCTGTCACAACTTAGTTCTTCCCCGCTTTCTCTGCCCTGTGCTGTTTTCCAGGCCCGTGCCAAAGTCATGGCGGACGAAGAAGATGTCATAGTCCACAAGCCCCTCTTCTGGGGATTGGACCCGTTGTTTTCTACCCATGCCAGGATTCTGGCAGGAACTCTTCGACATATGATTCCGGGTCAATGGGGAGACCGTGATTCACTTTATTTTTTCCGCTTTGTCAGTGGGCATCCTCCGCGACCCATTCGCCTTGTAACCATGGCCGGAATAATTGTGTTCCTCTCTCATTATCAAAAGGTAAGTCAATGCTTTCTCCTCATCTATTTGTAATAAACTTTTGTGAAACAGGCGTTGGCCAAAACTTACAATCTCGTATTGAACTCCCAACTACCGTTCAAACATGTCATTGTCTCGCAAGCGCAGTTCTCGAGGTTTCTCTTAGATGACGGCAGTGGCACAGTGCGTTGCCTCATTTGGGCTGATGAAGCCGGCATCAAAACAAATGCGACAAAACTTTGCTTGGGCGATTTTATTGAGGTTTCCGGGCCCCTGGAATGGCATGACAAGACCCCAGCAGTAATTGTAAAGTCCCATGTCGTCATGAACAACGATCCAAACCAAGAATTGTTTTGGTGGATGGACTTGGCTCTCACCTTCAAAGCCGGCTACTCCCAAAAGTACAACGTTAATATTACCCCAGAAACCGAACGGGAGCTAACACAGTCATTTGAAGCGTCGCAAGCCCGTCAATCACAACTGCAACAATCAGGCCCGTAGTTCGTCTTGTCCGACGGAATACTGTCCACTTCTTTGTGTGTTCCCCTCTAGAAGGGTGATGAACCCATGGCACAGTCCATGTCCCTGCCTTCTTTCGAATCCTCAATTTACCATGCGTATCGCTCCACCATGATTCGTTCATTTGCCACAAAAGGTGTTGCACGCTGTGCTCATCACCCATTTCTGCTAAGATTTTTCTTACCGAAATTGGCAAGCTTCGAACTTCTCTCCGTTTTTGGCAACTCAAAACGGAAAGGCACAAGCTCTGGGGCATCATAGTCATACTTGACCTTGAGAATGTAGTCGTTAATGGTCATCATGCGGCTCGTCAACGCTCCGTATGCAGCAATCGGCAGCAATCGTACCTGCTCCGTCAACACTCCGATTTCGACTGCCATATCATCGTCTATTTCTTTGACAACTGTGGCTTGCACGCTGGGATCTGTCGACGTCAAGATCCTCTGCAAGGACCTGAGCGCCGGGCTGAGCTTGTCCTTCACTTCATCCACGGTGTCACAGGCATCGGCACAGTCTCTCAATTGCTTTTGTATATCCACGTTGACCAATTCTTTGTTCTCCCGGCCCTTGTCTTCCCACGCAGCAACGGCCGCGAAAATGACGATCCAAAATGCGTTTACCTGCAACTGCCCCGAGCCGCAGTTCTTGCGGACGTCACTCTTCACATTAGTACCCTGTAAAACTGGTAACAATCGGGCCTCGGCACGCTGAATTTCAACCTTGAGCGGATAATCTATACTCCATGTATAGGCTATTAAATCTTGCCTCAATTTCCTCATGTTTTTAGCTTCCTCTTCGCGAGTGTCCATGTCTGTACGGCGATTCTCAACCTGCAAAATGGCGCTAGTGAAGCGGTAAAGAAGCTTTTCGGTAACCAAATCCCGATTGGCGACAACAACCTCTGCCAGCGTACCGGCCTTTCTCGCATCTTCGAACAATTCAACTGTCTCGTCCAGTCCCATACGCGGCAATCTCAACTCTGCGACGCGCTCCCTTGACACGTTTGGAATAACAGCAAGCTCTCGATCCGGTTGCAGATCATCCTGCGGATTCACCATCCGCGAAGACGCCGCCTCAGGAACTAGCACTTGATGCGGTGTCTCATCCCCCGTGCCGCCGGATATCTGTTCAACTTGGCCTTCGGCTAAAGGGGTATCTTGTGAGGCACCCGTAGAGGGTGAAGAATCGAGTGAGTTGTTGTCAAGTGGTAGTGGGGTAGGCGTGTCGGCTGGGTCAAAAGCAGTGTCTGGTGCAGGTGGGGTGGGGGTTTCGGCAGGGCCGAAGCCAGCACCCGATGGTCGCTTGCTCTTGGCGGAACGCTTGGGTCTGGCTGCACCACGTTTGGCTTTCATGCAGATGCATGGTGCAACTGAGGAGGAGGTTTGTTGGCGTGGGAGTGGGAGCGAGGGGTTGAAGCAAACCAGGGATACGAGTGAAAGGGGATTCATGACGACGTTGCAGCTTATGGGCTTTCAGTGGCAGGTCAGTGGCGTTCGAATGGGAGAGTTGTGTCCGCCGTTCGCAACTACTCCTAGTGCGATAGCGGTCATTTTGTATGTTCACTGGCTTTTGAGATCACAGGTCAGATAAATGTGGACTGAAACCACTGTACCATACATACCTAGTGCAGTATTGCAAAGAACACGGAAGTCTGCTTTCTGTAAGCCCGTGAGTAATTACAGTGGCTCTGCCTTTCCGAGTTTGTTCATACCGTACGGTGAATTGCGTGGGGTCGTCTACTGACTACACCCACGGGTGCTGCCAGAATTCCTAAATGCCGGGGCGGCGGAGATTCTAGACAAAATCGCAGAACTGAGTCTACAATGGTTTCCGTAGAAACCTTTTGATGTAAACTTTTCATTCATACTTGCGCCTTGGCAGTCAAATACTGTAGCTCCGGTCGGAACGGAACGCCATGGCATTGCTAGGCATTGCGTGGAGACGGCTCAAAGGCATCAAAAGCAAGCAGAAAAAGGTCCGAAATGTTACTCTAGGAGGTTCAAATCTGCATCAGTGGTGCGGAAGTACAGTACCGTACTGTACAGTACGATAAGGTATGCTCTTGGTTAGCAAAAGTACAGTTGTAAAGTTGTAACGTACAGTACTGCTATACCGTGTTGTACAGTACTGCCATACCGTGTTGTACAGTACCGCACTGTACTGTACTGTTCGACATCTACAGTTTCGTGCAACACAGTAACCATAGGTTAATAATAATAATTTACTGCATTACTGTACGGTACAGTACGGTGCCGGAAATTCAAGTACGACACCCTACCCTATTTGCACTAAAAAGATAACCAACCCAGGAAAAAGCGCGAAACTTTGCCAAACGTATTTCTTTTATATATTATTTAAAGCACCAAAGTTTCGTAAACATTTGATAATTATTTTTTTAAAATATCAAAAAAGGCTACCAGAGAGGGGGAAATTTGATTACGACAGGGAGTGTCTTTAGTACATTATCATCAAGGAAACACACGTGTTAGTACTTCGTCTTCTTTCCCCTATTCTCAAGCATCTCTCTGCACCGACTGGTCATGCTTTTGACAAGTTTGTAACGTAATTCTTGCCCCAACTGACCCTACTCAACAAGAATGCAACGTTTAAGTTCAGCGACAGTGTCAAACTGCCTTCTACCGCAGTAAACTTTCCTAGAACGCACCCTCCATATGTTCTCTATAGGATTTAGATCTGGAGAACGAGCAGGCCATTGCATAACATTCAAATGTTTTGACGCAAACCACTCCAACGTCAACTTAGCCTTGTGTATAGATACGTTATCTTGTTGAAACTTCCAAGGCCCAGAAAATATAGAAGCTGCAAACGGCATTAAGTAGCTCTCCAGCGTTTCGCAGTACTTTGTAACGTTCTGCCGGCCTGAAAGAAACGCGATTCTCGAATAACACCCCTCGCAAAAAGCAGCCGAAACCATTATTCCTCCACCCCCATTCTGACAGCGAGATAAAATCGTTTCTTGGTGTCGCAAATCATGCCAGTATGATTGGCAACCATCGGGTCCATCCAGATTGCACTTATTTTCATCTGAAAATACCACACGAGCCCATTAGTTCCTTGACCAGTAGTGCCTCTCCCGTGCCCACTCTAGCCGAGCTTGCATATGGGTTGGCGTCAGCAGAAGGGACAGTTTAAGCTTCTGGAATCGAAGATGTGGAGCCTCGGACAACAAATGGCGGATGCGGTGGCTCGTAACTGGTAGGGAGAGGTCGTTCTTGATTTTTGTTGAAGTTTTCAGTGATTTGGAGGGCTCCCGGTGGAGTGTACGCAAGGCAGAATCAGTGATTTTGCGGTTGTTTGCGCCTTATTTTCGAATCCCATATTTGTTTGGGTCCTTAAGAAACAATGAAATGCAAGACCGAGACCGATTGACACGCCTCGTTATCTCTGTGACAGGTAGCTTTAGCTTGTGAAGCTCGAGGATGCCGCCCTTTTCTCGTTCAGTCAAACTGGGCTTGCGACCCATGTTGTGTGCCGTGTTTTGCGGTCACGGTCAATTCGGAAGTATGCTGCAATGGTATGCAGTATAATAAAGCGTTGATATTGGCGGGAACGTCGCAGTACTGTTGAGTATTGCTCAACTGTCGTAATCGGATTTCCCCCTTTTTGGTAGCCTTTTTTAGATTTTTTTAAGAAATAATTGGCAAGTCCCTCCGAAACTTTACTTCTTTATATATCATATAAAGAGAAGGGGTTTCCCAGAGTTTTGTTGTATTTCCTTGGTTTGTTCTCTTTTTAATGATAAAAAGAGGGGGTGTCGTAATTGAATTTCCGGTACAATATTATATTATATGTAGTATCGGGGGTCCAGTACAGGAACCGACTGTGTTGTAAGTGCTAACCGGGTGGTTACTACTGAACTGTACGTACACTGCCTGTAATACAATATAATACTATATCACACGAAAATTGCAAATTTATCCTGCAAAAATGTGGCTTCTTTAAAACAAATCGGCCTAAACCCATTCAATTGGATGCAAAAGACGTCCTGAAAAGTCAATTTGCATTTGCAAAATTGCTTCTTTTATTTTTCCAAAAAAAGGCTACCAGAAAGACTATAAAAGTATAGACCCACCGAAAGAACGGACATTTTCTTGAAAAACTAGTAGTAGGTGTTATCCTCCTTCTGTCCAGGACATCTGCACACCTCTTGCGGAGGTATCCAACTAGTTTAACAAACAGCGAAATTTCCATTCCCTTCCATGAGGACTAAATACATTCTTTCGATTCACTGTCTGATCAGAACTGCTATTTGCGTAAACGCTCCGTGCAAGAACAGATCATAAATTATCGATTTAATTAATCTCAGAGGAACAGGTAGGCCAAGCTAAAAGGGTAACATTTTTACCATAGAACCAGCTTCTCGAGTAGTTTGCCGAAAACCATCCTCCTGAAACGTTTAGTCTGTATTATGGCACTGTGAAATAACTGCAATAAATTGTCCCCTGTAGTTCTATTTCAGGCTTTAGCACCTCGGCTCTTAATTTTAAAGGCCAGCTAGGTCTTCATCGAAACCGAAAAAGCATTTCAGAGCATCACGGATCCACCACTTTGCTTCCGAGTAGAAAAATCTCAGTTTTCTTTTCTTAGACGATGCCATTACCATGCTCAGAAATCTTAGACGTCTCCATTAAATTCAATTTCTCACGAAAAACGAGTTCCTGTCATTTAAACAGATCAAATGCGATATATTCCGGAGCATAGTGCGGTCGGTGCGTCTCTATGAGCATATGCGTTCGCCTTATCTTTCAAAACTGATAGATTACATTTCGTTTCAGCACATGGTATATTATATACTCTTAAACGAGTAGAGAGAAGTCTTTGTGGGGAGGCCGAGCTGGAACATGTTGTCCTGAGGCTTCTTTGAGCAAGCGATACGTGTGATGTTAAGCCATTTTCGGTTGCATCCTTGACGATGTATGGCGCTTAAAGCTTTTGGTAGATCCTTATTACGTTTTGAGACCTTATCAGTTGCTTGACGATTGCCCGATTGGATTTTTTGTGCCCATGAAAGGCATCACTAATTCCATTTTCCCTTAAGGTCAAGTGGGGGCCACGCGGAATTGTAGGTGGGTGCGGAGGTGCTACCTGTAGCTTGGAAAGAGGAAATTCAACAACCTTTTTGCAGTTTTTTGCCCGTATGTATCCATAATTTGCCCAAAAGTTCTCCAAAACCGAGTGAGACTATACTTTATGCAGGTACTTAGTTAGCGTTTTTAAAAAGATTAAAAGAATTGACGAAATGCAAAATGACTTCGCCGAACGTCTTCTGCATGCAGTGTGCGAAATGGCTTTAGGAAACCCCCCTTTTATACGATATTTTAAAAAGTACTGCATGGATTTAACGGAAACTTGGCAGACATCAGCTTCTGTAAGTAATATACAAAGAAGCAAAGTTTTGCATCAATCCAACAATTTTATCTTAAAAAATATTGAAAGGGGTATCAGGGAATGTGAACCCTTTATTAAACAGAGGCTACTCTTTGTATGATTACGTGAACGCAACTCTTTTTAATGGTTTGCTTTCTTTCATACCATTGATAAGGTTGTAGATGTGTTGAAAGTCCAACTTTGACCACATCTCAACTATGGTGGCCTCAAGCTCCGAAATAGTCTCAAACTGTCGTAAATTACGAAAAAAAGCTCGCGCTAGTACTACTCATACATCTTCTAAAGGGTTTAGATCAGGGCTTTTTGTTGACCACTGCATCACCTGGATATTTTCTTCTTTAAACCATTCCCTTGTGAGTCTATCAGTATATATGGAGGCATTTTCATGTTGTAATATGTATCCAAACTGTTGATAAATTCTAGTAAACGGAGTTCGAAAGTCCTTCAAAGTCCATATATACTTTTCTGTGTTTTGTTTGCCTAGAATAATGAATATTTGGCTGCATATTTTCTCTGAAAACGTCTCCTAAATCATGATTAGTCCACTGCTTTGGAGAAGACTGAAAAAATCTTCTCCTTCCTTCTTCTGTCATGCTAGTAACTTTGTCAGCCCGTTCAGATTGTTTTTTCATCAGAGAAAACTATTTTGCCTCTATCACGCATCGACCACGTCTCTATGTCTCTGCAGGGTCTTAATAATAGTAAAGGTGCTTTTATAACCTTCTAAATTTCTATATGAGCGGTTACGGATATGATTGGATGCGTGCGGCGCATTAAAATGAGCAATTGGAGCTCAGTGGGCAACTAGTTGGCTGATTTTCCAGTTTTGAGACATCCTGGAGCAGCTTTCGGGTGTTCGGGGCGTTTATTCTGGAATTATTCTGTTTTTTAATCATTACCCGCCTTCGAGTGTCCGGGCGGTCATTTCGGAATATTTCCTTTTTTTAATCAGTAGTGACTGTAGGAACGTTGCGACTGTATTGCTAGACTTATTGAAGCGTTTGGTGATTTCAGAGAGAGGCAGGCTCTGTTCATGTCAGAGCAGAGTTCGACCTTGTTGAAGTTCAGCCAAACGCGGTCCTCGAGCCATTTGGAATATTTGAAGACAAAATTAGACAATTATTTGATCTTTCTGAAGGCAGAAGTGGCAGATGAGTGTCTGAGAAATAGAGAGAAGGGCTCTTTTACCTGCTATGTTCTACAACGGGTTTACTCCCCCTTGTAGCTCTTTTCAATATTTTCTAAGATAAAATTGTTGGATTGATGTGGAACATTCTTTGTATATTACTTACAGAAGCTAATATCTTTCACGTTTCAGTTAAATCCATGTCATATATTTTTTAATAACGAATAAAAGGAGGGGTGCTCTCAAGTATCTCGCCCACTGTACATTTAAATGGGTTCAGGCTGGATTGTTTTTAATGGGGAAATGTTTGGGTGGTTTACATTTGAAAGCTACGTACGGCTAAGTTCCGGAGTTATCGATATAGTTACTACGTCGTAGACATGAGCTAACATGTGAGGCAGACCGCCACTCACTATCGCTATTTACTGAAACACCGCCTCGGCAAGGTCCAGCTACTCTGCTTGGTCAGCTGCGTCATCGACGCCGTCGCCGTCTTTAGAGTTGAAGTAAGACCAATTAATCCATGTCGAAGGCACCCAGAGGTAGAGAAGTCCATATGACCCGTTAGAGCCAGGCCGGTGGCCATCTTCGTCCTCTTAATAACTTCACCCGCGCGCCTAGTTGATGTCTACCCATAGAAGCCTTCGGGCTCACGCCTCCTCGTCGCAATTACGTCCTCGAATTCAACGCCAAAGCCCTGTTTCCATCTCCAACCACCAGGGTTTTTGTGATAGGGGCGGCTTCTACGGGAAGATAGGGGCTGCTCATCACCAGATGGTGGCGTGTTTTAGGTAATTTTTGCGGAAAATATTTTCATTTTTCTGGTGGTACTTTACTTATTACAGGCAGTGTACTGCAGTAACCAATAGACCCCTCTATTGTATATGAGAGATACTTCGAAAGAGCCAATGTATTCCTGACAACAAGCGTCGCCCGTGATATATTTTTAATCATTCTTTAATGAGGCATTAAAAACAAATGAGAAAGAAAGTACAGTATGAGAATGTTCTTGTACAGTCACCAAACAGGATACGCGACATCAAGTCAAAAATAAATGAAGGCAAACATTTGTAACAAGCCTGCTCTTTTTGTTGTTGACCGAGTCACTGAGATAAAGCAGCATTTTGTGAGGATAAATTATGCAAATAGACACAACAAGTACTTTCAATCTCAAAACCGTCAGTTACTGTGCACCTCCTACAACAAAGTTTGCCTGCTCCTCTCCATCCTAACCAGTCTCCACCCTAGCTCCACTTGTATACAGCAATGCCTCCAACACAACATCCTACAATTCCTGAAACCCCCAAACCAGTCCCAACCCAGCAGCAAGCAGCAAATGCCCTGCACATTCTAACAGGCATTGCTGTAGAGCGTGAAGTGGAGCTACAGAAATTTGATGGCAGCGACAGCGAGTTCAACACTGATGATGAGACTTCATCTCCTTTCCCAGTTTTTGACATATTTAACGAAGCAAGAGGCTGTAAAGCCATACAAGATATAACCAATTTCAATGCTTCGGAGTTCAACACCATTTGGGGTACCGTAGAGCCAGTCATCAGCGGGATTTAAGATGTAGGGCCTGGAAGAAAGGGGAACTATGCGGGCAAGGATATGTTGTTAATGCTTTTAACAACTTTAAAGTGGGATGGCAGTGCAAGATTCTAGCGAAAATTTTCAACCGGAAGGAGCCAAAATTCGAGAAAATGATGACAGAATTTATGAAATTGCTCAGCGAACCCCCTTTTGAAGCTGTCGAACAACGAAACAGGTCTCTTTTTCCTTTCAGTGAGATGCTACAGGACGGAAATAAGTTTAAGTACTATCCGACTGGTAGGTACTCCACCGACGTCACTTTTCAACAAGCAAATCGACCAAGAGGAAACATGCAAGAAGGGAACGTTTATTTCAGCGGTAAACACAAGCTGCAATTCAAAGTTGAAGTTTCCGTGCTACCAAAAGGACAGGCTCTAAATTGCTCGAATCACTACCCTGGGTCGGTAGCTGATTTAGAAATATTTCAGCGGAAAGTTGACTTCCACAGAGGCGCGCTCAAGAAGACAAGAGTCAAGAGAGAAATCGCATATAATTGTCCGCTGTCTGGAGAGTACCCTAACCATTGAGGCATATTAACGGATAAAGTATACCAAGGGGCGATATAGCTGACTCGTGCATTTATTCCGAAGAAGAACCCACGTAATAGTAATTTAACACGCGACGAAGAAGCTACAAACAAAAAATTGGCGTCTGATCGTATTATCGTGAAAAAATTTTTCGGACGGCTTTGCTCACTCTGGGCAGTAGTTGGAAGTAAGTGACGCTGGAAACAAGACCAATATGATTGCGTCCTTTGCATATTGCTGTCAAACATTCAAATTCAGATGCATCCGCTGCGCTCAGGAGATAATACTCACAAAACGCGTTTTAAGTAGCGGTTGTATTCTATTGGCGAGGATATTGCTAGCAGGCGCGGTAATGTTCAGGAGCGCTACCGTAACAAGCGGCGCAGGCGGATTAAATTGAAGTTTCGTAATGTAGAGTTTACCGGTAGAGAGTATGAGTCAGATTAAAGAAAATGCACCGCGGGGAAACTGAAGTTGAGAAATCTAGGAGGTTAGTGGGCCGAAGGTTGGTTCCAGGAATTAGCGGAGGGACCTTGAACATCTAGTACAAACCCGCAGCACTGAACACATACGAAGCGAAGGGTCTGTGGTCAGCGACATAGTTACTGTACAAATTCAGAGTCTGCCAGCAGTGGTTATACTTCGGCGGTAACGATTCCGCGTAAACTGAAAGACCGAGTTGAGGACGGAGATGATGCTCCAATGACAATCGGAGGCTTCGGTCGTAGTGGTCAGATGCCGTTGTAGGAAACCGGAGGCCGCGGAGTGGTGAAAGGCGAGGCCGCGTATCCGTCGGCCGGTCGCTTCGGGGCCGCGATTCGTGTGACCGTGATAACCCCTCCAGGGATCTTGCGTCCTGTAATCCTTATTTCCAGCCTCTCGAAAGGCCCTACGGGCATGTGTTTGCAAGTTGAAAGGCACAGGAAACCCCTGTAATTCTTCTTGAAACATCCTCATCATCTTTGGGGGTAGGTGCGGCTGGATTTTTGGTAGGATCTTCTTCACTGAGTGGCGAGCCCAAGAAACGGCAAAGTGTGGCAGATGCGGCACCCAATGTCACCGATTTGTTCATCAGGACAGTGTCCGGCTCGAAAGAAGTGAGAGCAGATGGAGACGCATTTAAGCCCGCTCCTAATATGACCTGTGACATCACTATTACGTGATCAATCGCTTTCGAGCAACCTCCATCCAAACCCTCGGGTGGACCCATCAGCAACTTCAAAGGTGAAACTATACCCTCAGACTTGCACCGGTTTCATATTTGATTATCAAAAATCTCAACATCGGGAAGCCCCTTCAGCCCCATTTGGAGGACCGCAATTTAAGCGGAATAATGCTCCTAAACTAAGTGCTTGCATTCTTATCTTTGGTGCCAACACATTGAAAAAACCGCCCCATTCCGCAACGTATCCTCTGAGTGAAACAGGGGTAAACAGCAGCACTCAACCGACTACGTTCACACTAGATCCTCCGAAGCCCGCGATATCTTTTGGAAATCCCCAACCAAATTTCGGGGAAACTCCATTATTTAGGGCAGCACCACTTTCCTCCTACCCATTTGGCATGCGGCTCTATTCCATATCCCAACCAGGACCGACAGCTGTCAAATGTTTGACACAGCCTCAAACTAATGCAATCCTACAACCAAGTTTTAGCGCGCGGCCTCTGCATCCACTGACAACCTTGGCGCACTTCAAGTAGTAATTTCGAACGGAAGCTTTGGAGAATTTGGTTCCGCTTGGAAACCAGAAACCTTCAAACTCTGGAGCCTCTCTCATAATAGGACCACAGTAGGAGCACGGCGGAGGAACCAATATCAGTTTGGCGCAATTTTCGGGAAACTTGTTTTGGGGCTCCTATTCCTCAAAGTAGATCCACTAGTGGACTCAATATGGAAGCACAACAGGCACCCCGAGGTAGTCGAACTCGAAAGGTTTTGAGAGGGAAGAGACTCAATCGACATCATGAGTGTGGCGGAGAGCGACCGCGCACCATGTTTGCAAACCCTGTGCATGAGAGGGCAAGCACATCCATCTCGTACTGTATCTCGCATAGGTGGGAGAAGTGACCATTTATTTTAAAATGAGTAGATAGCGTCGGACTAGTTATTTTATTAAAAATTAATGATATGGTTCTGAAATAACCCAACATTCTGGTATTGCTCGCGCTGTACAATAAGAGAATACAGTTGTTTCCGTGAGGTATCGTATCAATCCTCGCAGATCAAAAAATATGTACAGCGATGATTCGATGTAAAAACAAGCAGCGGAAAGGCATCCCATATTCTTATATAGACAGTATTCTTATGTAGAAAGATGGGGTTCAATGGTACTTTCGGGGTTGTACCCAACCCATATATTGTGTTTACTTAAAGAATGAATATAACGTTACTTTCCGTTTGCTTCTACTAATCTGCGCGGCTATATCGCGCTTCAATCGGCGGAGACAACGCAAAGCGCCGAAATTGGGAACATCTTGTGCCTCAATTACTCGCATTGCTACAGAAAGGGCTTATATCTGCTCCTTCTTAGGGGGACCACCTCTTGCTAGCCACGTGGTTCATCTGTATCAGCTCCACCCATATCCTCACGAATTTCCCAAACGATATCCTCTGCCATGTTGGCGATAGTAGGTTCATCTTAGTAATTGACATCATCATGATAGATCCAGACAAACCGGTCGCGTCCCAACAGTCTGAGATGATGGAGGCGGGAGTAGAATCCCAAACATCACGAATAATATTTCATCGCTAAAAGTTGATCAATCTTGTACATGTTTTCTGCGTCATCATCCAAAGAATCAAGGGCCATTTCGTATTGGAGCTTTCGATATCGGTTTTTTAAAGTAGTAATTACACCAGCATCCATCGGCTGAAGTTTTGACGTCGTGTTGGGCGGTAAAAGCTCAATCTGAACATGTGATAAGACCGGGAGAGTTTAAACCGTCTCATGCGCACCGCAGTTATCTAGAAACAGCAAAGCATGCCTCCCAGTTCAGCCATTAATAAAGTTGTTGAAACGGTCTAGTTAGGGAAGAAAAAGTCCAGAGTTCATCCAGGCCTTTTTATTTTTCCAGTAGTCAAAGCCAATATCCTGTCCGGTTTTACCTCGAAATGCACGAGGACATTGGGCCTGTCCAATAATCATGAGTGGCATCTTTCCGTTTTCACTCGCGTTCGAACAAACTAGTAGAGTTAAGCGAACTTTGGCTTTTTTCAGCCAAGCAGACGATCTTCTGAAATAGTCCTGTCAGGAGCTATAGAAACGTAAAGGCCAGTTTCATCAACATTACAAACATAACTTCTATCATACTCCAAAAGCAAAGCCCGAAGGCGTGGCAAGGCAGTTTCCACAGCGGCATAGTCTGCATCCCCACTTTCCCGATACACTTGACGGGACCTAAGATCCAACGTTTCTGAAACTTCGACAACCACCCTGAAGTGAACTTAAAGTAAACCTGCTCACTAGATGGAAGCATGGCATTAAATGCATCCTACAGCCTCAGCGCCTTCTCGCGATTAACGGCGCCGGTCAAGCATTGCCGAGAGTCATACTTTGCTCGGACCCAAGATGCCAGGTTTTTCTCCAAGGCCAGTTGAGCGCCGACCTTATTACATCAAATTGGTTTGTTGGATAATGTAAGTGGTTTTTTTGGGAGAGCAGTCTGGATATGACAGGTCTGGAAGGGAGAAAAGGCAATGAAACCTTTGTCGAGCCCATGCTGCATGGTCGGCTGGGGAGGAAGCTAACCTCTCCGCTTTGCGTCATAAGAATTTCTCTTGGATGGCAGCCTTTCGATTGTGTGTTAGGGTATGGCCGTGCATGTTTGCATGAAAGAATAGAGGATGATGGTATGGGTTCAATGTTTGTAAAGCTCTGTAGGTCGCCTACAATGTACATTTGAATGCGCATTTTTAGTCGACATGTGCTTTTTCTGAGTACGGCATGGACGTGAAACGTTTACGGCGACGTGCTTCTGTAGCATGCAGAAGTGTCTAACGGTTAATGGTCTTACAAAATGGTTAGTTCGTAAAACTACTAGCCGTTGAGATCCATTCAGATTTAAAAATTAGCCCACAGCATGTAGTCAAAAGTACACATTTTTTGCCCTGAGGAGCAAACGGAATGCCCTATGGACATATTTATATAGGTTAGGGATAAAAATGCTCCAAAACGTACCAAAATCGCACTTCACGAATTGGGAAATGCTGTTTGCGTCCTTGTAAAGGAAAAATACATGTATTGAACATTTTTATAGAGAGAAAACACTGTAATTACTGTAAGTCAATCATCATTTATCAAGTGGTTGCGATATTACCAAGTCTTTGGTCGAGAGACCTACCGTAATGTGAAACTCGATCGTCTCGTGCCTTAGCGCACGCACTCTGCCGGCTCTCTGCGGCCCTTATTTTTTTGCCTTCAGCGGCCTCAATCCCAACCCGACCGTGTAAGTACAGTGACAACCCTCAAGGACAACTGTCCTATACACCGCGGATACCAGGGTTCTCTAAGTACAGTAGCTACTGTACTGCACACTTCTTGTTGGTCTCTTCAGCCGGACCCGGCGTGCCCCTTCTGGGCCACTATTCTCAGAGCTATGTACCGTGGCACACGAGTCGTCCTCGAAAACCAATGCAAGAAGAATGGTCCTTGTTCTGTAAAGGGAACAAGGTTTAGGGTGTCAATAATGTTTGAAAGACGTACTGTAGTCAGATGTTTCCAGTGCCACATGAAGCAATCGCGGATTGGCCGATAGCAATGTACTGTACATTACCGCAGTTTTCTTGTACAGTAAACTGCTGTAATGTACATTGCAATTTTGTAATGCACTCTCTGCGGAGAACAATGGCCTCCGATGTACAGAAAAATAAGGAAAAAAGCTCTGCTTTTTTCTCCGCAAGTTTTAAAAACATTAGGTTTTTACAAACTCTATCCTCAGGGTGGCCTAAATCGTATGCAAATCCGGATTGTAGTGATTACGTTTGGAAGATTTGATCGCAACATTCGTTTTGCCATTCATACCTTTTTGAGCCGGCGAGGCACCGATATCCGCTCGCTTTGTATCAGCGCAAATATGCCGGTCTGCATGTGAACACGCGCTTTTCCCACCTACATCATTCGACCCATTCCCATCAACAACCCCGTCACAATCGCCGTGCCCTTTGTCTCAGGCTCGTTGTTCGCACGTCCGCTTTCAGAGTGTTGCCTTACCTATTGAACTTTCATCTTAATCTGTCACCCTTCTCCACTCACAGAAGATTCCTCTTGCTCCTACCATTGCCAAAAAGCATCCTACCCGCTCCACAAACGATTGCGATCAAACTCACTAGCTCTTTGCAGTTTGCACTCTCAAAGCACTCATTGGCTCCATGTCCATGGACACGGATGAACCCGACGTGCAACTTGTTGAAAGATCCACGTTCCGCGACCATATCTCTTCAACAGCCAGTCCCAAAACAGAAACCTCACGCCCGCCAAAGCGTCGACCTCCCAACAATGAACGTCCGTTTGCTCGCCCGAGAGAAATTCCTCAACAAAGAAACCGCCTATTGTCCCGCCCCACCGATCCGCCAGCGCATTCATCAAACCGCAAATGGAGGAAAGACGGTAATTTCTTTGTGCCAGGAGGCCCCCACTCAACAAATTCTCCCAAATCCACCTTTAGAGCTGCAGCTGCAACCCTAAAACCCCCTCTTGAGACTGATGGTTCAAGAGGTTGTACTCCGAAACCAGACCCTGCGAATCGCCAAACTGTGCAACCCGCAGACTCACCAAATTCCAGGGCTTGTACAGTACAACCTCGTATCCCAGTGATCAGAGAAAAAGCAGAGTACAACCCCAGAACTTTGAAAGAAGATCGAGCAAAAAGAGAGGGCTCCGCCAGCTGGCACAATTCCACAACGAATGTTGGGAGTGAGTCCAGGGCTCCTGGTCACGCTATTGACCTGGATGACGACGGTGATGATATCGGACCCACACATGCCGTCAAAAGTGTGCCACCACCCACGAAATTGGATGAGGAGCCACTACCTAGTCGACGGTCAAGACGTGAAACGGGCGTGCCTCAGAACCAAGTCGACCAAAAAGATAATGTGGCGCGCGCTTTGGATACTAAGGAAGATGATTGTAACCGCGGGGCAAAGCCTTTCACCATCACTGAGATTAGCTATGACGGACCAAGGGATTTGATTTTCATGTATCCACCAGGTGAGAGAGGTAATATCCGCGTCACCACAGAGGAGCGAGAACGTTTGAAGCAGCACAAGTACCTCAATGATAGTCTCATCGACTTTTATCTCAAGTTTTTGGAAATGGATCTAAAGAGACGCCCTCCCCCCTCAATTTTGCGACAAAATTCTTCAGCTCATTTTTCTTTGGCGTGCTTCGCCGAGTGAAGACCGATGGTACCAGAAAGAAAAAGTCTGGGATGAAATCTCCCTCTATTGATTACAGTGGTGTCAAGAACTGGACCAGAGGGTTCGATATCTTTTCAACTGATTTCGTCATCGTTCCGATATGCGATTCGTTTCATTGGAGCCTTATCATTGTCGCTAATCTTCGGAACTTGGAAAGCACGCTCAGGAATCAAGAGGTAGAGTTGAAGCAAGATGGGAAGGAGCGGGATCAATTGACCGACCCGGGACGTCCCAAGATTATCTACTTGGATTCTATGGACCCTGACCGTGGCGGTGACTTGGCCATTCCGATTAGGCATTACCTAGTTGAAGAATGGTTAGCACGAAAGAAGGGGTACAATTCCAAAGACTGCGACAATGAGAGGACTAGTACAATCAAGTCATTCAGGAGGGCCATTCCACTCTTGAAGCCGAACGTACCGGTTCAAAATAACGAGTACGACTGCGGATTATATCTGTTAAACAACCTCTCAATGTTCCTTAACAACACGGAGAGTTTTATGGCGAAAATGCTTCAAGGAGACCTAGACATGAAGATGGCGTATGGTAGCGGTGACATCACCAAGTTGCGGAAGAACATGACTTTCCTCATGGATTTATTTGAGGAGGAATGGAGTAAAAGGCATGCAAGATCGCCTCAGGAGCTAAAAACTAATGACCTTCAAGAAAAGGATCAAAATTTTACCGACAAGGCTCCTGCTCCCGTGGAACAGGAGGATGAAGAAAATTCCAAGGAGGTAGACAATGTCGCATGGGCGGAGGAAGACGTTATTGAACAAGACCCGCATCCGAGCAAGGAGCACGTGCCTCATAGGGCTAATCCGCCATTCTCCGTGATTGAAGAGGTAGATCTAGATTCCGACGAAAGAGTTGAATGCGCTGTGAATTCGAAGCAGGACGACTGTAGAAGCTCAGAAGGGCATAAGAAACGATCCGCCTATGCGCCGAGGCTGGTGGTGCAAGTGCCTACGAAAACAGATGATGTTATACCTGTGAAAGGCCCTCAACACGACTGTCCCAAAGAGGTTGATGTCAATATCACCAGTCCTTCAGGGCACAGCGTTGAATCGAGGGATGAGAAGGAGCCTGTTCTGATGGAGTGTGAAAGCGACTGTATCGGATCTGAAGACGTTAGGGGCTCGGACACGAGACTGCCGGGAAACCGAGATTTGAGCAGGGATAGTGACAGAGTTACCCCGGTGGACGTGGAAGATGGGCACGACGACGCTTCCATGAGTGACCACAGTATCGATGGGGGAGACGCTTCCAGTGTGGAGAAAGTCTGCGACTCTGAGATCATGGAAACGGGCTCAGATTATGGAGAAATGGAGATAGAAAATCACAGCAGCCATGTCAATGATGTTGATAATGCGGGTGATGTTGAGGTTGTTCCCCATGGGGGACTTGGTGCCTATGAACAAAAGCGCACTCTTGACCCCATGATGAAATGCGAAAACAGTAGAATGCTATATGAAGACGAGCACGAGGAGATTATCGAAGAAGGAAATGGGAATGATATGGAGGAACCATTGCAACTGGTGCGGAACAGTGCAGATCGCAAGATGAAAAGGAATAGGGAACGGAGGAAGATCTTAAACGAACCTGGTGCTCGAGGCACTCCGGGACGGCCGTCACCCGGGTATGCAGGAGGTGGGATAAGTTTTAGGGATGACTTACCCCTTGGAAGGAGTAGGTCGCAAGGTGGCGCGAAATTTTCAGAACGAGGTCAAGGGTCGGAAAGGAAGGCTAGGTAAGAGCCCATCAGATACAGGACCTTGGCCACTGGGAAAGTCAGTACTTGGGCTGAAAAGGTAATGTACGTCGCAGGTTTGAAACAAGGCTCTCATCCAAAATTCGGCGCTCCGATGGTGCTAACTTTCTTTTGACAGCTCCGCGACGGGTTTAAATTACCGTCACTGCAGGGGGAGCCGGAAATTTATGATTGTAGATAAGATGGCGAATCGTCAAAACAACGAGCTGGAGGTCAAGGGGTAAGGACTCTGTTATATGGGAACCGTGGGATGAGATCTATCTTTGTAGGAAAATACTTCTAACTTGAGCATCATTATCGATGTTCCTAAATGATACCGCAGACATTCGACGTTCACATCCATAGCGCATTCATGGCAGTGATGAAAAGCTTCGTGAGAGGATTCAGCTTCCGCGGTACGTGGTAAATCCGAAGGGACTGATCAGCAAAGGTACGTGATAATGAGAGGAGGTGTCGCGAACAGAAAAAGTAACATCACAGTGAGGGTAAAAGCAATCTGTGTTTGCAAGCTTGAAGTATCTCTCGGTCATGAAGCGGAGCCTGTACACACCTTCCCTCCATTGATCCCTTGTAATAAGATCGGCTACACGGCCATTGACGTTGCATTGAGCATGACACAAGAACTGCTCTGTTCCATCGTCTTGTTTCCGATACAATTCCAACTCGAGACCGGCAGCAGGACGACCTGTGGATGTATCAAGGGCATGTGTTGTGAGAGGGCTGGTCATGGAGAGTGGCAGCTGGTGCGAAAAAAGCTGTTGATTCGTGGGCACGACGGCCAAGTTAGCTGGGTCGACAGGTGGGAATTGGACGGAGGGCTGAACGAATGGAGCGGATGTCTGGGCGGGCGGAGGAAGGGGAGGGTCGACGGCAACGGGCCGGGATTGACGCCTCTTCTTGGTAATTCCGCCGCGAAGTTTGGGAATACCGGCAGTTTGCTGCAAAAGGCGGGTTATTGTTTGTGTGCTCGGAAATTTTTCCAGATTAAAATTGTCCTTAGCCCACAGGGCCATTTCCTCATATGTAGGCGCTGACCCAGCAGCGATACGACGCTTGGTCTCCTGTTGAATTTCCTTTTTTTGGGCGTGGGATAACGTTACATATTTTAATCCCATGCGACGCATGCGAATGACTTTGACATCGCCTTGCTCTTCACTTTCGGGCGGCTGTATTTGTGTGGATGGTGATTGGGAGATTGCGGGCTGGTTGGATTTCCCTAGGATGTGCGCGACAGTGCCAGCGGTAGGCTGCTTGGCAAGTTGAAACTTGTGTTGGGCCCATTGTCTGAGGTAGGACATGTTAGGCTTCTTGCCTTTTTGGAGTAAGCGTTTGTGCTCTTCGAATATCATGTTCTTTTGCTCTGCAGTCAGAGAGGTATTTTTGTGGCGCTGCAGTTGAGGGGTTGATATCTCGGCCTGTTGCCCTGAGAAAGTCTGGTGGAGGGGATTCGGCACTTGCTGGGAATTATTTAGAATCCTAGAGATAGAGACGCAATCAGGTGGATTTTGCAATGCGAATTGGTTCTTTGCCCATTCTGCCAGTTGTTTAACTGTTGGGCTGTTGCCGCGGGCAATTTGATGGGCATGCTCATCGTAAATCAGCCTCTTCTGAGCGTCGGAAAGTGGAACTGAGGCTTGCAGTGACTGAGACTGCGACCCCTGTTGATTGGGTGATGTCTCTCCGCTCAAAATGTGCTCTGTGAGTAAGGAATTGAGCATTGTCCTCTGCACAAAACGTTGAGTGGTTCCGTGGTGAACGGCGGACGAGGTTGGAGGGTCCGCGCTGGGCTGGCTGGGCTGGCTGGGCTGGCCGATTGCGCTGGTTACGGATGTTGTTTCGTGAGTGATGGCTGTTGAGATAGAGAACAGCTAGAGAACCTTATGTACGGTATCGGGTTTGGAGAGGCAATCGTGCTTTATCGTCTCACTTTAATCCCTACGGTTCTGTCGTCTCATTTGTTCTTCGCACTCCGACTGATGACGACAGCAGATTGGTACATTTCTCAAATTTAAAACTTGATCAGCGGGCTATAGATGGACCTGACAGATGAGTGAATCAGTTTCTCACCTAATTTAATTTCTCTCGGAAATTTTTATTTGAAAGATTTAAATAACTTCACTGTACTGTGGCTGTAACTGTACCTCGAGCCAGACTTCTAGCGACCTTGAACCGGATTAACTCCGTTTCTTGGTTCCCCCATGCCAACCACTTGTACCAATTATTTCATGCGCTTTGGACACATAGGCTAACCGATTTTTCAATCATTAAAACACCCTAATCTTTCCCCCTTTACTGTAATGTTTAGCAGAATACTGTAATGGACGAGTCCATATAATTACCGTACTGTTTGGTGTGATGAACATTTTATTTACTCCCGACGAAGAGCCATCTAGGGCTATGTTGTTGGGGAAAACTAAGATGGTACTGTAGCCATAGCGTTTTCGGTGCGGGGTCGAGTGTAATTCATGAGATCGGTCGGGTCCATGCACAGCCCAAAAAAACCTACAGTGCCGGAAATTCAATTACGACACCCCCTCTTTTCACCAATAAAATGAGAACCAATGTCTCAATTAAAGCGAAACTTTGGCAGACCTATTCTTTCTATCTATTATATAAAGAAGCTAAGTTTTGTGTTCATTCGCCAATTATTTTTTAAAAATATCTAAAAAAGGCTACCAGCGAGATGAAAATCTGATTACGAAATTTTGTAGTATTAGGGTGTTCCCGCCAATTATACCTCTATAAAGTACTGAAACTGCTTCCTGGCTGTTTTGGACTTGACCCGAACAGCCCGCCAACATTAACAACAAGGGCCGAAAGCCCGGTTTGACGGAGAGAGAAAAAAGAGAGATTATTGAGCTTTATAAGCTCAAAATACCTGTCGTCGAGATCGCGAGACGTGTTAAACGTTCTCGATTCTGTGTTTTGTTGTTTCTCCATGACCCAGAGAACTATAAAGTGAGAAAAAAATATAAGAAACAACTGCAAAATCAGTGATGCTGACAAGCGCCGTCTACTTCGCGAGGCTTCAAAATCGCTAACAACCTCAACCAAGCTCAAATACGACCTGTCTCTAACCGTCTCTAATCGCCTTATACGCCAGCTATTGGCCGCTGCACCCCATCTGCAGTATAAGAAGTTGAAACTGAGCCCATCCCTCACAAAATGTCACATCCAAGCTCGTCTTGATTGGGCTCGGGAGAGACACAACTAATCTCGTCAATAGTGGGCTCGTGTGGTGTTTTCCGACGGAAAAGAAGTGGAATTTAGACGTACCAGATGGATATCAATTCTACTGGCATGACCTTCGGCACGAAGAAACAATGCTCTGTGGTCGGTAGAACGACGGTGGGGGTGTGATGTTTTGGAGAGAATTTTACGGGATTGGTTACTCCGAAATCGAATTTCTTAATGGCTGTCAAAACGCTTCTGAGTATTGCGATACATTAGAGGCTTATCTTGTACCGTTTTTGGCTTCTATTTTCCAGGGATCATGGCAATTCCAACAAGATAGAGCGTCGATACGCAAAGCTATTTTGACTTTGGAGTGGTTTTAGTCGAAAAATATGATGGTTATGCCATGGCTAGCACGCTTTTCAGATTTAAAGCCTATTGAGAACATATGTGGATGCTTTAGGAATTTTTATGCTAATGGAAAGCATTTTGACACCATCGCAGACTTAAAGAGTTGCACTCTTTCTAAATGGGGTCAGCTGGGGCGGGAGTTGCGATATAACCTAGTCAAAAGCATGACCAATCGATTCCGAGAGGTGCTCGAGAGGTTTGAAGGAAGAAAAAGTACTAAAACGCAGGTTTACTTAATGTTAATGCAGTAAAAGCACTGCCTGTCGTAATCAGATTTCCCCTCCCAGGTAGCCATTTTTAGATATTTTTAAAAAATAATTGGCGAATGAACACAAGACTTAGCTTCTTTATATAATAGATAGAAGGAATAGATCTGGCAAAGTTTCGCTTTAATTGAGTTATTGGTTCTCATTTTATTGGTGAAAAGAGGGGGTGTCGTAATTAAATTTCCAGCACCGTAGTAGGGGAAAAAATAGGCCTTGAACTCGATGTCGATCCTCCTCGTCTATGTTTGGTGGTAAATCTTTACGAGTTGTACTGTACAGCGTGGCACAGAAGCGTGCGGAGGGTATTCAGAAACACGCTATCGTACTGTAGTGTAAAGTACTGTACACTACAGTACATCGGGTAGCATGTACCGTTCGACACTGTCAAATGGGCTAACCTATTTTTCAATCATTAAAACACCCTAATTTTTCCAAGGTTGGTCAATTTTCTTGCGCCCTCTAAGTAGGAGAGTACGTACTTTCAACCCACTCACTTCCCTCAACGCAGCCAGTTCCGCCAAGAGTAAAAGGTATGAAACCCTGCTCGCGACGGCTGCTAGAGAAAGGCTTTTGCCTATCCCAATATCAACCGTTGAAGGCTGGCACCCAGATGCGTACGCGGTGCTAACCGATCGCGCGCGGAACGTGGCCGTTCGAGCGATGGAGACCTAAAGGAAGGTCAGAGCGGTGTTTAACCAAAGGCACGCTGCCGCCGCCGTCATGCCTAACGCGGCATGCCTGCTCGCTGGCATTAAGCCGGCCCTTTAAGGGATATTACTCAGTGTTACTCGTTAGTGACAACTTATCTCTCACAACACACTAGCGGTGTGGATACAACCGACCACATCTCCCATACGTTAAAATAACTCAAATTTCTTCCTCGCATCATCAATTTCGCGGCTTCTACGAAAACGTAAAGTACCGTATGGTGACATACAAAACATGAAGTAAAGATGACAGCAATCGGAAAGTGGGTTTGCTTTAGGAGAATTCCTTGGCGCCGCCCCAAAACGTAAAATAGATGGAAAAGTATTGAAAATCTATCGGGCAGCATAAAACATAGGAATAAGGGTTACGTTTTGGTCCTTTCATTCCTAGCGGGAAGTTCCCGTGAGTTTACAACTGTAAACTCAGAATGGTGATACCGGCTGTAAAAAATGAATGGAATGCGTATATCCTAAGTAGATAGTTCTAAATAAATGAATATTAAATTACCTGAATAGGACCGAGAAGAATAATAAAAGAAAACTTATATTTATTGATCGACTGGAATAGTTCAATCGCCCAAGGCTTGGGAAAATTTTGTAACAGCCTAAGACTATTATTTTTTGTAGATCAGACTAGAAAAACTACAAAGATGATTCTACAAGATAATAATTTTGTGGACCAAAGTATTGCTCAGTAGTAATTATAGAATAATTTTCCGAATTATCATTAGTCCAAATAATACTTTGCTGGAAATATAATGCCCGTAAATATAACTGTAGAGTTTAAAAACCAACTGTCTGACATAAAATTGCTTCACATGTAATACAATACAAAGCGTGTGCCAGTGGAATAGATAAAATTGTTTGTCGATTATTCACAATAAATGAAAATTGTTGGCCTCTGATAAAATATTGTTCCGAAATTTTTTATCACTGTATTCGATATGGAAAACAAATTAAATAGTTCCCAATACTTTGCAAAAATATTTTTTTAATTTTCACACCGGACTTCTTCATCCAACGCAGTAGGTCCCATATTTCTTCTCGCAAACAATTCCTGCCTCCCTTTCAAAGTGACTTTTATGCTTGTGAATTGCTTTACCTTCCCTTCCTGGGCGAAGCGAAACCATTTTTTCCTTTTTCTTTCCACTAACACGACATGATACGTCTCTACAGGGTATGTACTGTAGTGTGCAACATAGGAGATGCATCTAGAAGTTTCCAGATGCATCTCTCAGAATCTAGGGCTGCACAGTACTGTACTGGTCATACAGTAAGCTTCTTCATGCCACAGTGACCGCAATGTCTTCGAACGCCCTGCAATTGGACTGCACTGCTTTGCTCTCCTGCATCTGCGGCGCCCAAACAAAACAAAATTGTCTACACTATTTACTGACCTACTCCGCGGCGCAATGTCTTCCAAGAGCGAGGAAGGGGACAGAATAATTGGTGCAGTTATCTCCATTGTCGCCATTGCAATTAAAGATTAGAATGTATTCGGGATGTGGGTAGCTATGCTTAAGCCAAACGCCAGGGTGGGTCAAAGACTTGTCGTCGTCCAAATAGGGATATCATGCACACAGTCGGGGCGGAGCATGTCGATCTTGACTGTTTAAAAGGAGACTATCCAGATCCACCCATCATCCCATCATGTTAGAGGAGGGATTTGATGGGCGTTTCTCAGTTATAAGAGCAATATATGAAAGGATACGACGTGATATTGTTGATATTGATCCCTTCTTCAAACAAAAGGCCGACGGGCTCGTGGTATTTGGGGGCTCGACAGACCAAAAGCAAACAGCTGCGCTCCGTATGTTGAGTGGTGGAATGGCTGCTGACAAAGTCGTAGAGTATGCTCGTCTATCTGGCAGTATGATTTTGAAGTGTTTATTGCGGTTCTGTTCAGCTGTCACCACAATGTATGAGGAGAAGTGGTTACGAATGCCGGACGCAGATGAAATTAGACTGATAGAAGTAGATTACGCAGGACTTGACTTTCCGGGCTGTTTAGGTTGTGTCAACTGCTCTTCGTGGTTTTGGAATAAGTGACCCATTGTCTGGCAAGGATTTTACAAGGGGAAGGAGAAATCGCCAGCTTGTCGTATGGAGGTGATTTGTGAGGATAAACTAAGAATTTGGCATGCAGCTTTCGGCATACTGGACTCAAAAAATAGAAGTCGATCCTAGCTCAATATAGCTTCTTCGACGACATTCGTACTGGCCATTGGGACCCCTATCAGCTTTAAACAAATATCGTAGGTATGTGCCTGTCATAGTTCTAGTTTCTGGCTGATAGGATCCACCCCGCCGTGTCTTTTTCGATTTAGTTCCGTTCTGTAGCTGGGGAATATCGACCTTATTCTCTTCCACAGATGCCATGTCCACGAATACGAAGGAAAAATGTAGAAAACCATGAAAACAGCAATTGAGGCGTCAGGACCTTGTTGGGAACAGTGCTTGTATAGAAGGGGAATTTTTGGGAAGGTTGCTTGGAGAAATGGAGAGTTGATGGGATGGAGTGTTGTTAAAGAGTGCTTGAAGAGATGGAAAGGGGAGTAAGAGATATGGAACGTTACTGTGGATAGTGCTTGGAGAGATGGGGAGATATACAGGCTGTGCAGGGAATGTACTGGCGCCTTTCGTTCAGCAGTGTGTATCGGTCTCGTCGGTTGCGTGATCGTTATGTTTTCGCGCCAACGAAATACTGAATGCTGATTGGGGGCCTATAGTATGGGATCCCAGCCGAAAACTTTTGGGGGAGGGGTAAACCTAGTTCGGTCCAAAAGATTGGCTGATTTTTGTGATTTAAGAGTGTGCGGCGGGAATGAAAATTTCCCAAACTTCCGCCGAAATCCTTTTTGACTGAAATTTTACGTTCTGGGCTGGTGGGGTGGGTTTGCCCTAACTTTACCTCAGATATATGCAGTTTCAACATGCAAAGTCCTGAATACCCCAGTTTAACTATCTTAAAGAATTAGGTTTAAATAGGGTGGCTAAACTCTGCTTGTTGTGCGGCACCGTGTTGTGGGACCCTCTGGATTACACAAATTTCATTTTTTGTTGATACAAGTCGCTGTTTTCGCGCCAAAATATACAGGAAAGTGTGCCTACAATTTGTGATTTGGGTTGACGCTCGCCCTCTATCTAGGTTGATTTGTGTGGGATACAAATTATGAATGCCCTCGAGCCTTGATAGCAACCTCGTTCATCTATGCAACATCATCTTGGATTAATCCACTTCTGAAAACCCAGCACCTTGCACAACTTCGACACCATCCCCACCGCGCATAGAATTGCTTCCTCACGGCCAGATACCTACCACTGTTTCTACACATGAGCACCGACCTGTTGCTCTGCCAATAGTTCCTTCCTAGCCCGATGGCAGATCTGTGTCAGTGCCTTTATATTTGTCCTTGAGATCATCGATTCTAACATTTCAGCCGTCCCTGTTCCGCGTGTCCAACCAAACCACACGTAACCAACGCCTGTCAGGTTTTATGCGCAAGTCTCTAAAACATGCTTCGACCTAAGCTAGCGGCCGCAGCTATAGCTTTTCTCAGCAGAAACTTGACAGCTTTTCTTGAGATTTTAGATGATCGCCTTCCATTGGGGAGAATTGAGTTGAAATATGTGCTTCAACAGCATGATATGCGCTTTCCTGGACAGAAAAGAATGGTTGATAGCATCAAACGAAAGTTCGCATCACTGCATCGCTGTAAGATACCGACTGGTGACCCTGTAATTCCTCCTGATGTAGAACGTGCGAAGAATACAGGGCACAAGATATCGGAAAGGTCCGATATTGGGGAGGTAGAGGGAGGTTCTGATGAAAATATATGAGTCTTCGAATCAGACGAAGACTTGGATGCTATAAATACAAATGATAATGAACATAACAACGAAAGCCTCGAATATAACGATACCATGGCCTGAAACCACTCCATCAAGCACCGTAGCACCTTTCTTCCGTCCTTCATTCATAAAAAGGTAAAAAATACCACTGGGGGCTGTTAGTGAAATATTGGATTTTTATGAGCTTCTAAGGAATCAGGTTCAGGCAAGGGAGAGGACAAAAACAGAAAAGAGAGTTGGAGAGGCAGTAATTTTGGATTATCTAGACGACAACAGATAGAGGAACGCTTTCAGAGTGATGCAGAACGAGAACTGGAACGTAAGGAGCGTTAAGCTGATAGAGCAGAGGAACTTCACAATGTAGGGTTGAAAGCGCGCGACATAACCTTTTTGTGGAAATGTTAGTCATTGCTATAAAAAACAGGTTAGCTATCCTTAAAAGATGAAGTTTGCTTCTGGTCAAAGATTAGAGATATAAGAGCAAGAGATTTGGTTGATATCCCGCAAGTCTTGCACGCAGGTTGAATGAACTTGCTGTATGGAGAAGAAAAAATTTCAGCTCGCCACTTTCTTCGTAAAAATGCGATCTTTCAGACGTCGCAAACTCCCATTTTAGTAGACGCATAGCCCATTCTGATTCCTGTCCTGCCGATGTTGCTCCCTGTCGATGAATACCATCTACGGCTGTAGAAGCCGAGTTCAAATTGTCTTGTTCTGACTTGATAAGAAATTTGTAGTTACCCTTGAAAAATGCGAAGTCCAAAACGCATTAGCCTCCATACTGTTTATATATTGATTCTAACTTTGGTAAAAGTAACATCAATCGGCAGTTGTAGAGTCATGCATAGAAACAGGGGTATTAATCGTTCAATCAATTACATCACCATTGGGTGCAAACACGAGGACGTTTCCTACGTAATGATCGTTTTTCCAGCCATTTTAAAACATTTCATGGAAAACAGTACCTCCAGACTGCTCCAGAATTAGCTTTAAATCATCCAAAAAAGAGTAAAAGTCCCCAAATGTTGAATATTTTGCAGCGAAAAGCAACCTGAAAAGCATTGAGCTCACTTTTTTAGTATTTTTACAGCAACTTTGGCATCACTTCTCAATGGTTTAACGATCATTCGTATTCCAAATCGTAGAAACGAATATCAAACCAAAGTCGTGATCCCTAGCAACATACATAAGACCA
Source organism: Kappaphycus alvarezii (assembly GCA_002205965.3). Lineage (NCBI taxonomy): Eukaryota > Rhodophyta > Florideophyceae > Gigartinales > Solieriaceae > Kappaphycus > Kappaphycus alvarezii. The sequence goes on from NADL03000599.1 coordinate 2,347,024, forward strand.
TTGCCGATGCGCGTGTCCTACCCCACGCAAAGAAAAGAGCAAGATATAGAAGAGCAGTAAGAGAGCATGGACGTCTTGATGGTCGTCCCAGGCGAACAATAATTCCACTTTCAGAGTATGGAGAGCAGAGCGTATATGGTTGGGTAAATCGATTGAGCATATGCTTGTAGTAATTGTGGTCTAATCCTGTCAGCGCAATAAGAGCTTTTTCTTTTGCAGAAATGAACAAAGTCATAAAAGGAATCTTATGTGATGGCTGTAATGCAGATCGCGTAAATTGGTGGTCCCGGCGGCGTCTAGCGAGCAATTATATGCGATGTCTAGAGGCTGCATCCTTGATCTTAATTCGCTGCCTCTATTCGTTTAACAAGATTTAAATAGGAGGATAGAAGTGTAAGTGGCCATTTTTCGCGTCAGGTTGGCTTAAGAAAACGGAAATGAAGGAACATAGATGGTGCAGACTGTTTTGAAATAACCAAAGAACACAAAATAGAACTTTATTCTTATCCGAAGGCGAATCCAAAACACGAACGCACAAGTATAGTTCAAGTATTGGGATATATCCTTGCTGACATATTTTTGTGCCATAAACAAATTGCTGATCCGGAGCGTCCCAATGTCACGTTTCAATACCCAACACGCAGAGTTTAACCCTCCGCACACTTATGTGCCATTCTGTACAACTCGAAAAGATCTACCACCACGAGTTCAGCCACCCTATGTATTCAAACCTATTTTTTAGGTTTGTTACAGTAGGGTATTCAGGACTTTGCGTGTCGCACATGCATATTTCTATGGTGAAATAAAAATAGAGAGGTTTCAATTCAAACGTGCCGTATATGCGGGTGGTAGCGTTCAATTCCGTGGAACGTACAGAATTTTACTGTCTATCCTCCATAGCACTAATTTCATATGAGGCCAAATCCCGTTGTCACACAAATATTCACAATGAGGCAATCTAAAATTTTTGGGCCTATAAATATTTGCCAAACATTGATACCCTAGAAATATATCATTGCAGTTTAAAATTGTTCAGTAGCTTAACATTCTACATCTCTTTGGCTAAAGCATCCACCTGCAGGTACTGAAAGGGTTAAATATGGCCAATTAGCTCTAAAAACGAAGATTATTGAGTGGTAAGAAGTTGGACGTACTCTGACCAGCGTTAGAAATTCCCGAATTTTTTTTTGATCGAGCGTCACTGCTGTTTAAAGTAATTTTATCACATAAATTAAAAGAAATAAATTTACTTTAAAATTAGTCCTAATTTTTGCCCTCATATGAAAACAATGGTCCGATAGACAATAGATAGTGCGTCAAGTATCATAAATGGAGGGTAGTTTCTGTGGTACTGTACCCCTCTGCTATCTATATTTAATGGTATTGACGTGGTCTCCATAACCAGAAATGTATTATTGAGTGTGTGAAACTCAGTCCTGGTCTGCACTTTGCATCTTCAATTTGAGATGGAAACATAAAGTCGACTTTTGCAAACATAGTTTGGCGAGGGTGAAGGCGGGGCTCATCAGCAAGGAAGTGGTAGATGGTTTGCATCTCGGTATGATGTCTTTCATAGTCCTCAGCAATTATCCTGCGCTTCGATTGGTCCACCACAGCTTTAAAGTCAAACCACTGCCTCTGCCTTGACGTCAGCTCTGAAAAAAAGAAAAATATGTGATCTTCCATCACTCTGTGTCGCCTATCAGATGATACCTCTCTGTGCTTTTAACACATTCTTTTTTGCATTCGCGTCTCCTTGACTACTTGTTTGAATGCTACCAGTTCTTCCTAGGATACCATCGTTACACCTCCTTAGTTGACCTGTACATAATGTTTCCTAGGGACTGGAGAAGACGCTTTAATTTGAATCGCATGTGGCGACACAATGTAAAACCAAGACGTGAGAGAAGTATCAACATTTACCATCTGGTTCAACTGAAGCACCGAGAGGTACTGCTGTGAATGGCATCAAATTTTTCAAATGTTACCCGTGTTGTATACATAGGCGAAGAGGTAAGTGATAATTGCTCTTAATTCAGAATGATGATGGAATCGCTATTCGTGAGAGGAATAGAGAGGACCGATTGTCTTTGATATTCGGTCAGCATAATGTAGCGTGGCGTGAATACAAGATGTAGTCGACCGATGATTGATGAGGCATGGTATGTACACGTATAAAAATGATAGTAGTGGGTCTTATCTCGGGAAGGAGGAAGGCAGAAGGCAGCTCGTATTGATCGATCCTTGCCGTAGCCTTCACACATCAGGTATCTAGGTTGAATTACAAACCTCTCGATACCTCCACACGTGCCCTATTCTCACCGATACCCTATTTTGAGATATGTACAGTAAAAACAGGAGTTCGAAACCAGATTTGATAAATTCGTGCTAATGACCAATACCGTACGTAAACAGTTTCATGAACAAATGCCTTGCATGGATCATTTACTGTGCTTTCAGAAATAAATTATTATGTAGCATATACAATTGTATGATAAGCGAAATGTACTTTAGTGTCGCGTACAGTAGTATACTGGCATTAGCTTATTTACACTACCGCTTGAGGCCATAGCTTACCCCCCTAAATCAATGTTTCGTCTTGATGGACTTGTCAAAACAAATCTACCCATCATATTTCCTGCCCTAGAAAACCAGTAAAACTGTGATGTAAGAAGACAAAGCGAATTGGTTTTTAACATAATGCCAAAACATATTTAAAGGGGGTTTTTGCAGTCATAACAAATTTTTGTCTTCTCAGCGCAATGCTAGGGGGAAATATCTACATTCAGTAATCTACTTGCTTTCCCTGGCATTCCAACACGTCTAAAGTGCGCTTATGCTTGGAAGAAACCAGCCCGTCGATAAGATACTGCCCAATTGAGTCCCGATGAGCCGTTATACAGGTCATAAGGTCTTCTGAGGTCGTAAACTACCAGTTTCCTCCGTCAACTTCCCTTGCCAGTACCTCCCGAAAATTTTGAATCGGATTCAGGTCTGGAGAACGAGCAGGCCAGTCCATTGCTTTAATTTTATTCTCGCGAAATCAGTCTTTTGTTGATCTCGCGGCATGATCTAGAGCATTATATTGCTTTAATTTCCATGTCGGTGGCACGAAATCACCTGCCCACGGCAACAGATTTTCTTCTGAGATCTTAACATACCTGCTAGCATTGAGCCGGCGCGCTACCTTTATCAACTTCGTCTTACACTGTGACCCAAACCAGCCCAAACAATAACACCATTCCCCCATGTTAATGCCCTGATAGAACCTGTTCTTCTTTTCTTAAATCATGCCAGTAGTATTGCAGACCATCTGGATCATCACAATGAAATCACTTATCGTCGGTAAAGAGGACTGCACCCAAAAAGATTTGGTCCATTTGCTCATGCTTCCGAGCCCATTCGATGCGAGCGAGTTTGTGTCTTTCGGCCAACGGTGGGACATATTTAACTTTGCAGTACCACAACCGGAAGCTACAAGTAAGATATGAACGCGTACGACTTACCGAGATAGGCGATTGCAAGGAATCATGGAGTCCTCAGGAGCTCAATGCTCGGTTTGAGGCCGCTCCAGGTAGCTGCATTTCATCTCTTACTGTCATTCCTCCTCGTTAGTTGCGATAGTATTGGTGTGCATAAGCGCTTGGAGCTCGTAAGAAGCTTCTGATAACTTTGCGAGACCTTTGAAGTTGACAAGCGATCGCTGAAAAAGTTTTACCTGCTCTTTGCAAATACAATGCCTGTGATCGCTCGTATTCAGTAACGTCTGTGCCACGAGGCATTTTGAGTAAAGGAAGAAGAGGTCAGGCAGTAGTTTGAAAGGATATAAGTCGCATAAAGCGACTCTCTTGCTTTGTAGGGCTTCGTTTGTCCAAATGTGCTATGACCCCAGAAACCCCTTAAAATATGCCTAATAGAGCTTGAAAGAAAATATTTCAGTATTCTTATAGAAGTTTACTGTTTAAAGCGGTTTCTAAAGCAACAAATCCGTTAGTCAAGTCTTTTTTTATAATTAAATCGATTGTTATATAGAAAGTTTGTTTTTGGGAGGTGTTCTATGGCACAGTCTGCATTTAGTGCCCTTCTGTGGTCTATGTAAAGTGACTCTGACCTGGTCTCCAGGATCAGAGAGGAACCAAAGATTGTGTCGACATCTGACTGGTCCTTGCTTTACAACTTCAATTTCAAGTTGCCTCTACTATACGCTTTCAGTAGACCATTTGCTAAAATTTAGATTGCTGTAGCATGTACACCTCAATAGAGTAAAAAACACCAATATTATGTGAAATGAAACAGCAGTCTAGAAATTGTTGAGTAACGGCTCAAATTCCGAATATTAATTAGAATTATGTAAGTGATACGAAAAGTTTAACAAAATGACTACGATACACTGCAAGACAATTCAAGTCGCCCAATACACAAGGTTGGCGAGTAAATACCGAAAATATACACTGTTCTCGAAAAAAGATCGTCATCCCACAGTCCATGGCCGGTCGCCAAAACGACATTTTAAAGCGTTAATTTGCCGAGAATCATACGTTAAGATGTCTGGAGTGGGTTAATGCATAAGTGAACACCTCAATTCCATTACTCTTCCTTCATTCAAGCTTCTCACCCAATATAGCATACTCTGCAACAAAGGCATCCAAATACTTACATCTTCTGGAAGATATTGCAGTCGCATGAGACCGCGACCTCAAAGGTGAGAATTCACTTTCTCTTAAAGAGGACACTGATAAATATATTAACAATACTTTCCCATTTTTTGACACTTTCTATGAGAAAGGATCCAGTAAGCTAGTAGTCGAAATGGCAAACTTCAACCCATAGCAATTTGAAGCTATTTTGAAGGTCTTCCAGTCATTTATTGAGTTAAAAGTTCGAAATAATAGAGGAAGAAAACCACGTACGCCCCAAAATATGTCTTTTTCATGAAGGTCAACGTACTGAAAGAGGGGGACCAGTGAGATTTTATGGCCAAGATGTTTGCATGAAGACATCGTCGTTAAAAAGGCTCATTATGAACTTCATTAGATTATCTGTGACGCTGTATACGATAAATATGTTGAGTAACATGATGAGAATAACAAAATAGGAGTTCTATCCGATGACAAAAATGTTTTTCCAAACTATTTAATGGCTTGTTGTGCGACATGTGTTACTTTTCAACCCTCAGATCTTCAGTACGGATCTTTGAATTTGGGGATTAAGTATTTCAGCTAAAAGCATGGTCAGCACTGGTTTAAGGTTGAATTATCGGTGTGTATTAATGTAATTTCGATAGGATGCAGCGTGCGCGAATCTGGCTCCGTCTACGACTTTGCAATTTTTCAGCAAATGCCATGTTTTCGCAAGCGTAAGGTGCGTAAAACATAGGAAGAACGATCATTTGAGGATGAATGTTCACTTGCCACGATGGAATATCTTTGTTAGTAAAGGATATCGACACGGGCTGGAATTTATTCGTTGCACTCATCTTCCTAAAAAACCAAAGATCGGTGTGTTAAGTCCCGCTCAAGTGGCAGAAAATAGGGACATATAGAGTGAAAGAATCATTTTGAGGATTTTTTCGGACCCATGTGCTCACTTTGGAACATTGTAAGTACGAAATTTAAGTGAGCCTGGGCAAACTATGACTCTCTTTTCCGCCTCTGTCTTAGGTTAACTAATTTTCAAGTTCTACATAACCTATTACCCTTTGGTGACAGTTGCATGTACCACATAATTAAGAATCTGTGTTAGGGTATTAGCCGGGCTCAGATAGAGAAGCTTCGAACTTCGAAAAGCAAAGTATCGAGTGAATCGTCGCCGTCGTGTTGACATGCAGTTTCGTTCAATTTTGATAAATGATTGCGGTGCCATGTAGTCACCCTTTTTCTGCATTTTCTGTATCTTCTTGTAAAATTCTGTGATAAATGACTGGGGTACCAGTAAGTCACCCTTTTTCTGTAGTTTCTGTATCTTTTTGTAAAATTGTGTCATAATATTAAAAATTGCATTGCAAATGGTTTTAAATGGGCCTTTTTAGGCTTTTAATTTTTTAACTACAATAATTTCTAGGGAGCAGGAGACTTATTGGGCAATAGGTGTACAGTTGCAGAAGGGACCCAATAAAACTATGGCTGAAATTGGAAATAAAAACTTAACGTGATATTAACTGAATTCAAATAATTGTAAGGTATCAATATACCAGAGGATCAGAGCTGTGTGTGATTCATAACATATTCAAGAAAGAGTCATTTTAATTCAATCACAAGTTATTCCGTCACATAAAAAGTACATATAAAACTGTAACCAGCTCGTTGAAGACTAAATCTGCAGAAACAATTATTGCAATGCCTACAGAGAAAATTCATAACATTTTATGTAGTATTTGCCGTCCTATAGGATAAATACTTTTGCCCTTACTACTATCTTAGTCTACGCAGTCTGTAATTTCTCCTTTTCATCGATTTACACTATGGTATAAATACAGCTAGTGTCTGTTTTAGAGTAGTGGATTCCAGGATATCCGCCCTGCATAGTAGCCAGTAAAATAGTAGGTGTGCTAGAGCTCGAATTTGGCACCTACTTGCCTGTAAAAAGGCCTTGCCGCCTTGGGCGTCGAAGTACAAGGCCAACATAGACAAAATTTTCAACCGTTCTACACTATCAAGAGCGTCCATCGTTTCTTTAGGCTCGGCGCAAACGCCGCTAGCCTGCCATTTATCCCTTGAATATTCGCTACAATCCAAATTTGCCGTTTTCGGGGAATTTAAGAATTATATTCGCTGTTTGATACTGAAAATATACCTCTGCTCTAATTACCTGTTGTGTCTTGTCAAGTAAAAGCCGGGAAATACAGAAAAATACTGAACGTTTATCCTTTTTATTCTTTTTGCACATTATCCAGTAGCTGATCACGCGGGGGTTACTAAGGCTACTTATATATTTGTGGTTGTAAAGAAGAGGACCTGTAAGCTGGTAAATGTTACTTCCAACGTGCCTAATACCTCCTTCGACTATTTACAGAGCCGCAGGCACAAAGAATCGCTTACAGGATAAGAAATATCCGGCGTACTGTCAGATGTGAACGCAGCTTCGAGATCCCGTCACATTTACTGCACTTAAAACTGGAGAAAATAATTCTGAGGTAGTTTCAAAATAGATTTAGCTAAATACAATCTGGGAATTCGATCTTGATCTGAGTAAATTGAAATTTGAATTACCAAATTAGTCGTGATTTTGCTTGAAAAAAATTGAAAATCAAATTGAGAAAGGGCTTTACAATGAGATTGAAAGAGAGGAACCATGAACGTTAGTACTACATAAGGCCAATTTTTTAGAAGCATTAATTTGGACTTGCAAAAGGGAAAATTAATATTTTTTTCGGCCAAGGTATTAGACAAACCACAGAATTGTAACTCTCGTATGGAATGCTTTAAGGGATATTTTGCAAATATTTCTCTCTCTGGTGTTGAATTAAAGGCTCGGGTGCTTTAAAAATTCCTCATAACCATGCTTTTCTCTGGATGAATTCTGAGCAATTTATCGTTTATTCGCCATTTGATTGTATTTATCGCGGAATTAAATGTTCCAACAGTCCCCCATGAATTGTCTGTCCCTTTACAGACATTTGCATCGAATTTTTCCCGTAATCTTGACCTCAGCAAACCGTTAAACCGAATTGATACATATTTCAACTCTATTGCATCGCCAAGTGGATCGCTGTTAAGACTAGCCCCAAACCCCGGCACGTTGCACTCTAATGTCCGTGATTTTATGACGTGGTTTCGTCTGCGATACACTACAGTGTGACGAAATCGATAAGATGACTGAAGCCAAGAGACATGTGTGATGTGGCCACGTGTGCGTAGGAATACGGATGAGTTTACAGTCGTAGATTGACATGGCGGTAAGCCGGAATCCTTTTTTGAGTGCTTAACTTAAGGAAAGTAAAGGATTATGAGAAGCAGAATATCATCAACAACTACAGAACAAGAAGCTGTTCAAGCTTCGAAGTTTCATCGCAGTTCTTGGTTTCATTTTCAATATTTATGGGCTCAGGGGTTTGAAATTCTGCCTAATTCGATCTCCGTTGTTTCAAGTACCTTTCGGAGAACCATCTTAACAAGCGATCTGTCGTTTGTCGGCAACAATTAAGGACGCTCTAAAGCTTATTGACAAACTTTCGGGAGAGAAATACCCCGTTTAGGAACTTCACATGAAGGCGATACTCGTCAACTAGGGAATTTAGAAAGTGAGCGAACCCTCAGAAACTGAAGACGAATCGACAGATAGGATCAAGTCCGAAAAATCATTGACGATAATTATACTGGATTTAGGGGAAATCCAGATAGTGCACGTTGGAAGTTGCAAGGCGGCTCGCGACGCCTGGAACAAGCTTCGTGGCATTTATGACGAGTTGAGTACTGCCAATTGCTTAAAACTGTTTGAGAAGGTACTCTCCCTTTAGAATAAGAGGGTGTTCTAGCTTCGACGTTTTGCCGCAGTTACCGGTTTAATTATTGATAATAAACCAGGTAATTGCGTATTATTTAATGCAGCTACCTATTTCAGTATCAATATTGATATGAAGTTAGCGGATATGATATTTTATGTTGATATACAGTATGAATATTGATAATGAAACCAGTAAGTGAGATTAAAAATCTAGGTTAAAACAGCCTCTTATGAGTTAGTTTTTGATTGGAGTCTTCATCTCACCATCCTTTACTTTTCTTGAGTAAAAAAATCAAGGAGGATGCCGGCTCACCGTCATGTTAATCGACGACTGTAAATTTATCCGAGTTTCAAAGAAAACGTAGCCATATCATACTAGTCTCTTGCCTTCAGTAATCCTGATGTATGTTTCTTCACAGTGAAGTGTAAGGAAGATGGCACTGCGTCATGCACTCACGATTTCTCCGCCAGATGAAGTGTTGAAGACATTATCGACTTGTTGCCTGCTTGTGCACCTCCAGCGACAGAGATTTCGTGAGAATGTCTGCAGAATCTTCCACAGATGGAAAGAACCTCAAACACCTCCGTACCATCTCAAGGTAAGGCCCTACACTACATCTCCGTGCGCTTCAGTGGGTAATTAAAAAAATGTCTGGGAGGCTAGCTGAATGTTGGAACGAGTTTACAGCTGAATACAAGTATGCATACCAGGTCTATATGCTCAATGAAGAACAAAAGCTCAAGTATCTCCACCATCTTCCAATAGAAAATGCCAAACGTTTCTAGGTGACAAATGTGGAAGGTATATACGAGCATCATTCTCAGGCTCTAAAAGCGCTAGAACGCGAGCATAGTTCAATCTTTAGGAAAAATTAAATTACCTCATTTATTCGAAACTCCTGTGAGCTATTTTATTTAAGCCGCGTGTACTGTTAATGACGAAATAGATAAATGTCAAGAGTAAATACACAAAATCGCTCCCCAGGCACCAACCCACTGTCGTTCAGAAATCCACAGAGCTCGGTATCTCCAGTCCGCCGTTACTGGATTCTCCTGGTCGTGTGATCCTTGCAGTCTAGCAAATTCTAATGACTAAAACTATCAATCATTTTAACATTTCTGCCTCTCAATTCGAGGAAGAGGAGTACGTAGGAAAGTTGATAGATCAGAGGAACATACACATGGTATCGATCTCAGACGCAGGCCCTACACTCTGTAACCGTATTGCTGATACAAATGTATACTGGATAAACTCAACAAGGCTGTGAACTGCATTCTACCAAATTCATTCGTTACGATGGTAACTCACGTAGCAACGGCTCTTACAGCATGCGGAGAAACAAACCTCGTGATGGTAGAATTTATCAGAGTTTTGGTCAAAAGTCCCACATTCCTTCTCAATTTCTCCATTCAATGGCTAAGAATGTTGGCAGGAAGATTCAGTAATATCGGAGATATTACTGAATCCCTTTTAAAGATCCAGCCATTGCCACGAACGTATAATTTTGAACTCCGTCAGGAACTGAATCATGATGATCAGTCAGTTGATGATAAAATAATACCTGCTCAGGATTTCTTCAGAGACATCAATAGTCACGATAAAGTTGAGGGCCGTAAAAAAGGGAGAATGGATGAAGATGACTCAACTTATGTCCTTGAATAGTTATTCTCACAACTTTCAGTTAAGGACTAACCGTGTTTGGATGATGAGGACTTTTAACAAGGGGTACATAAACAAGCCAAAGTACTCCTAACCAAAGGAAAAATGTAATGGAACGCGACAAGCCTCCTATTCATAACGCGAAACTCGTCACTTTTCCGCAAAGCAGAGGAAGGAAGAGGTTAAAAAAGTAAAGATACATGAAGTTTTGACTTTTGGGAGCATAAAATTGCCAAAAAATTCAGTTTGGAGAAGTTCCAGGGAGTATGTCTCGAGAACAGTGCTCAAAACTCACTGATTGGAAAATCAAATGCAAAACTAAATTGTGGCCTAGATGGGATTAAAATCAAACTTAAGTACGTAACAAATGCTTGTAGGTTTGGAGGTGTAATATGTACAAGCATTGACTCGAATTTAATTCTTATTCTAAAAGCTTATTTTTAGTTTACCTTTCTACCCAGATTAAAATTCATAGTCTAACAATTTGTAGCGCTTTTACCTTTCTACTCATTGATGTAGATGACGCCAAATTCCATTTTCGATTGATCTGGGAGCTTCAGAAAATTTTGGACTGATTGCCGCCAACGATGAAAACCTATGTTTCTGTAAAAAAACATGGATGAATTATTCCAATCATAAAAAACACCGTCATCTTTACGTCGTGTGGGATTTCTCTGAAATCCTATTCACCAAGCCTCACTTAAAGCACCTAAACTTACTCTTTTCTTATCTTTCTGCATCAAAGCTATAAAATGTGACTATTAGCAGATGATGGAACGCCTGAGAGAAGAGATTGATTACAGAAATATTCAAAAAATGCGGCACATGTCAGCACTCTGAAGCGAAAACCGGATAATTCCAGGTTAGTATACTAAATGGAATCACATTCAGCCAATTTTAGCTCTTCATATTATTTTTGTTGACAAAAAATCCTGTAATTCATATCGTCGATACACAAAACCATTTCCGTAATGGTATATTCCTATAATTTTTAGGTCCCTGAAATGGAAATTACAATTTGATTCTTTAATTTGTCTTTGAAAGACAAACTTTACACTGGGCTTCCTGACAGAACAAAAGTAGACCAAGGCAGTCAGCTATTTTCCAAATCGTAGAAATATTTGAAAAAATCGAATGAGTGTAATTAAACTCAGCCTATCCAGAGTTGAAATTAACAGTTCAGTTGGTTCCAGAGAACATTACCATGGTCCATTACGCCTCATTTACCACAAGATTCGCCATTCAGAGTTTGAAGTTGAAATATAACCCGATCCTAGTCTCTCGGTTAAGGCTACGAACGATACTTTGAACCTAGAAGGACTGGTTCCACCGTTACTCGGCTTTGGAGTTTTGCCAAGATTTCCAGCCATGAATAGCGAACTTCCGATTCAAATGAAACGAATGAGAGCGCTCCAAACGGCAAGAGCTGAGATAAAAATTATCTCCTTAGAGCTCAGACTTAGAATTGCTCTAAATTTGCAGCTTCCAATTATCGCTCACCAATTGGAAGTAAAGTTCTATTCTATCGTGACAGAGAGCAAATTCGGCACTCAAGCTCTCAAGTAAATTCGTATATAGGGGATCCAGTCGAAACATTCTGCCGAAGACGCCTTTTTTCTGAATTCTATTGATTAAGGCATACATTGGCCTGGCTATCACAAAGCCTGAAATTTGCTGTGCCATAAATATGACCGCGAAAGAGACTTAACAGATCATTTTAGTTGAAGCAGTTAAACATCTGGATAAAGTTTCCAAGCACACACAGATAAAACCTAGCTGCTTGCTTAGTTATTACAACTTTTTCAAAGATTCTCTAAAGTTGAAGTATATTTTGACTCGTCATTCGCAGAGAATGACTACAATAATTCTCAACTTGGATATATTGTCTTGTTCAGTGACAAGACGAGGAATTATAATGAGCAGAGTTATTCTAGTCCAAAAATCGGCACAGTAACTGGATCTGTACTAGACATTGAAGGTCGTGCTTTCGCTGATGCTCTCGATATTAGCTACATGATCAAGCACGACCGTGAATTGTTGACTAGAACCAATTCTATACTTTATGTTTACGGACTCCGAGATTCTACTTGATATTATCTCCAAAAGTTCCTACATTTGAAAAAAAACTCATGACTGATGTTGTTTTTGCAAGAGAGGCATATACGAAAGAGGAAATATGCGATGTTTGATTTTTAAGGACTACCAACAGCCCCAATGACGCTTTCACGAAGATTTCAAAGTGTAATCCACTGAATCAAATTTTAATCAGAAGTAAGAGCAATCTACCAGTTCAGCAGTGGGTGACTGGAAAATGAGAATGGAGACAACAAAAGGCCAGGAAAAAGAGAGGTAGTGTAGAAAATATGTCTACAGTGCTTGCAGGATAGCTAAATAATTTTTTTTGTAACATTTACAATCCTATAGGGTAGATATTTGCCCTTACTAATATTTTAGTCTACATAGTCTATGTTTATCTTTATTCAGGTCATCGATCTACACTATGTCAGACATACTGTCAGTGTTTCCTTAATAGGAGGGGTCTCTAGAACATCTAATAGGGATCGTGCCAGTAAAATAGAAAGTAAGATAGAGCTAGACTATGGCATCTGCTTGCCCTTAAAAGGCCTCTCTGCCTTGGGCATCGAAAAAAAACAAGTTCGAAAAATTTATTTCAACCTAACCAATCGTTCTACAGTTAAGAAAACGTCCACAGTTTTTTTCAGACTCGCCGCCAAATTCCGCCAGGAGGAGAGCTGAAGGAAATCCACTGAGGAAGTAGAATGTGCTTTTTGGACATAGCCAGAGCAAGTCCTACGATGAGGCAAGAGAACGGAATGCCACCGGGGCAGGATACATGTGGCGGCTTCTGTAAGTTTCAGGCGCATACAATAGCTGGTGTGCCATCCACACTCTACAAGCGGTGAGAAGGTACAGTAACGGATAATCCCTAGTGCATATTGGGGATAACACTACCGTACCGTGTACAGTGGGATAAATATTGTACAGGTGCTTCGGAAGGGTACAATAGCATACTGTACAAGGTCAGGGAATGGGGTATTTCGGGATAGTCGGCGTGGCGGAAGGGAAAGATAGCGGAAGTGAACGATAGCGGAGGAGTACGATAGCGGAGGCGAAGACGCCTTATTTACACCCACGAAGTGTCCTCGATAAGGTGGGGTATTTATTCGCGTAATGACTCACATTTAGTTTGTCAGTTGTAGAGGTGGTAGAGGTGGTAGCGAAAACATGTGGCAAGGACTAAACTAGGGTTCATATTTTCAGAGGAGTGAGGCGCAGGTGGCAGTAAATGTAGGGGCGGGGACTTCGTCACGTACGAATTGCGACTGGACACTCGGAAGAAGTACTGCCGAGCGCATGCTCTCAGGGACTGAAGAGGAGGGACGAACCAGCTGAAAAAACGATTCCAAGTGAAACTTGGAGTTCGAGAGGAGTTTGTTAGGTATTTAACACAGAGCCTGCGACAGCAGCGCCATTTATAGTCAATCTTAAAAAAAAATTAGCGTCAATACAACAAAACACAACAGCCAAAAGCTGCAACGTTAAAAAATGCAACAAGCGAAGACAGCTATCGACGAGGCTGTACGGCTATTCCATGAAATACTGACGGAACTGGTGGTGGTGGAAGAAGCGCTTCGGGTGAAAAGGAACGATGGAAATGAGGCAAGAGAGACTGCCGCGGAATTGATGGCTGATTTGCGGGTCGCGAGGGAGCTCGCCAAAGCCGAAATGCATAAGTTTCCAAGGCTGAAAGGAACAGTAATCTATGTCCAGTTCGTAAGGGAGGTGAGGTGGCGGCAGAGGGAATGGTTGCGAGGCAAGACACACTGGAGGACTAACTGGTCGGGAGGGGACTGGGACGAAGAAGAGGTAGGAAGAAGATGACCGTAATGAAAAAACCGGAGCAGCCGGAGGGTCTACAATTTGATTCATTGGATTCTGTTTACTTTTAGTTTTTTGCCGTTTATGTTGATGTTTACAGTCGCAAAAGGGGTGATCAAGGCACGAATGTTGCGCTTCGTACAGTACTTGTACTGTTATCCCAGTACGCAGTCGACCTGTGCCCCTCTGGATTCGGTCGCAAACACCGGCATGACTCCTTACGCAACGTCATCGCCGGCCGTATCGCCCGCGCAGCAGGCTTAGACTGCCAGTTGGAGGTCCCACTCCTCGTCCCAGGAACTGAACTACGACCCGCTGACATCCTTGTCCACTCACCGCTTGCCCCCGACTGCAACGCGGTCCGCGCCATTGCCTGTGATGTCACCATCGTCTCTCCGTTCAAGGAAACGTAAGATCGAGGGCCACCCGCGAAATGGGCGGTGCCGCTGCCATGGCTCACCGCAACAAGGCTACGGATCTGGAGCGAAAAATTTCGCGGCGTCTGCCACCGCCTTCAGAAAACCCGACCCAGGCCCCCAATTTCGAATTCCAACCGCTGGCGTTTGATTCTCTGGGGTCACCTTCTCTTGCCACCTTCCTCTTCATAGAGGGTCTTCTGCCGCGTATTGCGGAGAAGTTCAGCACTCCTGTCGGAGTGATCCGCACGCGCGTGTTGAGCCGCATCAGTTGCACTATTTGGTCGTCAGTTGCGCAAGCTATTTTTTCGCGCATGTCGCAGCACGTGGACGAGGTGGAACATCCTGTTAGCTCTTAGTTAGGAATATAGTCGGATCCTGCAGCGGACACTTGTTATACTAATGCCATAAAGTAAAGTACAGTAGTGGTTGTACAGGCCGAAACTTAGCCGATCGTATATATGCGTTCGTGAGCTCCTCCGAAAATCACATTTTTCGTACACACATTTGTTTATGTAAAGCCACAAAATTGCGGGTAGCATTTTTTGTATTGGCACTGAAATCATCGGAGAACATTCCACATTTGGCCGTATCGTATTTTGGATCAAGGGGTGAGGTGTGAGCTTGATCAAAGTATCCCTTGTGTGATCATGGTGCTCTCCCAATCCATCAATAACAGGATCTCCTGACCTTCATGTTCCGGCATGTCCTCTCTTTTACTTCTGCTTTACTGGCAAGGCTCAAAAACGCAGTGCTAGATTTAATTTCGGAAGAGGCTCTCGTCAACTGGCAAGTGTCGACGTAATCACTGAATAACCTGAAGAGCACTTCAACAGCTTTCAAACTCTGCTTTTTCTATACTGTATGGATCAGGATGCGATCAGCCCCTCATTACACTTTGAGTATTCGATCACAGATCTTTTCAATACACCTTGCCTTATTTGATCCATTATTCAATCGCTACACACCATATTCTCGGGATGGATATATTCGAATTAATCCAATCTGATCAAACAGAAGAGGTCTTCCGATTTCACTCTCCGCTCCAGAATGTTTACCAATGACGCTTTGCTGGTACCAGACACGAGGGTCAATAATGGTTTTATGGCCGTTGTTTGGTGTTACTTCATCATTTTGCTCAATACTTTTACGGTTCTGGCGCCGCTTTCTATTATGTGTTCTTTTGTCCGACGATAAGGCTCGAATTGCTATGCCGACTATCCGCGAGATTGAAAGCTATAGAGAAGCGATTGCAGTGAAATAATCTCTTCTTGGGGAATTGTATGCCATGGCTGATGGCTTGAAGTTTTATTTACAGCCGCGTGGGAATACTGTTTTCCAAAACATGTTTTTCAATGGATGGCAGAAATGAAAAATATATCAGCAATGTTTTCGTCTTCGTCCCAGCTTGTTTAGTAATAGCAGCAGCATTTAATGCTCCTAGTTGTCTCCATGACTCTGTAATCGCAGAGTGGAGAAACATTAACGGGAACCTGGAAGAATTTTATCAAGAATGTGGAGGGAAATGTGTCTTCGAATCAGCGTTTAGCAAGGGAGACTATACTTTTCTAATCAAACAATCTCAGGAGATCCCTATTGCAAATGAAAGAGCGATATTAATCAAAGCTCGCCAAGCAACATCGGCTAGGCAGGCATCAGAATGGGATATTCGAGCCTCTCAATTCTTCGTTTAAAAACAGATTTGTATATGAGGAGCACGGCGAAAAAAGAATCATTCTGCAACTGTCCATGCTTTTGTTCAATATACGAGCGATAGTCGCAGGGATAAATCAGACACTTTCATGCCGCAACTGAGTATTCAGGCTAATCACATTATTCCTGATCAAACCTAACTTTGAATACTTTAGTTTCCGTTCGGGAGGTTTGGTTGTTGTTTCGCCAAGACCATCATAAACATTTTCATGAAGGCTACCGGAATTTACGATTTTCTGCCCGTTGTCTCCGGGATTCATCCTGATCTTACTGTCGTTGGCGTCCTCTATCTTCCTTTTGCTCCACTCTAGTGCGAGCTTCTTACTCTCATCTCTCTTAAGCCTCTTCGCGCTCTCGTTCCGCTCTTTCTCTTTCCGTCTGCCTGAACTATCGTTCCTGGAGAAGTGAAGCATTCGAAATTTCGAGAACTTCGTCCTGAGTTTCCCTGTTTGGCCGTCGTGGAAGTTTGTGCACAATATGGAAGGATGGCGTCACAGAGGATGGAGTAAAAGATGTTAAGGGCCGACAGCATCTTCTTCCCCATCGCTTTCATTCTCTTCTCGAACGTTAGGCTGTTTCTCCGGCGGTTGCTGCCCATCAATTTCATCTTCGTCACCAAACAAACCTTCAATCTCGCTTTCATCTCCATCGCCAAGATCAACGCGTTTCGTCATGTCTTCACGAATTTTCTTGGTTCGCAAGAATGAAAGTGGAACTCCTGGGTCTCCTGTAGGTACTCTCTTCCTGCAAATCATTGAAAACTTTCTTCGCAATGAATCTGTTATTTTATTCTCTTTTTGGTATCTCGTTTTGTGAAGACGGGTAACAGCGTCTCACTCATCTCCACCAACAGGTAGATGTTCTTCCATATTATCCAGAAAAATCTTCAATTACTGTTCAGTAAACATAACACCACGTCCAGGACCACTATTGACCTTCCCACGGGATGTACGAGCGCGTTTCTTGGATTGCACGGCAGTTGTTCGGCAGGTAGGTCGAGCTTGCTCTGACTGGGCAACATCTCGAGATCCTTGATTTCGCTTTGGAATATTTGATAGCGTTTCTAGTCGCCTGACGGATTCTACGGGTCGCATGGGTGCCGCTGGTAGTTGTTCTGGTACCGCAGATGCATCTATTGGACAAAAGATTGTCCATATCCGTATCCTCGGGATTTTTCCATTGCTCTGGTACTTGATGAGCTACCAGGGAAGCTGGGGCCGGTGGTTGAGGAGGGCATCGCGGCGTCTCTTCGTCGGAATTTTCAACCAAAGCCATCTGTTTTAGAAATCAAGATTGGAGAGAGACTTTGAGTGGATCAATGACTACGGCGCTTCTATTGTAAAAGATGCTTCAGCTTTCCCTTACATATCTGTTAGGGTGAATGCACAGTGGGAGAGATCAAATCTCGATCTTTTCTTGGGGCTGGCGGATGAAATGAGGATGAGATCGAACATAGACGGATCGCTGGGAACCAGATGCGAATAGATGAACTCAAGGGTAGCAAGGGTAGTCATCTATCATGATTCCAGACGGCAAACGAGGTAAGAAATGTGCAATTGTGCATACATGCAAACAATTACATCCGCGGGCGAGCGTAGAGCAATTTTCATGTCTGTGCACTCGTAAACGCTATAAACTATATCTCTTTTGTGGTAATTGTGTGTGCAAAACTTATAATTTTATGTTTTTCGGAGGTGCTCTGCACTGTACATGAATTCGTATTAATTACATTAAATGAATTTAATGCGTTTAAGGGCACAGTATTACTGACTTTATGGCATCTAGTGAGTTTATATATGGCTACCAAACAGGCCCACCAGGACCAGTGCGACATCAGTGATTATAAGTACAGCACTCCTGGTCCGTACTTTACACTTCTAACCACGAACGTGTAATAGTACATTTCTGTTTGAATTAATTCTTCTCAGAAGCAACAATATTTCGTAAAGGATTGAAACCATTGTATTTTAAAGAAAAACATACTTTGAGCATATTTTCCGACCTTGGGACATTCTTTTATGCAAAATGATAGATTACGCTAAATTTTGGAAGAGTGCTAGCAGCAATGAACTGCATCCGCCTAGTAAAAATGTAATTTTTTGCAAAGCAAAAGAACTAATTAATATGTAAAATGGGTGCCACACGGAAAAACGGCTCTAATACGGGTACTGTGGGTAGAATTAGTCCCATTTCCGTTATTCAAACCGACACGAACTCAATTTCACCCATATTAGAAAATTAAGATCACAAAATGGCTTCATGAGCAAAGTTTTTCTGGAGATAGAGGAAAGGTATTACAAATCAGAGCTACGCTTCAATAAGATCATTACTTCGAGCTATTATAAATGTTTAAATTAGATTGATCCATCTGATAGTAGTGCTAGCATGCTGATATAGTCTCCAATCTCGCGTAGACAGTAGAAAAAGAAGTTCTAAAGCTGCTTCAGTACCGCAAAAAGAACCTGTGGAAAGTCATGACGATTTGAGGTCGGCTAGTTTCAATTTAAATTGACCAGAAATGTTTTTTTACTTCGTATAGAATGGCCGCATACGTGGCAAAATGTGGCTTCCACAGAGTGACAGCTGTAATGGGGCACTCTCATTCATAAGATTGAAGTTTGATGGGCGTTTCAGCAGATGAGGCTGGGTCAAAGGCACCTAAGCGGGTTACGGAAAGATTGCTTTAACACTGGTAGACAAATTTGATAATTTTCCAGCGTACCCGGTTGGATACAAAGCACCTGTCGCCAATAGATCTTTTGGATCGCGGTGAAAAGTGAGAGGATGTATGTAAGCAAAGGCGCTGTTATATTTGGGCCTTTGCATGATTTTGTCCTGCATTTGTCGCTAGAAGACTGAAGCTGTTGGGTCATATACTTGAGAAAACCCACAGGAGCACCGATTGGCAATTCCCCAAGTGCTGAGACCAATTAGGCGAGCAAATTCGCGGTAAGAGCACAAGGACGGACACATGGTAGGCCAGATGGCATGAAAACTTGCGGGATTAATCTGGAATTGAACCTCAGTATTAAACGACTGCAAGATCTGCATTTTTTGGCCACCTGCGGGATAGCGATAGACGTCTGTGTCGAAAACTTTACGGGAATGGTATCAGGAGTCTAGCACAGGAACAGAATATTTTGCGAGCTAATAGCTAACCAGGTCTTCCACATCGGCCACATGCGGCCGCGCACAAAAAAAGAGAACTTTGTTTATAAAGGCCATTCGATCGTATTACTGTACTCATCAGAATTGATTTTCACGTGGTTTGGGTGGTCACATAAGTGGTTGCTAAACTGCAGGTACTAGTGTCAAATACTGCTGATTTCTTGGTACATGCTGTTAGATTGACGAGTTCTGTTGGAGGGACAAAGTCCTGCGTGGGACAAAGTTTTCTTTTACAATAGAAGCAAGAATCTCGATAGACATCAATGCAGTCACGGATATGCATTATCGCAAGAAAAAAATTTCAATGCTGCGTTTCTGCGCACAGCTGGAAATCCACCTGATGCCTTTTCCAAGCTTAGTCACTGACCTCTCTTTGAATTTCTTCCAGAGAGTCCAACATATTTACTTCCAATAGAGCAATAGGTCATAGTCAAACCCAAACCACTGTACCCCGCGAGTCTCAGGACCAGAACACTGGGGAGTGTTAATGATATTTTCTATGATAAGAGGTCGATTTGACTCAGGTACAATGGGCTTGCTACCAAAATACTGTGGTAGCCGCATTATACACCCACAATGTACACAGTGTACGGCTTAATGATGCAATTAACCTTTAAGATCTGGGTATAAGTAGCATTTATTTTTTGAAACTCAGCCTATCTAGGCAAAATGTACAATACTTCCTACTCCAGCATCCTTTGTTGCCATACTTATTGTAGTTGGGTAGAGAAACATTACAATATACTCTATTTCACGTGCCCTGGGTTTCTTACTGTCCCCCAACTACTTTCAGTCGATATAGATTTTTTGTTCGCTAGTCTACCTGACGTATAGTAAAAAAAGGGTCCGGCCGACAAGCGACCTGAACCAGTCATTGGTTTCACGAATTTCTATCCAACCGTTCAACCCAAAAATGACATTTCGAAAACAGTGACAGACTAAACAGTGGAGATTTTCCAAATTTCCCACGATTACCAGAAATACATATGGAAAATGCGCCTTGCAATCATGCAGCCTATCACGATGGACACGGTTTGACCGGACCATAATTAAACCAGTTAAACTACACTGAAATCCGGCCCTCCGATTTTTATAAGACGCAAGAGTTTAGTTTGATCAAACTCCGGTGTATCCGTCGATTCGGTTCACTATAATCGCGTAAAAATTGAGAAAAGTTTCACAAAAAAATCAGGGGAATCGGTCTAGTCACAGAAATGGGCTCATTTTATTCTTAAACAGCTTTTTTACCAGAGTTTGTCTGCAGATGAATGTGCAGTATTTGTACTGCCCACAACCTTTGATTTTGATACTGATTTTTAATTACAATATGAGGTTCGACTCAAATCGGTTGAATTTAACTTCGAATTTTTTAAGAAACGGACTGATCCACTAAATTAAAAATCATCGGAGATCTCAAATGAGAATAGCAAACGAGCTGGTGTCTACTACGACCTAAATTGTTCCCTGATGCTGGAAGCCTTGTCAAAGGCTTCAAAATATGACGCAATAGGGAAATCCTCATCCAAGTGTGGACAAAGCTACCTCGGCAACCTGAAAAGGAGGATTTCAGCCGCCGTTGTCTATTATTAGTGGAATTTCACTTCTTTGTCTTTTTATGACAGCTGACAACTCGCAAAGAGGCTTACAGTTATTACTATTACTGTACTTTACCGTTCAACCTAGAACTTGGCCGTTATATTATGCGTTGTACAGTGCTGTAAGCTTGAGCTGATCTACTTTAGATCAGCTCAAGCAAGTTTAGGGTTAGACACTCACCGTCGTCTATATGTCTTCTGGAAACTTCCTTCGATCAACAGAAAGCATCAGTCGACTCGCCTTGAAGTCTATATAAGACCCGGTCTCTCGCCATCTTCTACCGGAGTAACGTTCCTCACCATCTTCTCCTCTCCCATCTCTCCTTCTCGGTCCCTCACTGTTTCTACCCTTCCCTGTCTTTCTCTCCCGCTCTCCCGCTCTGTCCCTCACTCCTGTCTGGCTCCCTCGCTCCCTCTCTCTCGTTCTGTCCATCATCCATAACTGCTTCACAACTACGCAACTAGGCAATCAAGTTAGCAAAAAAATGTGTGCGATGCAAGGCAACATACAGTTTGATTAGCAACGCATGAAAATTTAGCTCTCACGCCCGTATGACAGGTTCTAGTTGATAATGATAATCAAAAAAGATTCATGATGGACGGCTCAAAACACACTGTAACGCATCTACAAAAGGAAGAACAAAACGAATGGCTTACCAACAAAATTTGTAGAAGGTCTGTAAACAGAGGCCTCTCCTTTCTGTGTGCCGAAGACCCAGATTTCCAGAACATGTTTATCAATGCTCAATGATGGTTTCACAATCCCGTTCCGTGCTACAGTACGACGAAGGATTAAGTAATTGCAACTTGCTAAAGAGGTATTAATGAAACAAATAAATTCTATGGCACTTGGTAAAATAAGGTTAACAATTCATGCATGGTCACCGAAGGTGTAAGGGGTTTATATAGTGATAACAAAACACTAGATAACGACTGACTGTAAAATAGAATCTACTGGGTTAGATTAAAACTAATTCACGGCGCTCCACACAAGCGATTCAACATGTGCCCTTTTTCTTGACGTGTTAGAGTCATAGGATGTCTCCAGTACATTAAGGGCTATAACCTCCGATAAAGCTAGCGATGTCTGCATTGGTGTCTCGAAAATACTTAATCGACTTACTGAATGATGGTACCGCCGCTTTAGAAGATTTTCATGTTCGCTGCCTACCTCATGTCGTTGATCTTTCTGTCAAGGAGTGCATAGGGTTGATAAGGGAGTAATTTGATACTATTAGTTCTATTATTATTCTATTCTTGCATTAGTGAAACAACCAGATCTATTTAACAGTGTTAATTTGGAGCTTGGTGACAATACCATAGTTCCTGTTTTGGAGGTCTACACAATATGGTCATATACATTTCGAATTACTAAGAATGTGTTAGTTGCTCGTCATTTTTAAGACTTCATGAGATATGATTGATGAACTTGCTGTACTTATTATTCCTGAGGTTGAATAGGGGAAAGCAGCCGTAACTTTTACCTTTTTAGGAAACTGTTGCAGCTGTTACTGAATTCCAATCTGGTTCGGCGTACGTAACACTGCGCGTATCAGTTAGAGCGTTTGGGCCTTTTAAAGCAGTACGACGCAGCGTCTAATGGATCTGTGCAAGCAGTTGTCTCCATTGTAGCAGACTTTTGTCGGAAGTTGAAGTCATATGAAAGACTTGTTTGCAATGACTTGGATCGGCTGGCCAAGGTGCTTGAAACTCGATTTTAAAGTGACATTATTACAGATTTTGATCTTCTACGGAGATATTTATTCGTTCCACAGTCCTCAAACCGACTAGGTGCAAGTGAGTTGGCGTTAGGAACAGACTTATGTTCGGGGACAGTCACATAGAACGTTCATTTTCTGAACAGTGTTTTGATAAGAAAAGCTGTGATTATCTCGCAGACGACGAAATAAGGTCAAAAATTTGTTCTAATCATGGAATTGATCCACTTCCATGGTGGAAAGCAAATGAAGATAGGGAACATATTCTTTCTGTTGCTGCAAGGAATCTATTGGCAATTCAGCCCTCATCTGTGGCCAGCTATAGTACTTTTTATCATGCCAATCAAATGCTAGATGAGTCAAATTTACGACTGAATGATGAGACTTTGCAGTCTTCTGTACAACTGAAGACTTAGAATATGTTTAAAGTGAGGTATGATTTGTTTAAAAAACAGCCCTGGTTTCCTCTCAACTGCTGTTTAAAAGTTACTATACTGTAATAGGCAGCGATTGAGGTGAGGAGAATAATAGATTTTATTTGAGTTCGAAAGAGGACTATCGGAGCCCATAGAGATGCAGCTTCATGCAATGATAAATAATAGAGCTCAAAACAAGCAGGAGCCGATGGCGTTCTACAGCAGGACTTTTGCTTTTATCGGAAAGCCACCTGGTCATAAATACGATAGATTCTGCAGTATACAGCAGATATTATCTGCGGCACGCCTCACACGCGGTATGCCGACACTTAATAGACAAGCATATAAACTGTTTATAAATGATATGTAGAAGTGATCTGGCGCTTGAGTTTATTGGAACCATAGGGAACTAAGCAGTCATGGGTTTTTGTCCATTGGATAGGTTAGTTTGATCATGATTATGACTTCATGCACATCCAGATAAATCTAGGAGTCAACTATAAATCTCACAGTAATCCAACCACATTTCTTTCCCCACTAACAGAAACAGGCTACCTCACAAAAAGTTGATCCGCTCAGTCGTTAATTTGTCCACCTGGGAAAGACCTCTTGAGTAATTAAAGTAGACCGTACCATAAGATTTCAAAATTGGAGAGAAACAGGATTGGTTTACTGCGAGTTTTTAAGTAGTGAAGTTCCTATAGAATTACAGTTAAAGAATATTGTAGGAACTTCTATTGTCAGACCGCGTCAGCTATCAAACTATTCAATGCCTCAGTCAATGACTCCTAGGGGTAGGACTACTGGAAGTTAGGCCATTGGTCTAAAATTCTCAATTGCCAAAAACGAGAATTTGGGGACAGCAGAGCTAACTTGGGTGAGCATGATGCATTCGATTGGCTATTCGGGAACCTCGCTTGAATTTTCCTTTTTTATTGCTCTTTTTAACAGAAAATCAGGCTTGACGGCTTAATAGTTCTCCATTTGTAGCTGTAACTGGGCTAGTGTCTATTGGACCGTTGTCCTCATATGAGGACTACTTTCAGCACTTCTTTTTCAATACAAAACTTTTTTACCTCAGCGCATTTCTTGTCCCTCCGCATTAGTTCATGAGTGTAGATGGCCGATCAAAACAAACTTTTCAAGATTGTTGACCGCGGTGAAGGCTAGACCAATTTTCCCTCACCAGCTTCCGCTCTTCGCAGGAAGTTGTGAAAACGACTTCATTTTGGAAGGTAAAATAGTTCGTATTATCGTGGGGGGTTTCAAAAACGAGGGCGCATGTACAGTAAAAATTACTGTACTGTATCTAAACATAAAAAACCTTTTTTCCAGTAAAAATTTCGGGCTTCCAAAACATTTTCCTTTCCAAAATGTAACGGAAATTGTCCTCATATGAGGACAAAGTGTGCCTCATATGAGGACAGTGCGTGGTCGGATAGACACTAGAGTCTATGAGAGGGATTAAAAAGGACAGAAAGGCCTGGAGATTTCCCTTCTTGTCGTGGTGTAGGTCTTCCAAAAAGGATATTTACAACCATAATTCATTTTCGGAGCGCAGTTGGGGCGTATGGACAGGTGAAAGGGACAAATATTGTCATTCTTTGGATTAAATTCTATTAAATTCAATAGCGTGGTTCAACGAAGAGATCAGAGCAGACGTTTGGATTGTCAGTGAGGTACATCGCTTCCAAGTTGCACTGGAACTCTAAGAGACCTCCACCATACAAAAAGGGGGAAATTGGGTGCTTAATCCTTAGGGGCATTCAGAGTTATTTCCGGACAAGTGCGGGGAGCACCCATGTGCTCAGATCGGATTCAATTGAAGATGATGAATGAGATGATTCTGAAGAGGCTGTCGATTCGTCTGGTAAATCCAGTACTATCTATATTGCAGACGCTTGCGTGTTATCTTTTTGGGTATATATATCCTTCACGCACACATACCGTGGCAGATATTGACCCAAACAATATTAAAACAGAGCTATTGAAAATTAGAGCTTCATGCCAGGAGAATCAAGGTGACGTTTTAGTTGTATTCCAAGCTCTGTACCTCAAATTGAGCCATTGACAAACATAGGGTGAAAGTTTGGGTGATCGACTGCTTGAAAAGTGCACTTGGCTGTTTCTATTTATTTACTGGTAAAAGAGATTGAATAGTTTCACAAGAGTCCAGGTTATCTTATCGTCGAAGTACATGTACAGGCGCAGCATCTGATTGGCAAGTAGAACGTATTATTCAAAATCGCCGCCGCCACAAGGGGAAATTTCACAAAGATCTTTGGTAGTAGGTTTTCGTTTCAGGTCAGATACATGGCCTTGACAGAGTATATGATTGAGAAGTGTATGGACCACCGTGAGGCTGACAGAATATCTCTTTGGCTTGATAAAATCCATAAGCGGTTTCAAACTTCTGTTGGTTTAGCATGTATCAATTTGGTTTGTATCTGCTAAAGTCACGGACAGGTTCAGTTAGCAAGCGTTCGAAAAGACCGCAAACCCCGCATTTTACTGGCAAGGGCAGTCTCCCACAGCCTCGTTTATGTCCCGGTCCTGTTGAATAGATATATATATATTTTTTTGTCAGTTCTGATTACGAATAACGTTTTAAGTAACCAATCCAGCAATCACATCATGTCCGGTCCCTGTACTGTAGTGCAATTGGAACTCTTACTGTACTGCTACCGACAGAACTGGTTTTAGTGATCTTTTTAAGATCCACTTTTTAGTCGTGCTGGCAAATTGCTATCAGCAGACACCGTACTGTACAGTAAGGGCAATTTTCGATTGTCGCCCACCATTATTCCTGGTACTGTATGCTCACCCGGGAGGAGTCGAGGGCTTGCAGTCTGGACCATTAGGCCCCAAAATTGGACCTGATACTTTGGCAGTTGAAAGGCACCTATTGGGCCAAGTGAGGACTTGGCTGACCTTAACTTTACTCACCCGCCGTCGTAGATAAACCTTACCTAGCTAGCTAGTATTTATACCTGCCTGGCCACTAAGACCGCAGATTAAACAGCCACCATGGTGTTGGCTCTGAACTTGACTCCGAGCATCCGCCTTTGCAGAAGGTTTCTACCTTGCCAACGGCAACTCCGGCTATAGCCACGTTTATCTTCCCGCGTCCCCCTTTTTATTTCCCTCCTCTCTATCCAATATTATAATAACACTTTTGTTGTTTGCTTGTGATAATTATTCACACTTGGAGCCCCGGATTCCGGCGTCTATATACAAATAGGAACTTCAACTTTGTCGTTGGTGACAACACCCTTATCTCCAAAGGAGATATTGGTTTCTACGGTTCTTTGAAATGGATCCTTATCAGGGTTCTAGCATTGCGCGGACCACGGTCGGACCTTCAAACCGGGAGGACAATTATACCGTCCAGCCGTCCAAGGAATAACCCCCGCTCATCCAGCCCCATTTCTCCTCTCCGTCGGCGAGCTGTGATACTGCATCGCAGGGTGCTTAAAGATAAGGAGGGACAGCCAACACCCTGTGGGTCTTGGTGTGTTTGTGTTGGTTTTCTCATTGTCTGACGGGGTTCCGTTCCTAGACGAGAAGAACTGCGCACCGCGCATTGCACTACATGTGCTTCATAAAGGTTCGGCTTGGCATTACAACGTGTTCCCCTTTTCGGAAATATGTGACTGTGTTCATGGTGGGCAGCCTATCACGAGAGCCAGAACGGCATCTTTCAGGAATGTGTAGAAACTACATATTTTGAGAAAATTCACCCAACTACCTTACCGAATAGTCGCAATTCACCAATCATGAACCTGGAATGTTGGGGAAAAATTTCTCAACTTCTAAGTGTGAATTTACAGTGGTGGAAAAAACTGTACGACATTTAGCCTTATTCAACCTTGCGCCTTAAATATTGTTGAGCGCAAAGTAAGATTCGGTGTACTTTTGTGAAGAAAAGAGCTGCATTCAATTATACAGAAGATGCTAAAAAGAAATAAAAAACAACGACTTATGACACAAAAACTCGCACTACCCGGAAGAAATTTAAGGACACTTTGCATTGACATGTCAAATCCATAGAAAATGGGGCAAAATGCCACTGAAATGTTCGAATGCTAACCTCTTGAAGTTTACAAACGCTGAGTTCAACAAATTCGACCAAAGATTGCCAACCACATCCAAAATTAACACAGAAAAACACCTTTCTGAGTACCCTCGAAAAGGGAAAGAGTACGCAAATTGCATGCCCATTTATCACATTTCTAATTGGCTTTAACGCTTCCGCTCTGTCATTCCTTCATTTTTAAGCATCCAGGCTCTCTACAATCGCAAATAGGGGGAAATAACACGTAAATTGACGGAAGCCGACAAAAGAAGGATAGCTAGGACAGCTTCAATTGGGAACATCAGCTCCGCATTCATCGTGAACAGCCTACAGCTCTCTATCTCCCATATACGTGTTTGTAAATTTCTTCATGATGCACTCATCCTACATTAAGAACGAATTTGCAGCACAGCACCGATGAAACAAAGGCGTAAAAATGCTAGGATTGAACGGGAGACACAACGTCGCGGATGGACGAGGCAGAAATGGGATTATATTGTATGGCCGGAAGAAAAGGTTCAATATGGGTGGGCCTGCCGGTTTGGTGTTCAAGTGGCGTGAACTGCGGAAAGAAAAAGAATGGTTATCTAAGACACTAAACAGTTGTGAATCTGCGATGGTTGGGCATTCTTTGCAGGAACCATAATTTCCAACTTGGTCAATCTGGAAGGGAAAAAAGATGTTCCGAAATACCATCAGACGCTGAAAACCCATTTGCTGCCATTCGCTGAAGATATGCATCTTCAATGGGAGTTTAAGCAAGAAGGCGCTCCATGGCATAGTGATATTGTGACAAGAAAAAATTTCCTAGAAGAGAACTTCATTTCGGTTCTACTTTGGCCAGCGTATTCAACGGACTAGAACTCTATCGAAAAATTTTGGGGCATCTTGGTTAGAAGTGTCTATGTGAGTCAGAGACAGTTTAAAAAACGCAGTTCTCTCAATTAATTTGTGCGGGAACCATGGTCCAAGATTGCGCATAGTATGCTAGGTAAGTTGGTCAATTGTATGCGAAGGCGGTAGGAAAACGTTCTTCGAGGGCGAGAGAAGATGGTAGATTATTGAGCTTCCCTTACAAAACTATTTTCTCTGTATAAATCTGGTGTATCCGTGGAACAATGTCTCTGTTACAACACTGTGTAATAGAGACTTTTTCGCTCTCGCTATTCCAATTTTCTATTAAACAGTGGTGTAGCAGAGAACGTGCATCACTATTGGAAGAATCTAGGAGCTGTTTGTAACCGAGTAGCGGTTTTATTGCTTAGTATTCATTTTTCTCTACAGTATTTTCTTTGACGTGGAGCCCCACGTCATCGCCTTGTTTCCTTAGTTACGTTCTAGATAGTACTATTATTTAGTTACAGGTCTACTTTCTAGTTACAGCTCTACTTTCTAATGCTTTCTACTGAGCTGGCACAACTCTGAGAGTTGTTTAGAAGAGCTACCGTACTGTCTATAAAAGGGGGGCTCATCTAGATTCTTGTGGGAATACAGGTACACTCCATACACCCTTTGCCCCCAACTTTCTGAAACCCGCTACCATCGACTATAATGTTCCTTTAGCAGCGCCCCGGTTGCCTCCCTCTCTGTTTCAATCCGAGAGTGTGCTTAAAGTTTTTCCGGGGCAGTGCAAGTTTTGGTGCCATAAGTGTTGATCTTTTTATTTTTTCGAATCGTCGGCATAGCTGATTGCAGCTCTGTTCGTTACAAAAGTACGGCGAATCTTGCTGTACGTGCCACTCTATTTAAGGCGCAAGGTTGAATAAGGCTAAATGTCGTATAGTTTTTTCCACCACTGTACAACAGACTATTATACAGTACATTACTGTACAGTACAGTACAAATGTACTGTACACAGTACTGTACTGAGTGTGATTTGACGAACACGTTGTATCAGGTTGATCAGGTCCCATTCAGCACTGGAGTAGCTAACCAGGCACCCGACCTCTTGTCCCCATCAACATCGGCGTATTTCAGATCAAGCAACCTCTTTTTCCTATCTGAAACGGAGAGGCATACTTGGCTTCAACATCTATCTTTTCCACAAACCGCGTCAGCAGGCTTACAAGGTCCAAAATAAACGCACAACTCACCTAGTATCTCTTTCCTACGCGCCGCAACCCAGTCCTGCAATCAGATGGGAAAAAAGGACAAAAAGAAGAAGGGCCTTGGCAAAGCGAAGACCGAGGCCAAAGCTGCAAAAAAGGAAAAGAAAGCCTCTAGAAAGGCGCGCGAAGCTGATGGAGAGGTAAGTCACATTCTTCTTCCCCGGCGGCTCCCTCTACCAGAAAATCACTTTCGTCTTTTAACCACTGTCTGTTTTACCTCGGCTTTTTCACGCAGGACGTTGAAGCAATTCTGGCGGAAATTCTTGCAAAGGAGGAAGCTGCTGTTGCAGTTGCAGAACACCAAAATGTGGACCCTCCGAAACCCCGCACCGCGTTTACAATGGTGGCCAGTAGCGCCAACGAAGATGAACTCATTTACTTTGGCGGTGAGCGCTACACAGGGGACAGAGCCACCTTTTTCAATGACTTGTATGTGTTTAATATCGAAAAGGAGACTTGGGCCCGTTACGACTCTCCGAATCGACCCCCACCACGTAGTTCGCACGCCGCCGCCGTGCATAGAAACATGATGTATGTATTCGGAGGAGAGTTCAGTAACCCCAGTCTCAGCCAATACAGGCATTACAACGACCTTTGGCGTTTGGATCTCACAGACATGGGCTGGGAGCGTATTGAGATCCGTGGGGGACCATCGCGTAGGTCCGGCCATCGTATGTGTGTTGTGGATTCTAAGTTGCTTGTGTTTGGCGGTTATTTCGATGATGGGTATAAGATCAAGCATCTTAATGATATGTATTTTGTAGATCTGTCGGTGGATGAGCTCAAGTGGACAAAAGTCGAAACTTCCGCTGTTGATGTAGTTCCGTCTCCCAGGTCTGGATTTCAGTGGGTAGTCCTTGGCAATGATGTGTACCTGTACGGTGGTTACTGCAGGGAAGTTGTACAGAAGGCAAAGACTATGTCTCACAAAGGAAAGAAGAAAGGAGGTAGTGCCGTTGAGGAGGCAATGGTGTCTCAAGGTGTCATCCTGACTGACTGCTACAAACTTTCCGGGGAGAACCTGAAATGGCAAAAGGTAAAGAAGACAGGATACGGTCCATCGCGTAGGGCTGGATTTGCTATGGTTGTGCATAAGAGAAATGCCATTGTGTTTGGTGGGGTGGAAGATGACGAGACGGAGGAGGACATGGAATCTATATTCTACAATGATATGTTTGCGTTAAACTTGGATCGAAAGAAGTGGTTCCCCATGACTCTACGGAAGAAGAAGGGGAAGAAGGGCAGGCGGAGGCGCAAGAAGGCCGAGAAGGGGATGGACTCGAAGGATATAGTAAACCA
The DNA here is from genome assembly GCA_002205965.3 of Kappaphycus alvarezii. Classification (NCBI taxonomy): domain Eukaryota; phylum Rhodophyta; class Florideophyceae; order Gigartinales; family Solieriaceae; genus Kappaphycus; species Kappaphycus alvarezii. The sequence continues at coordinate 2,377,534 of NADL03000599.1, forward strand.
AGGAGACGAGGCGGGTTCCTCTACAAGGGAGACTCAGTCGGAAGAGAAGCACGAAGAGGATGAGGACGACGAGAAGGAATTGGACACGGAGGCGCTAGAGGCAGCATTAATGGAAGAGGAGGAGGAAGTAATGCCGTGCAAACGGTTTAATGCGGCAGTTGCCATTCAAAAGAATGTTTTGTACATTGCTGGAGGAGTGATTGAGAGGGGAGAGCAGGATGTCACTCTTGATGACCTATGGGCAATCGATCTGAACAAAATGGATGAGTTCAAAGAGGTGAAAGGATTGAGCGAGGAGTGTTCAGAATGGATAGCGTCTGATGAGGAAGAGGACGAAGAGGGGAGGAAGCTGAGGATGAGGAAGCTGAAGATGAGGCAGAGGGTGAGGATGAGGATGAGGACGATGACGAGAGGGAAGAGAGGAAACGAAGAAGGGGGGAAGGAGGGATAGGCTGCGTGAGCGTGTATCGCAAACTGAAGATGATCACTTCACACCAAAAGCGAATGAGTCATTGAAGGACTTTTTCGAGCGAACGAGACCATACTGGATTGGTGAGGTGCATGAGGCACTTGGGGAGTCTGGCAAGACGTTGAGACGGATAGCGTTTGAGTGGGCGTTCAAGCGGTATTGGGAGGTTAAGCCTAGCTTGAAGGAGTTGGAGGAGTTGGAGGCGGAGCTTGCTCGGGAGGAGGAACTGGAGAAACAGTTTGCAAAGGCGCAGCTGGAACATAAGCGAGGGAGAGGCAGGCGTTGATATGGCTCTAGAATGCTTATGCGATAGAACTTGCGGTGCTCTAGCGGTGCTCATGCGCTTCGTAGATTGAGAGTGGTAGGAAGAAATGCATTTGTAGAAGCATCGTGTGCTGCCCACTGCTGATCATTTCAGATAAAAGCTGTGGCGAAGAACAGCGTGAGTGATGTAATTGCCCGATGACGACTGCTAGTTGGCGATTGCATCAATGCGAAACCAGTTGTCGACAGGAATGGCAAAAAAGTATGAAGGTTGTGGCGGCATGCCAACTTTGCGAACTTGTTACATTACTAGGTCTGACATACGACTTTGTAAGGACAAACAAGTGTTGCGAATCAATTAGCTCGACGGCACTGTAATTGACGGGGCAGTCGGCGTTGGACAGAGGCCCCCCTCTTTAAATCAACAACACATGTAAGCTGCAAAGTTGATGTGGTACGGTACGGTAGATCAACAAGATGGCTGACGGCCGTTGGAGCGACAACAAGTGGAGCTGCACTTTGCTGGGCACAGTGCGACAGGCCACTCTCGCGCAGCCAATCAGCCATCAGCGTAAGAGTTGCCAACCCGGACCACAGGGCCTAAAAAGAATTCCCTTTTCACGATGTCCCACTCGCCCGGTCCACAGGTAAACATGCGCTGAGTCGCACCGCATTCCACCGGTCACATGCCGCTTGAAGCCCAGCACCATCCCTGTGTCCAGCATCAATTTGTCCCCGGCCGGTCCGTTTGCACACGCCCGTTAACACATTGGTGAATAAAGGTCGAGGGAATGTCAACCTCTCAACCAGCTACAGCGCAGTCACGGAAAATTCAACCTCGACAACATCCGCAGCACTATTGTTTGACCGTTTTCACCTTACCGTGTGTACCCACATCCGCGCAACGCAAACTTCAACCGCACACACACAGTTCGTATGCACCGCTCACACAATGTTTGACTGATTCCCGGTGCGCCCTGAGCCCACTATGGGCAGCAGCGACGCCGCGCTGCGTGAACGCTATCGTAACATTCTCAACGCAAACTGCACCTCCGATTACGACTCTCTTCGCCGTCTGGTTCTCCTGCGCGGCCTTCCCTACGACGCAAATGTAATGCACACCGATATGTTTGGCCGCTGTTCCCTGCGCGGTTTGGTGTGGAAAGCGCTGCTCGGCATCGGTCCTATTGATGTCGATGAATATACTAATCTTGTCAAGCAGGGTCCTTCTGCCGATGACTCGCGCGTCCGTGAGGATGCACGGCGTACCTTTTCGCATAGTGATGATTTTACAACCCGCGTTCCAACTGACAAGCTCATTCGCCTTCTTAATGCTTACGTCCGCTCATGTGGAGATAAGCATGGCGTCTATGCGCAGAGTATGAGTCTGTTGGCGGCGCCGTTTTTGTATGTCATGCCCGAACCGGATGCGTTTCATTGCTTCCGAGTGTTTGTTCAGCATAAGGTCCCGTCGTATGTGAAAAGATATGCGGGGGTGAGGGAGGGGTGCGCCTTGTTGGACAGGTGTTTGATTCATACGAAACCGGATCTTCATCGGTTGTTTGCGAGCTATGGCCTCAATGCAGAGGTGTATGCCTTTCCTTCGGTCTCGTCGCTTGGCGCATGCGTTCAGCCGATGTCAGATACCGTGCGCTTGTGGGACATTCAGCTCGCCTTTGGAGTTCATATGCATATTTTGTTTACTCTGGCACGTCTCCTTATTTCAAGTGATAGTATTTTGGATGCCGCTCGTCGTACCTCGGCCGCCCCGATGACTACACGGGAATTGGAGCAGGGCCTGGGACTTGATGCTGAGACCGTGCTCGCAAAGGCTGTCCCATTGGCTGCCCGTTTGGATGATCAGTTGTACGATCGACTTGTTTCGCATGCAACAGCACACGCTGATGATCTAGAGGCCCCAAGAGCGCATCCTAAGCTGGATTCCGTTCCCGCAGAAAGTCAACTTGCTGCGCATCCGAATACTGTTCGCCAGGGCTCTTACTCTTCGTCCATGTCTGTAGCTAGTGACAAGCATGCTCACACTGGACGGGAGCAGGGAGGGAAATGACTCCCCAACGTTTTTTTGATTGGGGCGGAGCGGATTTTGTTGCAGACGAGCTTCGCGCAAAGTGGCGACGACAGCACTATTCCTGCTTTCCATATACTCTGCTGGTTTTGTGCCTAATCAGGATGAGACGAACAAAGATTGCAGGATTAAGAGCCTCTGCGATGTGAACATAATTTTGTCTTTTTAAATGGCATTCCACAGCAACCAATCATGTAAAATTGTAACAGTATCTTTGCCACAAGCTGCTGATAGATAAGTTTTTCTCGCTAGAAATGCGTTTTATTCAGAGCTAGTACTGATCTGCCCCTGGTTTGACTTTAAGACGCACTCGAGTTGTCCTCGATAGGTGCAGCGAATAGTCAGGAGTGCAAATGGTTGCAAGTTGCAGGGCGCAGAATGTTGGCCGTCTCGCTGCTGTTCAAGTCGTCGAATTGTATCTCAACTCCTTATCACATCCAAAATGTAATAAAAGCCAGTATTGCTCTACCAACAAGAAATCCTCCTCTAAGCAACAAACGGCTGCCAAAGCAGCCGTACTGTATTCCCTCATACACAAAGACTGCAAGTACGGGAAGCAGTTTCCTAAACGGATCTGAAACTTTGGCTTTGGCGAAGCTGTGATCGGACAAATTCTATGCCAGCGGTAGAGAGCTCTAAATTCCCTCGGCAACCGCTTCATGGCTAAAAGTATAGCCACAGATATCATCTCGCCAAATGGCCGTAATGTTTAGCTGCCTTTAACGGAAGCTTGCTTTAGGCGTCCTTTGCCACCCGATTTTTTCTTTTTCGACGATTTTCTACTGTCCTTCCCCTGCGACCCTCTTGTCTCAATCATATTTCTGCACATCGCCAGACAAGCGTTGTAGTCCGGTTCTTGAATCGAAACGGTTTCAAGGCTCTCAGCAGCCCTCATCACGCCTGAAGGCTCCATGGTCGTCCCCGCCTTGACAGCGGACACATCCTCTCTTCTTTCAGAGTGCTTTGCTGTACTTGCCGAGGATCTTAGAGCGCGGACAAAGTCAGCCGCTTTCGCGGAAATTGGCGCTTGAATGTGTACTGGTCCATCAAAAATGTCTTCCACTAGTCTGAATATCTTGTTTCGGTTTTCGGGATCGTGTTGAGAGTCTGCTAGTTTTCCCTGCTGTGCCCTGGCCACCTTACGCTCGGAAATGCCTCCAGTGTGTTTTCCCAATAATGCCTCTAATTTCCCTTCTCCCTCTGGTGCGCAATCCGCTCTGGTGCTAGTTGAGCTTGCACTTGTAACAGCAGAAAACTCGTCATCATCACCATTTGGATTAAAAAAGCTTACATCGAAATTTGTGTCAATATAAACAAGAGCCGGTTTGTCGCCTCCGCTCGAGCTGGAACTAGACACAAATTCCAAGGACACAACATCTGCACCAGACGACGGCTGCAGCACTCTCAAAGGGTACGGGGACAAGACGTCAAAAATCGCTACTGCAGAATCCAAGGATCTTGCAACGTGTTGTTCAGTCCAACGGACTCCTTTCTGTTTCTTACGCGCCCTCTTTGTCCGCTTCCTGTGCTTCGTACCGGTATCCAATCCCTCCACTGCGCCATTTGAGTCTTTCTGCATTTCACCGTTTGCTAGCTCATCTTTGTCATTTGATTCTTTCTGGACTTCACTGTTTGCTAGCTCCTCTTTGTCCTGTTTCCTACGCGCCCTCTTTGACTGCTTGTGCTTCATAATGGTAGCCAATCCCTCCACTGCGCCGTTTGAGTCTTTCTGTATTTCACCGTTTGCTAGCTCATCTTTGTTATTTGATTCTTTCTGGACTTCACTGTCTGGTAGCTCCTCTTTGTCCGGTTTCCTACGCGACCTCTTTGTCCGCTTCTCGTGCTTCATACCGGTAGCCAACCCCTCCATTGCGCCATTTGAGTCTTTCTGCATTTCACTGTTTGCTAACTCCTCTTTGTCGTCAATACATTCCATGGTAACCTCTTTCGTCCCACTCAAATCTGTGTCCTGCTCACCAAAGCCAATGAATCCCGTGGCTGGAATTTGGACTGCTATTCCAAAAAACCCGGACTTTTCATCCACCGCTATAGTCTGTGGTTTTGTTCGAATTCGAGTTGACCACCATATGCCCTGAGTCAATGCATTCCACACATATATACCGAAATCAGTCGCGGTGATAAACATTGGAATCCCAACATTAATAAATCTCACGCAACGCAAAGTTTCTTCTGCTGGCGGGTGAACGAGGGCATGCAAAAGTTCAAACCGAATAGAAGATGGACCAGACATTGTCGATGCACGAACTGAGTCAGGGTCGTTTGCATCGGCCCCACCATCGTCAAGCAAATCCTCAATGTGCCACAAGGTCAAAAGGCTCCCGCAAGTCACGGCAAGTAAAGAGCCGTCACTGGAAAAGCAAGAGCTGCTACATGGAAGAGCCTTATAACCAAGCTCCGCCTCAACCCTCCACGAGGCGGTGCTTCTCTCCTCTTTCAATTGAAACGACCTCCATATCTTAAAATTCCCTCTGGGCGATGTAGTAACAGCTATTGGCAAGTGCGGATGGAAGCAGACCGAGGAGACGTCTTGATCAGCCCCATGTGGACAACTAAAGACAGCCGTCATAGTAATTTCATCGTCAGCACTAACGTCCCAAAGTCGGAAATTTGTTATGCGATGGCTGGAGTTGAGACCCTCGGCATTTTCCGCGAACAGGTTCTGGACTTCCACGGTCGCCATGAGTCGTCCCGATGGATGAATCTCAACGGCGGTTACCCGTGCAGGTTGTGGTTGTATATCTTCCCTTTCCGCAGAAACATGAACAATATTGCGCGGAAAAATGGTCATATCAGCGACGTGTTGTCCCTTGTACATGTCGTACAACTGAAGGATTGAGCCAGTTCCGGACAAGAGCACCTGATTCGGGCGTTTTGGATAGCGAGTCATGCGAACAGCTTCAAGCGATTGGGGTGAAGCCCTCGAGGAGAGGTCACAGCCTTTCTTGGGGTGATAATGGTCTATAGTGATCGATATGCCACGAATGGTTGCAGTGATTTCACTTGAAACTAGGTCAACAATGCGTACCGAGTTGTTTGCCTGGGTCAAGGCACAGAGTCTGTCGTCGTTGGACAGTGAGAGGGATAAAATTGGGGCACCAAGGCGAGGAAGAAAGGATTGTTTTCCAAACTCGTTCGGAGTCATTTTCCAGGTGACAAGGACGGCCTCGTTGCCACCAGAGAATAAATGATTGCCGTTTTTGGAGAATGCCAAGCCGCGCACGGGGGAAGAGTGCCAGTGAAGAGTAGAATTGGGAGTGTCTGCTTGTCCCAGTTTCGTGTGCTTGTTTGAGCGGGTTAATAAAGAACGCACGTCTGGGTAGACAATTACCTGACCCAGTTGATTTCCAACTGCAAGCTTTGAGCCATCATGACTAACGCAGACAGCAGTGAGACACCAGCGATGAGCGATTTGGACCCAGGGGCGATTCGGCATCGTGCAAGATGCAAGATACACATTTTCATTTCTCAAAGTGGCAACGACGGAGCCGTCCCCTGACGATACCAATCTGTGATTTCCAGATTTCAGGACTGCATCCGGGAACAGTGCCTTGTTACCTTTCTGGCGTTTCGAATGTTGAGGCTTTGCCAAATTCACCACAATAGTCTTGTTGTTTGTAGAACAAAAGAAATTGCCTTGATGAATACGACACATGTGCAAAATGGTGTGCCCGAGATCGACGGTGCGCAAGCAAGCGCCATCCGTGATATCCCAAAACCGCACGGTGCCGTCTTCAGATGCTGAGGCGACGCGCATGTCACCTGCATTGACGACAGCAACGACAGCGGCAGAGTGACCTTCCAGGTAGGAAATGCATGCGGGGGTGGGGTGAGTTGTTATGTCGTAGACACGAAGGATCCGACCAAAGGGAACTACAAGGTGACGGTCGGAGGTAGGCCAGGCAGGTGTCGTGGAGGCGACAAGGCCGCTGACATGCGTGGATACCATTTCGATAGCCTCAATGGCCTCGACGGCACGGAGTGGATGACCGCGATGGCGAGATTGGGTGGATTGGTGATGTATGGCGCTGTAGTCTGAGAGTGGAGGGCGCAGAAAGGGTTGGGCGACGGCGGTGGCGTGTGTTTGCAGAGCATCTACAAATACCAAATATAAAGTGCAGTAGTGTACTGTACAGTACAGAATCATTTTTTGTTTTTAAGGTCTTGTTGGTTTATGATGGGTTGGGGGGTGTTCTATGGCATCAAGCAGCACTGTACAGTACAGTAACAATTGAGAGCCATTTACTGGGACTTGGCGAAATTTGGCCCTCAAATGACGATTTTGTTCGTGGCCCACAAAATAGCGCGGAAAGGGCATATATTAGCGTATGGCTAGGAAGTAATACTCGGCGGCGGAGCTGACCAAGATATCTTTGCGTAACCCCTCCCGGGTTCCTCTTCGAACACCTTCACCCCCCCGTTTGCAGAGAACACAGAAGCACATTCTTCACGCGCTCATTCCGGTGCGACGCGCACAACTAGCGCGACGCGCGACTACCGACACAACGCGCTAATGTGCGTAGCTTCCGGCGTAGCTTCTGACGCGTGCAACATCCGTGCACTCAACTGCCACCGCAACCTTAACGCTATGACCCTAGTGATACGAAACGTAGAAATTTCTTCGCCCACTAACGCGCACCCCGCGGGTTTTTCGTACATTCTTGCGACGTTTTGACCATGTAGTACTAATTGTGTCTGTCCGCATGCGATGGGGAGCGCTACCCGAAACCTCTGCCCTAGACGGTCCCCACCACTCCCGAAATTGGATTGCTCGTAGTGAGTGATGTACGGTGAGACACGCGAGGCGGGTGCAATGGCCGCTTAACCTACGAAATACCTCGTTTGGGGTTGGCTATTCGGTGAATTGGTGGCCCTGTGCAGCCACAGCGACACTCGATTGGTGCTACCCCCAGTGGTTGATCCAGTCGGAGGTGTTGGTGCGTCTGTGGTCGTAAAGAGCTGGGTTGTTCGCACCGCACGAGTCGGTGTGAAAATCAGCTGTTCCTGCCCCTCTCTTAAAGTCCACGAGCGTGGTTGACTTTTTTAACCACGGGTGGGGTGCTATTTTGTATCCATTAAAGCCCTTTTCCCTTTTATTGAACCTTTTCTTCTCTGATACTACGCCCCACTCCCTAAAAACTTAGCTAGCCTGCGATACATCAACAATTTCTTTGCGTGAATGCACTATTACTTCAATGTGCGAGGAACGGAGAGCGGAACCCGATGCCTATTATGCCTATCAACCGCCTTCGCAAATTGTATCCTTTCGAACCAATCCCGTTTCTTCTCCTAACTTGCCTCTTCCTCATTCCGGCGAATGTTTGCATCTCTTTCCTTCTCCAGTTCCCTCTCCTTCCTTTCGGACTCTAAAGCTTGAAAAAATTCCAAAACTTCCTTGTCGGTTCGCTCAATTCCTGCTATGAAGTCAACATAGCCAGTTCGAATCGTAGGTTCTGGACGCCCAACCCTTTTGTACTGTACCACCTGGAATTTGCACTGGTATTTGAGTATTTCATCAAACGGAACTAGTTCTTCTTCAACTCTCGAGATTCTAATTCCTCGACGGCCTGTTGGGGCGGCGATGCTCAGAATCCAAAGCTCGGTTCTTGCAAATCCTCCTTTGATATTGAAACTTGTCACTGAAGACTTGTAAGCCTTATAAATGGCTTCTCATGCATCTCCTCCGCTATGCCTGGTGTATTTTTGGTGCATCCGCTTCGCCTCAAACGCCAGGCCAAGAACAGCACTATTTACATATTGCTTCTGTAGGCCGAAAACGGAAACATCCAGGGGTTTAAGCTTATCACTAGTGTACGCAGGTAAGGCTACATCTATAAACTTGTTTTCCTTGAATAAAGAAATTGTTTCAGAGTTCATATGCGAACGGCAAGCGTCAAGGAATAGAATCATGCAGTGATACGGCCCACACTTGTTCCGAACAATAGGTACAAACTTCCTTGGCCATCTTGCAAAGATTGTGGTGTCCACGCTCCCAATATCTCTTCTCCAGAAAGCCTTACATCCTTCGGGTATAAGCTTGTCCACACGTTAAGGACATCCATTCTTAGTAATAGTTGGCTTTCGCATATCCCTAAATACTGGAGCGGGTAAAAAGTCTTCTCCGTTTCCGTTTACACATGCGAGTAAACTAATTCGGTGGGGGAATCTAAAGGAGACCTTTGCCCATGACGCCCTTCACTTTCGTGAAGTTATAACACAATGGTGCACCCGCTCCTTAAGGCCCCTACCAAGCATAAAGCCGGTATCGTCTTGATTAAAAACTTGCCATGGCTCCTTGATATTGTACTTGCAATAAAGAAATTGCACTTCAGCAAAAAAACTGGCTATGTTTTCGAAATTGAAAGCACGATTTCTTTCGTCATCCACCGGTCGGGCGATCAGATTAGATATTCTAGTTTGGTGGTGCGAGGCGAAATTGGACAACCAGAACCTTGTGAAGTTCGTTCGGGCTAACATTTTGGGCGTAGCTCCTGCCATGATGGTGTCCTTCATATCCATTGCAATATTCATCAGATATGTTGGCTTTGAGTATGGCCGCTTGATCAATAAATTTCAACTGTTTGGATTAAACTTTGTTCCTCGGCGCGGCTAAACGCAGTTACTGTGCTAGAGTAGTTAGTCTTCAGGTAAAGGCCGGAACTTGACTTTTAAATGACTGGCGTTGGGCTTGGCAGAACACGATGTAAATAGATTTTAGAAAGCTCTGTTGAAGTGCCTTCCTTTGCAATTGTCAGAGTACTCCGAACCGACGCACCGGAGGTAGTCGCTTGTTTTGCTGGAATAATTGCCTTAAGGGCACACTGAGCTTACCGCATTGTTGCGTAAACTAGGCTATTCATGGGAGCTTGAGGTAAGTAATACTCAGGGTAGATATGGGGGGATTAATCGGTGTGGTACGATAGATTTGCGGTCGCTTCGATATAGCAGGCTGTCGGACGCAAAACTTCAGTTTCTTAGGCAAAGGGACGCTCGAAGAGATCCCTTACAAAGTTTCAAGTGTGCTGGAGTTGTAGGGAGTGAGATATAGAGCTTGGGAGTAGGGCAGACCAGGTTGCATGAGGAAGGAGATGGCGGGATACGTGCGCTTTTCTAAATTTAATCTTGACTTTACACAGTAAGCGCAATTTTTCATGTCCCATAAATCGCTGCGACATTGTTACAGTATTGTTGCGACTACTTCGTAGAGTCAGCCACAATCGTTTGATCAAGTTGTGTCTCCACAATCTGATGTCCTCTTTGATCCAGTACCACGGAGGCACAGGCGCTTATAAAGACCTCATAGGTGGCCCTAGGAGCCTATTTCCGCTACACTGCAGTACAGTAGCGCGCCAAAACATAAAATTTAAAATTCAACACAAATATTTGTACATCCCAACACCCGACACCTACGCCCACCATAACACGTGCCTTGCGATCCCCTTTTGGGTTCAGGCAGCGGAACTGACGGTAGCGATAGCGGCGATTCGAGCGGCTCTTTCTGCCGCCAGGAGTCCTTGCGGTTCGGGGGGGGGCGAAGGCGACTATGTCGGCGTAGATACTGCGGCGCTTTTGAAGCGCTTGATCGGGCGATGAGAGCGGCGGAGGCGAAGGTGACTGCGGCGGCGACAGCGGCGGAGGCGTGGATAGCGATGGTTTCTCCTTTTGTTTCTCCTACAAGCGATCCTCCCATGCCTTAGACAACTCCTTTACGGGACGCTGGCTGCTTAGGCTGCCACGATTGCGGTATTTACTCACCTCTTTCCCATGCTTCGAAGAGTTTGTGACGTACTTGACCCATTGTATTGTCTCCACTGCGGTTCACGCTTGCTTATTTATGCTTTTTGATTTATCCGCAAGCCCTGGGCTCCGTCCCTTCAACGCTGCCCATTGTTTCATTTACTTTCTTTTGTTTTTACTACCGCTCTATCCAAGTACTATTAAATCTGCACGCGCTCTGTCCTTCTTGAACTTTCAACCCTTTCCCACAAAGTCACTGGCCTGAACTTTCACCTCGAGCTGGACTCAGACTCCTGCTTTATTGAGCTTTTGGCGGGCAAATACCCTGACCACGGCATTGTACCGGTTAGCCCATCCCAGGATTTTTGCAAAAGTAAGGTGTATGGTCCCTTCGGTTGTCCATGTGCCTGTTGCACTCTGTGCACTGCAGCGACGCAGTGTCGCCAAACATGTGAACTCCCAGGTGGCGGCGTTGCATCATCGAACACATTTTGTTATAGGATGTGTGGTGAGAAATGCTGCAGCAGGAGTCTCTAGTTATTCCTGGCGGCGGATTCTTCGCCAAACATCAGCTTTCGTATGCAGCACGGTGATTGAAAAACTTCTCCCATTCGTGTTCTTTCCAGGGTACCTTTGCTGCAGACTTGCATCAGGCTCGATCCCAAATTCTACGTGTATTATCGGGCTTGTTTACAAGACTGGCCTCTGTCACTGTTTTTGGGAGACCAACATGTCCATCATAGAGGCCTCAGTGGAGTCTTCGCACATAGAATAGCGAAAAAAGTCGAGAAGATGACCATCAGGGTGTGTATATCTTCGTGCACGGTGCTAGGCAATGCCAGGATCATTGGGGCATCTCACTTGTTCGTATTTTCTTGTGTTCGAAGGAGGAAACCAGATTGGCCGTAGTGAAAGAGGATAGGTCCCTGGATATCATCTTGAAGGGTGACCCCTATGGTCAGCCATATCCATCACCCTTGGAGGGTCTGTAATAGGGATTCGGACTCACGCATGGTTTGGGATCACTGAAAATTAGAGAGGATCCCAAGCCTGATAGGCGCTCTTGGCAAACAAATATCAAGGGCACCTTCGGCTAACAAACGGCGGGAATATCAACCCTTGACCTCAGAGCTGCGGCAAACAGACGTAAGGTTATTTTTGAACGACTATAGGCGACAGTTCTATGAGTTTAGAGTAGTAAATTAAATTACTAGGCGGGCAAGATGACTGTGGGCTCAGTATGCCACATCTTTACGTAACCCCTACTTTTTTTAGCGACAGAAGCGATAGAAAACTTCCTCGCAGTATCCCAAACAGCAAATATTATCCATGTAGAGGTGGTTTCAGCTGCAAATGACATGCGAAGCCTCCTCAGATGTGTTTCCAACATCTCGAATGTTGCTGTAGTCCTCATTGATTTTAACAACGCTGTCAGCCGCGTTTATCAGCAGTCGATGCTGGAAGTCCACTCCCCCAAACGATCAAGCTCGCCATCGACACTAACTCACTCCCTAGCCGCCAAAGAAAAAATGCTAAGTATTGCCTTCGGTACCCGGAAAAGGGGCCAACATGTCGCTGTCCTCTCTGAAAAACTAGCCTTTCATCCCCAACATCTCGGAGAAAACTGACTTCAAGAGGGTCATGCCAACATGTTTTGGGATCCCTCAAGCTCCAGAATCGCTCGAAAGATCACTGAAGGCACAAAGATCACCCTCAACCTGTAGTGCGCGGTGGCTACCCAGTAACTGTAAAGCGTGACGGTCTCCGCGTGCGGAGATCCTGGTGCAAAGGTATTTCCCCGCCCTTGGCTTCCTTCTCAACATGCGCAAAGCACGCATCAACTGGCTTCTATCTATCACTCGCTAATGCGCTCCTCATTCTTACTCGCTTTTCCCCTTGATAAGTGCTCTAATCACGAGCTCGATTTTCTTAAAACATCGATGAGAGACTAGTACTTCACTGGCGTCTTCTGCCGAAACCCACAAGCAGCACACAAACAAGGTCAAGGTGGAACCGGCGCTGTACAGTATACACTTCGTAGAGTACATATTTTTCTGCGCACTATACACTTCGTACAGTATACATTTTTCTGTACAGTGCACAGTACATCCTTCACACTGTATGTCAGGCACACTATAAATCCGGCACACTGCTCATCCGGCACACTGTATGCTCACAGCGCCAAGACCAACCCCCGTTTTTGAGATTAAACTTGGACTGATGCCATCGGATCGTATGGGCAGTAAGCGACGAGCACTTGAAGCGACTTGTCGAAAGGCTTGTTGTGGACGCAAGCCTGGCGACTTGATCCAATGCGTTATTTGCAGTCTTACTGCTTCGACCGGTCCTACGGGGCGGATAACGGTGATATAAAGCCGGTGAGTACCGTGGACTGGGTGTCTTCTCGCACTGCCTATGGTTCCTGCCGATCTGGCCGCGAAACTTCCCTCAAGAAACAGGGGTTGGCTTTAAAAGTGAACCCGGCCTGCCGTCAGAAGCCTCTTTGGGACGCCTCTTATGGATTGCTTGCACCCGTCTCGTGCGTGCCCTTGATTTCAGCTGCCTGCCATATCAGAGATGCCACATCAAAGATGTGGCAGCCAGCTGAAATCAACACCTAGGGAACCTTGCAGTTGTGCGAAGATACCTGGCCTTGTCTTTATTCGCGCAAGACTGAGGTTAGAGATAAAATCGCGAGCTGCCTGCAGGGTCTGTAGGGGCCTGGAGTCCGACCCCGCTCTCTAGAAGTCAAGATCTCCCGTTTCAATTTTCGATCCCATGATTTCTCTTCCTCCAGCTGCCCTGTCCTGGTTTCAATGAAGGTCGTATGGTTTTACTACCGCCTCTGGCAAATCGGTCTCCGGTGTCCTATTAGCTGATGATCGATTGCTTAATTTCATCTTTAAGTGCCTTATTTCTTCGCCGGTGTCGTCATTTCTTCTTATTTCGGCGTCGAATATCTTGTCGATCAGCCTCAGGGTGTCCGGAAATACTCCTTTGTCTGGATTGCCCCTTTCCCGCACATTATTGCCGATTTTCTGTAGGCAATTTGCGTGGAATCTTGCCTATTTACTTCCGACCTCGGAATCCAGGAGGCATGCAACCCTCCCGAGGCATTCTTTAACGACTTAAGGACCGATTCAGGGTTTGATTATTTTCTTCCCTTCGGTTTTTTTGAGCTCCACAGACCATAATATGGCGCGATCTCCATTACTGAATTTAGTCAGTTTAACGCGTTTGTCGTACTCTCTCTTGGCTCGTCTCCTTGATCTTCTTCCCCTCTAGAGTATATTCTTTGGTAGCCGGTATTATCTCACCTCCAAGTCTTCTGGTTCGTATTGAAGATATGCTGTATCAATTTCTCCCCAAGCTTCGAAGGCTTCTATTGCAAACATGGCATTATATGTAGTCATGCTTGTTGCTGCGCAAACCACAGTGTTGTATCGTAGACATGCTAGAGCCACGTGGTCGTCCCAGTCGCTATGTCCAAGCGAGACGAGGCTGGAAATATCTTTAACCAAAATTCGATTCCAACGTTCCACTGTCCTGCTGGCTTGCGGATGCAAGGAACAGGCCTGCATACGTCCAATTCCTGACTGCTCAGTTAGGTTTTTCATCACTTCTTCAGTTAAGCTTGGACCTCCATCGGAAAAGATATGTTCCATTGGTCCGAATATCGAGATCCATTCCTCGATCAGCACTTTTGTTGTAGTTTCGGCCTTCTCATCAGGGATTGACCGTGCTCCGAAAAAGCGGGTGAAGAAATCTATCATTGCCGGAGCTTTGAGATTTCCACTCTTTGAGCAAGTTTTGGTTCCTTGCGTATCGCATACGGCGGTCTGGGATCTTCTTTCCGGGTGAACGATCTCTAGGTGAGCCTGCTTGCCCGTCTGTCTGTCCTCTGCTACCGTACATGGTAAAAAATTCTTTATGTGGGTCGCAGCGTCGTTGGCCATGACTTTCCACCAGTATCTGGGCAACAATCTGGCTAAATTCTTCCCCAAACCGTAGTGCCCGGTGAGTTTTGAGCCGTGTACCCATTCGAGAACTGTGTTCACCGAGTTCCTTGGCACTGCAATTGGAAGCTCGTCCCTAAGACGGTAGCGGAGTAACCCTATATCGTCGACGAGAAATTTCTTCTTGTCTACTGCGAACTGATACAAGTTTCCAAGCTCCCTTTTTTGTTCGATACTGATATCTGCATCACTTGGCTTTTCAATCGTGACTTGTATTCCAGACCTGCTTTCTTCTCCTTCTGCACCAGAGTTACACTCCCCCATTTTTCGAAGAATGCTGCCACCCGTCTTTTTCCGCCCTCTCTTCGGCTATTTCCAGGCTGACCTGTGACATTTCGCCACAGCATCTTTGACAAAGCGGCTTGTGGACAGCGTCACTACTCAGGGTGTCTAGAACGTCCGATTAGGGTCCATGTCGGTGCTCAACGATGCAATCATAGTCTTTTATCTCTAGTACCCATCGAACCAGCTTTTGCCTAGGGTCTTTCAGCTTTAGTAGCAATTTGAGAGAGATGTGGTCCATGAAAATTATGAACTTCTCCGCATGGAGATATTTCCTCCACATCAGAAGCGCATGGACCACAACCAGGCACTCTCTTTCCGTTGGAGCATAATTTCTCTCTGCCTTACGTAGTATGCGTCTGGTGAATGATACTGGTTGCCATTTACCGCCTTCATTCTATTGGAGAAGCACTCCTCCGAGGCCGTATGAACTTGCATTCGTCATGATCCTCTTCTCTGCCCCTCTTTGTGGTGGAGCTAGTATGACTGGGTCACTTAGCTGGTCTTTCAGATCTTTCCATGCCTTTTTTTGCGCTCTTCCGGGGCGTTCTTTCCAATCTGGAATTATCAGGCGCTGTCCGTGCCTTTTCTTCTCGGCGAACCCGGTTCCTTTCAGCACATCGTACAGGGGAGCTGCGATATCGGCAAAGCTATCAACTAAGTCTGCGAAGTCGCCTGACGCGGGCGCCGCAAGGATTCTTATGGCCTCTGTGTGACGATAAGATTGTTTTAGTCCGTCTTGCTCTACTCGATGGCCCAGGACTTCTGCACTACGGACTCCGAACGCACACTTGGATATTTTGAGACAGACTCCGGCTGGAATAAACCTGTCCAAGACATTTGCTAGCAATTCAAAGTGCTCGCCTTCCCCGATAGTACCGACACTTGTGTCATCCATGAAAGCTAGAGCCTCTTTCCCTATTCTGTCTCCAAGAATATTGTTGACTAAGCATTTTTTGTTCCCTTCAGTAACCTGGTGTATTGTAGGAGTCAAACTATATTTCGTACCGCAGTAAGCTTCTTTGAATCCGGGTGTAACTCGACTTGGAAGAACCCATCTTTAAGGTCGAATACAGAGTATACCTTCTTCGAGGTCAGCCAATCCAGTATTTCTCCCATGTTTTTTATGGGTATAAGTTAGTAATCGTAAGCGCATTGAGCTTCCTAAAGTCTGATGTAACTCGGGCCCCTCATCTTTCCGGTTCCAGGACTCCGAATTTCAGTACCTTTTCCATGGCATACTTCTCCATTTCTTCTTCTTTTGGCGAACGTCGTCTCATCGGCTCGCATGTTGGCTCAACACAGATTAGTAGGTTTATCCTGTGTTGTATGCCACTTATTCTTCCCAGACCTTCGAATATGGCTCTTCGTTTCCGAAAGAGGTCAAGTAAGTCTTTCACCTTGGCCTCTTTCTTGGAAAACTAGCTAAAATCCATCTCCAAAATCGCCATGTCCACATCTTCATCCTCAATTACAGAGTAAACCTCCTCGTTGCTCCGGGTCTAGGGGACTCCCTTTCTGCTGCTTAGGGGTCCCTCCGCTCTGTGGCCTACTGCAAGAGCAACCGAACGGTGATAAGCTACCCATTGGATGCTGGAGTAGAACACTTACCGGTGCGGAGAATAATTATTCCACGACAGAAAAGGAGTGCATGGGGGTCGTGAGTAGTATCCTTACACTCCGTTCATACTTGTGTGGGGACACATTCACCTTACGCACGGATCACAACGCGCTGAAGTGGATTCTGGACTTGGCGGACTCCGTGGGTCGTTTGGCACGATGGAGATTACGCCTTGTGTAGTACGGCTACGACGTGGAATATCGCCCTGGAGTGAGGCACCAACTGGCGGATGGCTTCTCTCGATTAAGCCGTCCGGAGGTACAAGACGATGAGTTGGATTTCGATGATGAGGTTCCCGTTTTCATCGCCGAACGTTTCTGGACGGTACGGAGATCCCCTACAAAATACGGGGTGCTAACACTATGCAGGATAAAGAAGAGGTGCCAGGAAAGGAAAAGCAAGACCCCGTACTTGGTTTCTGGAGCGCTTTTTATGATAATGATGAATCATCATCACTGTACGAAGTAGGAATTGAAATATCTGAGGTATTGGCCCTGGAAAACCTGCAAACTTTCGACGAGACACCGAACCCGTTCACGATAGAGGAGTTCTTTAAGGCCCAGAAAGAAGACAATTTTTGTAAAGAGGGAAGGCTGACTCCGTCGGAGATCCGAAGTCTGCGTACGAATACAACCGGTATGGGATTCTAGTACGGAAGTCAAAGCTGGACGGTGTTTTGCAACGGGTCGTACCGGAGAAGTTATGTGCACGATTGTTACGCATTTCGCACTACCCACGCCTTGCGGGACACCCTGGAGGTATCATAATGTACTACACACTGAGGAAAGAATACTACTGGCCTCAGATGGCTAGTGACGTGTTCTCCGTGGTTCAGGACTGTGAAAGTTTCGCACGCGTGAGGGTAACAGCTTTAAGCATCAGAAGCTCATGAAGCTCTTCCCCGCGGCAGGACGTCTGGAGTTCATTGCAAGAGATCTCCTTGTGCCACTGCGCAAAGCACCTCGCGGGGACCTTTTCATTTTGGTAATCACCGATCGTTTCTCCAAGCTGGCAAGATGCATCCCGCTCCGGAGTACCACTGCTTCTGAAGTCGCCGCAGCATTCTTTTATAACTGGTTTTACGCCTGCGGTGCCCCTCAGTATATACTCAACGACAACAGGAAGCAGTTCGTCGCGAAATTCTTCGACTCGATGTGAGCCATGCCCGGGGTTAGAAATTTTCTTACGACGGCGTATGAACTCCAGACGAATGAGCAGGCCGAAATTTTTAACACAACGGTTGTCCAGCGTCTACGTCATAACGTATTGGAGCAAAATGAGTACTGTGACTTGTATCTCCAGCCCCTCACATATGCATGCAATATGCAAGCTCACCATATGACGGGGACAATACCTTTCGACTTGGTACTAGCACTTTATCCCCGAGTATCACGCTCACAGGTGGCACCGATCGTCCAGACCCCTCTATTTCGGATGAACGCTTAACTCCGGTGCAGTTTAAAAGGGCTACTCTTCGAAGACTCCCCTACGCGTTGGCTAAGGCTAAGAGTACCCATACGGCTGCTCAGTCACGCTCGAAGGAGGACTTTGATCGCCGTGTGCGGTTCCAGATCTCCGTGAGACCAGGCGATATTTTTTTTCGTGAACAGATCGCCGAATTTCATATGGCCTACCGAACGAAGTGAAACAGACCCCCTAACAAGCCTGCAGGACGATTTGGACTGTCGCTTGAACGAGGGACGTAGAAAAGTACTACCAAAGACCACCGGCCTGTGCAAGGTGCACACCCTGTCAGATTCCTACGTCAACATTCAGAAGAATGACATCCCGGTACCTGTTAGTATTGACGGCATCACCAAAGTCCCATCTTCAACCCGGCCGGCGCCTGTACCCCGACCGGAACGACTGCCGAAAACTCTTCCCCAGCGCTCTGATTTCATATCTATTTCAGCGACTCCGTCGGGATCATTTACGGTTGACCCCACAATTGACCCATTAGACCTTCCCTCAGCCGATCCACCCAACACCGAGACGGATGAGGAGTTCGTCATCGAAAGCATTCTTGGACATGAGGATACGCCTTCGGGATACGGTATAAGGTGGGATGGTTTGGCTACCCGCCATCGCTGATACCTTTGAAGTCCCCGACGCCTTGCAGGAGAACTTCCTCCGCCGATACAGGAACTCTTTGCGACGACGGAACAAGAAACGATCGGAGGTCCTCACGACTCATGGAGGGGGAAGAATTGCGGCGATTCGCTGACTCAGTGTATTTCCTCTCACCGTTTTGTGGGTACGCTTACATTTGCCGTCCGGAGTACTACCATTGTGCGGGATTCGCTCTCCTGAATCCAATGCATCTGATTTCGGAGGAACTGGGCTTGTGCAATGATCGGAACAAGCAGTATATGTACATAACTGTAAGCACTGTAAGGCATGGTCCGAACCGACTGTCCCTCGAATGGTCTAAGTGTTCCAAAGACTGAACCGGCGTATGCCAGACCTGGATACATTCAGACCCGATGGCCCAATGGGAACTTCGAGATTGTTCACGCACTGAGCAGGAAGACGGAGGTCGCTGAAGATGAAGGTTCTTGTTCGATCGGTCCCCTCGCTTTATTCTCCTTAAAAATTGGCACGGAAGGGGGGGCAACATGCACAACGAACTAGCATGCCCCTATATCGCGAAACCGAATACGGAGCTAAAAGTAGACTGTTCGAAACAGGGGGTTCTGCGGAAATTTCCTGAATCGGAGACTTGGCGATGGGCTCTGAATGGGATTTTTACTGAATCTAACCTATCCTACGCCTTGTGACGAGCACGCTTCCGAGTACGGTTGTCCACAGGGACCTCTTTAATATCCTCATCGTTTATGAACACCTTTGCTTGCTCCCACTTTGTGGGCATCGTACGATAACGGAGACGGATGAGGTCTTGGAGCCACTCCAACGAGCGTATGGCAAGCTCATCCACCGTTTCCGTAGCTTGAGTCCCCCGTACTCCACAACAACCCAAAATTTGGAGTAAGAGCGTATCGATGGCCACCGGGTCGTTCTAACGGCGCACAAGGGGTAGACATGTGCAGAACTGGGAGCAGCCGACGATGGCCCCGCCGCAATCGCCGTTGTCAGGGCAGCGAGCTGTGAAGGTGAAGGTTTCATTTCACCGATCGGAGCCGTAGGGCGTTCGCGTCTCTAACTGATTTGGATGCCTTTTCCGGAGCTTCTGGTCCCACGACTTGCGGTGTGGGAGCATCTAGTTGCACCGGCTCCGGCGTAGTAGGGCGTTCAGTGATGTGCCCCCATTCCCCGGGACGTTCGTCCACTGTACCCTGCGAGCGCGGCAGTGCGTGGAGTTCAGAAGCGGCGGCTGATGAACCCGGAAAGGCGCCTGCCGTTGGAAGTTCATAGTCCACGTAAGGTGTTGAGGGGACTCTCGAACTTCGCGATGTACTCGTCGATGGTGCCGGCTCCACTGGGAAGAGCTGCTCGTTGGTCGCCGGGTACGGGATGAGTTAGCTGTATTTCCAATTGTAGCAACAGTACGCTGAAGCATGGGAATTCACAGAAGGAGGAACTCCATGCCAATCCACGTCTTAGAGGAGTCTAAACACCGTCTCTACGTGCTCCTGGTCGTACGGTGTTCCACGGAAAATATCCTCCAATCCAAACATCCGGATAAAGCGTAAAATTGTCACCAGAAGGTGGAACAGACGACCGCGCTCCTCCATCTGGACCCATTTTGCATACAAATAGGGTTCCTGACAACGGACAAAGATATTCACCCCGTTACGTGCGGCGTCCATGATCGCCAAACCGGAACAAATTAAGGACTCCACCGGGGAGAAGTTCCAAAGGATGTGAACGGCCCAGTCGGAGTGGCCAATCATGCGGTTGGAGAAGTATGCAAACACGATCGGTGTTGCGACAGCTAACTCCTTCGGACCTTCGTTGCGACGCACCCACTGTTGGTTCTTATGAGCATGGAGCTTCGAACGCTCCCTCGCCGGAACGGAGAAGTACCCCACGTTGTGCCAGCTATGAACTCACCCATGCGCTTTCGCTAGGATACGTGCACGGTGCTCAATGAAAACGCGCTAACCCCAACGCTCACTAGCGGAGAAGAAATAAACGCTCCTGTCATAGGGCTGTTCGATCGGCATGAAGTCGAGAGAAGGAAGAATACGGGTGTCGGAGTTTGAGAAGCGGTCGATGATCGCCTGTACACGTTCCTGGTAGCCCTCTTCCTCAACGCAACGAAGGTAGGGCATATCCAATCCGGGAGGTGCAGGACTCTGGTACCTGCCGATGTGAACCCAACAGCTCACCCATGCAGCCGTGCGCCACATCAATTGCTGGGTCTCATCCGTATTTCGCTCCTCAACGCTCTCCGGGATAGCCGCGAAACGCCGGGCGTCTAGGTACTTCTCGAGACTGAACGTCAAGAGGTACGTTGCTAACGCCATCGGGACATACACCGGTAGCGCATCCCCGACCCGATGTGATGAGCAGTGATTCAATTTACTCCCATGTAACGCCAGCAGACGCGGTAACGAAGAGGCGAGGAGGAGGTCCCCGGATTGGTGCATAGCATCTCCGCGCGCACGGGTGTCCCAGGTGCGCTCATTCGCAGACAGCAGTGCCGCCGCGGGAGAATATGCAGGAAAGTAAGGGTCCGAGCCTGGATAACGCCAGTCGTAGTCAAGGATACGCGGGGAGGATGTCAAACCGGAGGATGTAGGGTCATGGCGAACCTAAGAGCCCGATGCCATTGGTGGGTACGGATCGAACGGCACAGATGACGGAGTTGACACGGGAGACGGGACTTTGTCGGCCGTTGCTAGACACTCCAAACGGGGATACTTGTTGGACATATGAGAGACTCTTGCGGAGTGATGACACGCGGATGAACGGGTTGTTAAGACACGAGTCGGGCGCTGGAGCGTAGGGAAGAAAAACGGCCTAAAAAAGGAGGAGGACAAACGAAAGCGGAGTGGACTTATGACGGAAGCAGTCGGGGATGGAAGGAAGCTGAGGCATACGTGCGGGGGTTTTCTCTAATAAAGCAGCACGGGGTCGTGCTGAACTTAAGGAGGTGGGTCTGTCGTGTAGTGACACGATCACCCGATGAGGAGGAAGCGCAAAGTACCGCCGCGTATACGCACCTTTAGGAGGATTCACCGTATGTCAACTATTTTGACAACCGTAGGGGATTGACTGTTTAATTTAGTGTAATCTAGGTATATTTCTTAGTACTGATCTCGATCTCGTAGCACAACGGGCAGAACCATTAGGGTCACACCTATCGGGCCACCGGACTAGGGTGGGACTTGTACTAGCATCACTTTCCTCAAGTAGCTCCTAAGTAAACAGTAAGCACCCTTAACCCTACTCTTCTATCCCCAACTTTACTTTTTACCCTTTTACTACAACTTCTTCACGGGTAATCCCATTCCTCTTTGGCTTCTAACGAGCCGGCCCCTTTCTACGGATTCCTTTGCCACCTCCGTCCTGGACGACCGTTCCCGGGAGTGAGCCAACCTCGTTCCTGTGCTTTCTTTTTCCTTTCCGATTGTGTGGATCCCTTCATCGAGGATAGCTACCGTTGCCTGGTATTTTCTACGTCTACCAGTGTCTACTACTACACAATAAGACAACGGACATTAACTGAAACAGAAGAGGAACAATAACGAGCCGGGACGATCGTCTTAAGCGGGAGGGCGTGATATGCACTTAATTTGCGCCCACTGAGAAATCTAGAGGAGGACCTATTTCGGATACAGTATCTGAATTTGAGAGATTTTTTTAATTTTTATTAGTGTGGCAAATTCATAGATTTATTTTTGATGACACGCTGTCATTAGTAGATGTCAGTACACGCCAAAGTTCTCGGTGATACCACGATTGACTCTGAAAATATATATATAATGGCCGCATAAATTCCCACCCCTGGCCAATGGGTGGCGGTAGTGGGTATGGCACCTGGATATTTGCCTTGAATAAATATCTTCTA